>JAOXNO010000078.1:22965019-23007269 GCA_028565335.1 Limnodromus scolopaceus | reverse complement strand
AGTCATACTGCCATCCTACCGAGCTGAAAGATCCTCCAGAATTTTTCCTGGTGATGAGCAGTACAGAAACAAGGAGTTGTTCTGTAAGGGTCACAGCTTTTTTCCATAAACTGAAGTAGAAAGACATCAGAACAACCACCACAGCCACTAGAAGCACTCCTACATAGCCATTTTGGAGAAGAGAGTCAGATATCATTTGCAGTTAAAGACAGCAAAAGAATCTGGTAGTATGAGATATAATAAATTGCAACCTTGGGTCTCTGTTTCTCATCTTTGCACCCAGACAGCAGTTTGATATCTGAACTGCATTTAGCAACAGCAATGTTTTTACCATTACATGTCTATGATACACATTTTAAAGAAGACCACAGAACAATACATGGCCAAAAAGAAAAAAAAAAAAAAAAAGAACAGCCTTTACAATTTCTGCACTTCTGTAAAAACACGTCAGAAATTGAGTGGGATTCTACATGGTGCTAAAACATCTTTTAGATTACAGACATTACTGGAAAAAAATGCACT
This sequence comes from Limnodromus scolopaceus, assembly GCA_028565335.1. Lineage (NCBI taxonomy): Eukaryota > Metazoa > Chordata > Aves > Charadriiformes > Scolopacidae > Limnodromus > Limnodromus scolopaceus. The sequence goes on along the minus strand of JAOXNO010000078.1, from coordinate 23,006,747 downwards.
AGCATTTACATCATAATTCAAGGCCAGAGTAGCTCCATTTATTGCAACATAATGAGCTTTCACATACATACTTACTAGGTCTCACGGTCAGCTCCTAGAAACACAGAACAATTTTCCAAGAAAGGAGCAAACTCTTCCTCCTTCTCTGCCTCAGCTGTTTTGCTTGGACAGCTAAGCTAAACTTACCTCAAGTATAAAGTTGTAGAGAAATCAGGAACAACTATCTAGATATCAAATAGATAGTTTACCAGTGACCTTCTGTTCTGCATTTATGTCAACATCTGCTTGGGCATCTAGTCCTGAGTCACTTCAATTGATGAATTACAATTTATTCCACACGATATTTTCTTCCATGCCAAGTGCCATACAATGATTATGATGAAAGAAAAGACTGCATATGCACTTATATTAATTAGCAATTATTAAAAGACAGGTCCTCATGATTACTGCTCCACAGACATGAAAATGAATTCATTACTAAAAGACCATTGCGAGCAAGTGAATATCTGATCAGCTTTGGCAGATCAAAAAAAGCATATTAAATGAGTAATCAAATGATAAAGTTTATCATTTGTATAAATTACTAAAGGACAACCTCCCCTTCTGATTGAGATGCTCAGCTTTACAGAGATTATTTACGTAGTTTCACACAGCAGGCAAATCCTTTGTTACCACGAGTTGCACTGGCGGAGGGAATGACTGTTACCAGAGAGACTGGAAGAGATATTGACTAAAGTAAGAGGTTTCTGTATTCTGCCTCATGGTTCCATAGCACACCACTACAGCCTATGACAGGTTTAGATTTTAACTGAATAGTCTTTTGACCCACACTGCACTATTTCTAGTTAAAAACAAAACCAAGCCACCCCAAAAAACTAAAAGACCTCAGTATGGACTGAGAAGGCAACCCAAGATATTCTAGATTACAAGCAACACAGTACACCTCATGCAATATACTTTTGTCAGGTAATGCAAACACTACGTCATTACTTTTAGAAACACTCAAGACATCAGTAATGAGCTAAAACAATAGAACCTAGAGAAAAGAAATTTTTCAGGCCCCAAAATGTATTGTTTAATATTTAGGTAGTTCAAAAAAATAGGTGGGATTTTCGTCGTAATTGAAGTTATGAAAATCAATAAACCACTAAAGTATTTCATAAACATTCAGCACACCAACCAAAGGATAACATTTCCAAAGAATTGCAGGTTAATTGGAGACAGTAGCCACAACTTGCTGGCCACTTATCAGATTATAGAAAAGAAAGAGCTGGCAGCAAGGAAGTTACTGTAAAGATTTGATTCATATAAATTTGAACATATGTTTAGGAAAAAAAATATATATCCGTTTCCTTAAAATTGATTAAAAATAGTTACTGCATATGCTCCACAACTTCTTTCAGCACGTCTTGCTTATATATGAATAGTGGCCAGCAAATTGTGTCTTCACAAGGAGTGATATTTTCAAGTCATCTAAATTTAGAAATTGTCCACTTCCTGATGAAGTTATATTTTCCACATTTTTTTATTATTGGGCATGCTTCTTGTGGATAAGGCTTTCTTTCCTGTGAATATCTTCAACAGCAATGAAAACATTATTATTCAGTCTGATGATTAGGAAACTAAACCGTATATTTTCATTTTTCCGAGAGGCAAATAAGGTGCACAGGAACTGGCTGAATTTATCAACTGAATCAGAAAATTATTTATCAGATCTGAAAGTAAATTTCCAACATTCTGGTTGCTGGTCTTTGGTCCAGTTAGAATCATAGAATCAATATTTACGCATCCATTTTCTAATTAAAAAGCTCTTGAAGTCCTGCACTTCCACTAAAACATTGTAATCTTCCGAAATCTTATCCTCAGACATAATTACATATCTATATGCACGCGTCCCTATGGCTAGATTTTTTGTTTAAATAATTTAAAAATTATATTATATTAATGTTAAATATTTCAAATTAAGAAAACTTTTCTGCTCCTCCTTAATATCTTTTTTTTGTATACTTTGCCAGGTACCTTGTCTTGGATGTTTTTGATTATCAGGTAAATGACACTTTTGCGCATATAGTATCCTTGAAACACAGTTGACCATTATTGTTTATTCTGAGCATGAATGGAAAAAGATATTCACCTTGGCTTCTGCTGCAGTTAAAATGCAATCAGGATATAAATATATGTTTGCATGAAACTGCCAGTTGCGAACATCTTTAAACATGAAAACTTAAAGGTATACGTGGCTGAATATGCTGCATATATAAGTTTCCAAAGAACAAAATAAAGTAATATACTTATTTAAATAATTCTGAAGTTACAAAATTAAGTACGTGTGAAGAATGGTAACAGTTAAATAAGAAGTAGTAATATGTTGGGGTTTTTTTATTGACAGAGGGGGACTATGTGATTTGTTCTGGCCTCTCTACAAAACCAATATGGAACTAAATGGACAGGTTTAATCAGTAAAGTTCAGTTATTCAATTGCTATTTCAATTCAGTTACAAAGTTTTATTACTGAGTAGCATTCAGTTATGCTGTTTGTTACAGAATCATTGCACCTAGTGATCCACAATCTGTAATGAACATCAGAAAAGTCAAAGGATTAGTATAAAATTGGTATCTTCCTCCCCACCCTCCAATGTCCAGTGCAATCTGGAAGTCCAGTCACTGGCTGACTTGTGATGCTCTATACCAAACCACTTTTCTTTTTCTCAGTGTTTCTATATCTTTTTAGGCTCTCCAACCTATTTCCCCAAAATGATTTTTCTATCATAAATGATGTATGCACATGTCTGTAACACCATACTGAAGCTAAGTAAGTATTAACCATATTAAGAAGATCAAATACACACATATTCAATAAGCTAAAAATTGGCTAAGTAGTTCTGAATTTTAGCAACTACTTGAAAACAATTTATTGAGCAGAAAATATTTACAGAAAGTTCTACTTTCATCTGAGTAACTTTTTTATTGTTGTGGCTTGAGACATTGCAACTTAGAATGTGAGGTTGCTTGGCAAAGTGGCATTCCAGTTTGAATTATAGGCATGTACTTTATTTCCATAATTTCATTTAAACTAGAATAAAGAAATTACTGAAGGTAGACAATTATAAAATTAACATGAAAATTTCAGACTCTGAAAAGTAGGAGATATCTAGCATCATTGGTCATATCAGGTTAGGTGTACAGTCGAAGCTAATTACTGAGGCACTCTCTACAGTCAGTGGAGGTTGGCAGACACCAGATGACATTTTGTTCAGCAGATGGATTAATTAGGTAGACTGAATCTGCCTTTTAAAATGCCTGATTTTCTCCCTTAATCACAGAGGGAGTCCAGGCAACTATCTTAAACTAATAATATAACTTCCAGACGGCTGAAAGTAACCAAGATGAATGCTATCCTACAAATATGACTTTTAAAGAATAAGTAACCCCACTGTTCCTAAAATTCACAAGTCACTATGATTAATGATAACATCAATAGATTTTCATAATTATGATCAAGTGCATTTTTTCCTGCAGAAATCCATGACAAGTGAGAGAGTAGCATATACTATCACTATTCAAAACAGCTTCCACAGCCCCAATATCATGGGCAATTTCTGGATAACTAATGCCATACAAAAAGGAGCTTCATGATTTAGTCATTAGTAATTAATAAAGTTAGTCTTATTTTAATATCAGAAATTAAACATAAATTTTGTTTACTGCTACAGAAAAAAGATGAAAAGTATTTGCCCACAACAAATCCTATTCATTTGTTGCATTCATGCAGCTGAGTGTATTAACCGCACCAGCGGCTGGTAATAGTTAAACTGTGATAGTTATTTAATTCAACACAGAGAAGCTTCCAGATGTAAACATCTGAACAGTACATGGAGGATAATTACAGAAAACCTCAAGCCATCACCCCATCACAAAGCAGAAAAAATTGCTGCTTTCAAAATAATCCCACTTTGCCAATTAGTCAATGGTTATTCAAGGTGGAAATTCAGTAACTACTCTCAACGCAAGAATGCCATTCTTACATTTGAAGAGATCTAATTAGAGTAAAACATAGAAGTTGTATTGCCTGCATCTAGCACCTTATGCCAAGACACACAAGCTCTCGTAATTATAGGTACTGGTGTTTAAAAATTGATTCTCATTAAGAACCACTAAACTGGTGTGCAAATAGCAACCTGTTTTGACTATAGATCTCTCAAATTAGAAAGTTCCTTTGTAAATGTATATCACCACATTTGTAACTTTTCTAGGTATGTTCCTTTTCTAACTAGGAGATACACATAACAACTGTGCCCTAAATGGAGAGATCCTACTAGAGAGAGACCAGACTGACTAGAATCAAACCATCCTTCTTGCACCTGAATAGAAGGCTCCAAAAACAACCACAAAATCATTTGAAGAACTAAATATATTTTTATATACATCCCATGTTGCACCAAAAATATTAGGTAAGGAAAATTAGAAGCAACTGATAATATCTGGAATCACTATGTGTATTAAAGTGCTTTCCAAGAAGAGCCCAGATTTCTACTCAACATAGTTAAAGGACACTGCTTCAAGGGGTTCTCCATGTTCATGGCAGATCCTGTAACACTAGAGACCTTAGTGTGCCTTCCAGATTTTTTTTTTTTCATTAAAAAATCACCTACTCTAGCACCAGGACAAGAGCCAGAAAAGGGGCATCTTTAGCATCAGGATTCAGAAGTCATTTAATTCACATTTAAATATGTGGAAAATATAGTCAGAGTCCTACTATGCCTGCCTAAAATAAGTGCTTCTATTTTAAGATCTATTTTGACTTAGCGTTTAATACTTTCTTTTCTCTGCCTTAAGTATAAATCACACCAAAAACTTTAAACACCAGTGAAAACTGGAAACTTCCCACAGACTTTCATGATCCCTATATCAGACCATTACATTTCTGACATCACTTTTGGTTATGTTTCCCCAAATGTCATCAGAAAAGCTTTCATCCAACAAGTCTGTTATCAAACTGAGATAACAACCCGCAGTAAAATCAACCTACTGAGGAGTTTTGAACGCTTTAGAATAAATTCTAATTGATCACATAGTTCATCTTTCACATGGCTAGTCCATCGGTGAATACAGGTGTGGTACGGACACTGCACATCAAACACGATCCAAGTACCACTTCCCAAATCAATGGCACCCACCAAGACGTCTGAGCAGTTCATCACAACTGACGTTAACATGCAAAGTTATCCCATCAGCTTTCTGAGGCTTTGAAATATTTCCTGTAGGAAAGAGTTTATTGGTCAGGTGGCTACTCTCCAAATCATTTCTTACTTTGATACACGCATAAGCGATAGACAGGAGCCAAGTTCAGTAAGAATTCAGTAGTTGGACTTGCTTTTGCAATTTCCAGCATGAAAAACAAGTGAGGATTTACAGTGATAGAGTAACAAATACTCACTGATCCCTTACACATCTAAGCATAACTGGGGGAAAAAAAAAAAGCTAATTTTTAAAGAAAGTCCAATAACATCCTCAGTGCTATCATGCACGCTCTGTCACGTGTAGCAGTCCAGATCCCAGAAGGAATTGTAAAATGCAATATTGATCTAAAAACCAGAATATTCATCAGAAGTATTGGAAGCATCAGCTATCTAATTAAGTGATTGATCAGAAGCAGTGTGACTGCTTTAGCATAAGCATCTGGGAGATGTTGAACTTCTATTAACAATATTTGCATTTATAGGCATTATAATATATACTGACAAAACTGACGCGCTGGCTGAAGACAGAAAAACATGTTTAAAAGCTTGAGAAAACTGTTTTCAACTATCAAAAATATCTTATGGAAACAAGCATGAGAGATTGAGAGCTCATAAAAGAGAAATAGGATACAAATATATTTAAGTGAAGGCAGTTGAATTAGCAACAGAAAAATCGAGAATATAATCGGTTGCTGTATATGCATCAAAATTTCTCCACAAGGTACTTTTCCATGTTAAGACTTTGCAAAGTAACCAGACAAGTTTTAATTGGTTAACATCACACCATCCTGAATGACCTTGTCAAAGTGTCAAAGGACATATTTCCATCCCTTACAAAATTGCAGCATAGATTGGTTTCACTGCAACTGCAAATGCAATTTTACATTTACAAAGACTGTCATCAAAACTTTCAGGGATTACAATTACTTGTTATGCAAATTCATAATAAAGTACCTCTCATCAAAAAAAGCAGCGAGTGAGTAGTTGTGTTTCTCTACTTCATCACAACCATTGGGAAAACTAAGCTCTGGAAGATTCAGGGAGGAATGGGGGCAAACATTTTTAGACTATTAGAGCAATGAACTGTAACTGCATTGTAATTTTTCCATATTTTGAATTTACAAAAGCTGATTACTTTTGTAGAAGATTCACCTTTGCTCTAAAAACAAAGTAGTGTTAGCTATACATGAGACCAATAAATTATAAGGATAAGATTGTGACATTTAAGGGATTTGGATACATCAGCCTCGGTGATTTTGCAGATCCTTCCTGCCTCAAATTCCATAAAACCATTAGATAAATTGTAAGAGTGCTTAGACTCCTCAAGCTTGCCAGTCTTGGATAATTAATATGGAGAATTATTTTGGAATAAGATTCCATGAAGTCACACTCAGAATAACAACACACCTTCCCATTAAGTTAAACTAATCCCATAATTCTTGTTCTAGAGTATGACTGCCTGTGTGGGAAACTTATATCAAAGCAATTATTCAGAAAAATAATTCCAAAATAGTTATTTTAGGACACTTGTATATGCAGACAAATCACTGATCTCTCTACTTGAATGAGGGAAAAATCTTGGACACAGGCTGGACACAAGTTGCGCCCTCTTTACCTCATTAATATAAGGCAATTCCATTTAGCAGAAATGAATTCATCCTGCTCCATCTTCAACTTGTCTCTAATCCACTTGGTAAGTACTTTGGAAATCACTCGGTTATCTCTTAAGTCTCTTAGACATCTATTAGCATCATAATAAACAATAAAGAAAGAAATAGTAGTTTTTAAGAAAAAAAAATCATTGCATACAGTTTTCCAATCCCTCAATTTTAAGTGACATACTAAAAATAATTCACAGCTGAAAAAAATAACATTTGGTTTTGATTCAGCTGTTTTAAGTGACTGGAAGTGATATGGGGAGGTATTAGTCCTTTAAACAAATTACTCTCGGCATTTTTTTCAGCACTTTTAGTTTGAACACTATGCATAGGTTCTTTGCAAGAGTAGTAAGGTGTGGTTTACTACTAGCAAGTTCTAAAGCAATACAAATTAAAGTATAAAAATCTACCCGACATACATTTTATCAGCAATTAAGAAAGCACTACAATATATAACTGGAAATGGTAGATCAGTCCTCAAGAGCAAAAATCTAAAGCTTTCTATCCAATTTGAAAACAGCCTCTAATAACATCTGGTTCAGACAAGAAATGTGCTCTGCATGCAATAATCACTTCTCTAAGGCTTCTTTCACACAGACCGTCAAGTTGTTCACACTGACATAAAAATTAATAATTTTGCAGTGATGTTTACATCTGAATTTGACTAAGAATCAATCCCTAGAAGAGTTCTGCTTTCCAATCAGAACTACAGTGTTACTTCTAATTAAAAACAAGTTTATTGAAGTAACATCAATACCTCGTTATTATGGACATTGCGCATGCCTAATTTCCATTAAGTGCTAAGAATTTAGGACTACCGAATATCATACCACAAAGGGAAAGAAAATAAGTCTAGCTTGTTAATGAAGGGTTTTGGGGTTGCAGGACCAGGAAAAGAGGGACTGATTGCGTGAAACACAATATCATAGTTTCCATTTCAGAATGCATGACATCCCAAACACTTGTTCCTCCCCTCAAAACACAGTAACGGGAATTGCCTCAAACCCATACTTTATTAAATTCCATAAAAGCAGTGCTGGAAAAGCTATAAGTTTCAAAAGATGCAGAGGTGTTTCTCCCATTCTTCCCCCTCTAGCTCTAGGACAGGTATCTCAAAAAGATAACAATCTAAGCCAGTAATAAAAAAATGAAGCTAAATTTAGTGAGAGAGGAATGTCATTGGCAAAATAACTCCAGTGAGTGAATGACCTGACCATATGTGCAATCACAAGGTAAGAAACTAATTTTCGTGGACCTCTGCTCAATTATTGCGAGCTGGCACACTGTTGTCAGTTCTAAAGGTTAATGCAGTAATGAAAGATGACAATCTCTCCTAAGTGATTACTGAATGCCCAAGCAGGTATTCACATTTTAAATTAAAGGTGCTCCAAGCAGCCTGAGGATATAAGGTTTGTCCCGAATCTCTACCACAACCTGTGTAGTGTTAACAGAGGCTCCACTACCCTCGAGTGTCACGTACAGCTCAGATCCCAAGATGACGTACAAGATTATGGCAAAGCTCTGAAGGCAATATTCTGCCCAAAACTGGGTCTGAAATTCACATCACCTGAACTGTTTAATTGAATCCATTGTGATTTTTCAGATGGCAAAACTTCCAGCTACTTGCTTGTGCCTAATGTTGGTCAGTGTTTCCTAGAATCTAATTTTAATTTTGTGAGATGTATTTGGGAAATGGGGAATTAAATTATAAATTAATAATCACAATTCCAATTCGCTTTTAAAAAAAAACCTTTATGCAGGCCAATCTGAGCTCATTGATGGCTGTCATATCTTTATCTAGAGAAAGTGTACTCCAGGGACAGACCCAACATTGGAACATCCTGCATGCTCAAACAAATGCTCCATTAGACACCCGTAAATTGCACACAAATATGCTACATGTGGTGGAGTTAATGGAGGAGAAGAGGGAGTAATACCCACTTATGCTGTGAGCAATCTCAAGCCCACTGAAGTCTCCATTATGCCATTCATAAATAAAAACATAATTAAGTGATAACTAGCATCAATGAACTAGAACTAGCGGGCTGTTCAGGCACACATTTCAACTAGATCTTCAGCCCTGCCAGCAACTATAACACTGAAATAGCATCTTGGCCATCTCAGCTTTAAACAAAGCAGTGAGAATCTCACATTCATAGGTATTCACTAACATCTATAACATTTACTAAGTACCACCCAAGCAATTCATACAAGGCCAAGAATGACAACGGTGATAATGTCTCCTTTTGGGGTGAAAGCTCTTTGTAATTAAGTAATGGATTAATCCTGCTTTGACCATTTCTTGCAAGACTTGGGTCATTTTTCAAATCATCTCTGCTGCTGAAATGCTGGAAAGCAAGTCTAAAGTTTAATTTCAAGGTTACTTTGTATTGGCTTTAAGCGGATGAGGAGGGGAAATATTTAATAAGTGAAAGAGCATAAAGACAATGTAATCACCACAGCCTCCTCCAGAAAAATAAACTGTTATAAACTTCTCAAGATGGCAGAAGATATGACACTGAGAAATGATAATCAAACAGAGGATATGAAGTTTTATACAGAAGTAGTTTAACTTGTAGCTTTTACTAAGGCCAAGACTTAGGAAAGAGTAAATAGCAAGTTCTAGCCAGAAAGCAAACAAAAGGGAGATGGTACATGGCCAGTGCTTGAGGATGAACTTTCAAAGAGTTAGTTTTGATCTTAAACAAGCTTTTTTGGTGTGGTAGTTGGTGGTTGTAATATCCCCATTTGAATTACAAACAAAGAGGAAAAAGGACAATCTACTTTTTCCTGGACCTCTTCGTTGGCTTAAATTGCAGGTTTGTACTAATTTCATTGCAACAGAAGTGTCAAAGATGAATCTGCAGGGACAATATGTCCCACTATGATCTGAGGGTATATTTAATCCCAAATCATAACTATAAATTTCTATCTTTAATGATGCATAAAAAGTAATTATTAAATATCTTAAGATGCAGGAAGTCAAGCTTCTTCATGCCAGCATGACCAACATCCTGATAAAAGTAGTGAGTAGTATAAAAGGAGATACTGTAATGCTGTTTCTCAGCTCTGGGTAAAATGACAAACAAGTAGTTACTGCTGAAAATACAAAACATATAAACTTTTTTTTTTTATCTGTAAACAACTCCAAGAAGCTAGAACCTCCATGTGAAGTTTCACACATTCCTTAGAAAAAGCAAAAAAAGCAAAGTAAACCAGAAGAAAGTCAACTAAAGTATTCATATTTTAAGCATTTAGTATTGATTACAGTTTCTGCTGCTAAGATTACATAAATTATATGGTGCTCCTGTTAAGAGTAAGCATTGTGAGCAAGAAAAAATGCTGATGAAGTGTTGCAGAGAATGCAGTTGAATTCCCCTCTTGCAAACAGGAACAAATGACAAGTGTCCTAACCCCATTCAGGTTATGAGAAAGCAGAGACAGCAGTTTTCCTGGGTTTAAGCGCTAATGAGATTCTGATTTTTAAGAGCAGCACGGCATCATATAAACACTGGGGCAAGAACAACAAATGCAACATGATGAAGTCCTAATGATTTTGAAGTCTCTTGGTCTTTTGTTGCCAGAGACAGCAAGATTCATAGAGAAAAGTTCTCCTCCATAGAACACCAACAGCATGCTTCACAAATGCTGAGCTCTCTCTTGAAGGGCTGAGCTACTAAAATAGACCTGTTATTTACAGAAGTACAGCTTTTGTCATGATATTTCTCGTTAGGGAGTGTTTACTGAAGTCCATGATAGCTATAAGACACGCTCAGGTGCACAGATGTGTCACCATCCTGACACAGAAGGAAAACCTTCTCATCATTAGAGCCTCATCTGCAGAGCTCCTTTCCTTATGGATGGTCATCGAGTCCCACTGTGACTCTCTTCAAGACTCATTAATCCCTTTCAAATCATTTTATGTGTAGCCATAACAAGTCTTTTTTTCAGCAACACACACACATAAATGTGTGGGTGGATGTCCAAAGTGGAAAAAAGCTACTGAAGCTGTGTCACTTGACATAATTAAACAATTACCTGTCCTGAATTATTTTAGTTTTAATTTATAATTTTTTTCAGCAATGGAAAAAGTTCTCTGCAGTCCCAGTTCTCTGAAAGATAAGGAAAGAAATTCAGTATGAAACATCCCTAAAATGTTTCAAATTCGGAGGAGTATAAAATTAAGTAATGTGAGTCTTTTTCTTTAAGATTTTCAGACAAAAGGTTTATGTAATACCTAGAAACAGTGGTAATTTTTTGGTAGGAAAACCACCAAAAAAAAAGAAAAAAGACAGAGGTAATGAAATGTAATGACATTTTATTACTCAAAGTGAGACTAAACTATAACATTTTCACCCATTGTTCTTTGTGTCATTCATTACCACATTCTTTTTTCTTGAAATTAAAATGTTTCACACAATCAGAAATTAGTTGTATGATATTTAGTACCTGCCGAGCATTTACTGACTTCAGCACACAAGGGTTTCAATTCCCACCCATGAGAAAGAGATTAAGCCTGGGGTTAAACACAAAGTGAATTCCTCCCAGCTGTCCTTTAAGCAAACTGAACAAAATGGATTGAAAAATAGAAAGCTGACCTCAACACGTATACAGTTCTTTGTTTTTAAATATTTTGTGTTTTAAATTCTTCATGTAGTTTACGAAGCGCAGTAGTAACCCCTTTTTTTCTTTTAAATAATTATCAGTGTTATCCTTTTTATTGCTTTCTATTATGGCTTACACTTTTCCTTTTAAATACCAGAGGCTGATAGAGCACAATGAAACAATCAGGTTTTTAAAAGTCTACATTTCACACTATTATTTTTGTCATTCTGCTCCTAGGTCAAGGTCAGAGAAGGAAATACTGTTCACAGGCGCTCTTTATAGTCTCAGTAGTTTCCCTAATGGAATAATTAGAGTCAGTCAAGCCTGACTGCAACACCACACCAAATAGATGCATTTGTAGTCCCAGCTGGCAGAAAGGGCTCATTCTGCTCTGCTTTTAAAAAAAAAAAAAAAGCTTCTTAAATCCTTCCTCCGCCAAACACAGCTCAAGGCTTACAGAAAGGCTAGCTCTAGAAAAAACCACACATCCTTGAAAAATACACATATATAGCCAATGTTATATCAAATGCTTTCCTCAAATCACTTAAAAAGGTTCTGTGGAAAATGATACAAAGGTAATACTTCCTGTAGAATGCATATAGTTTAGTTACTTAATACTATTGCAAGTTCAAACTCAAGTATTTTGAATTCAGCCTTAAGATTGCATCTTTATTACTTGAAGTCTGCTCAGAGGGAGAGATACATCAGGTAACACAAGTTATGTTTCCTAAACTCCTCAATAAAACAATATGCAATTTCTCAGTGGAGATGGGTTTTTCAGCAACAAAAGTTTAAGCCTTTCATGGGCAAAACAGGAGGAGAAACTGAGATGCCACCCAGTCCTAGGACATGCACAACAGCTACACTTCTGCTCTCCTCTCAGAGGACAGCAATGTCTAAGAGTATTCACAGCCTGCAAACTGAAGTTCTGCAGTCAATATATTAAACTATCTGAAAAAAGCACTAAAAACCCCAAATAATTATGGAGTGACAAAAATCATATTTGTATATAATTGTTAGCCAGATAATTTTTTTTTTTAATTAATGAAGTCTTTTACTTCATGGTTCTTCTTATCTGCAAATCCTTCATATGCACCCTAAAACTATATAGTTATATACTATGTAAGTTTACATTAAAGGTGAAACAAGACATTTTTCTTTATATTCCTGCATCTAAGATATCTTGGTATAAACATACCTTTATAATGCCTAGCATGTGATTAATGATACAGAAAATCACAAAAAACTCAGATCAGGTGGAAAAACTTGTAAGTTCAGGTTATGAACAATAGCTTTTCACTTTCTTCCTATTAGAAAATATACTAATTTTGTTGTTATTTCACAAGACCTTCAAAGGCCATACTACTCTTAAATATAGCAATCCCCCAACAAAATATTGTCCTTTTACCCATAAGCCTTTATCTGGTAGCTGCAGATGATATCACATTCACTTTTTAAATAATATTTAAAGGTCAAACCAATAAGGCATAGAAAATGTTTAACATCTTGTAAAATTCAAACAAGGCACTGCAGAAGCCACAGGGGGGTACTTGCTAAAATGATCGAGCACTTTTTAACATATTTATTCAATGATTACCAGGGGCACAAGGTAATCCACTTCTAATGGAAACCCAAGGGAGGGAAGAACTCTGCTGAAAATTCATTTTAAAAGTCTTCAGAGTTTCTTCCTTATCTATTTTCAAACCATATGAAGGAGAAGTTATAGTTCAGAACACATGTAAACTATGGTTTATTATAAAGATGTCCAAGCTAGTTTTAAATTGCTTTAGGCAATAGGGACTTCCAGATGAGGGAGGTGACCAAGCTGGGAAGCACAGGGGTCCACAGGGCAGACAAATCCCATCGGTTTCAGGAGATTCTTGGGGTATTTGGAGCACTACTGCCAACACGGGTAGTTTCCCATACACAATAAACCTCTTTTTAGCTACTTACCTTAGCAACTCAGTCTCGCTGGATGATTGCAACTTTATTCTGTATGCTATCACCTCATCATTGAAGAGCAGAAAATACAAACAGGATATAGTGTTGATTTTTCCAGTTCTGACCAGTGCAATTTACCAATGCAAACCTTTAGTCAGCTCGTATCAGACACTGCTAAGGTGATCCGATCTACACGCAGAGGTAACGAACAGATAGATATTAAATTACAACCCTGTTTCTATTTGAGATTAAGTGTGTGCATTTTTTCTTTATGTCATAAATTTGTTTAGCTTAGAAAGGATCACAGGGGAGCATATAACCTGCTACTCAAAGGGTCTCAATGAAGTTGCTCGGGGCTTTATCCAGACCGGTATTTATGGTCTGCCATGCCAAGCTCTAAGTGTTCAGTCTACAACAGCAGTCCCTGAAGCCATAAATTCCTATGAACATACATTCCCATGTGCATAAAGAGCATTAAACACATTGAAAGAAAATTCAAAACCAACAGTGACTCAGAGGCACATTTTGAAGTCAGTACCTTCTACCCATGTAAGAAATATAGCTTTCAGTTCTTCTGAGAAGAAACATTTAAATCTGTCTTTTTTTTCTCCCTGCATGGGTAATTGCTGCAATCTATAAGCCACTACATATGAAGTGTCAAACATTTCTCTGATCACACACACACAAGAGGGAGACAGAACTGTGTTTTGTGAGAAGTTGCATCTTGCTGGAATGCCACATAGGATGCTGAGCCTGCAGGAGATATCCATGGGCCAGCAGATGGACTCTCCAGTGCTGACAAGAGACAGCAGCCAAGCTCCTCTGTCCTTTCAAAGCTGAGATAGTTTTGCCCCACCAGAACAACTTTTGGATGCCAAACTTAGGGGACAGCTTCCAGGCAGGCTTTGACTGCCAAGTATTTTCCACCATGGTGGGCTGAGCACTTGTCCAGATCCCTGTAATTCTGGGCATAAACTCTAAATTGAGGTACCAATTAGGAGGGTGCTTCACAGCGCAATCATTCTCCCAGCATTAATTTAATTTAAACAAATGCCTAAGGTACTGCTCAGAAATGCATTGACTTTTAATGGTAAGATAAGAAAAGGAAGGCTTCACGACAACACAGTTATGTTCTTCGTTGAGAAATTATACATAAACCCTGCAGGAAAAACGAAAGAGAATAGTAGGGAAGAAAACTTTTAAAGCAAAATTTGACTTCCATTATTGCTGCCACATGAACAAAATTTCTAAGTACACCTTTATGCTTCATAAACTAAGACTTTGGAACGCATGGGCACATACGCCTATAACACAGATACTTACGTAAGATATTTATGAAAATTTGTATGATATTTATACATGTACTGAATTATGTTAATATATATTATATTCATGAGAATTTATGTACTCAAATATTGTTGCTATGGTTTACTAACAAAGAGTTAACTTTTCTGTCCATCCTACAACAGCAGAGCTGCACTGCACTTGCTTTAGGGGAAAACTGTCTCCAGATAGATGGGTTTTAACCACACTACTTTCTTAAAAATCCCTTCTAGCAGGGTATTTGAGAATTTCTGATGAGTAATATTTATCAGTTTTTGCAGAGTCACCTCTCTGTTTCTGGAGTATACTGCTCTGAGTTTGATTGATGGAGTTAATTATTGTGCCAGCATTATCTCTCAACAGCAGTACAACTTTCTGCATAGCCTGTTGTTATCATGGGTATTGACAGTTCAAACACCAGCAAAAATGCAATTTTTATATCCTCAGAATGTTAAAATATAAGAAATCCCTCCTATTCATGGTCAGTCTTTGAGACAAATTCTCCTTCCACAGAGATCTTAAATATTATATTTCTCATAAATTTTAAAACATACGAATTTCCATCTTATTCAAAAAGCATCAGAAATCCCTTAATCATTTACAGATTTGTCAGCTTGCCTGCTGACTTAAACTGAATGCTCACATGAGTGGATGCACTGCATGTAGAGTATATTGTGGATATTTAGTTCTGAAAACAAAGGTAGCCTGTGAACTTCTTATTCATTGAATGCTAGATCCATTTTCTGTTCTAGACCTCACCTCATTTCCCCTAGGATCCTCACTTCCATCCCTAGTGAGAGTTCCACACCCCCCCAGGAGCTCCCTGGCGTGGTCAACACCACTGGTGTCACTAGCTGTAGCCACCAGCAAGGAGTATAAAAGCCATAGGAAAAAAACCAAACCAAAGAGTTTTTCCCATGGCTAAGACTTAACCAATGAACATTACAGGACAAAGACAGTGACCTGGAATCCAAGTGAAATTAAGGATTCACAAGTAACACATTTTGATTAGTGATTTGCATCATTAGGTCAGAAGTTCAGAGGAAAATTGAGGGAAACAAAGTATGCTGTCATTTTAGAGGTGCTGCTTCTGGGATCCAAATGAGTGATCAACATCAGTTTCATACATCATAGGTACAACCTGATCCAAGTGTATCTAAACTAACTACAACTTTTATTTAAGAATCAGTAATAAGTAACCTACATTTGTAGCTTTGCTGTGCAGCAGTTTTAATGTCTGAAGCTGAGTGTTTCTCTTAATTATGACATTTTTCTTGTATTTCAAGAAATAGAGGGAGGAGCACTGGGGTTAATTCTTTTTTGCAAGATACCTCCAGAAGTGAACATCCAGTGCCTATATGCAGAGTAATCTCAATTTTTATACATTTAAATCAATTACGTTTACAGAGGCACCATACATTATAAGCAACTAAAAATGACCCAGTTTTTGAAATACAAAGCCTGTTTAATGCTATGGGCAAACACTTCCTTAAAACAGATACGTAAAAATTTACTAAAGATATACAGAAGAGGTAGAAACAGATGAATATTTAGAATATAAATCAGAAGCTGTACTTCAATAATATTCCTTTTCTCCTTCCCTTTCACCAGAAAATTTACAATAAAAACCTCTTGCTTGACAGGCTTCTAGATATGAAAGATAATACTAACAGCAACTTTGCCGAAGAAGAAAATACATAAGTGGAAGAGGTTTGAATCTCTTGTTACTACTGTTAAAAATGTAATCCTGTTCTGGAAAAACAACATTCAAAAACAGACAGAAGAAACAGCACAACAAAAGACACCACTTCTGGAGAAGCAGAAAGAGAACAGATGTTCCCATCAGCCACTCCTGGGCTCTTTAGCCATGTTTCCACCTTTTCAGTGGTGAGAGTTTCTCAGCAGCACTGGAAGAAAGAGAAAAGTGAAAAACTGAATTGCAAATTTAGTTTTTCAGGTCCTTGTCTTTATTTTCTCAACTCAACCCAAATGTTGTTGTTGTCTATTTCTTCTGCTGGTAAGCTCCTTCATTCTACCTGGCTTTGCCAATATACTCATATTATCTTTCAGAAATAGGAAGATGGCAGGTTGATTTCTAGGAAGTAGTTTAATAGATTGATAAAACAAGTTTATATCAATACTTCAATCCTTAAACACCTTTTCCCAAACAAACAACAGAACATCCTTTTTCCTCATGAGCTTGTCCACTAACTGGATCTACTCTGCTATATTAATATCATTCCAATAATTTCCAAATGCTGTTTAACGCTGTTTTCAAGACACAATCTACACATGGTATTTGAATTAAGTTCATCAGAAGCAGCTCAGTTCTGAAGCAAGTTGGGTCTTGTGCCCCACTTAGAGGAGGCACTAAGGAAGTGAGAGATGGGATGATGGACTCTGTTTGTGCACTTGTTCACTTTTTCTTACAAAGCAGCTGAAGCATGCAGTGTATGGACATCCCATTTTTGCTTGTTTTGCTCCAGTCTTCTGACTAAGTAACCTGTTCCTGCTAGTTTACGTGGCTTGAAAGCTACTGGAAAAGTTTATAGAAGCAATAGCAGACTATTAAATACAAAACCAAAATATACTTAGGTCAAAGAGTCCCTGAACTGCAAACTGTTAACAGCTGGCAGATCCCTCTAAGGAAATCACACTAAAAGCTTGCCTGCTTAGCCTGTTTTTTCCCCAGGCATCATCTAGTAGCTGTTTAAAATACAGGGCTGGATGGACAAAGATCTCATCCGGTCAGGCCGCTCATTTGTTATAGCGGAAAAAAAACCCCACACTAGAGTATGCTCCAAGGGTTTTGTTTTTTTAAAAAAAAAGAGAATACAGTGTGTTCTACAGATGAGTACCACAATCACATATCTTTCAAAAACTCGTTAGAATGGGAAAATATAAGGACACCAACAGTTTCTTAAACACCTGGATCTCTTCCCTAACCAGACATTAGACTGCCAGTCTCCTATCTCAAGCACTTCTCCCCTACCCTACTTGATTTTTATTTCATGCCATTGTTGGAAGAAAAATCGACTATTTTCTCTCCATTCCTCTGTTCGTTATTAGTATTTTTGCCCCTTTCCTCCCCCCCTTCCCATCTCAAAAGTACGATGGTGGTTACAACTGCAAGTGCATTAACTTTTAAATGTATTTTGGGAAGTTAAAATTCTGCTGGATTATTCCAAAGGGAAATATTGCTGCTGAAGCTGTACAAGTCAATTGACCTAAAACTACACAGCAGCAAGATTTATGTTGTCTTTCTAAAAACTTAAGCCCAGGTAACGCAGTAAAGTAATCATGTACTGTATTGTGCTATGCACAGACTGATCAACTACAAAGATCATTACATATTCAGGTCTTTTTTCTTCCTAAGAGCTACTAGCTAATGGTAGCTCTGTCAAATTCTGTAATTTTCCTCTTAGAAACTCTTTAAAAAGAAAATAATGCAGATGGCCTGAGCTGGCAAGTTCAGGGTTCTGTTGGGGTGTGAGCAGATGACTAAATGATTCCTTCTTACTGTTTTAAAAGGATTATTTTGTTGGTTCTCCACCATAAAAATTAAAAAAGAAAAACCACAAACAACTCTGTATTTAAGATACTCCCACAACCCAGGCCTTCATTATTGATTGTGATCTACTTAAATAGCTGTTCCAAGGATTGTATAGTACCCAGTCAAATGGATATCTGGCTTGTAGACAATGACATCATTAGCAACAGAATAGATCTTAGTGACAGTTTACATTTTTATGCATCACCAGAGTTGGTGCAAGGAGTAACAGAATTCCTTTCCTTTTCAGAAAGGAAGCTGGCATCACGATTTCTTCTCAAATATGCCCCAGCCTCACTGAGGCAATGAGTTTATGTTCTCTATGTTATAAGGCCTTTTCAGGCAGTTTCCTTCTCATACGGATTTCAGTACAACCTCCCTTAAGTTTCATTTTATTCCTTGCTTCCATAGAAATACCCTTTCACTGAGTTATCATTACTTAGAAATACAAGCCTAATTTTAAACATCCTCTCAACTACTTCCTGGTTTTGGTTTGGGTTTGTGTGTTTTGTTGGGATTTTTTTTTAAATCTAAAAGAAAAAAAAAATCACAATGAAATCTAGCAAACTTAGAACAGCTTGATGTTATTTTTCTTAGGATACATTTTATAAATAAAATTTATTCTACTTTATTTACAAAGCTTTGCAGTTCAAAGAGCAAGAATGTGACTGCTCCAGATGCCAGACCTAGTGGACATACACAACTCGGCTGCTGGGTGCACACAGCAAATGTAGCACATCTGACAAGCAACTCATGGCACAGCATAGTGCTGTATCACGCATACAGCGAGTGTTCTGCATACCTGCTACGTTTCCTTCCTATAAGCTCTACAGTGGGAAAAAATGGAAATGGGGCATTTCTTTCAATAAATGGTAATTCACTAACATACATTTCTGGAAGGATTTTCAGTCCATTCGTTACACTGTTAAGATTTTCTTTTCCTTCTGTTTTGTTCTAGCTTCCGTTTCTTGTGAAGTTCTGTTAAAGTGACTGAACAGTAAAATTTTTATAAGTACCTACACTTTTTTAGTCAAATCTACTGCGTGGTTTAACTTCACTGCTTATTTGCATGATCTTTACAATGAAAGTGTCCTCAGTATGCTGGCTGACTTTGCTATGTCAGGCCCAATATACACATTAATCATGTGGCTAATCTAGCTCTCATCTGACCTTGATTTAGTAAAACCACAATATTGCAAAGAAATTAGGTCCTCTAGAGTTATTTTATCAGACTTACAAATCAGTATTGCTACCTACTTTTTCACTTTGCAAAAGGATTGAAAGGTTATTGGATACTGTGCTCATATTCTGCTTCTCACAGTCACCTCTTTCTCCTCTCTGGGTTTCTCTATGAGTTTCAGCCAAACATTTTTTGTGGGTTTTTTTTTCCTTCTCACTGAGGATTTCAAAATAATTTTGGGAAAAACATTTATTTTTATTAAGGTTTCCATTAAAAGACTCAGTTACAGGCAAGCATACCATAATAAAACTATGAAGACAAGTCCACACAACCAGGTCATAAATACTCCCGTGACTCCCAATCTTGAAAATTTTTATAGTAAGAATGCGGGGGAAGGGAATTTGCTCTTTAATTATAATACAAACAAACATTCAACTGTGCCCTGATCTTTCTTCCATGAATATTTATAGCCTAATAAGCATCATTTCAAAGGGAAGGAAGAGATGGGACAGGTTCACATTGGACACAAGCTCTCGTGGACAGCAGAATGAGTTCTTAAAAGCCCTACATATAAAAGCCACAAAGAGAATAGCTGGTACTGGGAGGATTAGATACCAAGTAAAGTGTTACTTAACCCCCAGTGTTTCAATTTAACCAAAATCCCCTCTCACATTGCAGCTGAGAGGCTACAGAGACTACACCATAGCCAACGTCCTGCAGGAGTAGCTCCACTGCCCTTCTTCCACCAGAGAAGTCCCTGTGCTCAGCCTCTTTGCTAAAGATTTACGTAACGGAGGGGAGCGGAGCTATTAAAATGCTTTAGAAATCGTTTCAAACTAAGACCTTTTTTTGACCTTTTGGTGATGAATGTGAACTGAGAGATGCTAAGGTTCACCCTCCCATGACGATAATCCTCTTGGAAACCCGACCAGTATTCCTCCTTGCCTCAGGCAGGTGACAGTTGCAGTGATGACATGCGGTGTCACACTATCAAAGTTGGAAAAGTAACTTGGCACTGGAGGGCAATCTTTAGGCTTGAATCAGGACAGCATAAGCCCCTGTATATTCCAAATGCATTATTCCACGGAGGTTTATCCTTTTTTAAGTACAGTGTGGGTATCGCTCCCTTACAACAGTGTTCTAGTTCACCTGGATAATCTGCCATCTACAACATGTAAAAGCTACTGGAGAGATACTAACGACTGAAAATAAGCACCAGGGAAACATGCCAGAATAAAGGGAAGAGTGCAGTAAGACCTTAATCTTGATTATTATGATTATATTTATTATTATATCAATACACTTGATTATTATGAAGCAATTTATTTTTAATATGGCAATCCTTTCATATTCTCAGACTCACAGAATGGCAGGGGTTGTAAGGGACCTCTGGACACCATCTAGTCCAACCCCCTGCTAAAGCAGGTTCACCTAGAGCAGGCTGGACAGGAATGCATCCAAGTGGGTATTGAGTATCTCCAGAGAAGGAGATTCCACACCCTCTCTGGGCAGCCTGTTCCAGGGCTCTGCCACCCTCACAGGAAAGAAGTTTTTCCCTCGTGTTCAGACAGAATTTCCTGTGTTCTAGTTTGTGGCCATTGCCCCTTGTCCTGTCACTGGGTATGGTACAACTGAAAAGAGCCTGACCCCATCCTCTTGACACCTGCCCTTTAGATACTTATAAGCATTGTTAAGATCCCCTCTCAGTCTTCTCCAGGCTAAACAGACCCCGGTCTCTCAGCCATTCCTCATCAGAGAGGTGCTCCATTCCCTTGATCATCTTTGTAACCCTCAGCTGGACTCTGTCCAGTACTTCCCTGTCCTTCTTGAACCAGGGGGTCCAGAACTTGACACAGTACTCTAGATGTGGCCACACCAGGGCAGAGCAGAGGGGGAGGATGACCTCCCTCAATCTGCTGGCCATGCTCTTTTTAACATGCCCCAGGAGACCACTGGCCTTCTTGGCCACAAGGGCACATTGCTGCCCCATGGCCATCCTGTTGTCCACCAGGACTCCCAGGTCCTCCTCCACAGATCTGCTTTCCAGCAGGTCAGTCCCTAACATGTACTGCTGGCATGGGGTTATTCCTCCCTATGTTATGTCTGGTGTCTTGCCTCAAACTAAGAGCAGCCAGTTCAAAAGCATATTTCTCTCCATCTATTTAACCTTTTGCAAGGGAAAAAAAAAAAACAAAAAAACAACAGAAAGCAAAAAAGAAAAAAAACCCAACATACTCCTATGGCAGCTTGCAGGTCCAGGTAAACCTGCTTCAGGTCCCCATAAATACTGATCTTGGTGATCTTTTCGTTTATTTCAGCATGAACTCAAATGAGGCATGCTCAGAAGCCAAAGGAGAAGGTGCTTTGAAGTTACCGGTAAAAGACATAGTAAAATAGAAAAAGCAACATGAAGAGCCAAATTGAATACAAAAGTTAGGTCAGAAAACCCAGTTAATAAGTGTATGTCATTCAAGACCTTGAGATGACAAGCCATGTTTAAACGTTTTCTTCTCTCTCAACACCACAACGTCCACACAAACAGCCTCTGCCTTTCACTGCTCTCAAGACGTGCCCAAAGCAGGCTTCTGTTTGAGCTGCAGCCCCATGTTAACAAACTCAGTCTAAAACAAACTTACTATACATCCAATACAAAAATCTATTTTCCCGAGTGATAAAAGTTTGTTCCAAAGTTTTCAGCACTTAAACATTTTTAAATGCACCTGCCTAAGCCACTCCATTTGCAGTGGAAAAAGCAACACCACTAAACACATCCACCATTTCAGCCTGCTTCTTTCAGCAGCCTCAAAACAAGCATGCCCACAGAACAGAAAGCAAAGGGGCTTTTCAGCGTGTCATCCTGATTGTGAAACTAGATCTACAAGAATGTGAAGCTACATAGTAAAATGCTCTCACTATTATTTAGATTTCTATTTAGCACTGCATACACATCAAAGAACAAAATTGTTTTTATTGTATCTACAAGCACACACATTCCCATTTCATTTTTACTGCATCTATGGTTCTTTTAAATTCTAATAGATATTTACATAGGTAATTAAACATAGTAGCTTGAAAGAAATTTTTAAATGGCAATTATCAACTGGAATTATTCCCAGAAGTAATTTCTAAAATCTGGGGCACTGTATTTGACTAAGTTTCAGTAGTACTATATAGTTTCCTATGGTTTTTTTTTTCCAGCTAAAGGTAGCTCACAAGTCTATTTGATCCAGATGAAATTGCTATGATAAACATGAACCGTGGCTTTTCACAACTCGTACTGCTCCTCCAGCAGTTTCAGAGGAAATCTGGCAATATAGCTGAGACTGCAAATATCAAAGTAGAAGGACCTATCCAGTCTGGAAAGAAAGGGCCAAAAATCACAACACTTGCACCAAAATTACATACAAGAACACTACAGCCTAAAATACTCTAAGATATCGGGAACTGAAATTCCCTTTGTTTGCATGCATGTGAAAAACCTCTTCCTTCTCTGGAATTGAACATAAACTACTGTTGCTGTATGTTCAATCTTGACATTCATAGCTGATAGCCAGCTAAAAATATCTGATTCACCTCCATGTCTTAAAATGGTCTGTCCCTTCGTCAATAGCATTTTTTAACGACCAACTCTTACTTGAAAGTCATCCTTATTTTGTCCCAACATTCCAATGTCAATAATAAACCCAAGTTAATTATTAATCTGAAAAACTAAAGGCACCACAAGTTTAGGAAGTCAGCAGTGCTCACAAAGCAGGAGCCAAGTTCATAGTATCAGGTTCATTAAACAGAAATAAGCATACAGGTGGTTTCCTTTGTTGAAGGTTCTTGAAAAGCTACTGCTGGTAGTGGCAAGAGCTCAATGCCTCAATATGATTCAGTGATAAACCCCAAAATAACTAATTTAAAACATGATTTTTTTTTTTTTTTTTTTGCGGGGGGAGGTAGTCCTGTAATCCAATCCTGTAGGTTTGCGATGCAGGATACTTTCCACTCCACGACAAAGAGAAACCTTAGAGAAGCCTGATGATTTTGCAGATCCCAGAGCCAAGCTAAAGCCACAGAAGAGCTCCAAACCTTTGTCACTGTACGTTTCTTTATCTCTGTTGTTAAGATACAAGTGACCAAAGAAACATCTCCTTGGCAAACATCTAGCAAAACCCCAAGCATCACCCCAAAAACCTCCCACCAAGCCAATACAATACCTCATGTGAAGTTTTCAACATATCTATTAAAACTTAGTTTACCTTTTTAGGTGACATGCTATGATCTTGCAATGGTGTTAAGCCATTATCCCACAGCACAAATTAGTTGAAACCACTGTGACAAATAATCTTGCCATAATTCAGCGGAAGATTGAAAGAGTGCTTCCTGTCCTTCCTTCATTAGACTGCCACATGCGTGCCAAATGATGAACTAGGTTTGGGATCCGATCAGTTGGTTAGTTAATTAAAAAAAAAAAAAAAAATCCACACTAATGCCAGAGAGCAGAAATTTTCATGGCTGGCAAAAGAGGGATGGAATCTGGACACATTTGGCAGCAGAAACAACTCGCACCGACTCACAGGGCTGGGGCAATGACAGCCCAGACTCTCAGACCAATACAGTGGCTCCTTGCAAGCCACTGTATTAATCCACCATAATCCAGATGTGTTTGATGTTGCAACACCCCAGAAAAAGTGCTGAACTACTTTTGATGCAAAAATGGCATGAAGTGATGACCAGAATGCATAACACCATATGAAAGAGTTGAATGCAGCCAAAATGAGGATTTTCAGAGTGGAAAGGTACACTTCACCATAATTACAGGTATCACAGCATTTGCCTTTCATTAAAGGATGAGAATTCAATTTCAATAGATCCTCCTGAGAAATAACCATTTCATACCTCCATAGTTTGGAGCAGGTCTTTGATACTTCACCTTGAATTATCATAAAGTTCCCTTTCTCTTCATGTTGTGAATTTCCTCTCACACTCAAAGTGGTTTTGTTTTTTAAAAAAAAATCCTTTTCCTTCTTCCCCATGAACATACACTATGAAACAGTCCTTGACTGCATAACTATATCAATTTTTTTTTCCACTGAATTCGCACTTCATTTAGTATGGCTTAGATTCAAAAGAAGAGATGCAGGTATCTCTTAAGCCATCGTGATTTCGTAATTTCCTAAATTTTGATGTTTGACACAGCAACCTAAGTAACATTCTTACGTATGTTTTTGTGTGTAAGACCACTATGCGTTTACTTCAAACAGAAGTATTACTTCTTGATAAATATGTATTTGTTGTAATTTATCAGTAAGTGATCACCGTATCTCTGGTCTATATAGTTCATAATATAATGACATAAATATATAAAATAATCTCCTAGTAATTGCTAACCTCATAATAATTAGAAGTGCCTAAAGATCACATTACCTAGAAGCGATTCACTTTTTGTCACCAGATCTTTTCACACCTGAAGGCAGGCCAGTGACATCTAAATATAGGGCTTTCTCTCAAGACTATTTGTTTTCCTTCATACTGGTGTGAACCTATGCAAGCATCTCCAAGAGAATCGGTAGCTGTGGCCGCAGGTAAACTAGGAAGAGTTACAAAACCAATAGAAATCGTCTGACACTTCCAAAATGGGTTCATTTTCCACTATTTCTATTTGAAATATAAATTTTGGTCCTATGCGTGAAATTCTCCCAGAACAAGCCCGTCCTTCTGCAGACTTTTCCCAAGCTAGTCTACTACCATAATGGAAAAAAAGTGCTAAATGCTTAGTTTAAGAATGCACATTTAGAGATGTATCTATGCATGCTGTCTCCTCTTTTCCCACACCCCTCCAGTTGTTTGTCCAATTTTCAGATTATAAGCTTTCCACAAAGATACTGTAATGTATCATATATCAATATAACATTTGGCATCTACACATCCCAACTTTAATTGGCCACTAGACACAACCACCATAATAAACAAGCCTTTAGCCTCACCAGCAGCCTCAGAGTCTTACCCTGCAGCCACAGTGATGAAGAATTTCACCTACAGAGTTCCCACAAGACAGGATTTATATCCAAGGATTTGCTTTTGTTAGCAGAGCTTTCTGTGTAAGGCACATTCTTATCTGAACACTGGTGTCTCTGCTATTTGAAAGTAATTGACAGCCTGATGGTTATCTATTTCTACAGTTAAATTATATTTACCCAAAAATGAAGTGCGATCCACTTTGAATAGGGCTTGTACTTTCTGAGTGCCATCATGATTCATACCTTTTTCCCCATGATATTTTGAGTATATTATGGCACACTAAGTATTTGAAGGATTTTTTTATGTATAGCAAATTAACTGACTGTTAATTACTTTTGCTCTTTCATCAAGCTGTTTTTTGGTTGCCTTTCCAGATGAATCATTTAAGTCAATTCAACGACTACATGATCAGATGAAGCAGATTTTAAGCAGCATTAAAAACCACTTTAAAATATCCCTCTAGTTCTATGCCTTACAAGCTACGATCAGTGTGAACACATCACTCCAATGAATTTGTCTGTGTTCTACACTGAGACCAGACCTTGGTCCGAAGCATATATTTTAATGACTTTTTCATTAGAGGATCAATTGTTTTCCCAATTTTCTTAGTGTCAAAAATATACTATAACCAAGTTTCTCAGTAGTAAATAGTTATAAGAAAGAATAGAATAAGATCTGATTAGACATTCCTTAAATATTCTAGGTTTGCAACATAAATGCTTTGATACTTCAATCCCAAAATTCAGTAGATAGAAATAGGTCTTTCATAGTTTTTCCCATCAATTTTTAGAGACAATTATCTTACATTATTTTGTTATTAGGCAAGTAGATACACCAAAAGGTTATATGTATCCTTGAGGTCAGTCTTAAAGGACACCTGAAAAACTTCAACAGGAAATTTCTGTAGATGTATTCATTTGTATTTTGCTGTGGGCAAAGAAGCAGTGCAGTTTCTAACAAATCAATGCAAGCCAAACCAAAATTAGCAAATTGTCTGATATGACAAAACCAAGTTGAACACTCGCCTTCAGGAGAAGAAAGCTAGCAAAGCTAATAATACAATTTACTCTGCTACTACCAATCTGTTGTGGCATAATGTAGATGGTTCATTTAAAAAAAAAAAAAAACAACTCGAAATATTATGAAAACTTTTAATTTCAAGTATCTTTTTTGCAGATCACTCCCCTTACTCCAAATGGGATCACATTGACTTACACGCAAGTTCCTGAGATTTCCTATTGCTCCTTGTTGAGCTCTAGAGACCACTGGTCAGGCAGATAGTTAGGAGGTCATCATGCAAGGCAAGAGGAAACCTCAAATGGAAAGCTATGCACTGAATTATACTGTCTGTGCTCTGAGACTGCAAGAGCAGAAAAATCTTACATCTCGGTACTAATCAGGCATTTCCAGGTAACAGACTTCCCATCCAGCTCTTCTTGCAAAAATCTAGCAACACAACTGTGCCTCCAGAGCAGGTACCATTGCTGAGACAGGAGTATAGTGTCACGGCTGTCAGAAGTACTAGTGGAGCACATTGCTAGCAAAGTGAGAGGAACTATGTGGGACAGGACTCATTTTCATCTCTGGCTGACTTTTGATAAAGCCAATTAAACATTTGTACTTTGACACTACACTAATTTCAAGAAACTTCACAGCTCTACCTAGTAAAGAGTTGGTGTCTGAAGGAGACAAGAACTCTATGGAATTTTACCATCTCACTTCTAATATAGTCTTTTTGGACAGCATCAAATGTGTAGGCTTCCCCTCCTCCCCCCTCCCCCCAACTGGACCAGTAAGTAAGCTATATTTTTTTAAAGGTCAATTCTGGCAGAGCAATGCATGTGGAGCCGAGTATGGCCATTGGCCTGGAGTGGCAAGACGAGAAAAACTGTTGGTGTACCCGTGACACCATTCCTGCTTGAAGCAGTGTTAACAGGCACCCAAATTTCTCCCCTTGAACATAAATTTCTCCTCTTTTGCACAAAAACTCCCTATCATGGGAATTTATATCCCTCCTGATATGGATTCCTAAAGCAATTGAGGCCATTGGTGTACAAGCACAGCAGCCTCAGGGGGGTCCTAAGGAGTAGAAAACATGACAAAGCTTTCCATGTTTCATTCTGCAAAGCAGCAGCTGCAAGAGCAGAGGAGAGACTACTGCTATATGTCATTTAGAAATAATGGAATTCAAACTGCTTTGTTATAAAGATATAATGCACATACCCTTCTTGAATGATAATAGTTTTTTTTTTTTTTTTAAATTTGCTGTGGATCTAAAGCAACATGTTTCAACTAACACATAACCCACCATACTTTTCATGCACAGATTATGTATGTGGTATACATGTATATAATAGGTTATATTTAGTAGGTCATAAGAAATGCTATTTTTGTTTAAAAAGTGTAATGCATGCTATTCTATAACTCCTTTCCTGCCTTTTTGCTTGCAGGTAGGATTCATGATAGATTTATTAATATTCTAGACGATACGAGTGGCAGTCACAAATATTTTATACAAATAGTTGACAGGCTAAACTGTAGTCCAGGTTATTGTTTCCCCAATTAGAAGATGAATACATGTGCCAGAATAACCTATTCATTTCTTACAATTCCCTATCACCAGGGCCTTTTCTTCAACTTGTCAGATGAAGCGCAGATTAAATATTAGCAGATTTAAATCTCAAGTGTTATAAATATGACTTTCTTTTTATGTACTTTTTTAGTATATTTTGCTTCAGCTCATTACACACGTCAACACAATAAACTGTATGTGCGATATATATTGCTATATATAGTGAACATATTCCCTCCGACAAAGAATGCTAATGTATTCTCAGGATTAAAAACTGTTAGAAAATACAATGTAGAGGAACCGATTTTTTTTTTTTTTTAAAGATGTGCTACAAGCTCTCACTCTAAGAAACTCTCAACTTGTCAAAAATCAGATGGTCTTCTCAACACCTTTTCAGGTTTTCCTTTGCCAAGTTCAGTTAAAAATTTTATTTTAATGCTTATTGGCATTTCAGACTTCATAAAAATGCAGTGAAGTAGGAAAGAGGCTTAAACTTATCTACCAATAATAGTTGGGCCATCAAACTAGGTTACAAAGTGAAGGTTCCTTTTTTGACACATTATTAAAACAGTATTTAAAGATATAATCATAAGACCTAGTGGAAAAAATGAAAAAACTGGACTGGATTCTGATTTGGCATAACCAGAGCATATCAGTAGTAACTTTATCAAATCAGTGGTTTCACTACACTACAAAAGAAATAGGAATTATTTTCCAGTTCATATATAGTTCTATGAATCTCCAGTGGACTCAGTGCTTTGACACACATGGTAAGAGATTGAAACTTACCACCTCTCGCCCTCTGCTCACCTCCAAAGGCAACTCCATCCCAATGGCAGGGACACTTGACCTACTCCTCAATCACCTCTAGGACCATAATAGTTTCAGACAAGCATACTTTGGTAAACTGGCTAAAAAAAATGCAGTCATTCAGCAACTGATTCATAATCAGATTTGATAGCTCTGTCTAAGGATGCAATAAAAACCAAAGCTTTGAATCAGAGTACAGTGATAGCACTTTTAATTTTGCTCTCTACATGTAATACCAGAGCCATGAGCTATCAGGGGTCCAAGTAATTTTTATTATTGTCAGTGCAGTAGCATTTTGCATAGAACCGGATCACAGCTGCAGAATTCAAGACAGATTTAATGTTTTGGGTATTCGGAGTCCACTTACAAAGTGAAGTAATCACCCCAACACACCTCCAAGTCTAGGTATGGTTCTGTGTGCACATCTGCACTTAATCTCCATGCAGCAGTCATGAAATAACTTAGATCTACAACTGTTATGCTACTACATAACAAAAATAGTCCCAGCATTGAACAAAACCAAGCTGGCAACCACACCTTAAACCGCAAGCTTTTTCAGGTTCTGTTATGCCCGTAATGGAAAGAAGGGCAGGGGGGAAGTTACTTATCTCCTGGCATTTCTTTTCTCTCACCATAATAACGGAAACTAGTTACTTAAAAGGAAGGCAAAGTATCAAAGTCAGAAGTATGTGATGCCAGGATCTTGACCCAGCCAAGTATAAAGCAGTGTCCTTAAATCAAGGAGGATCTAGCTTTTGGTTTATGGCTCACATCCATCCCCACTATTCTCAGTCACGCTGCTGACACATTGCCAGACTCATAAAAGGGATCATTTTAACACACATGCTAGAAAAATAGATGGCAAAGCACTGCTGATGTTGCAGTAACTGGAAGAATGTTCTCTATTCCTCAGCTGCAGAATAACATTATTTTTAGAGAGAAATATATCTAGCCATCACTGAAAGTGGAATCTATAAAAAATGCTGAACCTCTGGCTTGTTTTATTTAATCCAATCCAATAGGAAGCAATGGATTGTGATGCAGATTTCCCGCAAAATACCCCTGTGCAGAAGCACTGAGTAATCAGTCTCTACTCTTGCACTCGATATGCGGCTCTGGCACAATATTCATGATTGCTGATTGCTCATTCATCTGATTTTTTTTAAGATGGAATTAGAGGATCATATCCTGGCATCCTTTCCAAGCATGAAAGCAGAGGGATTTCAATAAGCTTTCAAATCTAGAGGAATTTCTCTCCCAAGAAAAGAAAAAAAAAAAAAGACCACTACATTACCCTTATTATGTTCAAATCTTGTTTTACAGCCAAAGAGGAAGCAAACCTTTGATTTGTATATAAAATACATATACCTAACATATACGCCAAGAACTTATTTTTAGCCTATCTAAAAATCTTAAGTTTAACCATTATTAGTTGAAATTATTACAGAAGAAAGAATGAGAGAAATTAACAGTTTTTACCTTTCTGGTGTTACGCTCACCCTCTCCCTTGCTCCTCTGGGACCTCAGCTGGGGGTTCATTCTTCTGTTGGTCTGCTTTGAGGCGTCACCTTCCCAAGTCTTTTGCTGGGAGGAATAAGAAGTTCATACTGATGGTTTCTTCTTCCTCACTCCAGGATGAGTTCAGGGCATGGCTGTGGGTTTTTTTTAATATATATTTGCTAACATTACTGTATCTTTTTACATCCGTCTGCAGCTCCACGTTAAATCCAGATTTACTGTGTGATGCCCTGTGTGGATGTTGGGTGCTATTACTTTGTTCTGTTGCCACCAAAACCAATCTCACCCACCCAGGTGGTCTGCATTTCGTTGCAGGACCCCCACCAAGTCACTCACAGCCTGTGCTCCACCACTTCTCTCCCCCTGGGCCTCCACCTGCCTCCTCCATCTCCACTCCTCAAGGCCTGGGTCACCACACCACACACCAGGCCTGGATTTCTCTGTGAGCCGTGATGTCGCCACATCAGAATAAAGAGTAGTAAATCAAATTTGCCACGGGCACTTGGGTCAATTAGAGAAGTTGCTGTTACAGCAAAGCCAGATAACACAAAGCCACTGACAGTCATGAAGGGTTCAGCCCAGGCAAACCTGAGAGGCTTCACTCCTGAGGCCTTGCAATTTTAGTACAAAGATGACGTCCTGCTGCTGGCCCTTGTAGTATGGCATTGCCATTGCTACAGATGGCACCATTTACATTGCCTAGCATGGAGGAGGGACCAGAGGCAAGGAGGAGTGGAAGCACCTGGCATTGGCCTTGGAGTAAGGTGGGCATGGCAGACATGGAACTGCAGAGCAGCCTTCCACCTCACCAACGCTACTGATGGAGTCCGACAGCACGGACTGTGCCTCCTGCACTCGCATTAAAGAAGTGTCTCGCTGCCAAAAACCTCATTTAGTGTACAACAAAATAACCAGATTTTACCTAAACATGAGAAAAATCTGCTTTGGTTTTGTTTTTTTTTTCAAATCAAAATTATGAGCTCTGTGCTTGGGCTCTGCTTTTCTCTGCAAAGCTGCCTTTGTTTCACTGCAAGCTTGACCAGCACTCAGGGTCAGAATTTGTCCACTGCGAGAACAGCTCTTTATAAAAAGATAAATATTATATGTTATTTTATTCAGTGAGATGAGTATAGTACATTTTACTAGTAGAGTTTTTAGTATTTGAACAACGAGAAGAGGAGTGAACAGCAATGCACTCGGCTGCACACAAGCCTCGCGGCTGTTCTGTGTCTCATTTATCAGCGATGCTTAGATGACTTCCAGCACAGCGACACAGATGCAACTGTACTGTAATGCGCTATACACATCTAAGGCATGCAATTCAGATGAGGGACCTTTCCTGCAGATAAACGAGGAGAGAGAGGTAGCGCCACAGAGGAAACTTTGTTTAGCAGCTTCACAAACACTTTGTAAGAAGCATGCTCAGTAACAGGAGCGAGACTTTTGCTTTAAACATAAGAACTATCTGCGTATATTTGCATGTAGGTGCAAATATAATGGAATTGAAATGGAGCTGATGAAGACTGGTGGCGTAGTTAAGAAAACTGAAGCTCCTTTCAACAGAAAAAAGACAGTAGTAACATCTCTGCCAAATTTTCAAGTGATAAAATACTATGCACTTTTTTCCTGCATACTAAATGTAATCCAGAGATACGAGTAGACCTAGGTAAATCTCATGCTTTCATAAGGCTTTTTCTTCCAACGGTATTTTCATTTTATTATTTCTATCCAGGCTTTCCTACATTCTGATTTTGGTTCCAAAAACATTTTAGAGGTTAATAAAACTGTATTTGCCCTAGCACTGTAGTGCTCTGTTGAACTCTGGCCTCAGTGAGAGCAAAATAGGAGTCTAAACTGACATAATTTAATTTCCCAACTGAATCCCTTTAGGGTGCAGCTTATAATGCAGCATAGTTTGAATATCAAAAAGGTCAATTTGACATCTCTAACTCCAACCTGGACTTACACACCAACCTGGTAGTTACATGCTCCAATATTGCCATATTCCCATTTTTAGCCCAGTATTCGCTTTACAGACAACCTTAATTAGTCATTATGCAACTATGTAGTACATATTCAGGCACAGTACTTTGGCCTATTATGTAGAATCTTTGCAATTTAATGACATTAAA
Organism: Limnodromus scolopaceus; assembly: GCA_028565335.1. NCBI lineage: Eukaryota > Metazoa > Chordata > Aves > Charadriiformes > Scolopacidae > Limnodromus > Limnodromus scolopaceus. Next base: position 22,974,212 of record JAOXNO010000078.1, on the reverse strand, counting down.
AAGTAAAATAAGTTTGTATAATCTTCAGATGCACTATACTGCACCAGCTGAAATAGGTAGCAATGTTTACTTAAGTCTTCTACACATCTTCATAGAATCATAGAATGGTTAGAGTTGGAAGGGACCTTAAAGATCGTCAAGTTCCAACCCCCCTGCCATGGGTAGGGACATCTCCCACTAGACAGTTTGCTCAAAGCCCCATTCAACTTGGCCTTGAACACTTCCAGGGATGGAGCACCCACAGCTTCTCTGGGAAACCTGTTCCAGTGTCTCACCACCCTCAACAGAAAAGATTTTCCTCCTAATATCAAATCCAAGTCTCCCCTCCTTCAGTCTAAAACTGTTATCCCTCATCCCATTACTACATTCCCTGATAAAGAGTCCCTCCCCACCTATCCTGTTTAAATACTGAAAGACTGCCATAAGGTCTCTCTGGAGCCTTCTCTTCTCTAGGCTGATCAACCACAACTCCCTCAGTCTGTCTTCATAGGAGAGGTGCTCCAGCCTCTGATCATCTTTGTGGCCATCTGGAATCGATCCAACAGGTCCGTGCCCTTCTTATGTTGAGGGGCCCAGAGCTGGGTGCAGGACTCCAGGTGGGGTCCCACCAAAGCAGAGTAGAGGGGCAGAATCACCTCCCTCGACCTGCTTCCCATGTTTCTTTTGATGCTGCCCAAAATATAGTTGGCTTTCTAGACTGCAAGTGCATATCGCTAGCTCATGTTGAACTTCTCATCAATCAAGATTCCCCTCTCCTTCTGCTCTTAATCCATTCTCCATCCAGCCTGCATTTGTGCTCGGGGTTGCCCTGACCTAAGTGCAGGACCTTCCACTTGGTCTTGTCAAACTTCACCCAGGCCCACCTTTCAAGCCTGTCCTGGTCCCCCTGGATGGCATCCCGTCCCTCCAGCGTGTTGACCACACCACACAGCTCAGTGTCATCAGCAAACTTGCTGAGGGTGTACTCAATCCAGCTGGCTCTGTTGCTGACAAAGATGTTAAACAATGCCAGCCCCAGTACCGTCCCTGAGGAACGCCACTTGTCACTGGTCTCTACTTAGACATTTAGCCGTTGACCACAACATTTTGAGTGCGGCCATCCAGCCAAATCCTTACCCACAGAGTGGTCCATCTGTCAAATGCACACCCCTCCAGTTTAGAGACAACAATGTTATTTTCCTTCATCACAGAGCAAAATACTGTACTGGAGTATCTTTCACACATGTTCCTGCTTTTTCACAGAACTGCAACCTAGGTCTCCATATTAGGCTTACTCAGTTTGTTAGGAACATTTTCTACTTCAGGAGAATCTAGCCCTTCCAGGTCAGCCTAGGAAACCAAAGTCTGAGCAAGTGTGATTCAAAATTTAACCTCATGAAGAAAACTGAGATCACGTAGCACTTGGCTTTAGTGATGACTAGCTTTCAAATTTCACCCAATTTATTTTGTGTGCCTTATACACACAGAGGCCACATAACTTGTAAAAGGTTGCAGAAGAAACAAGGAGCTCTCAGATCTGTTCTCAGAAATGCAAGGTTGCAATGCTTTCCACTTTTCCCCCCGATCTAACTCTGAAGTGCCCTAACAATATCTAGAAAATACCTAAAATCTCATCATTTAAGATTTCCATGCTGAAAGAATTAAATCCCACGCTGCTCTGGTTACACAGCAGCTTCAGGCTTTCACATGGGGATACCCCTCCTGACCCTGCTGCCACAATTTGTCAATCGCCCACAGTATTCCTTATCGCAGATACCCGCAGGGGACAGTTCTAAAGACATCTCACGCAGTACAACACAGCAGCAGCAGCATTCCATCAGTTTTGGGGTATAATGGACCTGCGAGCCATCCATAGCAGATGGCTGCTGAAGCATGAAAAAGAACATTACTCCTAAATGGGGGCTGGCTGAAGACAAGAGGTGCTTTTTAATGCCAGCAGAAGAGCCTGCTGGGTCTGTACGAAAACCTATAGAACAATTATGTTTAATGGTGTATAGAAAGACTATTAGCAGCAGCTAGAGCTAAAATGAATTTCACAGGATTCATACATAGGATGACGTCTGGAGTCTCCACCATGGCCTCCAGAGTTCACCTAATCACCTAAAAGCATTCCAGTGAATTGTAATAAAATATTTCAAAATAACTCACAGGTTTCATTTCCATGAAAAAAAAAAAACCCAACGTTAGGCTACAGTTATTTGTGTGTGTGCATCAAGTGAAATAAAAATGTTCAGAATTTTAAAACTTCATAGAATGCTAGAAGTGTAATACAGGTTTGCTTACATAAAAGCAAGAGAAGTGAGCATAAGTATTCATTAAATCATCTTCAATTAAGAATAAGACCATTATGATAGGTCTGATTTCTATTCTAAATGTATTTTGCACAATTACTCATGCTTTTGAGAAAAGCTAATGAGAAAAAATAGACAAGGAAGAAAATGCAGCAAATGTGAATGAAATTATCTCCAACTAATTAATCAGTCATTTCCAGACATGAAAAATACCTAAATAAATTCATACTCTTTTTCTTTTTTTAACCTTAATTATTATTTCCCATTGAGTCTTAGGGCCCAAGAAAACTATTTAAAGCATTTGACATTATTTGAATGCTGTCTAGTTAAAAAACAGCATGCAAATAGGAAGGGAAAGGCTAAGCTTTACTTGAAGAGGTAACTTATATGAGATTGTGATAAATCCTACTTGGAAGACATTACATGTGTTATAAACCACGTTATTTATATTGTTTAAAAAAAAAAAAAGATCAACTTCAGGTCTAAGAGCAAAAAGATATCTGGAGAGCACATGACTAGTTTCAACTGTATTCAGGACAGAAACTCATCACATGCTTATCCCTTTCTGACCTACTTCCACTCTGTGGTGCAGGGCACCAGACCACTGCACCTTTTTTTATGCTTTTTACCAGTGGGATACCTTCTAAACCCTAAGATAGCAAAAGAGGTTGAAGACCATCAGTGACTGCCAGTCCCTTTTTCTCCTGTATCACAATTCTACTCCCTGACACCAAGTAAAACATTCAAAAATGTTCTGGGCATGTTCAGGGTCTTTCTAACAAGTTTTGGAAGATGATGTCTAATTTGAGGCGTATCTTCATGCTCCACTTGATCCTCCCTTACTCATAATTACATATTACGTTTACATATTTTTTGTATATGGCAATCAAAAGGTATATAAAAAGCACGTGAATAAGGTGTTTTCTTCAAGACAGTTTTGGAAACTTCGGGTAGTTAACCAGGTTAATTTGCAGGATTACAAAGTGATATATAATAACAAAATACATTACGAATTGGCAGGTATCAATAACCTCAGCTATAAAAGACCTGGGGATTTTTGTTAAGAAAGCTTTAAAATCTTGTGGGCTGCACAAGTTCCAGGTGCTGGTCTCCCTTTCCAGTGGGAAATAAGTTTATTACTATTGCAGACAAAGTCTCTCCTGTTCTTCCTTTCTTCGTAAGCCACACAGAAATAGTTATACCAGTTGTTTGTACTTCTGAAGCAATTAACTGTAAGCTCATCAGCTACTTTGCAATCATTCCTATACTAAAAAAATTCACTTTGGGTTATGTACTTAGCCTTCTGCAGTAAGGCAAACTGAAGCAGAAGTTTGTTACCGCACTAGATAAGACTGAAAACTGCTGGTCTTCAGGCCCTGATTCATGGGTTGAGCAGGTATCCCTGCCTCGGGGACAGAAACATCCATCAAAGCAACAGAGCAAACGGCTGGGGACAGTAACAGCATCTGTTGTCATGTCTGATCCTCATCCCCTCCCGTGGCTCTCAGAGCCTGTATTTTCCAATGGGGATTAGGTTAAACCAGAAAACACCTTTGTGTCTGCAACGTCACAGCAAAGTCACCAATTTCAAAACAGGCCGTTTATTTTTGATGAGCAAAATTAGAACCAACCCACCGAAACGTATGTTCATGCCCTTCTCTGTTTCAACGTTACGCAAAAAATACTTAAATATTTAAGATGATTCCTAGTCACTGACTACTAGAACTATGTTCAGAGCTCTAAAATAAAGCAGCATTTAAACAAATACCAATGAACACACATGAAAAGAACTTAATCTGACTAGTAGGAGTAAATAGTAAGAAAGATCAGAGGGAGAATAATTGAGGGTAGGCATGTCTACTTTGAAATCACACACTTACAAGCATTATGATCAAATATCTTCAATGACAGTGAAATTAAAAGTAGTGTTATGTCACTTTGGAGATCAAATACTCTATGATGAGTTGACTTGAGCACCTTAACGAACTAGCTAGTTACTTGAATTTTACTTCAAAAAGCACCAATTTACTGCCAGAAGCAGCATATGGCTATCTTCACCTAGACTTCAGCATATCATTTCATTTTTCTTTTAGCCCTTGAACACCTTTTTTTAAAGACAATGAGCTACAAGAAACATAACCAAACTGGAGGCAGGTTCTTATCTGAATATGACCAGCAAATAGCTATTTTGATACTGGAAGACAGAAGAATCACCAAACAGATGAATGGAGCATGACTGACTTCCAAAGCAATTTCAGTTTAACATAATATTAAATCAACCCCAAACAGAAGAGGTGGCTACACACACAGTCCCAATATGACAGGTACACTAGGGAAACACAGACTATAATATACAATTGAGTTTACATATGCTGACAGTGAACTGATATTTTTTAGAACAGTTTGAGATCATCTTACATTTGAGGTAGTAGCAGATGACTAGAACAAGGAATTGTTTTGCAGATTTAGAGTTAACCTTTAACCTAAAGATTTTAGCATATTTTACTTAGAAGAGCAGAACTACACATATCTAAACATCAGGCTACATCCAATTTCATACCTTATGAGACAACACCCGGGGGATGAGGATTGCAGATGATGGCTTGCCCTTCCTGGAGCTGAAAGAAGCTGAGTTTTAGCTGGTAACATCCTGCTAAAGCCTCATTCCCCTCAAAGAATACTGAGGTCTCTTACAAAGCAGCTGAAATATAATTAAGTATATTTTTATACACTTCTGCATATAAAGACTGCATTTTTCAGCCAAAAATATCTTGGATTTTATGTGACATCATTTCTGAATTGATCCAATCGCTTTGCAGGAAGCTGAAAACTGGCTGAACACTTTTCAACAGTTGTGTCCCAGAAGACAACACAGATTTCTGGGATTTTTCCCACAGGTAACATTAAATCACTAGAAACCACTAGTTACATGGGCTTTAACTTTCTCAAATAACAGCAGTAGAAGACATTCATACCATTGGAAGGGGTTGTTTTTTGTTGGTTTTGTGTGTGTGTGGTTTGGTTTGGTTTTTTTTTTAAACCATTCAACCTCACTTAAGAAAGCCCATTCCTTTTAACTGGCAGCCTTGCATGCAGCTGGGACACCTCAATTTTGCTCTGTTATCACTGATTCTGCAAAAAGGATTGTTGGTAAAAAATATAAAAATGTGTTCAGCCGCTAGTCAGCAAGCACACCTCTGGTTGCATCTGAGGAAACTCCAGCCAAGAACCTGGTTGGAAAAAGTATTTTAAAATATACTTTTAGTCCCAGGAGATTTGTATCTTTGGAAGAGAATGTCAGCTTACAAAGTCAAATTTCGTAGTTCTTCTGAATTATAGGAAAAATACCCCCTAGAAAACATGCTTATGATGGCAGCAAGTTTGCCCAATGTTTCCTGGCTGGTTAAATAAGCACTGTCTCGGAGGGTCTGAGTTTTGCCAAAACAACAAAGGAACAGATCAACTGAGAAACTTAGCCTTGCAATTCTAGGAAAGTTGGTTTGGCCATTTTCTATCATTGTTCATTTTGGTCAACATTGAATATCAGATTCCAGTTTGATTTTAATAAAATAAGATCGAATCAATAATTTTAAATATCCAACTGAAATGAAAAATCAGGAGCTGGGACTAAAAGGATTGTAGCACATCATCATACCATTTTCTTGCAACAGTTCAAGTGGGAAGAGGTAAATTCCACCTTGTGCAAACTATAGCCATTTTATCAAGTGCAAGCCAGAGTATTTCAAGAATGAAGGACTGACATAAACATGGGTTAAAAAAAAAGCCACAGATTACTAGTTGTTTTGAAATGTAATAACCAACAGCCACAAAAACCCTACAGAATTCAAACAGACAGTGCAGCAGTGGAAGAACAAGCACTGAGATACATAACAAATGGAATCTTCCAGGGGATGGAAATTCTAGCAACCTCTCTCTCAAAAACATATTTGAGAGCCATTGTTTTCTTTATGTGTGTTATTCTGTCCAATCCTTTATTTTCTTTTCATACTTCCTCTCAGATAATTTTTTTTTTACCTGCTAAAAGCATCTTTAACTCCATAATCAATGCTTCTTGCGCTCTCTCCCACTCACTGAAACCACAAAGGATGAAGGAGTTCAGCCAATATACAAGAAATAGCTCTAATAAAGAAGTTGTATAATGTGAGTCACAGCAAGTGGTACATTTTTCTAGAAGCAAGGCCATGAGCTTCTTGAATAGCGCTGTGAGTGGCAAGGTGAACATTTTGCAGCTGCTCTTGTTTTATTGAAGATACTTTCACATGAAGCAGGGTTGACAGGAAAACTGCAGCAAATGCTTAGCATAAAAGCATTATGTAAGCAATAAATAATAATAAAGTATTTGTACAGTGAAAGCTACTTTTAGCAGTAGAAAAGCAGCTTTGGAAAAAATATCTATAAACATAAAGTACTAGGGAAGCCAGAAGTTCAAATTGCAATCTTCAGCAATGTCTTTTTTTGTAGTGTAGCTCTTGATCATTTGAATTAATAAAGCTCCTAATAGCAAAACCAGAGCAGAATCATTTTATTCAGCATGTTCCACCCACCATATAGGCCAAGCAACAGGGACCACTCCCCCAGGCCAAAGGTAGCATCTCCAGATGTTGATGGGTCAACATCCATAAGAGAAGCTCATCTCCTGCCACCTTCTCTGCACCTACACACGCAAGCAACACCTCAGGCTGCCTGCATGGTCCCCAAACCCTCAAATTCTGCCCACAGCCCACCCAGCCTGGTTTTACTTTATCTTACAGAAGGTCTGTTATCCCTTTATTCCACTTTTATTGGAATTACTGTTTTCCCCTCTTAGCATCAACTGCACAAGTCATTTATATTACATTACTAACATTATTACAAATATATTAACAGTGATTAGTTACATCAATAACTACTTAAATACTTCGTTTGGATTAGAAAATTCTGAAATTTACTTTTGCTCCTAAATGTGAAATCTTGAGTCACAATTCATAAAGTAAAACCAGAGAATTAAAGTCTTCTAAAAAAAGGGATTATTACCTCACATCAATTCACCTGTAGTTTAAGAATACATTTGTTTGAGGTTTGTTTTGGGTTTTTTGGTTGGGTTTTTTTTTGGCTGGTTGTTGTTTTTTTTGTTTTAAATACTGAAAAAACTTTCAAGCAGGCTGTTTTCACATCATTAATAGCCCTAATGCTGGTTTTCAGGTTTCTCTCTCACCACACTATTATGAAATTTTTTCTATAAATTAAAATGATTATTTCCTCAGAATGCTATGCTGGAAAAACTTAAGACAAGATAGCTTGTTTATTTATTTATTACTTTGAAGAGACTGTACAAAACACTGCAAGTTTGGAAAATTACTCAAAATGGTAATGCAAAGTCAGCGGGCAACCAGCTCACTTCATTAAACATCTGCATCAGAAGTCTAAAACTCATATAGAAATTAAATTGGTTTACTGCAATCCATAATATTTACTGTATCATATTGTCTCAGGTTTTCTAGTATAAAGTACTAAACAAAACAACACCCGTCACCATCCCTCTTCCATAAGTGTTATGTTTGTCTTGCATCTAATTTATAAAGCATTTAAAATAAATTGATTACAGTATATTCCCACTGTTTATGGAACAATTCACTCACTTTCGTTCACCTACTTCTACCAATTATTGCAAAACACCAAATAAAAACTGACAGCATAAATTACATAATCTAAACCCCAAGATTTCCCCATAACCTGGTTCTTTGACACCAACTGTCCATAGCAAAGTACTAGCAAATGCTGCAACAGCTAATACTAAAGCAGCCTCTTCCTCCCTAGGGTCTGGCACATTGGAGACTGAAGACAACCCATAGAACACTGCATACAGACTCCTTTTGGAAGGAGACAAAAACACTGATTTACAGAAAGGGGGCAGGAATATCAAATTAGAAATTTAAGACTGGCAGTAGAGAGTTGTCTGCAGGTATATTAAGTGACAAGATGCTTTTCCCCCTCTGCTCATAAAACCTTAAACTCTGCATTTCTGTAGATCAGTCACTTGCAGAGGACAGATTTGAAGTTCAGGAGAAGCCTCACACCAGTGAGCTTTAACACTGAACGCAAACTGCGCCATGTTCTTGGTACACTACTGTTCTTGATCGTAGGCACGCAGCAACAGCTTTAGCTGGAACTTTGTGTACTTGGCCCTAGAAATAACCTTCTCACTCCCATAAGGCTAAGATATTTGCTAATGGATCTCATGTTACTTGGAGACAGAGAAACCTCTCGGAGACGATCATGTTTTACTTCTCAGAAGGCATGGGTGAAAAGGCTAGGGTTTTTCTCTCCTCTTTCAAGTCACCAGCATGCAGATACAGACCCAACTTCAGCTTAGGACAGAAAAGAACCTCCTGAGCAATACAGTCCTTGTGCATCCAAAGACAAACCAAGGCATGAATTGCGTTACTGAGCCACAACAGTTTTCTGAGACTTCCTCCAGTTGTATTACCCTTTCCTTTCAGAAAAACATCAAAGCTGACCCCACAGAACCAAACAAAGTGACTACCTCCATAGAGAGACAACCCAAAGAGTTCCCTCAAAACCCAAAGAACAAGGATTGCATCACACATTCTTTTGCCTTAACCAACACACAGCACTTCTCTTTTGTAGGTTGAGAGGAGAAGATTGTTACTGAATTTGAAACACAAGAGAACATCTAATAGGAACACTTATTTCATGGATAAATTTGCTACCTGCCTTCTCAGTAAAATACAAGCGTTTAAGGCAGATAACGAGAAATTGCTCTATCAGGGAAGAGTAGATTATTACTAAGTGATGCTATAATTTATCCTTAATTAGTTGGTTTAGGCATCTGCAACTTAATCTTGCTTAAAACCCAAGGAAGCATCCTCACTTTACATAGA
>JAOXNO010000078.1:22949773-22963105 GCA_028565335.1 Limnodromus scolopaceus | reverse complement strand
CAGCAGGTCCAGTAGGGCACCTTCTCTAGTCGGTTCCCTCACCAGCTGCATTAGGAAGTTGTCTTCCATGCACTCCATTGTAAGTAATTGTTTTTATAAGTAACTACAGAGAATTAATTTGTATAATGGGTTTTTTTCTTCTTTTCTAAGACTCTTCTAAGATAGTCTTCTTATTCCATTAATATTCCCAAATCCATGTAAATGAATATTCTTACAGGAACTGACAGTAAGGCTCCATTAGGAACCTTGCAAGAACTGAACAAACATATTCTCATACCCTCATTCTCTCAGCTTTTTCCCCGTACTAATAAACATACTGACTTCATTAAGAGTCAAAACAAGAAACTATTATTCAAAAAGGAGAAGATATACTTAAGATGCTTATGAAGCAAATTTCTTTTTAACTTCCAGGGCATGAGGAACTACAAGTATACTGATATATTCTATGCTGTAAGTGATGGCCTTTTCCTTTTTCTAATGCTGCTAATTACCCAATAAAAATTCATCCCAAATATGATGGCTTGCACAGTTTATCATTTTTATTGAACTACTATTAAATACAACACCAGGCAGACAATTTAGCATGTTGTCATTGTTACATGCAGCCTGGTGCTTTTAGGTCATACATTTGACTAAAACAAGTCAGAGAGCAAGCCCTCTTGGAACACATTTCTGGACACATGAAGCGTGAGGGTGGTGAGACACTGGAACAGGTTTCCCAGAGAAGCTGTGTGGATGCCCCATCCCTGGAAGTGGTCAAGACCAGGCTGGATGGGGCTTTGAGCAACCTGGTCTAGTGGGAGGTGTCCCTGCCGGGGGTTATATCTCGATGATCTTTAAGGTTCCTTCCAACTCTAACCATTCTACAATTCTAAGTAGCAAAAAACAACTAGGAGCAGTCAGCGAGGATTTACTACAGGGCAACCACATGTGACCAACCTCACCATCTTCTATAATGAAGTGACCAGATTTGTGAACAAGGGGAGAATAGCAGATTGCACTTTGTGTTTAGCAAGGTTTTCAACCAGAGTCTTGAATCCAAGTCCTGATGTTACACTCCACACGAACGGATAGGTTAAATGTTTGTATGACCAAGCTCAGAAGGTAGGGGTTAATGGGTTAACCATCTCTCTAGATGGAGACCTGTAAGAGACAGGGAAAGCATTGTTCACCTTGCATACCTGCAGCAAGGTCAGGCCAAAGGCAGTAACTGAGGTAAGGAAAATCTCTAGGGAACATGAATGAAGAAATGTCCACCTATGTATTGTCAAGAACAGATCAGAAGTTACTACCAGCCACTTTGCCATCTTCCCAAGAGTCTGATAGGGACACAACCGCTCCCTGGGTTGCAGCTGAAAGGAAGACTTCTGTGTTGCTCTCAAGTAATTTGAATGATAATCCTCCTGGAAGAGAGATATTTTTATTTCTCACACAGCAGGATTACCTCAAACTGCATTAAGGCTCGCTATGTTTTAAGGTTTGCTTGAAAGTTGTGAGAAATGGTGAAATAACAAGCTCTGGGAAACCCTTGCATCTTCCAGATGGGAATCAAGCTCACTGTGAGTTTACTATAGATTTTTAGCCAAGCCAAGTTTCAGTTCAAGATACACACCCCATTTTTGGCATTGCTCCCTCCCGAATATTGCTCTGCAGCATTCTGGCAACGCTCAGCCCTACAGCACGCAGCCCTCTTCACTTGGATCTCAGCAAGAAAAACTTCAGAGCTGATTTTGGAAGCATTTCAAAAAACGATAGCCATAGTATTCTTAGCAACCGTTTTCTATGACTAGAGATTCATTTTTTCACTAATGAAATGCTAATATATAATTAACTGAATAATTATTGAAGCTGAATGCTAACAATGAACACAGTAATAAATAGCACAAACAGCCATTTAGTATGTAATCCCCTGCAATTGTAGTTTTCATTAATTTGTGTTTTTGCTACTGCAATTCCTCTCATAGAAGAGCAAAATGTCAGCTAAACCTTGCATTACGGGCCATAAAGAGGCGATATGTGGATAATTTCTGTTAACGCAAATTAAGCTATGAATTTAGAGAATACTTTTCTGTGAGCAGGCTTCACCTTTAACCATGAATTTATCTGCTGCACAGACTTTGTGCCATCCCTCTCCATCAGGTACCCACCCACAAAACAGACTGCTGCGAAGTTCCAGTTGTGCAGCGATTTATATTCCTTCTAAACATTAATTGACTCTAAACAGAACTCTTAAGGTTTATATCTGTAAACCATTAATGTTTTTACACCTCAGGAAAGCTTTCTATTAATGGATTTAATATTGCCTGTGGACAATATGCTTGCAGTACACACCAGATGATTCATTGCAGTTGCTGATATTTGTATTTTATTTCAGGTTTAGTTATTTTGTGTCAATTTCCAATAAAATAACCTGGTCAGAAAATGTAGTGAGAAATAATGCTGGAGACCAGAGAAAAGGGCAATTAACAGTAACTCCCGGGGGGTTGGGGGAAGAGGAAAAAAAACAACACACAATGAACTTCATAGAAGTGTAGAAGTTGCATTTTTCAACATCAATGACATTGCCCGTTGTCATTATTAATATGTCTCCTTACATTACTAGCACTTTATTGCAGTTAACGGCCCATTTCCCATGCTACCTCACTCTTAATCTATGTCTTTCTTTATTAAACTAGTAGTAAGTGAGCAAAGACAGTACTCTTTAACGCCTTCCAATGAAGACTAGATGTTGCATTGGTTTAAACAAGAACCAAGAACAACATAGATGCTCAGAAATATACAATAAGTAACCCATGCAATTCAGGCCTTAATATCCATAAATTCAAAGATTCTATGTGGTAATTCATTTTCAGTCCGTATTTTATTTAAGAATGGACAGAGGATCTGTTTCATTTGCATGAGTGTATTCAGAGTCACCAATGGAGCAGCTTTGCACCTGAAGTCTCACATACTGATACTAGTGATTTTTTTTCCACTTATTAATACTTCAATATAGTCAAACTGATTTTCAATAGAAAAAAAAATGTTGCTCTACTATTACTGTAAAAATAAAATATGTATTTAAGGATGAATAATATTTTTTCCTAGTACTATAGAAAGGCTTTTTCAAGCTATTTCAAGGAAATAAAGAATACAACCCAAAATATGGAAATAGCTATCATAAATGTTTTAATTACTATTTCATTACCTATAAAAAAACCCAAAGGAAGTGACCTCTCTTACATTCTTCTCATACAAAAAGCAGAAGTGCCAGAACTGCTGGTTCTCAGACTTACTTCCCCCACACCCTTTATTTGCATCTGTTTCAGAAAAAAGGCATTAACTGCATGTGCAAACATGAATATTATGTTAGGCCACACGCTATCAAGTAACTGTTTATGTGGCAGTTTTGCAAATAAATTAGATGAAGGCTCTCAAGAAACTGCCTGAATATTTTTCTTAGGGCTGACTATACTGATCTGAGAAGGTTGCTCAGATTTGCCCTTCTTCCCTGTTGGAGCAAGGAAAGAGGATGGGAACGCGTATTTTGCATCCAGACCAACTGTTTTGGTATAAATGCTGAACTTCAGTGAAAACATACTGGACTATAAAACTTTGAGGGAAGTAACTGAAGAGGTCTGCTAATGGTTGTGCTTACAAAAGTTATTTTCTCTCGTGACAATTTTCTAGCATTGTTTCCAATGGAAAGCTGCACAGAGACAGTTTTACCCAATATTTTCCTACAGTAAACAGGACTCTTGATGTATCACGGAAAATAAGTAAAAGTGGTAATCTGACTAATTCAGAACAAAAGTACTCCTTGATAGCAAACGGCTATTTGGATAAGGTAAGCTGGAAGTTTCTGCCCAGTGTGAGGTACAGCTCTGATGGGAATAGAAAAAGGGAGTGCAAGTTTCATGTCCATCAGGTTTTTTTTTTTCTCCTGGAGAAGATGCAATCACCCAAATATCTCATCTATCACAAAAGAACCTGACTACCGCATTCAGTTTCTTTGAGACTTAGATGAACTGTGATGATATGTCATTTGACTTTGAGAGGCTCTGTAAAGTCATCCATCACGTTCTTTAAAGCTTTGCATATCAGCTTGTGCACAGAAGGTGCTCAGAAAACTCACCAAGCTGATGCTATGTCACCCTGTCAAGCTGCACTATAAAACAGGCTTCAGAGTGATATAAGAGTTTTTCTTTCTTATTTTTTATATATATATATATATATATATATATAATTTGTGGATAATGACATAAAGACATATTTCATGTCCGTGGGTATTTCTCTAAAAACAGAAACGTCCCTTGTAAACTCCGAAACTACTTTAAAACATTGAGTTTTTCTACCACCCAATTATGCACAATGCTATATATAGAATGATTCAGGACAACCTGTTTACATATCTGGTTTTCATAACCCATGTAAATACTCAAATCTTCAGTCCCTCCTCGAGTCAAACCACCTTCCTAACAGCAAGAGCGTAGCATCCAAAATGCTGGCATCCCATTTAAATCAATGTACAACCTGTGCATTCAATACCTCCAAGGCTCTTTGCTCTGCACCAGCCTCACTTCTACAACTCTGTTTTGCTTCCAAGGTCGGAGAAGTTACACTGGAGAGAGCAAAAACGAGCAACTGGTTCAATACCAGAGAGTTTGATCACACAATCCTCACTGGGTCACAAGCCTAAATACTGAGGTGTGAAAGGGAAAAGAACTGACTGATGCGTGATACAATTTTTACGGAACAGAAATTTTTTTCCCCAAAAAACCAGTGGGTTTTTTTTTTTTCTGTAGCGTCCTGATTAAGGGGCAAGGAGAAGGCTAGGTCAATATTCAAATGAGTAATTTTGTTCAGTCACCTGACAAATGAAAAGCTACCTTAGGTGTTTGGGAGATGAATCCCTGCTGTGTCTATGCATACTGAAGATGAAAGGAGCCCAGCACTACTCCGAGCTGTATAAACATCTTTACTGATTAATACTAGCTCATTTTATCAGTACTACTTCCCCCCAGCAGTTTACCAGTCTACAGACAGCTTCATTTTAAGTTCACATTTGTTAGCAGTAGCTTGCCATTTATAACATTTTCAGCACTATGTGCCCTCAACTTCACCTGAATCCAGTCCCTGGAGCTCAAGAAGTAGAAGTAGTTTGCTCTGGTTTTTTAATCGCCCCGGTTAACCGATGTATGAACCTAATTGTATACCTGTATTAAGGTTCAGTTATAGTTTCTAAGACTGAAATGACCTGTGCTGAAGATCAGAATTTGAAGTTTACAACTCTTTAGTGAAAATTTCTATTAGTAAATTCTATTAGTAAAATTTGACCAGATTAATATTGATTGGAAGGGAGTAAATAAGTACAACTAACGTGAATAAACCATATTTTACTTCCAAACTTTCAAAAAGACATCAACATATTTTGTCTATTAATTGGTCTTTTGTTCAAAAGGCAGAATATATTTGTAATATAAATATCTGTTTCTACAACCATTCTATGTAGTCTTCTTTTAATTATTTATAGCCTCATCTTTTTCTTATGAAGTGAAAACAGAAAGCCTTAATGAGTAAGTGTATGCAAACTATTTTTTGTTGGTCTTTCTGAACCGTCCTGCTTTCCAAGTATTAGTTAGTTCTGAGTTTATTTTTCAGTGAACTAATAGCTGTCTGGACATCAAATGAGTAAATACAAACATAGTATTAGCCAGCCTAGATAAAAGACCCTTACACAGTGCAACCAACAGGGCAAGATAGTTTAAAAAAAAAACCAACACATGAGGAAAATTAAATCACATTGTGTATCTCTTACAACTGTACTTTAAGGGAATAGCATCTCCTAAATGCATTTCCGAATTTAGAGAGTACACATCAGCAAACCAAGCTTGTAGATTACTTTGTGATTCAGTATATAACAGAATAAAGCTTCAAAATAATTAATAGTATGCTGTGGAAACTACTGTTCTCTCATTATAAACTGATTGTGACAAACATGTTACGCCCCATTGGCTTATTTTGCAGTGAGAGTCATCAGTCTAAATGTAAGCTCGTGAATAAATCATGACAAACAGGAGGCTAAAGGAATTCCTTCATATGGCTAATGGTCACTAACAAAAAAAACCCAAAGAAATCTAACAAACTTGTATCTACCATACTGGCAAAGGCAGGAGACGAGGGCATTACTCACAAGACCATCACATCTGTATTGTATTTTCCTGTATTGTATTCACCCAGTCTCTTGAAACATTTGGTTTGTGTTGGTATAATTAGTGTCTTTACAGATGCCGCAAATGAAGACCAAAGCCTCTCCTATAGTCAGGTCATAATTACAAAACAGAGGAAGTAAATTCACAAAAAATACTAAATTCAGAAGTGAATGTTAATTAGCCCTCAGAATGGCAGAATACCCTATATGCAAAATAATAAATTATTTTAGACTATCATATATCCACCAAACGATATCCACAATCGTTGACTAACACACAACTTAAAGCCTGCTGAAAGGTGTAAGGGGTGATTTTTCACAAAATTCGAAGTTCCAAAGGCCTTTTGCTGGCCACACCAATAAAAAGGCTGTTGATTTCCCTTCCTCCTCTCCTCTCCCCAGGTTTATGTGATTCACAGCTCCATAAAGGATTAACAAATACTACTGAGAGGCATGGAACAGATGTACTTAGAATAATTAAAAAAATACACTCAGGGAACCGAGGAATAACCCCACGAACTAACCACTGTCCCGTATTTAGGATAGCAAAAAGCTCTATCCGTTCATCACAGCCTGAACTGTCACTGGAAGCAGACTAACTACATTTCAGTTTCTATTCCTGCATGAACATTCACATGAAGCTGAGAGTTAACAGACAGGACTTGAAGCAAGAAAACCCCACGAAAGGGTGTGCACAATAGTTCTCCTAAAAAGCAGGAATTTTTACACATACTAAGGCAGTGCAAGGAACTGATTCTTGCTCACTCAAATATATATTGTATGATTGCTTTAAGCCTTCGCCTACTTAAGACATCAGCATTCATTTATAATCCTACATTGGAAACCCTAATTCCTGTTTGAATTTGACCTAAATTCATGAACAGTTTCAGATCACGTTTCCCTGTATAGACTATTCACTAAGGGGAAGACATCCCCAACTCTGAATATTAAAATTATGAGAGAAATATCCAAATAGCTTTCTCCAAGAAAGCTCATGATAGAATACATTCTGGTGTGGAATTTTTTCTGACCTTTTGTTAAGCATAAATATTAAAACACTCCCAATTTTTTTTTTTTTTTTTCCTTTTTAGTCACTGAGCAGTTCAACTTTTTTTTGTCTGGCCTCCTTTTGCACACTGGCAACTCCCAAGCGCTCCCTGCCTGCTGTTTCTCAGCCCCGGAGCACTCTGTCCCCCTCTACAGCATTTCACCGCTGTGCACCCAGCATCTGTCATCACACCAAGCTCAGGCATCCACGCTGCACATCTGGCTTTGCATTGCCTTCAAACTGACAAGCTGCTGTGGCTAATATATTTTTCCCCCCCCTCCTTTTCTAATGGTCGGTTTTACAGCAGGCCACTGATTATCAGAGATAAAGACGTAAAAAGAGCAATAATCTAAGCAGCTGTGTTATGCATTCTCTACTATTAAAAAAATAATTTAAATGAAGAAGTCATGTGGAAGCACACGAACAAACATTCACTTATAGACTAACATCTCATTGCTTGAGTTTTGATTACGAGCTTCCTGCAACAACCTATTTAGGTAAGGCACCATAGATGAAAGTATTGTTCCTATAAAGCCCATAGATAATGCTTTATGCGCTAAAAACATCGTTTAACAGCGCATCTATTAACTATTCCTAGAGACACACATCTTACAGATTATTTTTGCAAGAATTTCGCTGCTACACACGTGACAAAGTTATGTGAAATATACAGTTCTTGAAATAACTAAGAGAACATCCATTGCTCTGCCATTTCATTCAGTCTTATTTTCGGTCACTTTGTCATCTAACCCTTAACTAATTATTGCACTAGTAGGTTTTCTGACATAGTTTTTGCTAACTGCTGAGGGTCACTTCTAGTTACATGGCATCACACAGTTTGTCTGTTTCAGCAAAAAATTAGTCTTCCATTAGGCCTGATAGAGCTTGAACACTAGGATTGCAGCCACCTCTATCTCCAACTATTAAACAGATTCTGCTGCTGTTTCAGACTGTCAGAGCCAAATTCACTATTGATCTTGCACTACTCTTCCTTGTAAAAGAAGATAACACTGAAATGGGTTACAACGAAAGACAGGACAATCAAAATTAAATCTGAAATATAAACAGAGAAGAAAACCAGGTCAAGTACCAGTCTATCCTTTTTCAACTCCTCAGACCTAATTATAACTTATGATACACAAGTCTATTATATAAGCAACCAGATACAATATAAAAAATATGCACTATTAAGTGTATCTGGAAAATCTGCATAGAATTCGTAGAAAAAGGGCAAGAGGAATGACGTCAGACTTAGAAGTTCCACATACAGTAATTGACCATTAACATTTATCCTGTCTTAAAGAACTATGCTGCTGAATTGCCAATGATATTTTTTACAGTTCTCAGAAGTTTTCTTGTGCGATAAGATCAAATTTTGTCCCTCGGACAACTTAAATGCAGGATATTCAAAAGGAAGAGTTAGTTTTCACTGGGAATCTGACTGACTGGCAGGCTGGGAACATCTTTTTACAGAGCAGATTTTGATGAATAGATGTTTCCAGAGAAATAAAACCACCACTTACACGGTAATGACCAGGAATGTGGCAATTTCCACCCTGGTGGTCTGTGAAGAGCAGCTTCCAGGCTTTTAAAACCTGTTCAAATATTGGATCTGCAAGCTGAGATAATGCAAGACACCACTTCCAAGTGAGGGCTTAGTCATCAACACATTAAAGAGTCATTACTTCCCTATCACTTCTGCTGAAAAAGCTAAACTAGCTATAAATGAAATGCCTTGTACTTTAGCAATAACTGCTGATCTTACAATACGAGCACCCCGAATGCAACGTTTGATTATAGGTAAGAAGTTCCATTTGAGAAGTAAACATATTTCTAACCTTCAAATGGGAATCGCAGTCAAGCAGCACACCGAGAGCTTTGGGGGAACAGTAAATTCAGAGTCAGCACCTCCGATGTCTCAGTTTTATTCTTCATTCATTCATCAAATATTCTCTAAAGGGCTGGATTTCTAGTTTTGATGGCAGTATCTAAAAAAGAGATCTCGAGACAGATGTTTTCATATTCTATGGTGGATTACAAAGCACAAAGCTTTTACTGCCTTATCACTATAGGCATACCCGATAGAAGCAAGCACATTGCCAATGTCAAGTAACTTGTCTGCTATGAATAATCATTCAACAGCTAATTGCAGGAAAAACAACCAGGCCCGTGTTATTGGAAGGGCCAACGACTTTGTATCTGAGTAGCCTGTACAGTCATTTCCCTCAACGCTGTCCTGAATTTTTACAAACCCTTATGTCTTTAAACAAAGATGACACAAGAAGTCTAAAGCTGAGTATCTTCAAGACGACAACTTAACTCGTAGGCATCAAAGAAAAATTATTTGTATAGCACCTTAAAAAGGTATTATTGTTTTAGAAAAAAAAAGATAACCTGGAATTAAATAGTCAATTATTCGTATTAGAAGGGTTATATACTACAAGGAGCAAAGCAATGTATAGATTGTCCAGAAATGAACCTGTGTTCTCATAAGAATTAAGCGGCTGACCACAGATTTTTGCTTCGTTTTTGTTTTAATAACAGTTCCAGACCCCTACCTTGTAACCTTTGCTTTCTCTAGTTTCATTTTGATAATTTTGGTTCTTTAGCTCAAATAATTGCTAGGAGACAGTCACTTTATTGCTTCACTACCTCTAACCAGCGACACAGTGATTATATTTTTAAAAGCTGAATTTTATTGGCAAGTGCAAGCCAGTATTGAGAATAGTTTCTACAATAATAGCACAGGAGAGCAGGGTGATGAGATATTGGGACCAAGGTGGTAGGGGAAGAGGGAGGGCGGTTTGGGAGAGGTTTTTTCTGATTAATCTTGCATTAAGGTCGCTGTTACAAGTCAAACAGATCAGAACAGTACCAATCTCTAGCCAGGTATGGTTTTATGATACCTAACCTATATTTCATTAAGTATTAGTATTCCTTACAGAAGCCTCATTTAAAAAAATAAGAATCATTTAACACTTTCCAATTCAATTTAAGGACTAGCAATATTTTACATGTACACTCTGTTCAAGAGAAGAGCAGGCAGGGCATTGAAGCTGTTATAACGGCCTTACATCGAGAGCAAGATCACAAAATCACCTTTATGTTTCTATAGTTTAAAAAAAAAAAACAACAAACCCAAACAATCAGTCAAAAGACCTTACTAATTGTCCAATAGTAAGAAACAAGCAAGCTTAAACTGAAATGCAAAACAAAGTAAAAAAAGTTCACTGAAGTATCTAAAGACGATAAATACTTCAGTAGGTCAAGGGAGGTGATTCTCTCCCTCTATCCCACTCAAGCCCCCACCTGGACTACTGCATCCAGCGCTGGGATTCCCAGAGCAACACTTTTAAATTGAAAGAGGGTAGATGTAGATTTAGAGAGTGGTGAGACACTGGAACAGGTTGCCCGGAGAAGCTGTGGACACCCCATCCCTGGAAGCGTTCAAGACCAGGCTGGTTGGGGCTTTGAGCCACTTGGTCTAGTGGGAGGTGTCCCTGGAAAGGGGTTGGACTAGGAAATCTTTAAAGACCACCTCTGATCTAAACCATCCTATGATTCTAAATGTAAAACACTAGGCTTAAGGTATGATTATTCTTATCAAATCATAGCAGTTGGATGACTATTTTCTTAATTTGCAAGATAAAACAATTTGCTTCCTAGCATAAATACATGTTTTCTGTCTATATTGTAATCATTTAGACATTTATAAAAATAATCATATCTGGAAAAGAGTAATCTCTTGCACAGGACTGCTTCAGATAACTAAAAATCTTCTCTAGATATGTCTTTACAAGATACATGGGGCTAAAATCTCATATTTAATTCTTTTGAGAGCCAGTGACACTTAGGATGTCAGGATTACATTTCACATGTAATCGTGTCATCCACTGTGCAGCACAAAAAAAGTTTGCCATGCATGTTTTTCCACTCATTGGGAAACTATATCGTAATTTGGCAGGGAAATTAGGTATATGACTGGACTTCCTGAGCGTCTTCCACATATGTAACAGTCAAAGCATTCACGCTCCTGAAAGTTTAAATGGTTTTTTTTTTTGTTTGTTTATTTTCTTACCTCTCACAACATTCTTATGGCATCTGAACCAGAAAAGGAAAAACTGAATACCTATCTGCTGTGGCACCCAATAAATGAACATCTACCAGCAGTGTGAGCTCTTCTGCTGGAAAACACTCAAGAAGTAGAACAGACCAGCGCCAGGATCAGTAAATCCAACTGAGATAACTGAGGAAACAGAGATTCCAGTGAAATCTCACCCATTCCTAAGAAACAGATTAGGACTGACTGCTGTTATGCAGTCCATCACTTGTATTTAGTTCAATAACACCCACCAATTCTTGCCCATTTAAGTATTTAGATATTATATACACCTTTCAAGACAAAGTTTTAAGCAGCATTACAATATCAAATCACTATTTTTATCTGCTGCTCATTACTTTCACATTAAATCACCAGATCTTGCTAGCTTTCATATTGAACACTGCAAAGTTTGCCCAAGTCTCTCAGCTGTGCTATATCAGAAAGAATTTTTACATTTAATTTTCCCAAAATTCACATTTTCCCTTGCATGGTACTTTCGCACTACTGCACCAGTAAACCACGTAAGAGTATTAGCCAAGCAAAAACAGGAGAGTGGGGAAATCTCTGCAAGTCTCTACTTATTTATAGCACCCTTTTCTTTCATGTGAATTCATATTAATTTAACATAGCTCTAAAGGGAAAAAGAATATGAAGAAAGTTAATAAACACTGCATTAAGTTATGGGGATTTCAGAAATTTGAGAGAGAATTAGAAGATAAAATTTCATACCACACTAAAACCCACAGATGAAGAATAGAAGAAACAGGGATAATTAAAACAGAAGCCATGTGTCTTAGTCTTCTTCGGAAGCATAATAAGTAGAGCCACTTTTTGCGTAGAAGTTGTTTTGGGTTGTTTGGGGTTTTTTTTCTTTTTTTTTTTTTTTTTTAAGTTTTTCTTAGAGTTACATAACAATTAGTACCTCTCAAGCATCACTTGTTATCACCCTGCTGCTGAAAAGCGGCTAAGGAACAGCATATCTGGTAACAACAAGTGACCGGCCATTGCATAAACAATGCTGCGTTTCCACATACAATTTTCTCACTTCTCACAAATAACTGCTTTTCATTTATTTCATTCTTTGATGTTTGAAGGTATTCATGCTTTTACCCTCTTGCTTCACTTCCGAAAACCTCCCCGCTGCTGGGAGGTTCTATTTCTATCTATAATTACTGTTCCATAATTGCTCCAAAGAAAAGACATCTGTTGCTGCTCATTACCATTTCTCATTGCTGTGAATTTTTTATGCATTTTGAAAGCATCTTTGATTGTATAATCAATAAAGGGTTTGGGGGTCTTCTGCAAGAAAGCGCCAAATCAGATAAAGATTATAGTCAAAACTCTTGTGAATTAAGGTGTCCAGTAGATCTGAGAATTTAAAGGGATTTTAGGAGTCTTTTGTTTGAATTTCATATACTACTGACTTTTTTTTTTTTCTCCATTCCACTTACACATGGATGCTAAAGAGCACCTGAAGGAGAAGGAATCCAAAGGCTGAGCAGCAGAGGCTGATGAGCAACCTCCCTGCATCAGGCACTAAATGGCAATTTTCTCAGCGCTGGCACCGCAGCACCAGGGGACCACGACACTTCCAGCTTGCCAAGGTGCTCCACACAGCTGTCCTACCAGAAAGTAGGTATTTACTGCCCAATTCATCAGTGTTAGTCTAATTTGTTGGACTAACCGAATAATTAAGTGGGCATAGCGTTCTCTAATAAGTACACTCACTTATTTAACATGTACCTTGTTGCCACTTAATCTTTTACTTCAACTTCTAACTACTCCTTCCCATTTGGTTTAACCACACCATACTTCCTCAGGATTTATTTTTATCCCACATTCTATATGCGCATGCTTGTCTTCGCAGGGATTTTTTTTTTTTTTTTTTTTTGGTTGGGTTTCAGTTTTTGGGTTTGGGTGGGGGGTTTTTTGGGGGGAGTGGGGGGTGGTGGTAGTGCTTTTTGCTTTAAATTATTAGCTAGAGTTCTCCTT
>JAOXNO010000078.1:22905037-22920130 GCA_028565335.1 Limnodromus scolopaceus | reverse complement strand
TGGTTCTCCACAGACCCAGATCTTCCTCAGCTAAGGAAAAAAAAAACTCTACTCCTCTTGTCATTTGTGTTACTGGTGTCTACCTAAAGATGTGGTGTCTACCTCTGCAAGGGATGAAGGGTCAACAAAAAGGTGTCCTTCAGTTGTGACTGACTACATAAACTTAAAAACGGATTTCAGTATTCACATATTAGAGGTTTTTTTTTCATTGGTAGAGGTCTGCCAATGTTGGTATTATTGCAAGCGTAGTGTAAAGTCAATTTGAAAGTGGGCATGTAAAAATACTGAATTTGTAATATTTTACTGCCTCATGAAAGGCATTTAATTTGGACACAACATTTTTGCAGTGAGTAAGCATTTATATGAACTCCAATATACATAGTTTCCCACAGATTGAAATTCCTACAGAAAGTTGCACATTTCTGAGCTGCAAACACTGTGTGTGCTTAGTTAGCAGTTTTATGAGCAGGCAAGTTGTGGTTGCTATCAGGTATCATTTTCTGCTGCGTGCTCTTCTTTAACTTCACAGCAAGTGTAAAGGTTGTTCTTGGGAGAAAATCACCTTTCCACTGAGAATTAATCTTTTTTGGTACGCTCTCTATTTCTGGCTTCCACTGTTCTGCTGCTGTCAATATCCAGGCTCTGTGCAAGGTGACTTACACATTGAGGGCCCTTCTCTCATTTTTAATAATAATCTACAGACATAATGATTTGTTCATGCTTTTGTGCGTGAGCATTTTCTGGTGAAGTAGTTTTTCCTTTTACATGACTACTCTTCTCAAATTTTACAATATTTTTGCAGATATTCCACTTACAATTAAGACTGAAATAAAGAGCAACGCTGTTAAAACTATCCGGTGGGGACCAAGGAAGCCAGTACTCATGACCAGCCTGTCCAGTCCAATCAGTCTATTTCCTACAATCTTGAGGGCTCCTCAAATTTAAAAGGATTCTCAGTTAACTGTAGCAACTCTGAAATTGGAGAAAATTGCCATGGATGGTTCAGTGACGGTCTCTGCTCAATGAAAGCAAAAAGGGGAACAAGATACTAAGATGTATAAGGAATGAGACGAACATTGATAGTATTTCTAATGCACTTAGGTGCAGCGGTAATAGTGTTCTCAATATTGATGAGTATCGGAGAAGCTATGCAACAAAAAGTGATTAAGGCAGAAAAGGCAGTCGTTTGAAAAGAAACTTAAAAGATGGGATTGTTTAGAATCATAGAATCACAGAATTGTCTAGGTTGGAAGGGACCCTTAAGATCATCTAGTCCAACCATAAGCCTAACTAAAAAAAAAAACAACAATCTAACAACAAAAAAACCCACACCAACAAAAAAACCAAAACACATCCACATCACTAAACCATGTCTCTAAGCACTGTATCAACCCATCTTTTAAATACCTCCAGGGATGGTGCCTCAACCACTTCCCTGGGCAGCCCATTCCAAGGCTTAATAACCCTTTCCATGTAAAAATTTTTCCTAATATCCAATCTGAACCTCCCCTGGCACAACTTGAGGCCATTTCCTCTTGTTCTATTGCCCATTACTTGGGAGAAGAGATCAACCCCTGCTTCTCTACAACTTCCTTTCAGGTAGTTGTAGCGAGTGATAAGGTCTCCCCTCAGGCTCCTCTTCTCCAGGCTGAACAACCCCAACTCCCTCAGCCTCTCCTCATGAGACTTGTTCTCTAGATCCCTCAGCAGCTTCGTTGTCCTTCTCTGGACTCGCTCCAGCACCTCAATGTCTTTTTTGTGGGAAGGGCCCCAAAACTGGACACAGTACTCAAGGTGGGGCCTCACCAGTGCCCAGTACAGGGGGTCCTACTCACCACACTGTTCCTGATACAGGCCAGGATGCTGTTGGCCTTCTTGGCCACCTGGGCACACTGCTGGCTCATGTTGAGCTGACAGTCGACCAACACCCCCAGGTCCTTTTCTGCTGGGCAACTCTCCAGCCACTCTGCCCCAAGTCTACATTCAATAGGAGACACAAAAAGCAATATTTTAAAAACAAAAATATTTCAAATATTTCCATGCATTCATAATGCTACAAGGGATTCACCCTCTGTCTCTGTGCATATATATAGAAGCTATATTATTATGTGAATTATCCCAACTAAAATAAATCCTTCAGGAGCGGGTAGAAATAGCAATTATAATGGACTCTCAGCCTGAAGGGCTAGTAACTCCGTTACTTAATGAGGTAAATGAGATCAGGATTTAGTCCGAGGATCTGTTCTCCGTTTCTAAACAGATTACCTCCCACTGTGGCAGATGTGAATACATTCGGGAGAAAAAACAGGAGAGATCCCTCTAGTGAGAGGACAGGAACAGTGACTATACATATTGCTGTATTATATGCAACCACAAAGCAAAGTTCAAATTTTCACATAGAATATGGATATATGTATACATTTCATGTATGACATCTTGCATTTTTAATAAGCATTATATTTAAAATCGGGTAAAGTGATATCACATGGAGACATAATAAAGGAAAATCAGAAGTTATATCATAAGTGTTCTTTAAATCAACACATTGTGCTGTATTAGCTTTATAGTTAACGTTAGCTTTAGTGTTTTCCTGTGTTTCAGCTTGGAGTCGTTTAAATATACCCAGTACGAACTGGAATATTTCTAATAAGAAATAGGGCACGGTGAAACCTTTTTATTTCTCTAATTCTTCATCCTTGCCCAGTCTGTATTCTCACTCTTAATGCCCATAGTATTATTTATTTTTTTTACAGTGATGACTGTTTGTGGAATGCATTTTCCAAAGTGACTTAGTGGTGATCATTCATTGCAACGGGATTTCTCCGATGGTTGTGTCAAATAGTAACAAGCTACCTTTACAATAAAACAGCTGAACATCATGATGGAGTATCATCCAGAAAGTTTCTGAATTGTAAAAATGTGTAAATTATGCAAAACTAGGTCTTGCCTGAAGGGTGAGAGACAAGAAGCCTTAAAGTAAGTTGAGACAGTTTGTGAAGTGAGAAACAGGCCTCATTCTTGTGCAGTTTTTTAAAATGCTAGGAAATTCCAAAGAAAAAAGCCATGTTAAACTGAAGATAACACAGTTCCACACATCTGAAGTAAACATTTACTGGGATGATTCATTTGCTGGTGTGAATGTCCGGCAGCTCGGTAAATGAGAGTCTGGTTGAACGTTTAATGTGACATGGGTTTCATGCATAATTTAACCAAGTTTCTCCAAGATTTTCACATATCTAGCTAAAGCAGAAATAGTAATTCAGCTGCTGGTTTGGTTCCTCTCACTATGCTGTTCTATTGCAAAAGATGTTCTCAAAATGCATTTGCTGCTGCCATAGAAAAGTGCTTTCGATGATGAAAAATGCATTGGATCAAATTAATTCGTTCAAAACGGGCAGAGCCTTGCAGGAAAAGGATGAAGATGCTACGTGATAGGGGAGGATGTAATTGTTCCCCTCCAAGATGCTATGGGTAGATCCTAACAGGGAGATGTACCCCTTCGCCTGCCTGTCGTGTCACACACGGGTTTTATTCCAGCTCCGTTAGCACATGCAGCTGGCTGGAAGTAAGAGAGAAGTGACAGAGCCTTCAAAAGATGGCAGAAGTTTTCAGCACAGTGACAAGAACAAAGGAAACGGAGAGGTTAAAAACTTCTTAGAGCTGTCCTCTCTCTCAAAAATCCCTGCTTAGACCTATATGCTGATTTACATGATTTCCAAGAACTTGAGTATACACAGCAGTGGTCAATGAGGCAAACTGATTTTCACCTGAAAACTATTATTTCCATGCTTTTTCACCTACCAGGTTTAGATCTTTGATCATTGTGGCCAAGAGTATATAAAGAAATAAAAAATTCAACTGTCCTGTAGGGAAAACTAAACAGTTAATTTTATTTGTATTTAGAAAACTGATTCAGCAGGGAGTAAATCTGGTTTTCTGTAATTCCGTCCCTGCGCAGCTTAATAAATGATATACTAATTTTATTTTGTGAGTCACAGTGCTGGTTTTGCAGCCTCTTTGCCATGAAGCAGAAGTTCAGAAAAGTGCTGCAACCTCTCACAAGGGAAAAGAGAAGACTGGCAAAAGAAAAAGAAAGTAAATACTTTAAATACACACAAAGTTGAAGAAAAAAGGTAAATCTGCACTCCGGCTGGTCGCTGGACAGCTTCCAGGGCTATAGTAAACCATGGCCCATGGTAAACAAGAGGCAGCTGAGAACCACCCAGAGGACAAGATTTCATGTTTCATCAAAAAGCTCAATAATAGTCTAAACTGAGTGATGATTTTGAGACAGAGAGGAGGCAAAAAAGGAAAACCAAACAGAAAATCTAACTGAATGTAGACGAGTTCAGCTCTATGGAATCTCCAATCTCTCATGCACAGGGTAAATTATTTATTAATAAAAACTAGTACAAAAATTAGGTGAAAAAAAACCAAAATGAAGTCCATGGTAATCAATTGGCAAATGTTCACTATATAGATTTGCAATGTACTTTCTTTTTTAATATTACTAAATTCCTAGAAATGGTTGGGTTGAATCATATCCTCTTAGAACTTGTTTATTTGTCAAGAGCCAGCATAATAAATTCATAGTAGTTCTAGATTGACTGTCCATATGTCATAACCGTGTACTGTTGAGTATCAGCTGGTATTTATGTGTTCGGGAGCCTACCAATACTTTTCACGGCCATAAATATCATCTAAATTTAAGTAATTATGTTAATTGCTGTAAATTCTTTAGGTAGTTTAGAGGAAAAAGTGTAGAACCTCTAAAAGACCATTCATAGCAAGAACTTAGTTTAGCATTTTGAATTGCCTACTAGAATGTCCTCTCTATTAGTCATGTGGTAAACTGTAGACAAATATTCTTCTAATTTAGACATTTTGAGTTAGTTGCCAAATGGCCAGAAGTATAAATATCCCTATTTTCCTTCTTTTTAAATACTTCCCTCAGGATCTCATCTGATCTTGGGGGTAATGTACCGTTTTAAAAGTAGCAGGATTAAGCCTTTAGGACAAAAAAAAAAAAAAAAAGCAAAATTACACAGAAAAAGAATATGAGAAGGAATTAAAAAAAAATGAGCTGACAAATAATTTAGCCATTTTTCTATGTTGGTATTTTAACCACTTCTTTATATCTGACTAAATCAGGACATTTGGTTGTACTGTCTATCAAGATACTATTTTTTTATCTGCTCTATCTCAAATGATCAATTTGAAAAAAAATTTTTAGACTACAACAAAAAATGTGTATTTCATCTTGAAATAACATTAATGTTCAAACATAAGTCAGTGAGGGTAGCTACAATGTCAAACATTCCACTTTAAATTTGTAAAGATACAAATCTGTGCCTTTTTAATTCACCTGCTTAAAAAAATTAGAAATGTTTGAACTTACGTGGTTCACTTGAAAAGTGCTGATTTGGTTCTTGCCATTTCTAAGATTCAGAAGTTCTGAGCCTCGCCTCAGGTCTCTTCCAGTCCATTTCTTCATTATTTCTTTTCACCTTTCTAGTTTCTAATTTTCTACATAAAACTGTATTTTCATTAATAGATATGACATGAAGTGGAAGTTTAAATAAGTGTAGACAGCAAGTGCAATTTTTAACAACAAAGGTAACTGGCCATTCGAACAAGTTCCTATAAATACTTGATATTTTAAAGTCATCAAAGCAAATGCTTGTCGTACCGAACTGCTGAGAAATACCATTTGCAATACAAGATCCAGCATTGCCTTCCACCTTAGCAAAATACAGATATTATTTAAATGTATGTAAATTTATATGTAAGTGTTATCTGTACTCCTGTTCCGTAGATTTAACCTCATGTTTGCAAATCACATGATTGGCAGGCTTCGTAATCCACAAATCACCAAGAACTGTGAAGCCTTGCAGTAGACGGAACAGGGCAAGACACTGGCATAGAAAATACTGCATCGTTGTTCCACGAATAATAAACCCTGCAATAGAATTTACAAGTTTAACTCTATATATTTTTTTTGACCTTTTCTCTGTCTCAGACAAAAAGTGAGCCAGCTGAGCAGAATCTTAGCTGGTGTGAATCCAGATGGTGCCCCAATTTTCTTCAGGAGACTTCAGTGTCTGGTCTATTATGTCTGTTCTCATAAGAATAAAAAGAGGACAAACATTAAAACCTATGAAAGTAACCCATATGGACCCCATAAGTGATAAAGTGGTTGATGAAACAGCATATAGTGCTCCTTCCCTGTCCTAATTTGCAGTATAAATTTCCGTTCACTCCCCTGTTTTTTAACCAGGACTAGTACTCTTCATGACCAAAGAGAGTGCACGGAGCAGAAGAAATGTTCTGGAAATAGCAATTTAATCACTTGCTGACTCAACAACAATTTAGCTAAATGAATGGGGTCTTCAAATTCCATTATCAATGAGGAAAAAAATGGGTTTTGTTTTTCTTAAACACTTATTGAAAGGTCTAGAAAAATTCATGTATGTTCTTACCATGGAAATCCCCTCTTACTTCCCTTTGAGTGCTTCTCAGTTATCTCTGCAGAGAAGGTGCTTACATTGGACGAGAGGCTGATGAGATCTCTTTCACATGAGATATTTTGATTACTTTACTATATATAACACGTATAATATATTTACATTTTCAAATATTAGCCAGTTTAATTAACTAAGCTTTTCACGAAGCATTTATTGCATTTCTATTTATAGTAGAGATCAATGGAAAGTAGGAAGTGGAAAGAAACAAGAGAGGTCAACTGAAAGGGAAAATATTGAAATCAGTCTGATACAAGTGAATGTAAGAAGAATAAACGTTACTGTAGACAACTGATACCTGGCCCAGAAATGTGTAAGATCGGGAGAGCAGAACTCCCTGTTCGGAAGGCGTACAGTCGTATCTTTAGTCATGAATAGCTCCGTCTGCAGAACAGTGGCTAACAGGGCATAGCGTTCAAAAGTCCAGCTTCCACAACAGACGGCTTTATTTACCACGTTCAGAAGCTTTACATGGGGGGGGACCTTCCACTGGAAGCACAGTTGCGCGTGCTGCAAAATAATCAGATCTGGGTCAAAAATCAGACTGCCCTAGCATTTGGTGCCAGTGTTTATGTAAGATTGTAACAATCTGTCCAAAGCAGAAAAGGATCCAAGTAATTAGTCGTGTTTAGTGTGTGATGTTTTCCCTCCTAAAGTAATTGTGACTATGTCTCAACTGGAACATCCATAAAGGAACAGGTTTCTGGTGCTGCCTTTTTCCCCTTGGTACAACGGTTGCAGTGTGACTGTTTTAACACCCTTTCTTGCCATAAAGACCTGTAACCATTCAGCCTCTCTGCCTTTTGGATAAACTGGGAAATACGAAGCCGTGTGAGAGTCATGGTGTGCTGAAGAGTGAAGAGCAGCTTGTGAATGGAAACACCGACGAGCAGCTCTAGGAGACAATAGAAAGTAACACTGTATTACGGCACAGCACTTTGATACTCCTCTAATTTCCTCAGTAGAGAATTTCTTGGACCTCAGAAAGTACCAAGTAATTTTCTCTCTCCTTGTTTTTACGGCTAAGAAGACTGTTGACCAGTGTGACCAGAGGAAAGGGAAAAGGTGCTGTAGCACAAGAGCACCCAGACAAGTAATCCAAAGGAGAGACTGGAACACAGCAGGCAGACTGACAGTAACCTCTGTTACGTGACGAGCAAATAATGATTTGTTTGGAGGAGAAAATGGCCTCAATTAGAATGGAGATGTTTCTCCAGTTCATGGACATCCTGCTTTCAGGACAGAGCTGCTAAGAGCTGATCTCCCTTTAAAAAATCCTTTCCCTCTGAAGTTCAGTTTCTTTCCATCCTGTTCATATGGTAACTAATAGTAACTAGCTTAAAAATAAATAAATCAGTAAGTAGCTTAAAAAAAAAATAAATACATCAGTAACCAGTAAAAAACCAAATATATAGTTAGTTTATGGATCCTGAGAGTTTTGGTTTTCTTTAAAAAATTGCCTAAATCCGGAAGTAGCTTCTAATGAAATTAAGGTCATAGACTCGTTCCAGAGTGTGATTTGCTATTCGCATTATTAGTATTGTTCTATAGTGGTTCAACAGTAAGCCTGTCCTAAACTGTATTTTCCTGTTGCGTGCTTCAGAGGAAAGTCATTAGTACAACGTAATTGTACTGGTCTTACTGGACTTCTCGGGCAGATCTTCAAACGGTAGACCCCGAACAGAAGAAAGAGCACCACGCGGGTAGATAGAAGCACGCAGAGAATTGTGATGTTCTTCCACGCTACTACTTTCTAAACTAGCAAACAATCCTTAGCCTAGAACCGTTACTGATTTTAAATAGGAATGAACCAAACAAGAGTTTTTTCAGTTTACTAACAGCAAATTGCTCAAGGAAAGTAAACAGAGGAGTGATACCAGCACTCTTACCTAAAGATTCATTCCTGTTGTACAAGAAGCAGAAAAAAGGCTGCTCAATGGCGTTGCCTGATTTAGGCTAGAAAAATTGTTTGTTTTATAGAGACATTCGCTGAACGGCATGATCAGGATCTTGGGGGTCTTCAGATAAAGAAATGAGTACGATTTTAAATGCATTTTTTAGAGGTAAATGTATGTCGCAAGGGCTGGCAGGCTGATTAATGTTACTTTGGGGTTTATGGCTTGATTAGCTATAAATTCTATGCGGCTGCGACTCCACTGAGGACCAGTTGTTTGTTTGTTTCTGTTTGTTGTTGGTTTTTTTTTTTTTTTAATTGTGGCGTTAATTTCTGTGTCTGATTCTCTCATTTCTCTCATACCAAAAGTTTGTTAACTCACTGATTTTCACACTGCTGACTGTCCAAGCTGTGCCTGACTCCACTGAACACGTCTGGTATCTTGGCTCCACTAATCCAAGCGGGAAGCTGACTTTTCAGCAGATGTTGGAAGTTGCCTCGAGGGCAGTCTCACTAAAAAACAGGAGAATATGACAAAGTTTCTAACCGATGCATATCAATAGGCCGGAAGCTTCTGCAGAGCCTGAATGTGCTGCGGGGGAATTTTGCAACATATCAAAGTCAAAAGTTGCTGGTTCAACAGTTTTCATAATGATTTCCAAAGAAAGGGATCTAGAAGCCAGCAAAATACATGGGTTAAGTGCTGTGCAAATTGTGTGTCTTTCGACATCAGCCAGCTCCTTTGAAGTGCTAATTTAGAGAAATTCTCTCTTTACTCCATAAATTTAAGCATAATTTCTTGTTAATAGGCAGCTAAAGCACTCTGATGGTGATAGATTTTTGAGATATTTGATAACAGCTCTAAAATAGAATAGGCCTTTTCTTTTTTAATTTTGGGTAACTATGTATAGCAAATTTCATTTTAGGAAGATTTGAGGGCCACCAACAAAAACTAATTTTCTTACGAGAAAATAAAAATATTAGTTGTCTATTTCTAAAAGGGCAGACAACCAATTAATCGATGCTACGACCAAAATACTTTGTATTTCCCTCCATCAAAATGGAGGATGAAATTGGAGGGGGGAGGGAAGAAAGGAGAGAAGAGGACACTACTTTTTTATGTCTCTTAACGCCACCATTTTTTTTTTGCTTTTGAAATTCTTCCTGGCAGCTGTATTGTCTCCCCAAGGAAGTACGGGTACTCAAATTATTCTTGTAGGTGGTTTTTCTATTAATACCATATTCAAGCAGCTTTCCTACTGAGCTTGATTCTGTATCTCTCCTCGGCCACATCTGCCGATTGTGCGAGAGCATCTGTGCAAGATCAGTGACATTGAGGAAAGGCACTAAACTGACACCCCGTTAGTTCTCCGTGGCCAAGCTGTAAGTAGGGTGTAGGGGGGAGCAGTGACCCTTCTCCTGTCCAGTGGTCTCTGAAGGGGGGGGGCTGCTGGGCAGCGAGATCTGAAAGAACCTCTGCACATCTGGGTCTGCGATAATAAACTGAGGGACGAGGACAGCACAGATGAGTGGCAATTTCTGCTTTGTGGGCTTTGGTAGGAGTTAAAGCAGCAATAAGTAATATGCAAATTAATCAATGTGGTTGTGAAAGTAGGCACAGAAAGGAACATATTCTGGCCCTTGTGAAGCCCCTTATTTATGTTCAGAGCATTAACCGATGTTGAGTACCCGGCCCTCCGGAAAGTTACTACATACTGAATGTTGCTACAGCGATACCAAATTTATACTAGGTTCAGTGATATCAAATTTATACTAGGTGCTAGGTAAAGCAAGAGACTGGGATTATGTTTTCATGAGTTCTGCATCAAAACCAAAAGACTGCTCCTGATTTCCCAGGTCTTTTTTGGACACTGATTAACAATTGATTAAATAAGAGGTTTGGTAGTATCTCATTAATAGTTTTTTCAGAAGTACAGAATTTTGTTTGACGTTGGCATTGTGCCCATGGACATAAAAATTCAGAAGAAATTTTAGTGACTTAAAGTCGTTAAGCTGACACCCGAATGGGAGGTGCCTGACAGTTTGAGACGTGCCGATAGTGACGGAAAACCACGTACCAGGCCTTCTGGAGCAAATTGTCACTGTCTCGGAGAAATCACGGTTTGGCGGAGGGTGAGCGTGGAAAGTCAAGTCCCCACGGCCGGGCTCAGCCCTCCTTCTGGGTGGAAGTTCAGCCGCCTGTTGGGGAGCGGGTCGCCCTGTCCTCCCTGCTTCGAAGAACGGCGTTTTGCCTTCCCGTGACCTGGCGCTGCTCTGTTGGTTAGACATCAAAAAGGGCAGGTATTTTTTAGGCTGATACGGTTAATCCTACCCGCAACCTGCACCTAAAGCAAACAAACCCTGAGCCGGCTGTGTATCGAACGGGCGTGACACCGAACATGTCTGCCTGTAATTACAAAGGTATTTAGACAGACAGTTAATTTTTTGTTTTTTAGTTTAACACACCATTAACAAGAAACAAGCTTTGATTTAAAAGAAAAAGAGCAGACAAACTTAAAACATTAAAATTGTTTTCAGTCATTTAAGTTACATAGTTCTCACTCCAGAAGCTTTGATCATGTAGAATCCCGATGAAAGGCTGAACTGTAATCAGCCTCACATACATTATGTTGCAATCCTGTGCCACTAGTGCATGACAGAATTTTATTTTCCATTAGTTCATTCTTTGCTGGAAATATAAACACTCTATAAGCTTAATAGTCCAAAAAATGAATGTTATTGCTTTTTAAAATTGCCTGTTAATGAGAATTTTGCTTGCTATTAAAAAAATCTGAGTGCCTTAGGACCATC
The DNA here is from genome assembly GCA_028565335.1 of Limnodromus scolopaceus. NCBI lineage: Eukaryota > Metazoa > Chordata > Aves > Charadriiformes > Scolopacidae > Limnodromus > Limnodromus scolopaceus. The sequence goes on along the minus strand of JAOXNO010000078.1, from coordinate 22,908,904 downwards.
TTTCAAACGCTGACATACCTATTTTCAACACCAACAGTGTTGAACAATCAAAACAAAATCATCCCAGACACTGCTTTTAGCAGAAGCAACCATGTTTTTTAACTGATCAAAATGGATGTTTACAGCATCTGTGGAACCAGGGCTGATTTTAAAATAGCTTTTCACTGAACTATGAACAATTTCATATCTACACCAGTGCAGCAGTGATGGCTTTGCAAAAGCGTATGTGGAACAAAGACAGTGATTTTCTAAGGAGAAACCTCACTGTTGGAAAAAGGCTGGTTTTAAGTTGGGAGGAAAAAAAAGAAAAAAAAAAAAGATGGTAGGAAAGGTTGCATTGACCCGAGTTGTAGAATCCATGCAAATACTCAAGAAGTGAAAAGCACAAATAGGCATCACTTGGCTTTCTCTTCTGAGCTTGTGCAGGGTCCAATTTTGTGTAGCAGCCATAAGACCATGGCTGGAATTTAGGGTGACTGTAATTTCTAAAAATCAGGGCCGCACGTTGTAACTCTCATCACAAACCCGTGGAACACCACACCTGCATTGCCGAACAGCCTGTATCTGACAGGAGGGAGAGCGAGACCACCAGCGGAAGCAGACCAAAATGAGGAGAAGGGTGATTGGAAACCTTCCAATACATTGTGGGCACTGTTAATTTGGTGGTCTGTGTATGTGACACACTGGAGGTACTGGCATGTGTTCAGAGAAGGGTCTAGAACACAAGTCCCATGAGGAGAGGCTGAGGGAGCTGGGGTTGTTCAGCCTGGAGAAAAGGGGGCTGAGGGGAGACCTTATCGCTCTCTACAACTCCCTGAAAGGAGGGTGCAGAGAGGTGGGGGTCAGTCTCTTCTCCCAAGTAACAAGAGATAGGACAAGAGGTAAACGGCCTCAAGCTGCGCCAGGGGAGGTTTAGATCCAATATTAGGAAAAATGTCTTCACTGAAAGGGTTGTCAAGCCTTGGAACAGGCTGCCCAGGGAAGGGGCTGAGCCACCATCCCGGAAGGTATTTAAAAGACAGGTAGACATGGTGCCTGGGGACATGGTTTAGTGGTAACTTGGCAGTGCGGGGTTAACGGTTGGATTTGATGATCTTAAAGGTCTCCTCTAACCAAAGCCATTCCAGGATTCTGTGGCACTGACAGGGTCTGGCAGAGCTGTCGGGAGGAACCCTTTACCCGGGAGAGGGGCGCTCTTGACCGCAGGAGAGGGCCGAACGCACGCTGGTGTGTGGGAAGGGCTCCTACGAATCCCAGTCATACCCAATTTACCGGGCTCTGCTAGCAGAGAGGAGACATTTGTAAGGGCTTCTGCAAGCTAACGAACCACTTAATTAGTAATAACTACAAGTGCAACTGTGTACTCTGAGGAAAGAATGGAATTCATACTGTTATCAGTTTTACAGAATATAAACTAAACCTGGATTATCCTAACTGCAGTTTTTCATGTAATGAAAAAGGCTTACTAAATTAATGGTCCTATTTTCCCCCATATTGGGAAAAAGAGATATGCACAGGGGCACACTCAAATATAAAGTATGATTAAGTAATCTTCATCAGAAATAATCTTTTCATTATATTCTGGTAGGATACAGAAATACCACATCTAAAAATATTTCACGTTATCCTTCTGATGTCCTATGGTGGTGGTGTGAGAGGGAGCTAGAGAGCTACAGACAGCTGTGGGTATTTTTGTAATTATTACTCTTCTAATTCTCTGTTAAAATGAAAACAAAAGCAGGAACAGAAAGAGTCTGCCTCCACTCAGTTGTAAGTAAAAATGTACTTACATCATAAAACCTTCTTTGATGCCAGCAGATGTAGTAACCGATAGAAAGGTGTCTTTGTTGGACAACTCAGGAGGGAAGTCATGGGCTGAGTGGGTCTGATTAATGATTTGAGATGACACACTTCCAAAGCGATCACTTCTGTTCCTGGCTGAAGCATCTTAACAAGCAGGTATCTAATACTGTTTTGGCCCCTGCGGTGCTACATTTTGTCTCCAGGGCTGTCAATCTGGCATGCTTCAGAAGTACTTAATTGTGATGAAGGGGATGGGGGGAGATAAAACAAATCTGCATTTATCACTTGATAATGCATTTTAGGTCTTGGGCAGCGTATGAGGATACTTTTTTTTTTTACAGCCATTTGCATTTATTTTGTAACAAGGCTTTCTTGTCTCAAATCAATACTGGACAAAAGAATAGAAATAAAACATTTTTTGAAACTCAGTTAAGATGTCTTAAGTGCAAAAAACCTACATTTAGTCTGAGAAAAAAAAATCTGCAGGCAAGTGTATCATCTCCTCTCCTCCTACCAAAATACGCTGAAGGTATTGTGCAGAGCTAACTACTGTGCTTACAAGAAAGGAGTATTTTTTTTATTTTGTTTACTCCTGTTCCCATGATGCTGGCTTGGTTGCTTCTCTGAAAGGGGAAGCTATCAAAACAAAAGTGATATTAAGGAAAACAATGTTTTCCTTATTAATGTTTATACTGAAAACAAATTGAAAATAATGCAACATAAAACTATGTTGATTTTTAAAAAAAAAAGTTCACTGAAGCTGCATTTGTAACGATACGTCCCGGGTTTTTGCACAGCCAGCGACGTTCTGTATGAAACATCTGATAATACACCCACTGGAGATGCCCAGGTGTAATTTAGGAAACTACATACTCCCAGCACACACTGAGAATAGTGTAAAGAAATGCTTTCTTTTACGGTTTAATCTCCAGCATGTCTGCTTGTACGAACTGTGCAGTATCTGTGTTATGTATAAAACCATATTTTTTCCCTACAAGCAATCACCACAAAACACATACAGAGTGCAAACCTTAACTGTACATAAATAAATAGTCCTAGAAGGGTTTGATACTGGGGCTGTATTTCCTGATAATCAAAAAATACATTCTCGTGCTCTTTTGTTAGATCTCTAATTTCATCACGCACCTAAAAAATACTGCTTAATATTTCATCCTCAATACCATATTTTACTTCAAAAATTGAACCAAAAATTAAATCAGTTCAATCTGAAACAAGTACATTTGATGCATTTTCCTTGCTTAAGCAGAAAGGTCATTTGCACACAAAGTATTTTAGTTGATCTGGAACAAACCATACTGTTCTCAAAGGCTGAAATGTAAGGCTGGATTTCACAAAATAGCAGAAGAAGGAACTACTACCACCTCTTTTCATCATTTAATAGCTCATGCTATAAATCTCAATCTCATCTCCTACAAGATGTGAAGCTACTTGCCTGCATTTCCAGGCGTTCTGGGGTGTGGATGATGAAGGAACTGGGCGGAAGAAGGCCTCCCAAGCTCTTCTGTAGTAGTCGGTGAACTTGCAGGGAATAGCTCAATGCGTTCGCCAGGAGGAGTGGAGCAGACCCCGCCTGGACTCAGCTGCCAGGCGAGTGAAATGGTTCCTCTTCTTGAGAGCTGTAACCCTGGGCGCTCTGCCCGTGCGGTCGCTGCGAGGTGGGGACACCCCAGCCCCTCGTTCTGAACCCCTCTCTGGTACATCATACACCCCCCAAAATGTAGAAAAGGCAAAACAAAGTCCGGTCGGACAGGGGTTGCCTGTAGAATCAGAATCATATGGGGTTGGAAGGGACCTCTGGAGATCATCTAGCCCAACTGCCCCGCCAGAGTGGGCCTAGCTAGAGCAGGTTGCACAGGAACATGTCCAGGCGGGTTTTGAACGTTTCCAAAGAAGGAGACTCCACCACCTCTCTCGACAGCTTGTTCCAGGGCTCTACCACTCTCACAGTAGAGAAGTTCCTCCTCACATTTAGGTGGAACTTCTTATACTCAAGTTTGTGCCCATTTCCTCTTGTCCTGTCCCTGGGCACCACTGAGAAAAGAC
>JAOXNO010000078.1:22870591-22899237 GCA_028565335.1 Limnodromus scolopaceus | reverse complement strand
GGTAAAGGCGTTGAAGTGACAAACTAAAGGGATTTTTATTTCCTTAGAATGGATCTCAAGAGAAAGAAAGAAAGAAAGAAAGAAAAAAAGGATATAATCATCTTTCAGATGTGCACTAGTCAGTACCACGCTAATGACAGCTCTCCAGTTGCACTGGTAGGGAAGGAGCCTGAAGAAAGAACTACAGGTTAAAGCCTGTTTGTTCCCTCCATCCCACAGATGACACTTTGCTTTTCAGCTGGCTGTTCTGCTCTCCAAACCTCTCACTGGGAAAACTGCATTAGGATATGGTGCAACAGGAGAATAGCAAGAGCATCACAGCCGAGTGCTAGAAAGACAGAGTCCTGACAGAGAAATATCTGAGAGAAACTCAGGAGAGATGGAGCAGTGTCAACATTACAAAAGAATTTGAAGAAAAAAAAAAAGAGACTCTGCTGTAGTACTGTGATTCACTATAAGTCTGATCCAAATATTATCAAATAGGAACACCTTATTTTACTCTGTTGGGAATTAAAGCAAACACTAGGCGAACTGTGCTGTCAGAAAAAGTTTGATTATTCATAAAAACTTTTCTGATTTAACTGTAAAACTGTCTTTCCTCAGAGGGATGGTGGTGTGGTTGACTTATATTAAGCATAGCCTCCTGGGGCTTTTTTGAGCTCCGATGTTATTTGAGTTAAAACTAGCATGCAGATAAATAGCATCTTATTTTAAGAAATCACACTGTACTCCCTCATTTTTCATTGATACTGATTGAAAGATAATTGTGGGTCTTGGATTAGGTTCTAACATCAGAATAGATTAACAGTGTTGTATTCAATCAATTTTTGTCGTGTTCTCTGCATAAATAAAACCCAGAAGAGGTCTTAGCTAAGACATATAAATCCTATCCTTTCACCTGACAGTAGAAACAAAGCCAGATCAAGATGACTTTATGCTCATTTATATCTTATCACAGGGGATCATAAAGAAATTCACCAACATCAGGATGAAGCATTCAGACTTACAACCAGACAAACCAGGAAATGCTGAAGTCCCAAAGCCCTTACCCTACCTTTCTTCCTGAACAGTGCATAGGTCATCTCCACTCTAACCTACAGGACAAATCATGGCCTGAATCTGGTCTTCTGCCTAAGTGTGAAGATGTTTGATAACCAGTCACTCTCTTGAAGAGACTATCCTGTTAGAGACAGGTGTCAGCAACTTCCAAGCTTCCAGGCAATGATGCTGATTCATTACTGCTTAAATCTTCACAATTTCCTGCTATCCTTTACCGGATAGAGGGCAGAAACTACAGCTAAATGCCAAAAAGCAAGAACTGGTATAAACATGATGTAACGCAGTAAAATCCTGAGCCAAGATCTGTTGAACCAGCCAAATCGCATCCCAGTGAAGGATTTGAAACCATAAAACCATCAGTTCTGAGAAGCTCTACCCTACATCAGTGTCCAACACCAAATACTGCCAAGAAGTCTTACTATATTTCACTTTTAGTAACCCGGACGTTTGGGAAGCTTCCCAAGACGGCATGGACCCTCTCTGCCTAGTTCCATCAGCTGAGAACCCAAGTGTGCTACCACAATTCACTGCATTCACTCATTGAGGAGAGATTATGATACTTTGAAGAGATTTTAACCATAAAATGGTCATCCAGCCCAGGGTTCTGTGCTGTCTTAAGAAACAACCCCTTCAATCTTCATCCTGCTTCATTCAGGAGACAATTCTCCTTTTTTTCTCTTAAGTGATACGACGTTTGTTGAAGAAACGCACCTTTCAGGTGGTAGTTATAACAGCTGTTGGTTTAGGACTCATCATGAAATGACTGCTCAGATCTCAGATCATAAAACTTCCATCACATTTTATGTGCAAAGCATGTATTTGTGTCATTGTCTGAAGGCATACATGGAGTCTTACTGCCAAGGTCCAAACGTCAACAAGATCCGGGCTCGAATCTGGAGAGTTTACCAGTAAAACGATTTAAACTGCTACGGAGCTTGTACTGTGAAGTGCCTTGCTCCTACAGCCAGCCCTTTCACTCCGCCACCCCCTCTTGGCTTGTCCATGGCTTTGGAACCTAGTCCTGACAGCTGTGCAACCAGCTTGTGTTTGGTCAGCGCTTCCACAGGTAGTAAAACAAGCATGCTCCACATCTGCCTATCAATCCTTTCACTTACTCCTTTTTCCCCCTTCACCAAGTATCAACAGATTTCTTTTCCAGGTTGTCCGCCCCTGGCATTCACTGGGGACATTGCCTTCTTTGTGTCAGGCCACAGGCACCAGATGTAAAGATTTAATTTTCATTTTAAAAAATATCTTTAAACTTTTTTTGAAGAACACGTACAACTGACCTGTTTCTTCCCAGGCAAGAAGGAAAAAGACCATCTCTTGACAGTTCTGACGGTTCTCCAAGTCCTCGAGGAAGTGTCTAAGAAAGAAGAATGAAAAGAAAGTGAAATGGTTTGTCTGATCCTCTCTCCACCAAGATAATGCAATTTCTCTGATTGTCCAGGTTTTGTAACTTGTTTATATCAGAATTAAGGTTAGAAACCAAAGTAAATAATTCTGGCTTTTCCTCTTTTTTTCACTTCCTTTTACAATAGTGTTGCAAACATTATTATTTCTTAACAATACCTGTTAACCAAGTAATGTTGTTTCTCTGCATGAAAAAGCCTAGATCACCCAAGTTTTGGATTTGGTTTTTTTCACTTACCCTTAAAAGCTAATTGGTTTGTTGTTTTTCTCCAAGCCCTACCCTGGATTTTACTAAACTGTGACTGCAGGAAGATAGTTCTGTGGTAAAAGTATAGACATGGTTACAGTCCTGATTCTCTGTCACAATTATGTGACTTCCTGTACGTCACATTTCTGGGCCTGATTCTGACTATAAAAATCCTGCAAGATGCTGCAGGTACAAGGTGCCTCCATTTCCTACTCATTGTTTTACGAAGACATTCAGCACGTCACAGATTGAAGTTTTGTCAGTGCCAACAGCTCCCAGCTGGGTGAGAGAAAAGAACCATGCTCTGTGTGCTCGTATCTTCTTTAATAAAGTAAAAATAATTGAGAGGCATTGAAAGCACCCAAATGCTTACAAATTCATCAAAATTCAGGTCTTCTTTTCTAAGGTGACTTGGTCATTAGATGCCTGGATGCTACATCACATCAGTGGGACTTATGTACTCCTGAGAATTTTATGCAGTAACTTTCTTCTGTTGCAACAGTGGAGCAATGTTTATAAATTGCTCCAAGAGACTTAGATGAAAGGATTTGTAAATGTCGAATAAATTATGAGCTCTCATTAATTCATTTCATAAACTACCTCTATGACCTCCTCCTGATGTCCTCTTCTTCAGTTGCTGCTGCATCTGGAACTGTCTTCAGTCACAGCTGGGATTAACATTAGACAAAGTGCAAATGTGAATAACCTGGCTATGAAAGGAAAAGAACAGGCTGTTCACAGGGTTTTTATTTGTGTTATCATGTATGTTTTATATATCCTGTAAACATTAATGAACAAAGAAATGTTGACTGTCAGTCTACCTTCTTTCTGATTAATAAATTTGCTCATTTTAAGCTACGATCCTTTCATTTTCCTTCAAATCCTGTTGCCTGAACTATTCATTAATTTCCCAACTAAAAAACAAATCTCCCATTAACTCTTCTGCATCTTTATTGCTTCTTTAACTATCCAAAGAGTGCTGGACATGCACCAGAGAAAGAACTCTCATTTCAGAAATAGGAAATTCATAGTTATTTACTATGAAGCGGAATAGGTCATCTTAAAATTAACTGATTTAGTAAAAACAAAAAAAATAGTGTGATTGATGGGTTGCAGCTGCTTTAGAAACACGTTCTTCTTCAAAACATGGGTTTTTTACTTCAAGGAGAAAACCCGAAATCTTGAGGGTAAGATTATCCTTTATATGATGTAAAAGAAAGTCGTTCAATGTAATCAGTTTTCTTCATCTCACTAATGAATAAGTCAAATTCATTTCAGGGACAGATTAGACCTTCTCATAATGTGACACGCTCTGGAATGCCATTAACGTTTTGTGCTGTGCATACGGGGTTCATTTTGAACTACCTATACACTGTTCGCAGCACTTTAAATGATTACATAGTAGGTATGTGTTTATATATAGTATGTAATCATCTCAAATGCTAGGATTGCAATATGAATAGGTAATAAGAAATAAACTTTACTTTTGATTACATAGGCCTGTGATTAATTGTTTGAACTTTGGTAAATGAAAAAGACTTAATTAATATATAAAAAAAACCCAACTGCTGAAAATGGGTTGTTATTATTTAAGGTTAATATATCTTTTATGGGGTTTATGTGCAGAGTGTGGCACTTTTTTGGGGTTTGTTTCATTTTTTATTCAAGTTGGTTTATTACCTTATTCATTGATTTCCCATAATAATGTTTGTGCTTATATACTGCCTTTCAGCAGAGGCTCATGAAGTACAAACATTAATATATTTTTCTCACCACTTTTATTTACATTCCCCTTCTAATGAAACTATCATAGACTACCTGTATATAAATTACACTGAGGTAGCAACAGAAGTAGAAGACATAATACGCACCAGAAAAAAATAAAAAAATAAAAAATTACTGGAATGAAAGCTGACAATGCTATGTCCCAGGCAGCTGTTGCAACTTCTAGTCTGCCCTCCCCAAAGAGCAGTAAGATTGTGGACAGTGTGGCTGCTTTAGGGCTGAGTCAACTGTACAGCGATCATTCAGACATTAGTCTAACCTGTTCTTAAAAATTTCCAATTATGGAGATTGTCTGGGGAGAGCACAGAACCTATTCTCACACTGAACTGCCCATACTGTTAGAAACTTTTTCTTAACGTCTAATCTAACTCGGTTGCTTCAGGTTTAGCTCATTACTTCATGTCTGATTCACTTGGGTGCAGAGAAAAATTATTACTTATCTTTTGCAGCAATCTCTTCTGAATTTGAAGGCAATTATCATGTAGCACCTTTGTCTTCTTCTCTCTTTAGATGAAATAACACCAGTTCGTTAAATCTTCACTAGCACAGTCATTCTTATTGCCTTACACTTGCCATTCTTGAGTCTCATCCTCCATGAAGCGTACTGTTGAAAAGGATTTCACCAGGCTGCCTTCACTTACCCTGCAGGGTGCGTTTCTTCTTCAGCATCCAGTGGGTGTTGGTATTTTGCACAACAGCCTGACAGTGTTTAAGTGCTTCCACTAGTGATGCTAACACCCCAGACTTTCCCCTGCAGATCAGCCACCCAGCTTATTCTGAACTGGCACAGCTGGTTATTGTTGCACAATTCAGCACCTCGTATTTGTCCTTATGCAATTCCACTCTATTACTCAAACCATTTCTCTAAATTATCAAATTCTTTAAAATTTTTTCTTATTTTTTTCAACAAGCCTGAAGCTGCCTGTGGTGGTGGTATTGCCTGCATATTTAATAAGCATAGCCTTTGTTTCATCATCCAAGTAATTGATGAAAACGTTGACTCCTGCTGCAACCAGACTACACGGGATCCTGCTTGACAGCTTGGCAGTGAATCATTAATAACCTCTCTGTGAACGTGGCTTTCCCAACAGTCTTGTACCAACCTTATGGCAGTTTAATTACAGACACACTTTTCCCGGTTTAGTTTTGAAGCTGCCACGTTATGTTTACAAAGGTAAAAGTACACAACATTGGATAGTTCTACTATAGCCACTCTTTCCTAGAAAAAAGTTGGTTTGAAACTAAAATAATTTGCTTTTGACAGATATTTGTTCTTTCACACTTTCTTGGGTTATGTTTTGTTTTGTTTTCCTTACAAATGATTTGATTGTTTCTCCAGCAGTTTTTTCTGGGAAGGCCAACTGGTCTTTAATTTCTCTGTTTCTCCATTTTTCCCTTTTTAAAGATAAGGATTGCATTTGCCCTTTTCCAGGGTCTGGGAGTTCATAAATCCTCCACACTTTCTCGAAGATAACCTTTAATGGCTCCATTTGCTTCGCCTCATTCTGAGCTTCCCAGTGAAGAGAGACCAAGTCCAGCCAATTTCAAAAAAACAAACCTTGCTTGGTTCTCTCCGATGATTTTTTTTCCCTGCTGCAGCCCCAAATCTTGCCTTTTTGCTGCTGGTAATTTTCAGCTGATCTTCCTACTGGCAGTTGAACTCTGATCCATAAAAGAAAGAATGGTATGAAGTAGGTTAGCTTTCTCAGGGGTACCTATCAATAAAATTGCTATCTAAAACAGACAACCAGCATCTCCATCATCATTGATACTCTCTATATTCCTTCCTGGTATCGCCTTATTTTGTGCCTTAATGAAAAGGCTGACTGCTGCAATAACCAGAATAAACTCCTGCAGAATCCCACTTGACACGTCTAGTTTTATCTTATGTTATCCTATATATCATCATTAAACCACTCTTATCAGCATAAGGGGCTGTTTGTAAGACACAAAAAATCTCTGGGCCTCTTCACATCCCTTCCACTTCTCGTATGAGATTGTTAGAGAAGTACAGATTTGACAGGAGTCTCAAGCAGTTTCCATAAAAGGTTCTTTAAGCACAGGCACTCACCACTTTCATTCTGCTTGACATTTAATAGATTTCACCTACGTGGTTACAATATATATGGTGGTGATATAACACTTGACATCAGAAGAGTTCAAAGCACTTTCCACATGGAACTTTTTAATAAGGCAAAAGTAAGTAAAGTGACTTTCCTGAGGTCGCCCAGCAAGTTATTGGCTGAGCCAAGAGCGCAGTCCAGGCCTCCCAAATCCCAGGTCAGTGCTCCATCATTATGCCATCCGACTTCCCATATTATTAATGCTCAGCCTAAATATATTCTTGTAGCAATTGATTTAATGCCATTAGTTTCAGGCAGCTAATCCAAAGCACCTCTAGTTATCCAGCGTCCAGGCATTTACTGGAACAAAGAACTTCAGGACTGATCCAGAAAATAATATTATAACTTTTTCAGGAAGCCTAACTACTTCTTTTAGTTGAAAAGTTACTTCAAAGGAAAGCGATCACCTATGATTCTAAATCCACTGAAAATGAAACGGAAAGTTTACATTCAACTGAGAATGTTTGTGAACGGGCCCACGATGTTTTTCTACATTTCATTTTCAGACTATAATGTTCAATAAAGATGCAAGGTAGTAATTAATGGGATGAAGTCAAGATAATGATCACAATACATAAAAAGAGAAGTAATTAAAAAGTCCTTAAGATCTTAAAGAGATAGCAGGGATGGGGGAAAGTGGAGGCTGCAGAAAAATTACATTAATCCACCACCTCTTGGGCACAAGAGCAGATGAAGGGTCTGTGTGAATAACAGACCAGATTAGAACAACAACAAAAGGGAGATAAAGTATCTTCACATACAGATATGAAAAGGATTTGGGAGTGCCTAAGTCTTTTGGGAACGCCTAGAAGGGCTCGGTTCAAAGACCTCTGAATACAGCAGAAAAGCTGCAGAGCTCAAAGAAAGTTACATATTCATTAGCAGTGTGTGTGACAATGCAGAGGATTCAGGACAGTGAGAAAAATACATGCTAAGAGAAAGATGAAGAAGATGTACAGAAATCTTCAATCAAGTAAGCCACATAGCTTTCTATGACTTTCCATGTTGAACTACGTGGAAGAGCAGAAGGTATAAATAACACTTTTCAACCTAGTATCTCAGATCTATATATAGATTTTCCTACTCATCTGGATTTCTCCATGGTGTAGTTTCAAATTGCTGTAGCTTTCAAAAAGCTCTGCTTATGCTGTGTGTTCTCCAGGATTGTATATCAAATAATGGAATATTCTCTTCTTTCCATTTATGTGGTATATTTCCTTTGCAGGACATTTTTTTTCTCATACAGTTAGCTTTTTTGGTAGCCTTTGAATCTGATCTTATTCTTTATAGTGCTTTTTAATTACCACTATATAACAATGCCAATTACTAGGTTTTATGTCAATGAAATCTACCATATCTTTTACAATAACTTATTTTTATTGTCTTTGCTCTAATATAGATATAGTGTTCTTTACAGCAAATCTAGAAATGTAATAGCTTCTGTTTTCCACAGCTGAATACATTAAGAAAATACCTTGTACTTCAAATACTCTAATGGGTACAGGGAAAAAATATGAAATAAAAAGATAAAGTTATAAATTAATAAAATAATTAATTCTTAATTATTAAAATTATAAAATGTAAATTAAAAATAAAATCTTATACTTGCGCTAATAGAATGGAAAAATAACACTTTACCAGTTCTAAGCAGAAATAGCCCTGAACAAAGGGAAAAAATAAATTTAATCCTAGCAAATTTTCAGCACATTGATACCACAGTATTACATGGATATAGAGAGACTAGACATCTGAATTTTCCTTTATATTCAGGTTCAGTGTGCTTTCTGAATACATTACAGTGTTGGAAGAATAACTGAGGTTTGAAATAGTACATCTTAGAGATGGAATATTTAGAGGAACAGCAGATTTAACAAAAAAAAAATCTCATGATATTTTGTAGAACAAAGACTATGGTAGTTACCTACGTACCCTAGCTGATATTTACATGTGCTTTTACGTACATAAGCATATATAAAGTATATACAAATATACTTTTAATAAAGTATATACAAGTATATTTTAAATATACTTTTCGTGACAAAACAGAAAAGAGAAGACCATGACTCACATTTAGGCTGTAGAGCAGGCTTACATGCAAATCTCTCAAGTCATTCACAGGAGACCATTATCTGTAGGCAGAAAGCAAACACCTCTCAATACAAATCTCATGTGATTGATATCTCAGTGTCAGAGAGTGAGCTCCGAATCTTCAGTAAATTGCTCATCCCACATATAATACGTTACTTTATATATATCTGCCACGAACCCTGTTTGAATCCACTGCTGCTCATTTTATGTCAGACTGTTTGTCACCACACTGGACTCAAATCACAGCAGCAGTCAAACATCTGCTTCATGCGCTCACCTGCCAGGTCTGAATTTTTGTGTACTCGAAGAAAGCCATTCTAAATCTCACACACAGTAATTTGCAGCATTTTATCACCATCCACTAGTGACTGATCATATTGCAGCAGTCCACGGTCCTCTAAGCCTTAATCTGTGGGATTTCTATTGGTAGCAGTAGCCTAACCTGTATCACCACCTATCTCAGCACTATCTGACTACATAAGTATTGCTTATGCCCCATCCAAGAAAAGATAAAAATTTTAAGAAACCTACTTTTTCCATCCAAAAACTATATGGTATCTCCTAACTTTTTTTTTTTTTTTGCGTTTCCTAGTTCTCTGTAGTTCAATTTTCTGAATCAGGTTCCAGTAAAAGTATCAAATGAAGTAGTTCTATCAGACTTGACAGTATGATTTCTAACCGCTTCTTTTGTTTGCTTTGTCATTTTTCACCTTCAATAACGAGAAGCAGAAGGTAAGGAAGGTCACTTTTATTGCCTTTTTGGACAACAGTAGCGCAGGGATGGAGATTAAAACTTAGAAAAACAGCTGCAGTTCCTTGCACACTAAAGTATATTGCCTGTGCTAAATTCTGATATAGAGGGGTGTGCTCTTTTGTACTGGTTTTGTGAGTGCTGAGTTGCTGTTTTCCCTTAGCCAAGTGCAAGCCTCATGGTTTTAACAGTTTCCAGAGAAGTTCATTTTGCCTTTTCACCTGAATAAAATCCAAGTCTTCTTTCACCCTCCAGGAGTGACACTCATGAGAAAAACCCGTGCACACACGTACATACATCCTAATTTAGGCTGATCATAGATGGTTATGAAGTAGCAAAAGCTTTTTGCGGCATAGGTGGGTTTGGACCTTTTCCCTTTGCCTTGGCGATGCTTCCTCTGTGTGCTAACCTGCCTGTAAGAAGTTGTTTAAGAGTTTCTTCAACTGCTCTGTGCCAATTTAAAGTTTGTATTACATCAGGCTGATGTTTCCCTCTAAAGGGAGCTGAGTTTAGTGCTTGCAGCAGTAAAAGCATACCACAGCCAGGAAGTATTTATTTTCTGTTGTGAAATTTTTCCATGGGTCAAACTTGGTCCTGAGAGAATTCAGTGAATCTCCCGATAAATTTCTTCAAAATACCCTTTCAAACAGCAAACCACCAGATATCTATAGATGTCTACACTTTCTGCATCAAGGACTGCATTGTATGAACATGAATTGTTTATTTCTACAAAGCTGAAAGTTGGTAGCATCAGCATTTTGAATTCTGTTCATGAAAGGAAAATGATAATGACAAACTCTTTTTATGGATGTATCTAAAGAAGCACTGAAAAGGAAAAGAACTGAAGCTACCTTTCTCTTTTGAAAGCGGCATTTCTAAATGCCATACATCTTTTCAGCAATTGAAAATATAATGATAGTAGAAAGTTTCCCTTACGAATTACCATATTTCTACTGGAACTTCTTTATCAGCTAAAGCTGCAGAAATGTTAGGATTATACTGGTTCACAGATCTTTACCACCTTCCCAAAAACGTAATTCTTACACTACCATTATAATTATCTTTGGCCAAATACAGAGAAAGGACACATACATGTCAGGATGACAAAACAACAGCATTTGATAATATTTCAGAGATGCTCGCCATAACAGCCAACTGAGCGGGGTTTGTTTATTTAGATGAACTTTCACAAAACATACACTTTCTAATACTAAGTCTGGAGCCTATAAAATTATGACAGGAATCTTAACTCAAGGCGTGTACAGATTCTTAAAAAAAACCCAACCAACTTGAAAAGAATTTTGCATGTTACTGCTATGCTCTTTGTTGGCAGCTTCTGATAGCCCAATAGTAATATTATTGAACCAGAACTGATTTGTTCATAAGATCCAGGGCAGTTTCACGCAGCTAATGAAGCAGCTGACGCTTATTGTAATATAGACAGAAGTTTTTATGTGGGGCATCACAACAAGTTTAATTTTATGAGTTCATTGAGGTTGCAGAGAAGATAAGAGAACAAGAAATAAGCATTAAAATTTACTTAAATTAGATAAAAGTTTTTCATGCGTCAATAGAGACATCTTCCTGAGGATTTCAAATGTGTTTCATAGCATTAGCCCTTTATAAATAGTCTTAGAATTCTGTTTCCACTTCATTTCAAAATATATCCCCAATGGAGCATCTCCTCAGGTAAACACCACACTGATTTTATCAGTAAAAAGTACTAGCCAAAAAAAAGTCCTTGAACTATTTTCTTCCATTTACAGCTGAACAATTTGTTTCATGTTGGAAGAGCAAATACTTCACCACGACAGGTATTTTTTAAAGCTAAGTCAAGGGCTGACCTCACTATCTGCAAATATAATATACATTTGCAAACTATATTATGAAAGCAAAATTCAGTAACTGCATCTCCAAGTGCCCAATTCTGTCTTTGATATTTAGAAACAAGCTAATATTTGTCAAGACAAGTGCAAAACTGTGGGCAAAATATTATCTCACATGAGGAAAAGGCATTATTCTTCTGAATATTTACTCCTTACCTGACGAGGTAAGTCCAAGGATTTCATGTCCAAACAGCATGCTAACATTAAGTCCTGTATTAATACCAAAGTAAGTAACGTTGTGGTAGATTTAAGGTCTTAACACATTCATACCTTTTTGATTAAACAATAGATCTGAGCATGCAAGGTTATGACATTTCTTATTTTTGGCAAAGGTTTATAAAGGTTTGCAATGGACAGTGAATTAACATGCAAATAGCCTTAGTAGAATAAAGGCATATGTACACAGTGCTGAAAATTTACCCAAAGTATAAAAATAAGTGAATAAATGGTTGCGTTCTTAACCTATTCACTGACTTTTATGCTTCTAATTTATTATTCTCATCCGTGCTGTTGCTAGAGGAGTCATTTATTGAAAACTCATTTCACAGGGAAGACCTAAACTATTAAGAAAGGAAGCAGTTCCTTCCACTGCTTTGAAAGACAACAGCTTGACATGCTGTGTATACTGCCTGAATTTAAAGATACTTAATTTGTCTTTCAAAGGAAGATTGTGACAAAGCTGTCTTAATATAGCCCATCTCTTAATCACAAGTTATAATAATCATGCGATAGGATATGTCTGGCCTGTTTCTACTGACTGCATTTAATATAAAACGCATCAGTCAGCCACGTCGGAAAACCTAGACTCAAGCTCCCATTTTTCTGCAATATCAAATCATCTGGCAACGCAGATGAAGACACAACACATCGCAACTTGCAGCTCAAGCTTCGGATTGCAGAATAATGGCGTGAAATAATAACATGCATTTAAGTTTCAGATAGTTCTAAAAATAGTTAATGCTGCATACTGTAAAGAAATATTAATAGAACAGGCCACTGAAAGACCAGAACACCTGTGCTTTTTATCTCTGCAATATGGCATTATATATTTGCATATCAATGAAGTATGTCGCCTAAGACATATTGCTATTTCCTCATATGGAAGCAGTCTTTTTTCACTTAAACTGTAGTTCAGCTCTTAGGAGTTCATGGTAAAAATTCCTTACCTTTCTACATATTTATTTATATATCCAGTTATAGCTGCTATTTTACACTATTAAATCTCTTCTTTTTTTCCCTCCTCACCCCATTATTACTCTTACAACAAGCATAGAACCAGTAAAGCAAGGAGCATGTGAGCACTCGTCACCAGAGCCATCAAACCTGTTTACTATGATCAGAGTAATTATATTATTGTCCCTGTTAGTTCATTAATGATGAATGATGCAAAAGGGGACAATAAGTGAGTTGGGCTCTCAGATCTCCTTTTGAATATCCACGAAGGAAGCAACCAGTTCTGTGAACAGCAAAACTACTGAAAGCGCATCCCTGTGGGTCTAGGCCCCGTGGTTCACCCATCAGTTGTCCAAATTCTCACTGACCTTCCTCAGTGAGCGACAAAAAAAAAAAAAAAAAATTAAGAGAGTATTTCTGCGTGGAAGCCCGGGTGTCTAATGAGAGCTGATCTGCCAATAAACTCGCTCATGTATTCGGATGCCTGTTTTCATTGAACCTGTGGCACCTGAGTATTTCTGAGTCATTTTCAAATCTGACTGAAATTAGCAAATAGATAAGAAGTTCCTACAGGGAGCTGAGTGACAGGCACAAATAGACATCTACACGCAGACATTGAGCAAACTGAGAAACACCATGATCTTCACGAAATTGACTTGAAGATATGAGCAGAAAACAGAGTGTGTACAAGCTACAGGCAACCCTGGAAGCCAGTAGCGTTTTGAAGGTCATACTGAAAGAGCTGGAAGAATCCTATGAGACAAGCCAGCAGCACCAACACTCAAGACCAAACCTGTTGTGTCTTTCAGAAAACTTAGATTGAGTCACTCTCTTGACTTAAAGCCAAAAAGCAAAGAGGATAAGTGGAAAGGCAGGAATAAATAAATATGTACATACTAGATTTCAAATTCTGCTTAATAGGAGGAAACCATGAAAACCATTTTGGAGGCAACATAAAAGTTTCAGAACTATAAAATGTCTTACAGATTGTCTTTTCATAGCTGATACTACGTAAAAGAACAAGCTGCACTGATAAAGCATTCATGCGCTGCAGAATCCTCCACTCCTTCCATTTCTTTCTAAAATAACACTTAAAACAAGTCAAATGCTTTCACTGGCAGTTGGGAATTTGGAGAAGACATCATGAACTTACAAAAAGTGTAACAGCATGTAATTACAAATTACAACATACACCGTGGACAGTCAAATATTCAACAAATTAGTTAGATCATTTCTTTATCTATTTCAATAAATGTTAATTTCTTGTAACTACTGTACCCAATTTTAATTCTCACACATTGTAAAACACAGTCCAGCTAAAGCTAATGTTGTCCACATGATTTTCCAGTAATTCACGATAAGATTGATGCAATAATTGAACTTTTTAAAGCAATTTTGTGTAAGCTACAAGCATATTAAGCTTTTGTAATGAGATGTAAAACAGCTTATAAACCATTCTTTTCCACAGAAACATGGAAAATGGCTCTTCTACAAGAATAAACTTTTAAGGAGACAAAAAATCCGGTACTGCAGGTCCTCACTGAAAGCTGAACACATGTATAATTTCACCACAAAATAAATAACCATGTCAATTATTCAGAAAAATTAATAGCGTATTTTCATCGTTTCAACTACAAAACTTCAGGGCAGACATCAAAAAAGCTGATGTCCTGGTGATGACTGTGTCTAGTTTACAACTCTGAATCATTCTGGACTTTTTGGTGCTACTTTACATAAGATCAACACAAAACCCATCTCCAACAGTTTCTCAGACCCAAATGCCTCGGTGGACTTATTCCTAAATGTACCTGTGGATTCTGATGATGTGACACAAGCTCTTGTGGACGATTTAATTTCCAATACACTGTCACTGTTAGCAGAATGAAAACAATTTCCAACTGAGTTCATATTCGATCCTCTTATTGTCTTCCTAAGAACTTAAAAACACTGAGACAACATTTCCTGTACTTGCTGTAACATTTCACTGATTTATAAACATTAATAACAATTTAAACTTAAATTTTCAGATAATATGTATACATGAAGATATGTGTGTACATATTTTTATGCATGAAATTCTCACCTACAAGGGGAAATGACTGAAAATTACATACCTACACATATAAATATATAGAACTCACGGGTATAGGCATAGTTTTCCTCCATAGCTAGAACACCAAAATGCAATAAATCCATTTATAATCATCCTGCAAGCACAAGAAAAGTTTCCCATAAATGTTGTCATTTGACCTTTTGATAAAAGGTCACCAAAAGGCCATCGATCTCTCATTGGATTTCGATTACACACACTTTTGAACCAAGGATCTTTACATTTACTGCTCTCATTTATCACAGAATGTTGATTGCAGGAAACATCTAAATTCTGACATTTCAAAGGTCACTTTGTAATTTTTAAAAATTCGCCTCCATTATTCATTTTATTGCATGCTCTGTTCCACAAGTAATCCATTAGAAACACAAGTTTACTTCTTGATCTAAATAACTTGTATCAGACGCTCAGATTTTAGTGGAATTAAAAAAATACTACAATGAAAGCCAACTGATTACATTAGTTATTCATCAGAGCAAAACATTTCGGTCAATATAAACCCCTTCAAGTTGGCATAGACATAGGGGTTGCTGTTCGGTTTAGGGTTTCTTAGTTGCTTTCGCTTTTATTAATTATACTCTAGATAAAGGAGTGATATCAAACTTGAAAACAAGTGGTGTGTTTAGTCTTAATTTCTGAGCGACAACATTGCCATGTGTAACGTCTGCAGCATCACACCTCCCCAGATTCCTTTTGTTCTTCAAGTTCAGGCTTACGCGACACAGCAGGGAAGTCTAATCAGCTCCTACATTCTGTTTCCACATTTCAGTGAAACACATTCTTTTTTTTAATGCTCATAAAATAAATGTCTCCTCCCATACATTTTAGTCATTTGAACTGTAATAAATGTCATGGATTACACAGGAAAACTAAAGAATTTATCCAAAATCTTAAATTGATGTTCCATTGCAATAATAAAGTGAAATAAATTTTGATAGTTCTGAGCAATAACATGACGCTCGGTTTATTAGGAAAGGGGAACATTCATCTGTGATTTATTTCTTTTTTAATAAGACACAAAGGTACTTGCTTCCCTTACCAACAGTAACTCTGGGATCTTTGTAGGAAGGTATTTCTGGTTGAGCTTGAAAAATTCACAGGTATACATCTTCATATAGACACAGCTACTGTGGTGACCTGTAAAAGCATATTAGAACATGAATGGCTTTTTATGTGCTTTATCAAGTATTTGATACATGCAAATACCACAAAGATCACCTCTGGGTTTTCCTTTTTTCCCCTCACTCTGCTACCTGCCCTGGCATTTCACCACAAAATTATATTGCCCTTTTAATTCACTGTGGCTATTTAACTTCAAGAGACAGGCTGATCATTTCTGAAGTGGTAGGTCCCTTGCTCCGTAACTACCTCACATGGATGAACCCTGTACAGCTGTAGACTTCAGTGGCCTTGTTTGTAAAGTGCTCTTTCACATCACTGGCCCAGACCAAACCTGGCAAGATCCACTGACTTGCATCAACCAGGCATTCACACGCATCTCAGCAGGTATCAACGTGTTAGAAGAAACACTATAGAACTGGGGTAAAAAAGGTGCCATTCTTAAACTTCAACAGCAACAAAACATGAAACCTAACAAACTTTCTCACAAAATTGTGTTTGGGAATCCTAATGCATTTTTTGGTGCACATTTTCATAGGTTGAGTTGACCCGTGGTATTACATCTTGACTTTATTTCAAGCTGTTGAGGTTTGGGCTAGATTAGCAAATGATGAGACAACACATGCTCTCCTCCACCTCTTGTTCCAAGGAGAGGAAGGAGAGAAATAAAAAGATTTTTGACCTTAGAAGGAACTAAACTACTTTAATAAAGCACTTTAATAAAGCATTAATAATAAAATAAAAAGGAAATAATTAAATAGGTACAATATATACAAAACCTTCCAGGTTTTGTCACCGACAAAGATGTCACCGACAGGCACTGGGGAAATCCCAGACTGGACTCAGCAACAGAACAGGAACGCACAGATCGGGATCAAAGGCAGACAGACAGACAGACAGGGTCCTGCCCAGATGTCAGCCACGGAAGAAGAGAGTCATTGAAGAAAAAGAGCTGACTCTTTGATCCCTCAGCTTTTAGACTGAGCATGGTGGATGGGATGGAATACCCTGTTGGTCAATTTGGGTCACCTGTCCTGTCCCCTCCTCCCCACAGGTGCGACCCCTCCAAGGGGCAAACAACAAAGTCAGCTTGCCCTGGTTTTAATGCCACAGAAGATGGCCAACGACTGCGATGTGCTGCAACCAAAATGTGTATGAACTGTTGCTTCTGAACATACAGGCTTACAGATGCAGGATGAGACCTTCGATGTGCTCATGTAACTTACCTACTGCAAGAAGAAATCTCCCTGCATTAGTAAATTCCTACATGTTAAAGACCAAAATGAAAGAAAAAAATCATGTGCTTTCTATTCCCACAGCCCAGGCTTTTTTGACTTTTATTTTTTGGAGAGCTACAGCATGTCAGATGGCTGCTCTTGCTTAAACCAAGAATTCAACTGGCCCCTCAGGTCCTTCAGATTTGAGAAATGAAAAAACACTTTTAAATTACTTCCTTCTCCATCACTTCCATGCCCTGCACTGATTATGGGGTTTCATGCTTTGTAATTCAAATGGAAGAAGGGAGAATTCTAAACCACAGCTGGCAGGATACTCTACTCCATTTCATTATTCTTTTTAATACGGATTAATAATATTCTCTAATTTTTGGATGGGATGATCGTACTTCCTTATACCTCATGAGAAACACTTTCTCTAAACTAAATTCCAGCTAGCCCTGTATGATCATCCAGGAAGAGCTATTAGTTCTTTTATTTCTGTGTGTTTGACAGACATAGATTTAGCATACAGGAGCATAATAGGGAGACCACATGCTATTCTCACCTCCCACAAACTGTTCTCCTTTGCTTTCCTCCTGCGCTGAACTATGCAGCCCAGCTCAGTACGCCAAGATGCAGGGAACAGAGAACAGAGGCATTAGGGAGGAGATTAGAAAATTGGAAAGAAGCTACATTTTCCACTCGCAGATAACCTTTTCTCCACACAGATTATCCAGGATGTACTTTACATATAATATTTTTCAATCCTCATTCAGAAATATTGAGGATTTTGTAGTGTTTGCAGTGTTACTTGGATTGCTGTTAATCTTAACAATATAAATAGAGTTAAGCAAATACTAATGAGCTATACTTTTGTTATGGTATACATTTCAGCAATGTATTTGTTCATAGCATTGCAGCTCTTAATTATGCCTTAGATCTAGTAGTCTGGATTTACTAGCAGCAGCTAGTAAATGGAACTCAATGAAAAGTTAACTTTAGAATTGAGTGAGGCAGCTACATTTTGCCTGAACTAATTTGCCAAGTTAAATGTAATTGAGCAACAGGAACATTTCCTACATCTAATATTCTAAGGAGAATTACAAATGCAAACTACCCAAAAGGGCTATTCGATACTCACCACAACAGCATAATGCAATTCTTTTTATGTCCCTTAACTCACTACGCTTCATAAAGTGAACTAATTTGAGCTCTAGATTTATCAACTGCCTTGTATTGCATTCTACATGAAAGCTATTGTTGTTAGCTGAGTAACATTTTCCTCTTGCTGAAATGTACTCGTGTACTAAACTGGTTTTAAGGTGTTTGTATGCTTGATAGGTATTGGCTTTGATCTCAAATATCTACAGCAGAAGTTCTTTGGAACACTGTGCCTCAGAAGATATACTACAGACTAAAGCAGAACACCTAGGTGTCAGCTATAAAGGAAAAAAAGGAAATCATGCAATGGGTTAAGTGTTCCAAAAATACAATACTGCCTAAGCTATCTGATCCATTTCACCATTATTACAATTAATCGAGTTAGGACAATTTTAAAGCCATGTGGGTACTTTCGAGATACACAGCTGTACGATACAACCAACTAAAGATAGAACAAAAGATCTTAATTCTCCAAATATATACAGTCTATGTCTCAACTGAAGTGTAAGTCACTACTGGTTGTATAAATCTCAAATCTGAGTTCAGCTGAACAGTGGAATGTCTGGAGCTGGACCTAATCCCTTAGAGCAAGAAATCGGGCAAGGGAAGCAGGAGACCTGCAGGGTTGAGCAGGGAGCTTCTGAAAAAGCTCAAGTGGAAGAAGGAAGTTTACAGTGCATGGAAGAAAGGACTGACCACTTGGGAAGATTACAGGACTGCCATCAGAGCATGCAGGGATGAAACGAGGAAAGCCAAGGCCTCCTTGGAATTAAACCTAGCAAGGGACATCAAGGTCAACAGGAAGGGTTTCATCAAGTATATTAGAGGCAAAAGGAAAACTAGAGAAAATGTGGGCCCGCTGTTGAATGAGACAGGTGCCACGGTGACAGAAGATGCAGAGACAGGGGAGTTGCTGAACGCCTTCTTTGGTTCAGTCTTTACTACTCAGGCCAGCCCTCAGGTGTCCCAGACTTCGGAGGTAACAGAGAAAGTCTGGACGAAGGAAGACTACCCCTTGGTTGAGGAGGATCAAGTTAGAGATCAATTAAGTAAACTGGACATCCACAAGTCACAGAATCACAGAATGACAGAATGATATGGGCTTGGAAGGGACCTCTGGAGATCATCTAGTCCAACCTCCCTGCCAGAGCAGGTCCACCTACAGCAATTTGCACAGGAATGTGTCCAGGTGGTTCCTGATGGAATGCAATCGCGAGTTCTGAGGGAGCTGGCAGAAGTCATTGCTGGGCCACTCTCCATGAAAGGTCCTGGAGAACAGGCGAGGTGCCAGAGGACTGGATGAAAGCCAATGTCAATCCAGTCTTCAAAAAGGGAAAGAAGGAAGACCCAGGAAACCACAGGCCAGTCAGCCTCACCTCCATCGCTAGAAAGATAATGGAATAGCTCATCCTAGGTGTCATCTCAAAGCATGTGGAGGAAAAGAACTATCAGAAGTAGTCAACATGGATTCACTAAGGGGAAATCATGTCTGACTAATCTGATAGCCTTCTACAATGGCGTGACTGGATGGATAGATGAGGGGAGGGTGCTGAATGTTGTCTACCTTGACTTCAGCAAGGCTTTTGACACCGTCTCCCAGAGCATCCTCATAGGCAAGCTTAGGAAGTATGGGTTAGATGGACAATGCGTGGATGGATTGAAAACTGGCTGAAAGAGAGAGCTCAAAGGGTCATGATTAGTGGCACAGAGTCCAGTTGGAAGTCCATAACAAGTGGTGTTCCTCAGGGGTCAGTACTGGGTCCAATCCTGCTCAATATATTCGTCAATGACCTGGATGAAGGGATGGAATGTACCCTCAGCAAGTTTGCAGATGACACAAAACTGGGAGGGGTGGCTGACACACCAGAATGCTCTGCCACATACAGTGAGACCTGGACAGGGTGGAGAGTTGGGTGGAGAGAAACCTGATGAAATTCAACAAGGGCAAGTGTTGGGTGCTGCACCTGGGGAGAAATAACCCCCTGCACCAGTACAAGTTGGGGGCTGAACTGCTGGAGAGCAGCTCTGTGGAAAAAGATCTGGGAGTCCTGGTGGACAACAGGATGACCATGAGCCAGCAATGTGCCCTTGTGGCCAAGAAGGCCAATGGCATCCTGGGATGCATCAAGAAGAGTGTGGCCAGCAGGTCAAGGGACGTCATCCTCCTGCTGTACTCTGCCCTGGTGAGGCCCCATCTGGCGTACTGTGTCTAGTCCTATCCTCAAGAAGTAGTAATGGGGTAGACTGTCAGGAACATAATTTATTTTTACTATTTTCAAAACCCTTACTGGTCTAATAAAATCCCTGGTTTAAAATATCTGTATAAACGTAGATACTTTGGTAAACTTTTTTACAGTCCATGATGGGCCAAAGCTCTCAGGACATCCTTCATTCGCTGATACAAGCAGCTACTTTGGCCTAATGTTGTCACAAAGAGGAATTTGATATGAACTAGTGAGTATTGTAAAAGTTGTTGGCATTTTATAAACACATCCTATATATTGTAATTCCAGGGTTGTTTTGTTTTGAAAAAAGGTCTCACTTCTTATAATCACTCCAGCTGATTGTACTTTCACAATGGCCTTTCTTTAAAATAGCACAACCAAATATGCCCTATTAGAGAAGGAAAAAAAGTTCTCTTTTCTAAAATTCCTCTTTGCCATAAATAAAGTCCCCGTAAGAACTTTCTGATCAGAAATTATATGCACAAAATGCATTCTTCACAGCCAGAAGGCTGTATACAATTCTCTAATTGCATTTTTGCACTGCTTCAGAACATGACAGGTGTGTGCAGGAGTTATATTCAGCAAGAG
Source organism: Limnodromus scolopaceus (assembly GCA_028565335.1). NCBI lineage: Eukaryota > Metazoa > Chordata > Aves > Charadriiformes > Scolopacidae > Limnodromus > Limnodromus scolopaceus. Next base: position 22,878,292 of record JAOXNO010000078.1, on the reverse strand, counting down.
TCCTACATGCCGGTTGGGATTAGTTCAAAAGTTTTTCTTTTTTATTTAATTTGAGAATAGGAACTTTTTGGACTCATTCAATATTTCTTGTGCGAATAAGCCTTTCCGAGGCAGGTACACCCCTCCACACTGCTCTATATACAATGAAGAACTCACACACAGAACTTGCCAGCTATCAGTTCAGCCAAGATTTTAGCACTGTTTGTACCAACGAACACTGAGTGTCAGCATTAGATAAAGCACTTAAGAGATTATTGTGGAGGATAGTCTTTCACAGTGCTGAAAGCAGACAGATTAAAAGACTGAGTATATCTTTCAAACTCAACCGCTGTGTAACTATGCTTTATCTATTGTACACTCTCCTTATGCATTTTCTTTTTACAGCTTTTCCTCTTGTGCAGCAGACAGAAAAAGCTTTGAAAAGAAGAATCAAGCTGAGGCCAAAGATGGTTGAGCTTTGAAAGATGAGAAGATTTTGATTCCAATGGGGATAATTTCAAAATTGTCTTTAATGGACCTACAATTTCAGAATTTAATACCCAAGACATTGGAAACACCCATGAACCTAAATTTGAACTTCAAAGTGGGATTTGAATCTGTGCTGGAAGGTTTTTTGAGAACAGAATCTATCTGCCCTCCTACTTTTTGAGCCACTAACATTGTCAGAATTGCTTTTTTAGTGATCTTTAGGAAACTATTCCTTCAATAAAATGTTACGTTCTATGCACTAGTAGCCCAAGTGTTAATTAAGCTGATTACTGCTCACTTTGTCACTCGATTTCAGCACCTAACCGGGAGAACCACAATTGCTTTGTCACTGAGACAGGGTTTATTTCTGAAAGGCTAGCAAGGGTTTCATACCCAAAAGACCAAATTTCAGAAGATTACAAAGAGAAACCTCAGATTGTGCATAAAGACAAGATAGCTAACAAGCTTTGTAAGCCTTTCATGTTGTGCTTGAAGTCTTTGTTAAGCGAGAGGACAAGAAAACAGGACCCCAACCACAGATGATGGTCATGCAACCACATATGGTCACGCAACACAATCACAAGATTACAGACTTGAAGGCTTGGCAGCAGCAGTTGTGCTTCCTATCTGACTGTTGATACCAGTGTCATTTTTAAACATGAGCTGTGAAAAATTGCTTAATCACAGAATCACAGAATCTTCTAGGTTGGAAGGGACCTTAAAGATCAAATGGCAGATTAATTTCATTTATTCTTATACATCCTGCTATTGTAAAGGAATAACAGTAGGCCTGAAGTCAGAAGGGCGAGTTATATTGCCTGCTTTTTATGTATTTTGTAGATTTTTTTCTGGGTGGAGAGCTGTGGTATTTCTCGTGGTTCAGCCCTGTTAACACTCTTCACTGAATGGAAGAGCCTATATTCAGGTACCCTAAGAACAAGGCGTGCTGTGCACTTTCCTCGTAACGCCATCTTTGATACAAGGTATCTACACACTTTGGCTTTCAATTCTATTAAAGTTTATAAAACAACCCTCTATAACATCCCCTCACAGTGGGAAGAAAATTACTGAGCTTGGTAGAGCAGTTTTCGGGAGATGGTGTGCGCACTTAAACCAGCTGTGCTGAGCAGAGCGTCTCATACGTTTGCAGCTCTTGACCACTTCAAGGGTACTCATGGGCTGCGGTACCATTATTTTCCATTTTCACTAAAGTAATTGACACAAGAATACATTCACGTTGTGCCACTTACTGTTCTCACAGCCTTTGTCTGAAAAATAAAGGCTCAAGAGTACAGTATCTCATTTGTCAGGAAATTGGTAGAAAAGCACTGTACTTTCAGCTTTTCCCATATTCTGTAGATTGAGTCTCATCAGTTTTGATTTTTTTTTTTTTTCAAAAGGCTACAAAGAGAAGAGAAATGGTAATCAGAAGGAAATAAAGATTTCACATCACAAAACATCTTGCACATGAACGTATTACGGCAGTCACGACCACAGAGATTGTTCTGGTAGACAGTGAGGAAAAATTAACAACACCATCACTGTCATGTCTAACAATTTCCTCCCTAATCGGCTTCCTTAGGAATACTCTCTTCACCAAAATACAACCCATTCTCTGTTATTAAGGTATCTCACTCTAAAACCACACTTTATGTTTGACATTTTATATGCTGTCAAGCCAAAATAGGGATGTACTTTGTTAACTTTAAGAATCAGTAATAAAATAAAGACCACGGTACAATTAACTAACATTCAAAATTAATAGCTAGTCTATTTTTAAGCAATTTATGCTATACTAATCCAAGAAAAAATAATACCTGAAATTAATTCAGATTTTATGTCCTGAATGAGCCAAACTTTTGGAAGAGCAAAGGAAGGCAAGTTGCTTGTGAACTGAGACGACACTGACAAAATTAAGCCAAAATAAATTAGAGTCATTCATTCATACAGAAGAGGGATTTAGGATGGAAAGATGGGCATGGCCTTTGGGCATGGCCACTCTAACAAGCAGAGCTCAATATGGCACTGATGGGACCAAATTCTAACAGTGCACATTAGCATTAGCCAAAATTAAAACCTCTATAGGATGGTCTGATTAGCCAGCGGGCTCACTTACGTATTTGCATTTTAATTGCATTACAGGAATTGTTGCTGACTGGCATGAAACGTTTGCTCTTGTGGATTGCCAGGGTGAAAGTGCAAGAAACCGGCAAAACTTTTGTTTCTCCTTTTAGATAAAAGGCCCATCAGGGTCCCTAAATACCTAAAGTTCCCATTTTACAGGAGCAGACTTAAAAATCCTGCACCAGCTTACCAGAAATCCACAGAACTGACTGCACCTCTCTTCACCTTCTCTCATCATTCCCATTGCTTGTCTCTTACTGTAGATATTTTTGTTTTCTTTCTTCACCGTCTTTCAGAATAATCAAGAGGAGCCTCCAAATACTTGCTTTCAAAGTAACCTTGAGGAGGAAAAAAAAAAAAAAATCACTGACATTTTATATGGACAAACACACTTTTAAAACTTGCTACAATGATTTCCATTGAACTTACTGAATCCACCGTCTCTCATGTGAATGACTCATTGTTTCTCATCACTTCCATCAGTGAAAATGATTTCCAATATTTTTCAGAAAAAAATACAATGTCAGTAAGGTGCAGTCAAACACAATGGCTGTGAATAACTCAATAGACTGAATTACTCTTGCAAAATTCTCTTTGCCCTGCAAAAAGAGACATTGCAGCATCAATTAGTTCAGCAAACATTTCATTTAAAGTAAAGAAATGGAAGAATAATGACTTTCTTTGGAGTACAGTGGCAGCACAGTGCAACCAGAGAGGGAGAAATGGTCTGGAATCCTCATTTACATAAGAAATTGTATCAGGTGAACTTTTATTAGATCTGATCCTGTAAGAGCTATCACTATATGAATTCATAATTCTTGTGAGCAATTCCTCATTTGAATAAGGGCTATTTCCAAGAAATTATTGCACTGGGCTCAATGACTCCCTAGAAAGGGTCAGTGAGAACCAAAATGATAAATATGATGAACAAGCGCCAAGTACTCAGCCTCAGTGAATTGCCCAATGTAGCTATATTACGTGTTGATTTTCTGTGAAGGAAATATCTAAATGCTAACATATTTATTTAAGACTGTGTATTTTAAGTAGGTTTCGGTTTTTCATTTTGCACAAAGTTACCCTTAGTATTATTACTGTATTATATTGAAGATTAGATGTGTATAGTCACGTATTTCTAGTTCTTACAGGTGTCACAGGACTCTCAAGCAATGATTTTTATTAGAAGCATTTATTATACAGCTTTCCAAGAAAATTTAAGTAGGGAAGATGATGGCGGCCACAAATAGACATGTGCAAGATTGGCATTGCCAGTCTTTAGCATATGAAAGGAATAGCACAGAGATACAGAAAGCAACAAAGAGGGGTAAACTGGGGAAAAAAAATAAGGGGAAATCATGAGTTGAAGAGAGTAGGTTCAAGAGGCATGGAAGCAACAGATCCAAGGATGCAGGATGGGTATCTTTATTTTACTGGCAAACGAGCACCTGGTAACAGTACAATGGAAACAATTGGTGAAGACTCTCTTTATTTCTGAGGTTGCAAATATACATACCTTTTTGCAGTCGTTTCTTTGGTTTTTTAGCATGTTGCAACATGCAGAGATATTTCTTCTGTGACTTCAGTACAACCCTTAGTAGCCTTCCAATTCAATTATTTTCTCTTTGCAACAATAGCATTGTTCAGTGACTGTGACAACAACTTCAGCTGACAACAGTTTCCCGTACACTGCCAAATCCAAAATGTCATTGTCAATAAAGGATGAAACCAACTAACACTGATTTGTTTCTCCAAGAGCTTGGTGTTACAACATCAAAGGTCTTCCTAATAAATGTGCCAACTTTTGAGAAAAATAATTGTCCATTCTTTAAAACAATCACATGTTATGAACTTATCTTCTTCCCAATCAGCCTATAGTATCTTTTACAATGAATCATAGTCATTAATGAGTATTTCTCCAAAAACACATTAAACCTTTGAGCACGTGTTTATAATATAGGACATAGAGATAGATAAATACAAATAATATTCGCTCTTGTATTTAATTTTTAGAATTCAGAGCATTTGGTAGTAGAAAACATCATCAGTGCTGAGGACCTTTATTCTTGCTTTGCAGCTTGAGGGACGTTTTCATCCTCTGTTTCAGTCTGAGAAACTGTGCATAAAACCTTTTCTCCTTTGGCTTTCTTGAGGGGAAGGAAAGAGTTAAGAAAGTTTTACTTCTACAGGAATCAAGGTACTTTTCTACCATACTTCCAGCATGGAACAGCCATAGTAAGATGAATCTTAGTTTCATGGAGATACAGTATTATATTACCTATATTGATGATTCAGTCTCCTGTCTAAAGAGCATGATGGTATTTACCACTAATGTCTAGTTCAACAGTACGACTGTCTAAACTAGGTCATATCACTAATGATTTCCACCCCATCCTGAGACTTTATACATACTTAAGCAGAAATTTGTTTTGACTTCACTAGAAGTATCTGCATATCCAGATATTATTTGTCTGTAAGAGTATTTCTGTATATTATATATTTACTCTTTGCTACGTGTCCTTTTTAGCATTCAAATGACACCCTAAGTGGCACATCAGTTTTACTGCGTATTCATCCACACCACTTTTCTGACTTGTAGCCATTAGCTAGCTATTCATTAATGGACTCGAGCACCATTCCTAAAAGTACTTCCTGCAGGCAGCTTTTTATAACATCACAGAAATGACAGAAAAATCAAAACATTATTACACTTTTGAAAAGATGCTGCTATTGAAAAAAATAGCCCGCCAAAACTGTGACAAATCTCACAGTCCAAATGTCTGTGTATGCTAGACCTGAACACAGTAATTGTCACATTAGGCTCATGCTTAGGATACCCAGGGACAGCAACTCTGCATAAGTTTTAGGGATAATAGATGAGAAATAAAGTAATTTAAAAGTAAGACTGGCCAGAAATGTTCCATTGCCTAAAACTGAGGTTCTGAAAAATTATAATGGAAAAATCTGTTTCTACAGAAAACTGAACACTGATCTGAAAAGCTGAAACTGCCAAAATAGTATGCTTTCTTGAATGTCTATCACAAATGATTGTTAGGATTCCTCAGAAAACTTAGGAAAGTTTGTATAAATACTCTGATTTGCTCACTCTCAATAAAAGAGATGATTTTCTGGCAATCTGATATACACATATACATATTTATACACACACACACCCTATATATGTATATGTATGTATATCTTATAACTTCTTGAACTAAAAGGTAGGGCTTTGAAGTCTACAATCATATCAACCAGCGCTGTGATTCCAGTTAGTTGAATGTCATAGGCATAAACCCACTGTCTGACTGCAGCTTCCATTAATAAAACTGTTCCCAGTGCAGATGCCAGAGTGAACAGAATGCTCAGAGCTGTTAATAAATACACTGAATTAGAAAATGTCTCTATATGAACAATGTATCTGAGCTAGCCAGATTAGAGGATTATGTTTCCCACTGCAGCAGTTCATATTATGGTGACACGGAAACATCAAGGATAACAGAAGTTACTGCTGAGGCATTTGAAAAACTGAAATTAAAAACTATGACTTTAAAACAAAAAAGAAATAATAGAAAGATTCACAAAACAAATTAAGCAAGACACTGCAGAAGTAAATAAACCCTGAGTAGAAATTATTCAACTGAATTGAAAAAAGTCATTAAAAGGTCAGGTCTCATACCATTCTGTGTGACACACCAAAAGTAGGGGATCCACTTTCTAACCTGTAGAAAGGGGCATTTAAGATAGATTTCATCAATTCAATCAATGAATTTTGTAATTCAAAGCTTTTGATAAGTATACTTGCATCTAGGGGAAGTTACAGAATGTCTCTTTGTGAGAAAACTAGTTATTCGTCTTGCATTCAAAAGATTGGAGGGGGAGGTGAACTCAAAAAGAAGATCCTCATATTAAAAAAGCCCAATTGCCTAGACACAGAAATAGCTTACTCTGAAAACTTATCTCACTTGCTATAAATATGTTCCTGTTCATTTTCCTTGTGGTTACCATAAAACCAGTATTTGTTCCATCTTGCAATTATTTTTAGTAATAACTGTGCAATAAATTGCACATTAAATAACTACACCAGCAATAAAGAAGCCAAAACTGCAAGTTTGGCATTTTACTGCTGCCAGCCACAAAAATTCAAAACATGCAGAAAGAGGAATACAATTACAATGAAAAAAAACCAAAAAAACCCACCAAAAATCAAGCAAAAGCAAACTGAAGACAGAGCTCTGTCATTACTCATTGTTAACTCTTTAATCCTATTGCACACTCTCGCTAGTGCCCTGGAGGATTCATCTTGTTTCCTGTTGTCTTTCCTCTGTGCCTCCATCTTCTGGTTGACTAACTCTCAACAATAATCTCCTCCCCTTAAATTCTATTTCACCTTACGTTTTCTCTTGCTTTATTTTATACTCCACCATCTCCAGCTGCATCAACTTTCTGCGTGCATAAGCTACCTGAGTGATAACTCCTACCTTCCATTTCCCTTCCAAACTTAGTGTTTATCTCAATTTTTTCATGAGGTTACACTGACTGCCTACATCTTTTCTACTGCTGCAGACAGTGCTTTTGCTACCGACATGCTTTACCCTCCGCTGGAGCACAGGTTCTGCACCTCTCCCTCCCAGTGCCTGAGCCGAACGCAGGCACTATGAGCTGCCCCTTTCCCCTTCCTGCAGGCTATGGAAAGGAAAACACTGAGATATTGTCAAGTTTCCAATCCCAGCAAAGACAAGGAGTTTTTCAACCTCAAGTCAAACTGAGAAATCTGTTTCTCAGACCAGAGGACAGAAAGTAGTTTAGTCGAGAGTCACAACTGTTACACTTTTTCTACACTAGACGATAACTGGTTGGGTTTTTTTAAGGTTGGAAGCACAGATTATGACAGTGGTCTGTGTTACATTTGATAGACAATGGAGGGGGAGAAATCATTCATTTGCCCTTTAGTTACTGCTCTGCCCTGCATGAGCTATAACAGCCTATCAATATCTGAAGGGAGCTACAGGAGAGCCGGAGAGGGACTCTTTGTCAGGAATTGTAGCGACAGGACAAGGGGCAACGGTTTTAAATTGGAAGAGGGGAGATTTAGATTAGACACCAGAAAGAAATTCT
>JAOXNO010000078.1:22859698-22870491 GCA_028565335.1 Limnodromus scolopaceus | reverse complement strand
GGGAGACCTCATCACTCTCTACAACTACTTGAAAGGACACTGTAGAGAGGTTGGCGCTGGTCTCTTCTCACAGGTAACTAATGACAGAACGAGAGGGAATGGCTTCAAGCTCCAACAGGGTAGGTCTAGACTGCCACTGTATGTGCAGCCCCACCTTGAGTACTGTGTGCAGTTTTGGGTGCCTCAACTTAAGAAGGACATCAGACTACTACACGCTGGGCTTATTCACATGACTGTAAGCAGCTGGTGGAGGGAAGTGACCATTCCCTTTTACACAGCTGCTTCGTTGATTATATTTTTCTGGGGCCAAAGGCATTGGAGGAAGGCAAAGCAGGCACAGGCTCCAAGCACAGCTTGCTGCTGAGTGGAGATGTTGCCCGTACCCCTGGGGACAGGTGACCCAAGCCAGGCTACAGGATGCTGCTGTGCAAGCTCCCCTCTGCTTGGTACACACACCGGAGCAGACCATAAAGAGACCAATACACAGTTAAGTTCTATTTGCAACACCATTAGCAATTTATTAACCTGTCAGTCAATGTAGCTTCCAACTCTGACACTGAAATGTGAATGCCTTGCTGCACCATAGCCTGAACAGAGGCGCCTGCTGTGCTGGGGGAAGGCTGGAGCCCAGGAATCCATGCTGTGTCCTGACACTCACCACCTCAGTGCTTTCTGCTTCGGTTTCCCCTTTTTCAAAGTGAGAGTGATGCTGGCGATTTTACCTGTGAGGCTCTGGGAAGCCACATGCCACCAGCTGGGGGACAGAACGGTAAGAGAATTTGAGGGACACTCCTCTTTCCCATCTTTCTGGGAGAGGACAAGTGCCCTTCCCCTCCCAGCACAGGCTCCAGAGCAGAGAGCACTTCAAAGGTACCTGCAGCACAGAGGCCCGCTCAGCAGGGATTGTGCAGTGCACCCCATCACAATGCTGGGCATGGAGGAGGCCCCAAATCCCACATTCTTGCCACGAGGGACAACACGAGGGGAAGATAAAGGCAGCCTTGCTCTACCCAGAATGAGAAAGTCTGTCTAGATGTGTAATACAACACAGCTTTCTCTTTTCAGATCACCAAACTGGTCTGAAAAGGCACTTCACTCATCCTGTGAGGGAGGATACACCCAGGAAAAACCTTTAAAAGTGGATTTTCAGTAGAGGTTCACCAGAAAGCAGAGACTCTGCAGCATCATGACAGCCCTTCTCCCTAGCAGAGTCAGCGGTCCACGTGTTAAGATCAGCACTGAGATATCCTATGCAGGAAACACCCCTGTGGCCCCATGGAGCAGCCGTTACCTAAGAGAACTTAGAGGCCATGGCATCGGCAATGGCCTAGGTTCAAGCAGACAAGACCTCCTGCACGATCTTCCCTGCTCCAGCCAAGGATCTGGATTGCAGTTGCCCAGCAAGAGGGCTGCTGGGATGCAGCCGGCAGAAACGTCCTAGCGTCCAAATGGGGAAGACATTGCGGTACGCAGTGTAACTGATGGCACATGACTTGTTGAATACCCCAGCAATATTCTCCTGAGAGAGACAGAGAGCAAGACGGTATGGGTGATCAGGGGCCAGTGTGTCTAGGATGTGGTGCTAAGCTCGTTGACTTCCTGAAGTCCCCCACCAAAAGCCATGTACAACTTCCATTCCAGGTAAGGGAAAGCACGCTATTGCAACGGCTGCACAGTGCCCAGGACATGTGCAACACCAGAGAACCCCTTGGAAATACTAGAGGAAAGATGTACCTGAGGCCAGTCCCCGTTGGGTAGCTGCTTATTAATCAACACTTTGATGCCCCTTTCCAGTACATCAATGTCAGGGTACCTGCAAAGCATGAGGGAGATGTGAACACTCTTATGCAAACCATCTGCAAACCTCCATCCACATGGTTAGGGAACTGAACAACCTCCTGGCTGCCCCCCAAGCTTGTTCCAGGCATGCTGGGTGCTTTGGATATTTTCCCAGCCCGGAGGGCTGCGATTGTGACCCAGACCTTTGCTTTGCACTGGCTCTCCCTCACCTGGCATTATGAGCCTTGCTGACACTGCGCAGGCCAGTCCCTCATTGCAGGAGGCTTGTGACCAACAAGGTCATAAACAAACGGCATGGTCCATACCAGCCAGGCCCAGGGCCTGTGCCACCCCTGACACACAACCCAGCCTGTGCTTCCCATCTCACTGACCTCTCTGGGCCAGGTGGTGCCTGAAGAGGTGAGGACTGCTCCTACCTGACAGCCATGAGCCCCAGCAGTGCCCAACATGTGTTGTGGATCTGCGACATGGCACTCTGCACGTACGTGCGTTGCTCACACGACTCGAAGTCCTCTCCCCAGCCGCCATCTGCCATCTGCTTGGAGAGGAGGAACCGGCAGGCCCGGTCCACCTCTCGGCATGCAGCCCTGCAACGATGGGCAGAGAATCAGACAGGGCACACTCATGTTTCCCAGCTGCAAACAGGAGCTGTGCTCTACCCTGCCCATGGCCAGGACTGCTCTGAGAGATTGAGGCTCAGGCAGTGAGTGTCCTGGTCATATTGCAGGCACAGGATTTGGGAGGGTCATTACATGGAGCAGCCAGCCAGCAGCCCATGTGCAGCCAGGGCATCCACCCAGCCCCACCACAGAATCTTGCCTCAGCCCAGGAGGCAGGTAGGGGCAGGGGAACCAGACAGCCCCTTCTCACCCGTCCTGATATGTGTGCTGCATACTGGCGAATGCCTCCAGACCAAACCAGGTGCCATAGGTGAAACAAACTCCCCAGCTCCTAGGAGGAAGGGGAAAGCAGTACTGTCAGGGGTGCAAGGCATCAGGTGGAGGCAGGCTGTGACATGGATGTGTTCACAGCAAGAGCAGAGCCAGACACAGAGCTGCAGCCTGCCTTCTCCTATGGTGCAACCATGCACATGTCCTCCCAGCTCACTCAGGGTCAGCACCCACTCTAGGACCAGAGAAGCTGGAGCCACCCTAGCCCCCACCAGTTGTCTGGGTCTTGTGCAATGCATGATGTGCCTGCTCTACCTGGGCAAGAGGGAGATAAAAGAAGAGCAAAGCACAGGAGCTAGAGAAAGATCCTGTCAGCCAGGAATGCTTGCCATGTCCCTCTCACACCGGACAGCCAGGGGAAAACGGCAGCAGGAACACTGCTTACCCTTCCCATGATCCATCAGCTCGCTGCTTCTTGCGACAGAAGTCCAGGCCCTTCTGTAGAGTCTCCCTGGTCAGGAAAATGACACCCACTTCTGAAGTAGCTCAAACTCAGTGGCTGCTTCATCAGGGGCATCCATCAGTCCCTCTGAGGCTTTGATGGGTCAGAGGCTCAAGAGGCAAGAGCATGAAGGCAGGTAGCCACATTGCTCAAGATCTCAGAGTCAAATCATGCACCAGTTGAGTGCTTTTCTGCCTCACGTCAGCATGCAAGCAGAGGACCCAACCTACAACTGGTTGCAAGATCAAGGCAACTGCTAAGTCAAGAGGCAGGCAGATCTCCACCAGTTTCCCCCAGCCTGATCCCAAACAGCCTATGCCCTGCTCCTTGAGAGAGGCTGGGCCCCAGACTCATGCAGGTGGCTCTGGTTTGGAGAAGTCACCAGCATCCCAGCTGTGCACACACCAAGGGCCACTGCAGGGGCTGCTCCATGCCAACGCAGAGGTTCAGGCAAGATCCCTGACAAGGTTCAACAAGGGTTGTGCTAACAGAAGCCGTGGCAGGCAGCATGGGACATTGCAGCCTGCCTTCTCCCCTACCCGACCCTCATCTCAGTGCCTCACCTGATCTCTGGGGCTCTGTGCTCAGGGAACTCATCATGGAAGTGTCTCAGTGCCTGCATGACAGCTGACGTGCACTCCACATAGGTGTAGTCAATCATGATGTCACCTGCCAGCAGTTGAAGGATATTGTTGCAACAGCCCCTCTGCTGAGGAGCCTCTGAGCCACACACTGCCAACCTCCCCCTTGGACCCAGGGCACAGTTATCCCAAAGAGGGACCTGGGGCAAAGCCAGGCGCCCAGTGGGCATGGCGAGGCCAGTCCACAGGGGATGGGATGACCAGCCTGACACAGCTCCCCTTACCAAACACCTCTGAGGGGTTCAGCAGCTCCAATAAGTGTCCTCCTCGCTTGGTTTCATATGTGGCAAAGCCTCCATCCGAGTTCCTCATGCTCAGCAACTGCCCAAACAAGCAGAGAAAGTGGTTGTGACTGGCAACCTATGCCTATGGGCAATGCCACCCGTCTGGCTCCAAGCCAAGCGTGAGGACAAAGTGAGACCCCTAAGTCCGTGGGGTTGGCAGATAACCCAGGTTCCACACCACATTGACAGGCTGGCCTGATTTGGACCATCACATTACGTCACATATGTAGCTCCGTATCACAGTAAATACGGTGTTGCTGTACCAGGCCACGGGCTTTCTACTACCTTAGTAATACCAGCTCTAACAACTCATCAGGACTTGACTTCTCTTATTTTAGCTCAGTTTAGCTGTTCGCATTTCCCTTGGCCCTAATTTTTGCAGCACTTACCACATTCACGGCATCAAAAAGGCGCTCAGGGGGAACAAGCTTGGCTATGAAGGGGCACCTCTCCTGCAGCAGCATAATTGACTTCAGCCCCTCTGCTGTGCAGTCTGCCACGATCCAGCCACAGTCTCGGGTGCTGAAGGGGAAGCCACCCTGGAAAGGGTTCAGGAGGGCTCAGCACCTTCCCCTGATCTGTTCTGTTATTGTAAGGGAGGAGGTGCTGCCCCTCATTCCCATCCCCTCTGTCCAAATCTCAGCCCCATTTGTGCATTCTTCAGAGACCACTTCCAGCCATTGCACCTTGTTCATATGACGATAATATTTCTGGTAGTCGGGTGGGTTCTCTGGGATCTGCAGGAGAGAAGAAACAAGTGAGGACAGGCTGGAGGCGCTTGGCTCCAGGACCATGGGTTGAAACCATCGTAGATGCAGAATGGTGTGGGAGTGGGCACCACCTGTCTTTTACTGAGGGAGGCAGACAGGGAGAGAGATCAGCTCTGGAAGTGAGTGCTGAAGCGAAATCACATTTTGGCCTGGTTTCAGCAAGTGTTGCTGGACTCCTCTTTAGGTGCTTTCCTGCCAGGGAGCCCTCTGCTTTCAGTGCTCCCATTGGCAGCACTATGAGCACTGACAGTGACCCCCACCTTGAGCCACTGGCCTGGCCAGCAGGAGCTAGCAGTCACTAGCCAAGGAGTCTGGGTTTCCCATAAGGGTGCCTCAAATGTGTGGGTACCAGGTATGATGAAAGGCAAAGAAGCCCAAACTCTCAGTTTTCCAGCCTCTTTTAGCCTAGGCACCCAACCCTTCATCCCTGGGCCTGGCCAATGCCCTCTCCCAGCAACAGGGAGCAGAAAACAGGAGGCTGTCCCTAGGACTTTGCTAGTCCAGCCCTTCAGAAGAGGTCTTCATAAGGCAACAGGTGCACCCAACAGGGCTCAGAAGCAGCCAGGTCTACTAAGCCAATGTGTGAGAGACACCACCAACTGGCTCTGCTCACCTGGGTGAACCGGAGGAACTCATAGGCATTTTGGAGGCAGGCTGTGAATTCAGGCATCTTCTGGGCTTCCGCCTAGAAACAGAAGTGAACAGTTAGCAGTTAGCAAGGAGTTGTGGCCACCAAACATAACTCTCAAGAAGAAGAGGATGTGCTGGGAACTTGCTGACCTGCTGATCTAGGTGCCATTGTCTGGCCCTTCATATAGCCCTTTCTATAGGTTTGCATTCATACTTCATTTCCTGTTTCCATTCCAAACTGAACCAACAACTGTTGCCAGCATCAATGAGAGACATATTTGCATGACCACGTTAGGGGCTTACCAGGGCAATCACATGACTCTTCAAAATGCCCATCACAGCTATCTCTTCCCCAATGCAGGAAAGCAGGAGACCTGCACACTGTCCCTGCCAAATGGCAATGATCTGGGGCCAAGTACAGCAAGGAGGAAGGGCCAGGGTTTTGCGAGAAGACTGCAGCAACTGGGAAGTCTAACCTGACCCACTCATCTGGCGCTATGGGGTCCTGTGTCAAAAGCAGCTGGCAAAGATGGCCTGTAACAGCTGTGCCAGACACCCTGCCTACCAGGGCCGAGGTGGGCTCTGAGAAGACATGTGTTTGCCTGGCTCAGTCATACAATGCGATGCCAGAATTGGCATAGCAGAGGTCTGAGGTCACAGTAGGAGCTGCTGGTATTCAGGGATGCACCAGGAGAGACCATTTTCCTAAGGCAGCACGTAGCATTGAGAAACACAATACCTCCAAGAAGGCTTGGATGGCAAAGGCAGTATCCCAGAGCTGGGATCCATTTGTGCCCTGGAAGAGAGAAAGCAGATAGTGAGGGGCAGGTGCTGGCAGCAGCCTGACACACCTGTGGGGTCTATGGAACAGCATATCCTTCCTTAATTGTCCCCACGACCTTCCTCTGCCCTGTGTCCCAGTTTTATGTCACCCAGCATCATGGCTGATGTGCTGGCATAGCGGGGACAGAGGTAGCAGCTCAGGGGGATAGGACAGCTGCTTCAGCCTGCTCTGTGCACAGCCAAGACAGAATAGGTGGATGGAGACAGGAAGCAGAGGAACACAATAACTATGGGGGAAGCACAGCTCAGTCCACATGCAGTATAAGGGGCCTGTGGGGCCCCAGAACCTGTGGGGATGAAGGGGATGGAGGCGTAGATCTGCCCCCGCAGCTCACAGCCACAGAGAACCAAACTAGTAGGACAGACATTACTCACTCCCGGCACAGCCAGGGGAAGTGGCAGTGAGACAGACAAGGCCACCAGGCACCAAAGGAGAGATGCCAGAAGCTCAGACCTAGGGTGAACAAACTATCCCATTATTCCATGGACTTCCTCATCCCAGGGTCCCTCTCAGTCACAGCTGAACTCCTATAGCACTTCACCTGCATCTTCATGCCGTCGAGGCCCAGCCTGTGGGAGGAGAGAGCACAGTGCTGCAGCGCAGGCACAGCGAGAGTGCCAGGAAGCGGGTTGAGAGCTATGGCGTGCTCACACCACAGAAATCAGAGCCCTGTGCTGTGCCAGGTGGCCCACGCCCAGCCCTTACCAGAGATAGTCAGGGATCCTGGAAACATGCTCCTGAAAAGCTGGGGAGTCCTTCCCATCCACGAACCAGCGAACCAGCATGTTGATCGTCTTGGAAATCTGCCGAGAGCAGTGCTGTCACTGGTCTGGATACAGCTTCTTCCACCCCCAGAGACATATATCCTTCCCACCCAGCACAAAGCCATCTAGAGGTGGTCTCCAGCTTAATCCCAACAGCTCCATCTGTGGCATTACTTGGCATAGCTGACTTAGTGGGGCAGGTGCCATGAGATTACTCCAGAGTTTCCCCTCAGATCATTTCCCTGAACACATGGAGAAGGACCCCCTCACCAGGGCCACAGCTGTCCCCATGCCCTCTGCATCTTTTGTGCCCTGTTAGCACTAAGCTCTTGAACATTAGGAGCAGCAGGAGCTGTGCCTGGGCAAGATCTGGTGATTATGGTTACATACCACAATTCCAAAGGGCTGGGGGGGCAAAAGCTGGTCCCTAAAGAGCAAAGGGCAAGATTTTTAAAGGATTGACAGTAACTGTCCTACCGGCCCAATGCTGATGCACTTAGTAAATCTGTCATCAGCTTTGATGTGGTCGTACAGCTCTGTGATGGCTCTCTGCCGCAGGTGGGTGCTGTGGTGGGCTTCGTACACATTCATAATGGCTACAGGAGAAGAATGGGACATGCAATGAAAAACCCACCCCATGCAGCCAGACTCACTTGCTGTGGCAGGCTGCACCACAGCTCACATGATGATCAGTTGAGGAAAGCATGGGACCTGCTGTGCCCCAGAGTGGCCCAAGGACCAGGACACAAAGCCTTGCTGCTGTCAGGGAGGGAGAAGCCCAAGGATCACACAAGCCATGTTTCCATCCCAGCTCCTGCGTATACACCAGTAGCTGACAGTAGAATATAAAGAGCCTCCACGGTACAAGGCATCTTCAGTTCCACCACCACCAGCTCACACGTGAAGAGCCCCTGTGCCCCGGGCAACACTGCACTCACCATAGGCAACCCCCAGCAGCCAGCTGTGCGGGGTGTACACATCACAGGCAGCCACATTGTTTCTCTGGGCTGGCCAGTCTATGCTGGCATAGTCTTCCACGTACAGTTCCTGGCACAAGACAACAAAGGGCATCAGCCTGACAAGCTGGCAGCAAGCACCCAGAGGCAGCTTACTGCTGGAACTTGGCTCCCCTGCCTGTACAGAGAGACTGTGCTGGTATGAGAGCTGTCACTTCACGAGCCAGAGGCTGGCCCACAAGGAACATGGCTGGTGGTCAGGCAGCCATGTATCTTTGTCAGGGAGCCCCACCAGAGTCAGCTCTTTACCTGCCGCAAGCTCCGTATGAGCTCATCCTCTTCTGCTGACAGACGCCTGGCATAACAGTAGCTCATGGGGAGGTAAACCTGGCGGCAGTGACACCACAGCCGGGACGGGTGGGCTGGGAACCATGTGGGAAGCAGCCTGTTTGCAACAGAGAAGGTGCAACTGTGAGGAACAAGGACAGCTAAGGGCAGCACGGAGAGACAATATGATGACAGGGGGATGCTTGGAGCAGGGCATGCTTTTCTCTACTCCCTGTACTAGGCCTGCTGTTGCTGGTACAGCTGCAGAAGAAAAGAAGGGAATATTGACACAGCCTGGCCCTGCTCAGATCCTCCTCAATGGGGCTGCTCCCTCCAGGAGCCAGGGCCAGTGGACACTACTTCTGGCCCAGCTGATGCATGGCAGGCAGGATCCCAAGCACAGAGAGAAGGGAGCGGAGAAGTCAGTTCAGGGGCCTCTCTCTTCCCTACATGACTTTGAAGGCAGGGGCCCAGAGTGCGTTTGAGGACAAAGCACCAACAGCCCTTCGTACTGTGCAGCCCCTGGTTTCCCCCAGGGAAAATGTCATACACTTTCTGACAGCCAGTGGTGCTTTGAGTAATTAGAGAGGGTACAAGTGAGGGTTAGAGCTGGCAGCCCTACATGTGGCTGTCCTGTCCTGCTAAGGCCCAATTTCTGGCTGGCCACAAGAGCAGAAGACACTGGTGGCAGTCAGGGAGCACACAGATCTATCAGGTAAAGCTAACAGGGATGAGTTCTGCCATCTCCCTTTGGTGCAGTGTTTACTGCTACCCACCCACTGGCTGGCCTTGCTGCTGGTCTCCCGGGTGACAAGTAGTGTGAGCACCACCAGTTCCAGGCCATAGCTGGAGTTATCACAGCAAACACCAGGGCCTGGGACTGCTCTGGGTCAAGGTTGGTGGAAAGACTGACAACACCCCTACCTTTACATTGAGGGTGGCACATACCACATTTCTGGGAGAAGCGTGTTCATTCCCTCCCAGCTGTAAACGTTCAAGACAGCCAGCCAAAACTTTCCCCAGGAAGGGATTCCCACAGCACCTCCTGCAGAGAGCAGTATCAGTTTTCAGGTTTAACACAACCATGCCAGCTCCCTGCTTTCTTCCCCATTGCAGGATCCACTTCTCATGTTTGGGAGCATGCCACTCAGGCTGGGACACATGTCCCAAAAAAGGGCAAGCAAGCAATGGTACAAAAACATAACACACTTTCCCATCATTAATTGAAAATGCAGGTGGCATCAAGGGCAAGCAAGAGCAACAGTTCCTCTGCTGTCAGCCCCCCATATTCCACGCAGCCCTCGGGTTTGGCCAGACCTCTCTCACCAGCACACCAGCCCCACAGCTGCTGTGTTGGGTGCAACCGAGCTGACCTTTGCTGTGCAGGTTGACACGGGCCCGCACAACGTCAGGGTCGTCTGGTCCGAGCCCCAGGATCCTGAGGGCTATGTAGTTGAGTGCTGTGCCAAACACCGTCGATTTGTCTTCCACATGCCTGTTACACGTGTACACAGAGACAGCATAGCCATTAGCCAGCTACTAGCATCAGCCAAACACAACCTATTGCAGGGCTGTCTTTCCTGCAGTGGAGTGGGATGCCGGGGTGACTGTGGAAAAGGGGAGACCCAACTAACGCAGGGAGAAACATTGCTCTGGACTACCCTGTCACACACGGTGCTTTGGGATAAAGTACCACAGAGGAGATGCAGTCAGACTTGATGCTCCAGCCATCTCTGTGGCAAAAGGTGTACCTGGAGTGCTACACAAGCAAGTCCAACCACCCAGAGGTATCACAGTTGCAAAGTCCCACTCCCCAAGCCTAGGCAGATTTGACAGTAGCTCCAAGTGCTGGACCTTAGAGGTATCATCACTAAAAGAAGCATCTTTACTACTCACAAGCCCCAGCCTCCATCCGGGAGCTGCACAGAACGAAGGTAGCGCACCATCTCTTTCCGAAACCCCTCCGGCAGCTGGATCTTTGCAGTGTGGCATGTGATGAGGAGACCTGGCAGATCAGACAGGCTGGCTCTTACACGAAGCCAAACACAACGCATTCACCCCTCTTGCAGGGAAGGCACCCTGCAAGGCCTACCTGGCAGGAGGAAGAGGGGCCCGCCGTAGTCACCCGCCCAGTGCCCGTCCTCGGCCTGCAAGGTGGCGTAGAACCGCATACCCTCGCGGGCAGCCTCCCAGGCCGTGTCGGCCGGCGGCAACGGCCCCAGCGCCTTGCCCTGCAGGGTGACAGCACCTCAGCCGGGGTTGCCCCTCGGCCCGGGCCCCGCTGCCCGCCCGGTCCCGACCCGGCCCCTCGCCCCGCACCGTGTCCAAGCCGAGGCTGTGCTCCTCCAGCGCCGTCTGCGCCCGTCGCTCGCCGCCCACCTCGCC
>JAOXNO010000078.1:22837366-22847400 GCA_028565335.1 Limnodromus scolopaceus | reverse complement strand
CAGTTAGGTTGATGGTTGGACAAGATGATCTTTAAGGTCCCTTCCAACCTAGAAGATTCTGTGATTCTGTGATTCTTCAGGAAGAGAAGGTGACAGGCTAATGACATTATTAAATAATTTTTCGTTATGCTTCCACCCCAGTCAACAGAATCAGCCTGCTGGATACTTGAGGTGTGTGCGCTCTTACAACACTCACTGGCACTGGTTAGATTGGTCTGACATTGCATTGAGCCCAGGAGAGCTTAGAAAATCCAATTTTTTGTCATTAGTGCAGGCTGGTGTAAGACAACCCGCAAAATGGCTGGTTTGGTAACATGGAGCTCTGGGGTCTATGCTGTGGGACCCCCAGGGCCCTTGGAGGCTCCCTGGGGATGAAACGGCAGCATTTCAGTAGCGTGTAATTTTAATTTCATTTTAATTTTGCCTAAAATTATCTGGGAAAAGAGTTAAGTGCAAATTCTAATCTCCCAGAGCAAAAAGTAATGTCAGCATTTTAAATTATGAAAATGTAGTTCACCAAAGGCACAATACAGCATCTATGTGCTAAATCTGCCCCTGTCGTACGAAACCATCCGTTGGTGCCCTTCCTGGTGGGAAATTCACTTGCATCCTCTTCTACAGGGAGTCAAAAGCATAACAGACAAATATGTCCAAGCGTCGGGTAGGCACTGCTAGATGGATGGTTTTGTATATTAAATACTCTGCCAAGACATGGACTACGTATGAACAGTACTAAAAGTGAAACAAAGAGATGAAATTACACCAACAGGAAGAACCTGAGACATTTAGCAGGTTGAAATTAACTTTGCAAACTAGAAAAAGTGACAGATGGGCAGATTTAGTACATAGATTTTGCACTTATACTCTCTTCCTAGATAATTTCAGGCAAAATTAAAATGAAAGGGTACCCTCTCAGAAACAAAATTACCAGCACTGGAAGAGCATTTACAGACCCGCACAACAACACTCTTCCACATAGGATCTAATCTTACTGGGAGTGACGATTATTGCTGTTAGCACATCTAAAAAAAATATTCTTCATCTTGTTAACTGTCAGTGGAAGTGCATTCAGGCTGAATCATTCAATAGCAGAGTTTGTGGGCTGACAGTAAGAAAAACAATTTATCTTAAAAAAAAAAAAACAAACAAATATTTCCACAAATCAAATGCAGACTTTTACATACCCCAGAGAAGCAATATTCTTGATTTTGATGGATGGAGTCAAGAAATCGTGTAAACAAAGCACTGTACTGCTGGGCCACATCTCCTGCGCATTCAGAACTTCATGCTGCAAGCTGTGATAGCATTGAGCTATCCTGGCAGTCTAGTGACATGGAAGCACATTCCTGTCCCCACTACACAGTAAGTTGAAAAATATATTTCAAATGAAAGTGGCAGTATTTCTGTGAGTGATCCACAGACTGAATTTGTTCCCCCTACCAGATACTAAATCTAAAGGATTTGCCTGGCCTTAATTACTGTACTGCAACAGTCAGGGCATTAAAGCATATTTTCAGCTTTTCCATTCTGAAATACACTGGAAATTTCAGACACTGGATTTTACTGTGCAAAGTCTGAGTTCCTCCTGCATCCTGAACAGTGCTGACTGTTCCCCCCACTTGCAGGGGGAAGGCAGCTGATAAGAGCAGGAAACTAGAAGAGCAAGCTAGGAAGCTTTTTAAACAAAACAACATAAAACACCTCCAAAACTATTAAAGGAACAACATAAACCCGATCCTTAAAAGGCCACTTTTATGTTTTCTTGCCACTGAAATTTTGATTCTGGATGTAAGCATGCCATGCTACAAGTACAGACACAACCACCATGGCACTGTCATCCAAGGTTTGGCAAAGAAAAATACCAGAAATAAAGACAAATCATTATTTTGCAGTTACCTTTACAAGCTAACTTTTATGGAATACTAGAAAATTAGCAAGTGTTTTTCAATTCCATAAGCAAACTTTTATGTTAAGGTGAGAACAGGATTTTTTTAAAAAAAGTGACCGGAGGAAAAGATAGTGATGTATATTATTTTAATAATGTGAATTGGAATACAAAAAAAGATAGAACTCTGCTTATATGGCACTGACATAACTGATCTGGAAATATAGCAGTGTGTCTAGTTCGTCCTAAACAACACGACTGGTCACAAAACGAAATCTAAAGACTGTAGCAAAAATTTACATTAGAATCTGTCATGACAAGAAACTCTGGGTTAGAAACATCTAATTTGAAATAGCTGGCCATGTAAATATTTAAAATATATTAACCAGCTGAATATAAACATCAGTTCAACAATAAGGTTTTTATCTTAGCATGCCCAGCATCAAGTAAATCTTGAAGTGCAAAAAGACATTTATTTAATGTAGTTTTGTTAGCTGTAAATTAGTTCTTAGATATAATCCAGATCTATCATCTACTAACATGATTTCTGCATGATGTACTGCAATACTTTACATGTGTAAGCTTTCAGAAAATTCCTTTTTTTGGCCCTAAAATAGAGCTGTGACTATACTATAGAAACCAAAACCAGAAGCCTATTCAAAAAGATCCTTAAAGTGCATAATACCTGTTTTCACACAATGGCAGGAAAAGAGCATTAAAAAAATCAGGGATGTGGTATAGAAAATCAGGAATGTACACTTAAAATGAACTCACTACTTCCTTTTTTCTGCTACAATAAACTCCTGGGTAACAATAAGTGATAAACAAAGGTGTAAAATAGCATCATAGTGCCGTTACTAGCATGACATAAAGCTGACATAAAAAGTCACTACAAAGTGCCGGTTCACAAAGAACACTGTTGCAACAAAGGCAGTTTTATTAATGTTTACAAAATTATTTAACAGTCACTGCAATCCAATCTCACCCCCAAAATACATCTGAAACATTCTGATTCAACAGCAACCCTTCTGTGGCATCTTGCCTCATTCCCTCTGCACGGTGACTGGCCAGCAAACCAGCTACAGCAGTTTTTTAATTCAGGAGATGGGGATTAGAATTCCCTCATTACTACATTTTGCCTTCCCAAAAGATCAGATGAAAAAAAAAAAACCAACATTCTTGTAATTTATGATAAGCTGGGATTTCAAATGTCAATTTAAGATTAATTACAGATTTTTTACACCTGTCTTCATGAGAAAGAGGAGTCAAATTGCTTTGGCAATGAAACCTACCATACTTCAAATGCACTTCATACGCAGCATTATCTGGATGACAAAGTACAATGCCTTGTTGTAATTAACAGTGCGAAAACCAGAAAAGGCTCAAAGATGCTATCATATCACTATGTACAGTGCTTTTAAAAACAAATTCCATTTTGCAGGATAAATTCATGCTTGTTTCCTAAGCTCACTGTTGCTACAAAACTGTTTTCTGTAGGTGCACCACCTCTCTTGTCTTTAATCTTCCCCTTCATTTAAGGGACTACAATTCCACACACAAAGAAGTATCCCTCTTTCAACGTGGATAAAAGCAGGTGCTTTGGTCAGGATTCCCTGGAGGTTTGTGTTAGAAAACGCTGCTGACATGAAACAAAACCACCAGGGCACATGAATGGAGTGGAATCCCCCTGTAACCACAGAGCGTTCTGCACTGCATACAGTCTGCAAGGAGCCGACTTCTACATACCTACCTGCTGCGCCCAAAGAAGTATTGGCATTGAACCTTGCATTGGAGAAAGAATTCCATTTGGAAACATGCTCTGGAGTAATGCTGGTAGAGCACATAATTTTCTTTTGATAAAAATTAAACCAGATACTCTACCTCTCGTGAGCCATGGTGCAGAAGGACAGGATCAGTTCTTGTTTTAGTGACTTTTATAGCTTTCCTGCCTGCTGCTGCTTTGGGTCAGCCTGGTGAGGTTGCTCGAGGCTGTCACGTCGGTGCTGCTGCTTCTGTCCTTGCTTTTTCTTTTGAGTTAGTGCTTTTGCCCTAGTGGTCACAGGCCTGGGTTGAGCATCAGATCTCTCTTCATCCTGCTGGTGCTTTTTACAATGTTTTTCAAAGGTTGAAATTTTGGCGTATGTCCGGTTACAAACCAAACAGTGGTACGGCCGCTCCCCACTGTGTGTTCTCATGTGAAGCTGGAGGTAAGAGGACCTGGAAAAGGCTCGGCTGCAGACCGAGCAGCACTGAGGCTCACGTACCTCGTGGGTCTTCAGATGCTGCTTAAGGGATGACGCCTGCTTGAAGGCCTTCCCACAGGTGGAGCACTTGAAGTTCCTCTCGCCTGACTCGAGAACCTGGTGTGACATGAGGTGGGCGGAGGAGCGGAAGTTCTTCCCGCACTTTTCGCACTTGTAGGGCCGTTCCCCAGTGTGCAGGCGGACGTGGAGGACCAGCCCAGCCTTCTGTATGAAGGCCTTCTCGCACTGCAGGCACTTGAAGGGTCTCTCACCTGTGTGCACGCGGCGGTGGGTCGCGAGGTGTGAGGAACGCCCAAAGAGCTTGCCACAGTCCTCACACTTGAAGGGCCTCTCACCAGTGTGGATGGCCTTGTGGCGCACCAGGTGGGAGGACTGGAGAAAGAGCTTCCCGCAGATGGGGCACTGGTACTTCCGCTCGCCTGTGTGGGAGCGCAGGTGGAGGGCAAGGTGCGATGAGGAGATGAAGGCCTTGCCACAGAGCAAGCAAGCATGGGGTCGCTCTCCGGTGTGGGTGCGCTTGTGGAGGACCAGCCCCGAGGAGAGGGCAAAGGCCTTGGCGCAGACCGGGCAGCGGTAGGGCTTCTCCCCGGTGTGGACCCGGCGGTGCTTGGCCAGGCCGCCGGCCTGCGCGAAGGCCTTCCCGCACTGCTCGCACCTGTGGAGCCGCTCCGCCCCGGCGGCCAGCGCCCAGCCCCGCGCCCCCGCCGGCACCATGGCGGTGGCCCGCGCGCCGCGCCCCGGAAGCGGCGGCACGAGCCCACGCCCCGCGCGCATGCGCTGCGGGCGCTCAATGGTGACGTCAGGAAGCGAAGTGCAGGCGCCTCCGGGGCGGGCTGGTGTCCGCCATCTTCTCCGTCGCAGGCAGGGCGCGCCCGGCGGTGTCCCCGGCGCCGCGCCCGCAGGAGAGGGCTGACAGCGGCTCTGGGGAGCGCCTCGGATGGGAGGCCGCTCCGTGCCCGGGCGGCACAGCAGGCTCCTCTCCCTCCTGTCTCCCCGCCGCACTGACCCAACGGGCGTTCACGTCAAGACGCACCCACCACTGGCCTTCTTGTGTCCGCACCCCCCGAGTTCAGAAAATCTGGTGTGTAGCAGGTGCCAGCTGTGGGTGGGGAGGACCCCCCCCGCAGGGCAGGGCAGGGCAGGGCAGGGCGGCAAGCCGGACCCCAGAGAGCATTTCCATTTGGGTACTGAACACAAGAAATCCAAGAACATCCAGGCTTTCAGGATGTGCAGTTGGAAAATGAAATTCTGCAGAAAAAGCTGTTAAGGCATTGAACTGTCCAAAACACAAAAGAAAACTACTGTAGAGAAGCTAAATTTTTGATCGAACAGCCCAAGTTTTAACAATCAGCAAGTCATTTTCAAGAGCTGTTTTGAAATGTTTAATGTGCTTGTTTGTTTTAGATTTACAGGGCAACTTGTCTCACTGTCATCAATATCTCAATACAAAAATCCTACAATGCTTTATTCGCTGAAAAACTACAACATTAAAATCAGGACTAGGTAGTTTTCCTTTTGCCAGCTGTTTTGTTACGAGGACTATCCCATAATCCACTGCCAAAGGTTGCTGTACTTAAGTTAGACAAGTTCTGTACATAATTACAGTCAGAGTAGAGTGTGCAGCTGTATAATGTACCACAGTCAAACACCATGAGGGCAAAGAACTACTATATATGAATTTTTTTTTGTTGAAGATTTTATAGTTTATTTGACCAAGAGTCAATTTGATATACCAGGAGACTGACATCCATCTTTCTTAGGCACTGATCCAGGCAGAATTGCCTTGCAGAGAAACCTGGTTCTTTTGCCAAACTTATGCATTATTAAAAAAATTTTATGTAGTTCAAAGTCTTTAACAACTCTATAAAAATAATTATTTGCTAGTTTCATTCTTATCTTCAAATACATGAAGTATTTGAGAAGCTTAACATTCTCTTTCTGAATTAGGTTCACTGCAGTATTAGATCAGGCAGAAACTTCAAAACCTCAATTAGCCAAGTGTGACTCAACCAATTGGGTATGTCAGCTTGAACAAAAAAGTCTAAACACAACTTTAAAAAAAAAGAAGAAAGTTTGTACCACAGCAAATCAAGGTAACTTAACACTGAGTATCTTTTCCACAGTGGAAAAAAAAATAATCACTATCATAAGTTTTTGCACAGGATATTCAGGAAAAACATACTATAAGACCATGCTTTGTAAACATTTCTACAAATCATTCAGAGACTATTGGCTTTGGAATGAATTTTCGAATACTTGGCGTTATGCAGGGCAGTAATTAACAGCTAATGCTATGAAAATAAGCAACTTTAACATGAAGTTACAACAGCAAGAGCATGAAGGCTCCTGCATCAAGTAATTAAAGCTGGATATTAACTTATATTCTATTATAAAGTTTATCGCTTTACAGAGTCCAGCATGGCACAGTAAGTAACCTTGTTACAGTTGCACTATTTGTTTTTGCTTGGTACAAAAAGGCTGAACAGCAGCATAATTGTTGTTATATTGAATCCGGGATTGGAATGAATTTGTTGCTTTTGAATAAGGACGAGTCAGTGATTTAAAATAAAAAGGCTGCATTTTTAAATCTCAATTATGTGCAAAATTCCTTTCCGTACAGTAGAGAATGTGGTAGAGATGTGTGCAACCTTGAAAGTTACGTCCCAACCCAGATACTACCAATATATTGCAAACAATCACACGGAGGGTAAACTCTGAACGGTTACTCACGCCTTTCAGTATTATTTCCGAGAGTCCTCCTCACAGCTGGTGTTCTCTCCCACCCTGCTTTATGTCCTTTTATGCAGTGCATCAAGTACTGACATTCATAATTATTGTAAAAAAACACTGGTCCGTGATAGTTGTAATAAACTTCCTTCAGGAATTCCAGTAAACTCTCCATCCTAAGACCGCTGTAACTGTTACAATGGATTTATGAAAGCAAATGCAATCCGAGACACGAAGGTCTGTGAAGATTAGTATCTCCATTTTCATAAGGTCTTCAATGGCTTTTAAAAACACAGAAAATGGATTCTGATGTTATTCTTTGCAAAGTCACTTGATTTTGGTGCTTTAGCCTTGATGTGATTTTCAGTTTTCACATGTTGTAAGCAACATAAATAGGATCCAACTGGTCAGCTAAAAAACCATCTCTCAAGTGCATTCGTTGTTTCTCACCACGGGAATTGATAGGAATAACACCAGGGTCCACAATGACTACAACACCTACTATGAGATAGTGCTCTTCCAGAACCACATTTGTTACCAGTGCGACCAGGTCCAACGCTTCTTGTTCTGAGCCTTCCAGCTCCACAACCACCACAAGCAAGTTGGTCCATGTAAATACAGCACTGTCAGCATGATACAAATATTAATGGTGAGAAAAAAAAATACATAGTCAAAGAAAGCTAGTTCTAGACAAGCTCACTGGAAGTAAACTAAATATTATGCCAGAAATATAAATATTACATTGTTCAAGGACTTGAATGTTATATAGGACTTGAAAAATATAATAAATGAGAACAAGTAATATAACAATAATGTGAAAATATCTGTAAATCAAGAGGTATTAAAGCTGTAACTTCTTGGGATATTCTCTGCCACTTGTTTTTTAATTGTCCATGTACCTGTATGGTACATGTCCATGTACCATAAGTAGGCCTTTTTCTCTTCTATATACACAATCAATCATGTATCTAAAAGTCCTGTGCACTTCTGTATTAAAATGGGAACCATTAAGATTTCACATTCATTGTGTGCATACTTGATATTAATGTACTTGTGTAAATCTCTAGAGATAATAAAGGAAAGACAAAACCTCCCAAAGCTTACAAGTAAATACTACCACTGTGAGACTGAAGAGGACCTACAGCCACATGGCATATATCATCCATTAGGACCAAACGAGAACAACACATGTTAGAAGATACCATTCAAGAAATGCTTGCGATGTGTTTACCACATCCAAGTGTGTACATTCCGACACAGCCAGGGAAATCAACAACACAAGTTGCAAGTGCTGTGCTGCCTCTATCACGCCCTGCCCTCCCTGTCTTTCAGACTATGAAGATGAAACTGATACAGGGGTGGGCTTGCTTTTTTTTTTTTTTTTTTTGGACCAGTGGAGGCAGGGGAAAGAGGAGAATTATATTTCAGTTACATTCACTGTAGTAGTTTCTAAGCAAAGTTTTGGTGAGTTCACACTACAGCAAGCTCTCAGTTACCATGCTGTTCCACAAAGCTTGTAAAAAGATACAAAAAAGTAATACTGAGGCTCTTACCATTCCGCAATGCTCTTATGTGCTCTTATTACAGAGGTCTCTATATCAATGGGATGGTACCTCATTCCTCTGAGCTCCAGTGTTTCATCCAAGGACCCTACCACATACAGGGCATCGTGCCTCTCTGCAATATAGCACAGACATTTGAAACATCATCAGATCTACAGAACAAATACAGGCATTTGTACATGCTTATTCCTGACATTCTAAGATGATCCCAGTGCTTCCTAGGAGAAAGAGTCTATAATAATCATCAAGCTCTACTGTCTGGAGAGAAAAGAATTAAGAGGTCATTTAGCACTTCTGCCTACTGACTCTAAGCAAATGAAACCAGACTAAAAAGAAGTTCTGTGTCATCCAATTCTGCCCCTTCTCTCACGTAAGGTAATCTTAGTTCATAAACCCAATCAAAATACATTGTCAAAGTATCTTTTTGTCCTGCTCTCCTCTGGTCGATAGGAAGACTTTTCCAATTTCCAATTTTTTTTTATTCTTTTAAAATGAGCTTATATTCACTTGTTCTCATGCCAGCAATCTTCTTCTCAGCTCCTTAAGTTCCCCACAGTTAATGCAGCGAGAACAACTCTATTCCCTTGTCAGCCTTAGCTTTGCTAGGTTAAATAAGCAAGGCTCTCCTAGACCCCTCTTGAAGGACGTGCTCTCCACATTACCACATTCATCCTGTAACTCTGTTGAATTCAACTTTGCTTTTTTTTTTTTTTGCAACCATTTTATAAATCTGCTCAGTTGTGTAACTTGAGACGAAAAGCATGTTGGGAAGCTGCACTGTATTTCATGCATACTCGCTATGTGAGTTTGCCATACATAGCCTCTCAAATGCTGATAAACTGAAGTACAACTGACATTGTTCCACAGGGATAAAAATGTCTATGACACATGATTTTTCAGAAAGCTACAAGGCACAAAATCTTGCTACAGTAATCTGCTGCCTTGTCACCTGCAACTTCTCTTTCTTTGTGAATGTCTGCTCACAGATTCCAATTTCTGTCAACTACCAGCCTTCTCAAGAACAGAGAGCCACTTCAATTTGAAAAGTCACAGAAGGACAAATCTGTCAAAGCATCTAGTGCAGAATCTTGCACTGAGCAGCAATACAATGTGCCCTGGAGGCCCGGGAACTACCCTAAGGAAAGCAAGGAAAACTTAGAGCACGTTGGTTGAGTTATCTTTTATCATGCTCTACCAGCTCTGAAAGGGAAGATGACACACTGGAGGGAAGGGATGCCATCCAGAGGTACCTGGACAAGCTTGAGAGGTGGGCTTGTGCAAACCTCATGAAGTTCAACCAAGCCAAGTGCAGAGTCCTGCACCTGGGATGTGGCAATCCCAGGCACAAATACAGGTTGGGCGGAGAATGGCTCTCCCTGAGGAGAAGAACTTGGGGGTTTTGGTGGATGAGAAGCTCAACATGAGCCAGCAATGTGCACTGGCAGTCCAGAGAGCCAACTGCATCCTGGGCTGCATCAAGAGAAGTATGGCCAGCAGGTCACGGGAGGTGATTCTACCCCTCTACTCTGCGCTCGTGAGACCCCACCTGGAGTACTGCATCCAGCTTTGGAGTCCTCAGCACAGGAAGGACATGGA
>JAOXNO010000078.1:22808228-22837266 GCA_028565335.1 Limnodromus scolopaceus | reverse complement strand
TGGTAATGGCTTCAAACTGAAAGATGGGAGATTTAGACTAGATATCAGGAAGAAATTCTTTACTGTGAGGGTGGTGAAGCACTGGAACAGATTGCCCAGGGAACTTGTGGATGCCCCATCCCTGGAAGTGTTTAAGGCCAGGCTGGATGAGGCTTTGAGCAACCTGCTCTAGTGGAGGTGTCCATAGGGGTCGATGATCTCTAAGGTCCCTTCCAACTCTAACCATTCTATGATTCTATGTAGTAAAAGCTTTTTCAGGGAGCTGGATCTATGTTACATCAGCTCCCACTGATAGCCTGAGACCACATTCCTTTAGAAACAGAGACTCAGGAGGGCCTGACCAACACAGAACTGCTCGGTGTACTAAGTAGGTTGAATGGGTGGAGAGGCCTGCTGCCAAGAAGGGACCTTTCTGTGTAATGGTGGTAACTGTGGGCTATGGGTACCACATACCTCTGATAAAGACTGTTTCTTTACCAGAATTCACCTTCTGCTCTCTGCTAGCACTCTGACTGTGGAAGAGGGAAGTGTGCAGGACGCAGCTCTGGAGATGGTATTCAGTGGGCTGCAGGGATTTCTCCAGCTGGAGCAATAATGTCCACCTTTCTTACTCTCAAGAGCCTCAGGGAGACTGAATAGCACACCAGTACAGTAGACTGGATGATGACTCTCTCTTAGCAACTAGATCCAACAGAGTTACATCATGGAGCATTTCTAAACCCTGGACTGGTATCCACTGATGGGGTAGTATCCGCAGATGTGGTTGCTCCTCAACAAAAGTCTACACCTTCAACAAATTGCTCTCCTCACTCTTCTTCCTTCACATAATGGAGGACTGAAAGTAGGATGGACATACATGGTGTCCCCTAAACAGACACTTACGTTGCAGAAACGGTAACACTGCTTTTCCATCTTGTACCATGAGTCATTACAGGAAATGTAAAAGGTGTCTGTGAACCCCCTATGGTTCATTATCCAGTGCCAGCAATGAGGGGACACTGACACTACCCATGTAAATACCACCATTCATTTAAAAACCAATCGTAGACAATTAGCAATATACATTTTCTAATAAGTTATAAGCATTCAAACTCCTTTTCTTAGGATGTTTAGAGATTTTTTTTTTAAAAAATGCATGATAATCAAGAGTTTTACCTACTCCATATTCTGTCTCAACAGAAAAAGGAGCAGTTTTTCTTCCATCTGCTAACATTTCTCAAGTTTAGACATCTTAGATTGAAAAAATGAGATTAACAATTTATTTTCTACACTGGAAAAAATTATGGAGAAGTTGCTCCTCTAGACTTTTAACTTCTGAAAGGCTGGGAAATCATTGGTATTTGAGCATCTTCTAAAACCGTTGAACGACTTAACATTATTTGCATTCTCTAGATCAGCACTGAAATACTGCATCCTGTCTGTAAGGGAAGAGGTTCAGAGGAAAAGTGACTAGAAAGGCTCTAGTGCTTCTAACAGATGTGCTCATATTATTTTGTGCAAGTTGAAATAAAGGAAGATTTCTAAATCTGTTAAATGAGAATTATGAATTTCTCATTTTGTACAATTACCCAGTGTCATTATAATCAATGAATATGTACAGAGTAACACTACCTGTTACATTCAGCATTTTTCACTGATGGAAGTCAGGATAAAGTGGCAGGTTAGCTTACTCTTTGCTAGCTCAACTACCCCAAGGAGTTTCAAACACAAGCTTCTGTAAGCACATTTGTTTTCTCTCACCTCCACTAGCGTCAGTAAGTTCTGTTCTGCGCAGAAAGCCAAGGTACCCAGTGCGAGCCCACAAGGTCTGAGTGTCTCCAAAACTCAAGCGAGCAGTAAAGTGATCAGCATGCAGTGCTTCTTCTCCATACACTGTGTAGTAACCAGTAGCATTGTGCGGACTACTCACCCATATCTAAGGGACACAAAAAAACCCACAAAACAAAACGGAATCATTCCCATACAAACATAGGCTATTTTTCCAGACCTAGGCAGCATCATTTATTGATTTAAAATATCTGTTCCACTGACAATTTTGTTGCTCCTAAAATTCCAGGAGTAGTTTTATTAAAATAATTCATTAACTTCTGCCTCACAGGAAATGACCAGGAAGAAGAAGTAAAAAGGAGTCATATATACATGGGATTTGGGATAGTAAAGAGGGAAAATGAACTAGGCATTTGGCTCACTGGAATGGTACATCTGTTAACTTGCAATCTTCTAGTAGTTGGGCATCTTAGGATACACAAATCCAGATGTATATAAAACAAAGATTAAACCAAACAGCAAATTACCTCATTACTACTGTCCACTGATGGAAGTTACTCACTGCCTCTTTTAGCTGCCAGTCAGACACAGACTAGTCATCTGATATCACCTGGTATTGGCATGCAGTAATTTTGCAGAGGATGGAGGAAACCATGCAGGTGTACATACAAGTGTGTAAACAATTCCACCTCTGTCCAGTTCATTCACTTGCCACATTATGTGGCTGTCCCACTAGGAGACATGTTTATCTGACATGATTTATCTGTATATTAAATAACTGCTGATAAACAAAGTACAACAGCATCAAGTTTTACCTCTCCTAAATGCGAATCTCCCAGAGGTCCCTTGGTTTCTGTGTGTGCTATGATGACCTTTACCCCTGGAAGAATCTTGAATAAGAAGCAAATGTTTAAAAGAAGAAGTTAAAAGAACTTGAATTCATCAAAAGAAAAATCAATAATGCAGAGCCACAGAAGTCAACGATCTGTGCAATTCTTCCCTTTCTACTCCTCTCTGCATGACAGATATCAACCATCTCTTCTTACTAAGTTGTTTAATCATTTAAACTCTAAGTGGCTATTTTGCAGCTTCTAAGTTGAAGTTTGTTTCCCAACTGAAAAATGTCTTCCACATGAAGGCCTCTGATTTTTTCCTATTGCTTCTCTTTACACACCTGGTTTCATTTTAACTAGCTGTGCATTTTATGCAATCTCTAGTGCCTCTGCTAGATATACTGTGACTAGTGAAGCACAGATTCTGTACTGAGATTCAGGTGAAGCAGCTCACCACCCAGGTAAGGATCATGAGGAAGAAGGATTGCTCTCACGCTCTCACCTTCCCAGACTCCATAAGTGGCAGGCTGTGTGGAGAACCTCTCTCTACCAAACGCACCCTGAGAAAAATAAAAGAATGCATTTGTACAAGGATTTATGAACTTAAATAGGAGTTAAATAGATGTGTTCCGGTATATTCAGTGTTATCCTGTCCTTAGCTGCACTGACAAAACTGTTAGGATGCCGGCAAATTACGCTTAGTTATTCACAATGCATTAAGACAGCTAAGAATTTCTAGCTATCTTCAAGACTTCCATGTTAGCATTCCCATTGACCACGTTTCTTTTAAGAATCAGAAACTTAGCTCTGTGGAGAGATTTTCCAACACAGCTCTGAGGCTGCAGTTCCACTAGCATTTTAAATTCACTGTCTTTGTTGGACTCTTCTGGACCTCTGCTTGTGCCACATGGAACCATTGCACAGTGTCAGTAGGAATTACAAAAACTGAAGAGCAAGCAGCCTAAACGGAATTAAGTGACACTATGCAGTCCATCAGTAGTATAACTTATGAAGACAGCACATTTGCAGAAGGAACAGGAATTGTGTGCAGTAGGAGAGGTGTACAAGAGAAGCAGCTCCTATGTATTGTTAGATTACACTATAGGCTAGAACTGACTAACGCAGCAGCAGCTTTGAGGCTATGGCTGAAGTTGTTTTTAACAGAAATATATAGCGTGCAAGTTATAGTGATATATTAAATAGGAAAAAAATGACAATAGTTTACATTGATCTGTTCAGATGCCAAATCGGGATCGTGCAAATGACGGTGAATAGCTTGCCTTCTAACAGCTACGATTTAAGCTTGCAAAAACACAGATGAGTAGTCACAAAAGCTACCAGTTAACATAAGCCCCTAATTTAATGTTATCAATTAAAAAAATAATAAAGCAAATGCACCAAGTCTTGATATTATGTTTCTTAAAGTAAGTACAGAAGCAAATACATATATATGTACCTAACTAAACTTATAGCTTAAACCTGGTGCTGCCGGCACCAAGTGCCGTTAATACAATTAACTAACTTAGCCGAGAGACGAGTTAATATGAAATTTATGAGTACAGAATTAAGTCTGATACAATGATGTATCCTTGGCAAGTTTCCAGATGACATGTGTGTACGTACAAGCATGTGTGTGTGTTTTGATACGCTGTAGTACAGGCCTGACATCAATTCATTGGATCTAGAAAGACTGAGGGAATCCCACTGAAGGGAGGGGAGGAAAGAAGACTAAGGGAGATTCTAACTGTACTTTTTCCACTACCTAAAGGATTGTTAGAGAGAAGATGGAGACAGATTTCTTGGAGTTGCACACCATTAGAAGAGGCCAGGGACATAACGTGGAGGATGGGAAATGCCGGTAAGGAAAAGTTGCCCAGAGCCAGCTGTCAGTCTCAGCACATAACACTCAGAGAGGAGGGGAATCTCCATTCTTGGAGATTTTCTGTACTGAACTTGTCCTGGCCCTCAGTAATCTGACGAAGCCTTAAGGCTTGTCCTGCTTTGAGCAGGAGGTTGCATGAGGGATATCCAGAGATCCCGCCCACCCTAACTGTTTCTGTGATTCTATTGACTAACCAGTCAGTTGGCAAGGTCACCTTTTGCTAATGGTCTGGTTAGGTAAGAAACAGCTAATAAGCCTAGATTATACAAGACTGATGAACAGACAGGCAGTTAGGTGAGGGTCTAGAAAGTAACAGTGGAACAAGTGATGGAAGGAGAGATGCTGGACCACTTCCAGCACACAGCTGTCATTAAAGGATTCTCCAGGGTGGGGTTCCTTGTGTACAGCGATAAGGGATTAGCTGCTGTCAAGAATGTTTCAACGTACCAATTCAACGCAATGAGGTTGAACTTTCTCCTCTACAGTTGTTAAATAGTTAATGATTTAAAATAATCAGTACCTGTCATGTCGAAGTGCTCTCATATCTACGTAGACTGTTGTTGGATCTGGTCCTGCTGTTCCCTAAGAATAAGAAAGAAAAAACAAATTCAACAGAAGCCAGAAAATCCTGCTTTCATTCTCACAGCCACATAAATTCACAAATTCCTCTCCCTTTTTTACTGACACATAAGGTATTGCCCTAACCTACGAGAAACACCGTAGAACAGCTCCCCTTTCTAGAGTGACTGCCATAAACCTTTGATGTTTCATGGAATCAGTAAATGAACGCACAAGTGAAGTATGTCTTTATACAGGTAAGTCTTAAGTTTTTAAATTTTTATTTTGGTAAGCACCTCCTCTAAAAACTACATAGCGAGTGCAAAGCATGTAAGCATACACCTAGGTGGGCCTAAACCCCTTCACAAAGCTCAGCTGTTAAACTCTGTTTAAACTCTGTTTTGTCAACTTCAAAGAAAAACACCCCAACATTTAACTAAAACATAACTCCAACCAACGTGTGTCTTTTCAGGGCTACTGCTAGGAACAGCCTCAGCAAAGCTCTGTTGCACTGAGAGGTTTCCCATTTCTCAACACGGGAACAGGGGACCTCGTTTTTTACCCCAGCAGAATTTAATCTTGACAAGCGGAAACTACTGAGAAATGCATATTTAAGGTAAAACACAGGCAAGGTTTTGGTGACTAAACCTTTAACGTGACCCCCATAGCATGGTTTCTCACTTCAGAAATACTTGAAATGGGGCCGCTTTGCCACCAGCTCAAGATTGCAGTGCTGTAGAAAGTAATAATGTCTTTATAATGACATTCCCTTGTACTTTTGTAGCACCGCTGAGGCTCAATGACATGGACAGTCACACCAGATGAACGCTATGATCTTTATCTTTAGGAATACACCATTTTAATCACTGCTATACCCCCTTTTCTGGCTTGTTTGAGAAAGAGGTTTTGTACTTCAGTTACAAATGTTCTTTGTGAGTAAAACTGAACTTCTTTAGAAAAAAAAAAAATCTCGATCTCTTTCAAATTAAAATTCTCTCAAATGGCATACATTCATTATAGAGTAATACCACTGACCCAGACAGACTTTAGGACATCACAAGCACACATGCATCACTATACCTGTTCAGCCAGCTTGCTCAGCCTGTTTGGCTGACAGTGGGACCACAAACAGAAGAAACAGAGGCCATCAAAATGTGTGAAACAGAGAGAAAGGGGAAAAAAGAAAATACAAACAAAGAGGCAGTGGAAACATAAGATACACAGAATAAGACAGAAAACAAAACTCACACTGTTTCAGAGTGAAAAGAAATTTTCCATTTCAGATTACTTAAGGGCTTGGCACTTTTAAGGGTTCATTGGGAAAAATTCAAGTCCTAGTTAATAAACAAGAAGAGGTTTACGACTGATCATGCCTGTTGCCTTATCATAAATCCCTCCTCATCTGTAAGTATCTAAAGGCTGCTTGGGACTTCAGAAAGACCACCTCAGTAAGCCGGTCCAGTAAGGCTGGAAGACGCCATGTATTTGTATGCATGCTAACTTGTACCAATTCAGTTTGGCTATTGATCTACATTCATTTAAATTCAATGATTTAAAAAAGTCAAATACAGGTATTGCTTTGGAAGAATGGGGGAAAGGGTTTTAAAAAAAAAACCAAACATTAAAAAAAGGGCTCAAGAATGAAGACCAGAAATGAAAATGGCATAAAATGGAAGGGAATTTAATCTGCCCAGCAGCCCTACCCTCTTCACAGTTTTCTTGGAGTACTTCTCAAATTGCCATTTAACATTCTGTAGAAAAACTGTTTTTTCCCCTTTGTACAGTCTGAACAACAAAAATCCAAAACTGGCTTTTAAAATTCTTATTTAGATAAGCAATTCAGAAAGATATTCTTTCACACTTGGCATCTGAAATGTTTTATTCAATTAATTCAAAAACTTTCTGCACAGTCATCTTAATTTCATCTATATCCTTTCTATTTTTCCACCTACTAATTCATAAAATTGATCTGGTTGCATTTCTTTATAACCATTTATCTAGAGGTTGTTAAGAACTTTTTCTCCTTTAACATGTGTGAAAGAAACTATAGAAACTAAAGAAACAATTATGAATGGCAACATATTTAAGAAGCTCATGTCCCAAAACATCTACCTTGTAGGAAATCAAGAATATTAATATATATTCTGAGAGGTAAAAAGGCTTTCCTTCACCTGGTGAGCACCAGAAAGAAAAAAAAAAAAAAGAAAAAAGTTTTGCAGAAGCATGGTAGCAATCTTAATTGAATCTTTTTTGTTGTTGTTGTGTAATTCATACCAATAAAATTGAAATTAAAACTTACAATTACACACATAGTTAATGCATGTGCCATGTATGAAATTCCTCACATAAAAAGCTACATACTATCACATCTGAAACTTGAGCAGTTTATCTATTATTCAAGAATTTTCCAAAAGCGAGGGTGCTTTGCCATTTTCTAGACCATACTTAGTACCTGATTTTCAGGTAAGTTGTGGAAGAAATTTTTTTCCCCCTCTCCTAACTAGAAAAAGAAACATCTCATTAAGAAAAATTAGATTTAATCTGGTTAAACTAGACATACAAGATAATGTCAACTGAATACTAAACTATCACGCAGTATGTTGTTATCTTCAGTCTATGAAGTAGGGCTGTGTATCTTATGTGCATAATTCTCCCCCTCAAAGCTTTGAACTTTATACCTTTAGTTGAAAAAAAAGTCCAGTTCTTACATGAGGTGAAACAAAAGTATCTGCATGTTGATAATACTCATTTGAGATCTTTGAAAGTAAAAAAAACCCCGCCAACCGTGTCAATTTTCCTGAGTCTCATGTGGGGAACTCTGTCTTCCATTTAATTCCACATACACAATAAGCTATTTTCAAACAGACAAAATCTGAATCACACAAAAGCTGAAATAGCACTGCTTGAAATGTTTAATATGTTTACGGAAAGGAAGCTGTGTATTTAATTTAATACTGCTCCTCCACAGAAAGGAAACAAGTTTCTTAATACTGATCCTCTGTATTAGGAAGGCAAATCAGTTGGTCAATGAGTACAGAAAAGTGAAATTATCATAATCCATGTCTTCAAGGTTTATTTAATTTGGTGCTGAAGCAAGCAAACAATAGAGCTCTAGCGATTTAAAAAAAATTACATAGACCTGAACATGATTTCCTATGGAGTTCCCAGGGATTCTGTCTGTAAGCATAAGGAATAAACACTTTAATCTCACCTGTAAGCAAATCGCTATGTTGACCCTGCACCCAAACGTAGTGCTCACTGCACGAGCAGAGAGGCCCAGGTCTTTGAATAACTTAGAGAAGGACTGTGTTAACGTAATCCTTGGTCTCTCCTCTGCAACCACCATGCATGTTCGCACGCAGGACAGGTTAACTCCTTTCATCTGAGAAGATGAGTGAAGAAAACACCAATGTTTTAAGTTTGAATAGAAATCAGCCGTTTTAATTTGTGGAATAGATGGACTAGAATAACACTAGAATAACTGGCATGAACTGGTTAAACAATATAGACATGGACTGCAGTCACTTTGGCTCCATCCACCCAGGACAACCCCTTAAAATTGTGCCAAGAATCTTTGTTTGATGCACAAAATGTCGCTGTGTCAGAGGGCTGGGTTCACAAGAGACCTGCTCACTCCCAGCGTTGTGCAGTTCAGATGTAGGCAGTGTTTGAGACACGATTAGTGACATCTGTGTGAATGTGAACCTGTACCAACTGGCTGAAGGCCAGGATTCCCTTAAACAAGGTCCCAGAGAACAGAGGGACAGATTTTTGTCTGATCTGAGAATACGAATAAGCACAATGTAAGCTGTTTTCTTGTGCACAACAAGCTGTCAGACATTCCCAGTGGAAGTCCTGAGCAGCTGAGTTACTACAGCTGTGGAAACTCTCCTACCATTAAGAGAGATGCACCTTTTAAAGGATATTAACTTTCAGTAAAGAGATTTTCAGTAAAGAGATAACTGGATATATTAGCGTGTAATTGCTGCTGTTAGGAAGATTACATCCATTTCAGAACTCAATACTTCTGGTGTCCAGAGATCTGAAAGCAGGTGAGACTTGCCAGGTTTTGGGGAGCTTTTTGTTTTGGTTTTTTTTTGGGGGGGAGAGGTTTTTTGGTTTTGGGGGTTTAGTGGGGCTTTGGGTCTTTTTCTTTTTTGGTATGAGTTTTGTTTGGTTGGTTGTTTGTTCTTTTTTGTTGTTGTTGCAGACAAGAAAAAGTTGATAGACTTGCTACATATTCTGCCCAAAATCTCAGAAATACCCAGCAGCACAGAGATGGCACAAATAAGTTGAAAACATAAGACTTCTTTTTTTCCCACTAGAAACTTGACAGCTGAAACTTCCAGCAATCTCAACATTTTCCAAAAACCAAGTCATAATGAAAGGCTTTCAAAGAACCACTTATTGCCCACCTTCTAAAAGTCAAAATGAAACAGTTTTAGAAAGATACATGTATTTGTATGTCAGTAAGCTGAAAAATTAACTCCACTCACCCGGAGTATATCAGTCTGTGTTCCAAGTCCTTTGGTGCACATCTCCATCACAGAGTAAGAGCAGAACGTGACACGCACTTTATATTGACTTACAGCAGACAACCACAGAGACACATTGCTCTCCAGTTCCAGAGGAGGGACTAGAATAGACTGATGACCTGAATATACACTAGGGAGATAAAGAAAAAGGAACATAAAAACTTCAAGCCAGCGTAAAAAAGCCCAAAGTCATAAAGTCACAATGAAGAAAATACAAAAAAACTGAGAGCTTGGTATCTATTGGAACTTCAGCTTATCTTCTTCACAGAGAGCAAGTATTTCTCAGTTAGGCAAGAACTATGGGCTTGAGTTAAGTCACAAACATTAAGGTGAGTATATTTGTCCTGCAGTAAATTGCGTAAATCCTCAACGCCTTGAATATACACAATATCTGACACTAAAATGTTAGGATTTGAGACATCACTCCAGTTACAATTGGTACAATTTTTGTGAGTCATTCTAGGTTTTTCTTTGGGTGAAATGAGTCTCTTTAGCACCTATATTGCACCATTCAATTTTTTAGTGCAATTTTCTACCCTTTGCCTTATGGGTGTCGGTTTTTAAACAGTGTTTATGTTAAATATTTAACCTGGATACCAGTTAACATGAGTGGACAGAAAGTCATACCACCTTTTAATTTTTATTTTTTTTAAATTATTACATATTCATTTCAAGACACTAAACACTATGACCATACAGTCTTAAATGGCCAAATGTTTTTTTGATCAGCTACTATCAACAAATCAGTGACACACTCCTATGTAAAACCAGGCTTAGATAAACCAATGCATTTTGAAAAAATAAAAGCATCTCTACTTCTAACAGGTAGCTTGACACGTTTGTCATTTGTCCTAAGTAGAGCTGATGAGTTTTTGTAATTGGCAATATGATAAGGGGGTTTTGTTTTCTTTTTAAACATACTGGAATAGAAAAAAAAAAAATCACTCTGTAATAAAACAGTCTTTCACACTAAAACAAAGCTGCAACTCAGATGAAAAAAGCTGCCTTCTATTAACTCTTATATGGAAAGCATGACACACGTAGTTCCCTTTCCTAAAAATATTTTAAATCCATTGAGATTTTAATTCTTCCATCACTGAGGTTTCTTCTCCCTTCACCCTGCCTCACTTAATTGATGATATAAATCATTTGATGTTACCAAAGTTACATTTTTTGTTTTCCTTCAGTACACTTCCTTTCCAGTTGAGGAAACTGGAGAGGGAAGGTAAAGGTTAACTACAGTAAAATTAACTTTATCTGTTTACAAAATAACCTTTCATATTCAGTTTCTGCATTTTTAAAATGAAATATCTAAAACACTATTAAGTCTTTGTTTTAAAAGGCAAAAACAGGAAAATTTTGCAGCTTTGCAAAATGTGCTGTTTTATAGTAGTTATACAATTTAATCAATTCAGGTCTCATTTATTTTAAGAAACATTTAATTGCTTCCTTTAGCAATATTTTTTAGAGCATACCAATCTTGCAGTCAAACACCTAACGGGTTTTGTAAAAAACATACTGTTTCATCTCAAAAGACTTTGGAAGGATTTATTTAGTCAATGTGAAATAGACAGTGAAGTCCTTTATTTCCTAGATTTGGTATCTAATTAATTCCCCTTCCAAAACCCAAGGTATTCAGGTAACTAACTAAATGAATTTTGTTACCAAAAAGGTATTTTATGTAATATGTATATATAAAGGTTAATTTTTGTTTCTCTGACGGTTTCATCCACAATTGTTCTGCTGGATTCTAGAGAAGGCTGGGAACACGCGAGAAAACCCACGACTCAACTGATACCTGCACAAGCACCACAGCGCAAATCCCAGGCCACAATAAGGGTCGAGGCAGATGGCAATCTGACGTGAAGGGTACAGCTCACACTGTAGCTTTATAGAGCGACATAAGGCACTTGTAGCTGCATGTGACATCTGTAAGAGGAAAACAGGCACTCTCAGGGACTTCTTATAAAAAGGGTTATCACATGTAATAATTGATAGAAAAGTTTATTTTAGAAGATGTGGCAACATGTAGTGGCTTGGATTTTTTTTAAGCGC
Organism: Limnodromus scolopaceus; assembly: GCA_028565335.1. Taxonomy (NCBI): domain Eukaryota; kingdom Metazoa; phylum Chordata; class Aves; order Charadriiformes; family Scolopacidae; genus Limnodromus; species Limnodromus scolopaceus. The sequence continues at coordinate 22,825,636 of JAOXNO010000078.1, read as the reverse complement.
CTTTAAAACAGGAAAGGGATATGAGGCCAAAATTTCACAGGTACTTTTCATGCTATTGGCAAATGACATCTGTCATGACATCGAATGATGACAAATGACATGACATCTCTATGATAAATCACAAACAATAAAATTCAGGAACTTTACCACAAACATGTGGCTCACATAAAGCCAGTAAGGCTGAATGCTTTCAAAATGTGCATCAAGAAATTCTGAGGTCATGCAAACTTAAAAATAAGCTTTCTGAACACCCAAGGTGGTCTACTTACATTTTTGTAATTTTTCTCTGGCGGAGAGAGGAGGAATGAATGCAAAATATGCCTATATATTAAGGAAACAAAGTATAATAATCTCTCTCTTGTTACTCTACCTTTACTCCTGCTAATATACCAGTAGTAGACACACTGAAGTCCAAGTATGCCAACATATCTGGAGATGTAGGTCTGAAAATAGTAGCCAGCTTCTTTTTAGGCAACTCATCTATTTAAAATACATAAAAAGAGAAGAGTACCATATTATTATTTTGGAAAAAGAGCACAGGACAAAAATGTATCTTTACCAGATGCTTTCTATAGTTTCTAGACAGCTATTTCAATGCACTGCATCCATTCAATTAGGCAGTTATGGTATAAAAAAATAAATAAATCAGTCTTCAAACTACATTTTGGCCAGTGGGCAAACATTCTGTACCTGTATCCAAAATAGTGGGCCATGTTTTAATATCTACAGCTGTTGCAGCTTCCTTGGACTTCAGCAGTTTCATTATTGCTTGTGTGGTCAGTATACACGCAGACTTACTGACCTGTAAAAGACACAGCATTAAAAACGTTTGTAAAACTAGTGAATGAATGCTCAAGTGATTTCATATCCCTCCAGATGAGATAACCAGTAACCTGAATAGATGAAGAACAACACTGGAAACAGAGCAAAATAAATTACAACAATAGAAAGAACTTTGTAAACAAGTTTCTAAAAAAGTATTTTTTGACTCAGATACAGCATACTGGCTTTTTTTCCCCTAACTTATTTTACATTGACTGTGGTAAAGCAATTTATCAGGCTGCATCAACCACCCTACACCCACCAACAGCATTTGGAGAGAACTGTCTTATACGTACCTCTACAATCATTTTGACAGTGGGCAGAGTGGTAGCAAGATTCTGTGGATGAGGTGGGCGAACGGTGATAGGTATACAGCCAGCATATAAGCAGCCATAGAAAGTTGCTATCAAGTCTACTCCTGTAAAGAATATTTGTGAAATTAAAGCCATTTCTATCAGAACAAAAAGCCAATCTCTTTCATCAAAATCAAAATATACATTTTATTAAGATGTAAGGAACTGTCACAAAGGTTATCTTCAAATCAACAGGCTGTTCTTGGCCATGCCCAATTCCATAAGGTGAAGTCAGCAAAACTTGTTCAAACCCTATAAAATTTACATTTGTGGGGATATATTTTCATGGGGATATATTTTCCATTTTCATGGAAAAATATTTTCCATATTTTCATGGACAGGTAGCATAAAATAACAAAAAAACCAAAATAAGTTATTGTAGTTTATTAAGATGACAACTCAGATTCTTTTTAAAAGCGTACATTTGTTTTTCACAATTATCACTCTCCAATATGCATGTGTCTACATCTCCAATATCCTACTTTTACGAGGTAATACTTTTTTCCTGAGGTACACTTGAAAATATGTACTAGTAATGCAAGTCCGGGGTCCAGATTTCACTTTTAGAGACAGCCATTCAGGAAAGCAAGGGCGTTCATACACCTACATCCCTAATCTAGCTTTCAACAGATACATGTGCAGTTTTATTCCATTCTCTGAGGCTGAAAAATTACAATCTTTCACGTGGCTTAAATCAAACCACTCTTGCATAACTGCCCAGACATTGGGAGCAGTTAGATGAATTGGTTGGTAAATGTAGTTTGCTTGGAGAAGTGACTTGATAATAAAACGCCAAAAAGGAAGTCTGTTCCTTGAAATACTAAGTCATTGCCATATACCGCTGTATTAAATGGATGTTTGAATGCTCTATCTTGGCAAGAGTTGTTTATCTTCTTGTGACGTCTGACTTTGGTTTTTGCTGTCTGTGCTGTCCTACCTGGAGGAAAAACCAGGGCCACGTGGTCACCAACATTCAGTCGTCCTTTCTCCATCAGTGCAACTGCAACTCTCTCTGCTCTCTTGTGCAACTGTACGCAGGATGCAGTGCTAGCTACAGCACCCTGCACAAAACAAAAGCAACATCAGAAAAATTTGTGGAGAGCAGTTTGAAACTGAATAAAGTACACGCTGCAGATGAAATATTTCACTGTCCTTATTTTAACGATTCAGCAAACACTTTTAAAGACTCTGTCTCGGTGTTTTGGAAACCATGCTGCCGGTACCATGGACTTTTAGAATGCCAGAGAATTTTATATGTATTATTTTGAACATCATGCAGTGAAGCAGCTTCTAAATGTATTTGGCACCACAAAAAGTACCTTACAAATATTTGAAATGTCACAGTCCAAGGGAGAAAACACAAGTTGTTGTAATAGTAGTAACACAACTGTTTTAGCAGCAAGTCAAGCACTGCATCAGCTTTCCCCTACAACGCACAGCCAAACTTCTAGATGCTTTCACAATTGGCAGTCCTAAAAGAGCAGAGGGAACTCTGCTGATGTCTTTAGTATAGATACTCTTTTTAAGGGTCATAGAAGCAACCTGAGCTGTGGTTGGTATGCAGTGTCACTTCTGCTTCAGTGCATCTGCTGTCCATCTTGCAGAAAGCCAATTTCCCACAACTATGCAATTGGAAAGTTTTCACATGGAATCTTTGGATTGCTTAGGCCGTCACAAAGTCACAGGGACTCCAAAAGGCTTAGTCCAGTTTTTGATGTGAAGACAGAAAACATCCTTTTGCTCTCCAGCCTAGGAAGCAATGCCTTAGCCTTAAGCCTGTGAGATTGGGATTTATCTGTTTTTCCAAGACAGCAATCTGATTCAAGAAAAGAAGGTGGGACAACCACCTCAGAGGGAAATAAACAGCCAGAGACTGAATCAAGCCTCCTGCTATACAGATGAAGATTATCACAGCGAATGTTTGCTATACGTGTGTTCAGTTTCAAGTCCAGGACGAGATGCCACATGTAACCATCAGCCCAAGTGCATGGCTGCCTGATCCAAGGCCAATTTGACAGAGGATGGCACTGGCACTCTGCTCAGTTCTACTAAGGAAACCGTTGTTAAAGTCTGGGAGCTAACTCATGCAAAGTAAGAGTAGGAAATAAAGTGTATTTGTGATATAGGAACAGTAGCAGCTCAAGGACTTGGGAGAAGAATATTGACATAAAAAGGTGCAAAACAGAAGGGTTTCTCATGGACAGCTGTGAAGACGTTAATGTTTAGCATTGTAGCTTATTAGTCCCCAGCTATTTAAGATATGATCACCAACAGATAATTTCTTTGTGCCTAAATTTTGTGGGGTTTTTTTGTGGTCTCCTTGTGAAGGCTAAACATTGCCTGAATCAAGTGACCCAGAAAGGGGCTTCTTCATACTAGAAAACTTCCCTCAAAAGCCTTTTTACTCTGAGAGAGGAGTAAACCAATTATGTGGCTTTTAACAATAACCATATCGAAGAATTTTCTTCTGCTAAAACAGGGTCTCATGAGAAAAGTCAGAACTTTGAACAATGTCCTAAGCCATTTTGCCTGTGTGAATGAGACCCTCAAAAGCAAATCCTTTACTTCCCAAGGACTGCTGCTGGACCTTCTGAAAGCACACTCCCTGTCTCGCATGTCTGCAGTTCAGCACAGCACAGGGCAAACCCCATTTGTCACTGGGCTGGTACTGTCACTGGAAGGGTAGCCACTGAGTACAGGCTCAAACAGAAATTGACCAGCTTGGCCTCCCGAAAAGAAAGAAGGGGAATAAAAAAGTGCCAGAACAGCAGTAGAAGAATCTAAACCATTTAAGCTTTCTGAAATATGCACAGCAGTAGTGCTTCTCAAGTCCTGGGAGGCTGAAATACCGAGGAACATACATACAGAAGTGCAAATTTTTTTCACACTCTTTTACAAAATGTTGAATACACATGGCATGTGAATGCTTCAGAACAACTGACAGTCACACGCAGAGCAGAGTGGCTATGAGCAAAAATTATGTATTTACTAAGAAACGTGATTGTTGCTTTGTTATATGTCATAAGGGCTCAGACAGCCCTTGAATAAAATAAGTATATAGAGTCTATAAGTACATAAAGGCTTTACTCCAAAACTAAAGCTTTTACTTGTTCCTGTATGAGTGACTGTAAGTGCCATCCCTTTAGGTGGCAGAGCCCAGCTGATGGCAAAGCATCAGTGTCTCCTGCAGGGTGTGCAATGCTCCAATGAATCCAAAACTGTGCCGAGCGTTATGTCGGCTCTAGATCTTCTAATTAAAAATCCCTCTAGCTCTGACTTCCACTTGCCCTTGTGCTCAGGGATGAAGACAGAATCATGGCTTCCATTAATATGACAAAAGTTGTGTTCCAGCAGGATATGAAATTACCGCAATGTTTTAAGCTAGGCAGAATGCATATTTAAATTCCAGATGTGGAAAAAATTTCCAAATGCGGGGGAAAATTCCAGGTGTGGGGAAAATTATGCTGCTTTCTAGCTAGCAGTTTTAGTCTACTTCATCAAAATAACCTGAAGCATTTTAGGAAAAGACTTCTAGCCAGAATTTTCCTAGAATTCAAACAATCTTTTTCTGATCTCAATCTCCAAGTATGGCTTAAGATGCATCTCACCTTGGAATTCAACAAAAGGAAGAGGGGATGATCTGGAGTTGTCTGAGCTCGCCACTGAAGAACGTCTGCTAAATACAGGAACTGAAACAGAAAAAAAGGAGATGCTTCAGATTCACTCAAATTGCACCATGCTTAGTTTCAGCAGAATACCGTAACTGGTTTTTTTCTCATTTTGAATAAGCCAATTAAAGTATTTAATAATAGCAAACATCAGTGTTACCTTTCTCGCCTGGTCGTTATCCTCCAACTGGGTAACATCTCTCCCTGAGGCTTGTGCAATTCTCTTCCCAGCAACGAGGTTTCCTACTATCATTGAAGCAGGACCAACATCTGCATTTTGAAAAGCAGTGCAAAATGAGGAAAAATAATGTACGGAGCATGTAATAATCTATAATTCAGCCTGTACATTACTATAAAAGCCATACGTAACACAGATCTGGAAAGATGAAAAGCTAAAACCAAGGATCACGTTGCACAGAAAAAGAGAGAAGAGGATAGTACGACACACTAAAAATCAGTCCATTACCAGTACGGTATGTTAAAAAAATTAGTCTATTACTGATCCAGCAAATTGAGGTCTGTCTGTAATTCAGTTTTATTACAGGACTTACAGCATGCCTGAGGACACACCTTTGCAAGATGGTCAGTACAGGAACAATTTATAATGTAGCTACAGAAGCATGGAATTGGTACATGTTGTATGTCCTTGCATTTACCTGGGACTTGAGACAGATCAGAACGCCCTCACTGAGCTCTGGTCTGCTCTGACAACACTACTAGCTCTTCCAAGTTACGCAGCTTACAGCCATCCAACACGCCAAGCCCCAGCTGTCACATTGCTTCCAGATCATACTCCATGCACACCCTCAGAGACAGACATGCAGAACATACTCTGGTTTACTCACCTGGTTGCTTCTGTCGAGGCTTAGGAAGGTTAGTAACACAAGTATGTGGACACATCAAGACATTACAAGGGTGCAGAGCACCTTCTAAAAAGCGCTGTTTGGTTTCTGAAATATGAATTCCTCCGAGTGGAGCCTTTGGCAAAGTGTTGGCTGGCACCAAGGCAAGACAGTAGACGCCCACTTGGTGAATGCTATCAATTGCCTTTACAGAAAGAAAAAAAAATAATTCCACTTTATCAACTGGGATGTAGCTAGGGCAAGAATTTGAATTCAAGTCATTTAATAATATTAAGGTTTTACTTGCACACAATTTGCAAATAAAGGGTCCAATTCTGCACTCACTGAACTCATAGAAGTTGTGCCATGACTTCAATGGGAGCAGGAGCAGACCCAGGACTTTGCTTGTGCACTCTATCAAGGGGATGCCACCTGCACATCAGGGATTAGGAAAATCTCTTAAAAGTGGGCAAAAAGTGCAGAGATTTTAAAAAGTCAAAATTATACCACAGCAAGTTTCGCACGTATGGCACAATCACGAAAGCACAGTAGAACATAAAACCACAAAAATAGGGAGGGAAGCATCTTGCTGCCTGAAATTTAAGTGTCTATTTTAGCTATGACACTTCTAAAAAGAGAAATAAAAATATTTGTTCCCATGAAAAACAGCCATTCTATTACCAGGTATTCCCTCCAAGTAGATTACAAAGCTGAAATCAGACAGAAACCATTATTACACAACTGCCTTACTCTTAAAGGGCATCTTCCCTTAAGTCATTCTCTCTGGTCTTCCCTTCAGTTGTCCCTTCACCAGAGTCATCTTCCATAATTGCTCTCTCATTTTTTAATTCCTTAGAATTGATTGATTAATTCCAAAAACCTCAATTGCAAAACTATCAGAATTCCCTGGTCGCCCACAGAAACACAATAAAGTAAATAAGGGAAAAAGTTTTTTAGTGCTTACTGTTGGAGATCTAGAATAAGGATGTTTGCGACATAGAAAGATTTCAGGGTCTGTTTTGATACTTGGCGCTAAGTATACCCTTAAAAATTTTCAGGCTTAACTTCTCAGCCAGTATGAAATCAGCAGAGATATGTAGAATTAAAACAAACAAAACCTATCATCCTTAGGACTTCAAGAAGTATAGTAGTATGTTCATAGTAGTATGAAATTCAAAAACATGCTGAAAGCCTTACTTTTTACAAAATTCTGTTAACTATCAAACCCTGAAATACATTCACAAGTCAGCTTATTGCAACTCTCTACAGTTACACTGCTAGGCTTTTCTTATGGAAAAAAAAACCATGTTCTAAGATTCTCATTTCATACATCAGCCTTATTCACCTGGAAAGAGAGAAAGGACAGACTGACTACCTGTAGAACCCTGCTCATCCACTGAAAACTATCCTCCTCTGATGCATCAGGGCGCTGCTCTGCCACAAGCACTATTCGATCATCATGCAAAACGGTCACAGAAAACACTGCTATCCTAAAACGCAAAGGACAGAAGAATGATAGGATGCAACATATGATGAACATAGCATGGTTTATTATAATGTAGAAATGACTGCCACCTTTAATGGTATTGTTTCAACACACACAAGCATTATTCATGCCAGGTCATCACAAAAATCACAAACAAGTTTAGAACAACTGTAGGTTTATTATTGTAATTTATTTCTGTTGGGGGTCAAGTGAATTTGCAGTCACCAATGTAGCAGGCGTTTACCACAGGCAGGTTTCATACGTGCAGGGGCTGTGCAAACCTTGCCTGTGTATCTCCATCATGCACACTAAACTTGTTGCACCTACATACAATGTCCCTCCTGAAAGACAACTATACCAAATTACTGACCAGCCAGTCTATCAATGCTTGCACTGAAAAATACTTGCTCCTCTTTGTGAATTAAATTCATTTTAGGCTTGCATCTTCTAGGATAAAATATTAATAATGCCTCAACCACGTATGTGCCATTATTTTTATATCTGAATTGCACAAATGATACAAAAATGAGGTAAGCTCAACTTTCATAGAATTATAGAATAGTTTGGGTTGGAAGAACCTTAGAGATTGTCTAGTCCAACCCCCCTGCAATAAGCAAAGACATATTCAACTACATCAGGTTGCTCAGAGCCCTGTCCAACCTGACCTTGAATGTTTCCAGGGATGGAACACCTATAACCTCTCTGGGCAACCTCTTCCAGTGTTTCACCACCCTCATCGTAAAATAATTCTTCCTTATATCTAGTCTAAATCTACCCTCTTTTAGTTTAAAGCCATTAGCCTTCATCCTATCGCTAAAGGCCCTACCAAAAAAGTCTGTCTCCTTTTTTATAAGCCCCCTTTAAGTACTGGAAGGTCACAATAATGTCTCCTGGAAGCCTTCTCTTCTGCAAGCTTAATGATCACAACTCTCTCACAGCCTTTCGTTATAGGAGAGGTGTTCCACCCCTCTGACCATTTTTGTGACCCTGCTCTGAATCTGCTCCGATGGGTCCATGTCTTCCTGTGCTGAGGGCCCAGAGCTGGATGCAGTACTCCAGGTGGGGTCTCACCAGAGTGGAGCAGAGGGGCATAATCACCTCCTTCAACCTGCTGGTGAATCTTTTTATGCAGCCCAGGATATGGTTGGCCTTCTGGGCTGCAAGCACACGTTGCCAGCTAATGTTCAGATTTTCATCCAGTGGTACCTCCAAGTTCTTCTCAGCAGGGCTGCTCTCAATCCCTTCATCGTCCAGTCTGTTCTGACACTAGGGGTTGCCCCAACCCAGGTGCAGGACCTTGGCACTTAGCCTTGTTGAACCTCATGAGGTTCACATCGGCCCACTTCTTGAGCTTGTCCAGGTCCCTCTGGATGGCATCCTGTCCCTCAGACATGTCAACCACACCACTCAGCATGGTGTCATCTGCAAACATGCTAAGGGTGCACTCAATTCCACTGTCTATGTCACTGATGAAAACATTAAACAGTACTGTTGCCAATATTGACCCCTGAGGGGCACCATCTGGACATTGAGCTATTGACCACTGAAGAGCAATACAGTTGGTGATACAACACACACTATCCTTGAAGTTCCTTCAGCAGCCTCAACACTCCTACTTTGTTCTTTAGAACATGCTGCAAAGCCACGCTTCGTGAAAGGCTCAGGTGGACAAAGGGGACTTGTGTTTTACACTTGGTATACAAGCTTCATTTCACTGTCTTAAGCTTTGAAAGAAATTTTAAACAGACACTGAAAGATCTATGTTTACACTACATGAAAGTAATTTTAAATATATTATGCGTCAGTCAGGGTGTCAATATTTGTCTTTCAAGTTAGCAGGGACAGCCAAGTTCTTATCTGCCACTGGCAACTTAGTGCCACCTTTCCTACAAATTACACATGTAAAAATTCACATGCAGAACTCCTGTGTACTCTGTTAGTTGTTGATTGTTTAGAGGTGAAAAAAGGAGCAACAAAGTCCAATCAGCAGTGGTGACATTTTTAATATACTCACCTTCCCCGATAGACAAACTTCATGGGTTCGACTGCCAATGCGGTGGCTACCACATCATCTGCATTGTGCCTGCGGCCACTAACTGTCATTAGGCCATCCAACTTTCCTACCACAAACACCAAATAGTCCTGAAAAGAAGACAGGATTGGAAATGGGCAAAACCTTCAGACTCCCAGTGATACACGCCTGACTAAAGCCAACAATATTCTTAAGATCTGTATGAGGTCACTGCCCTGACACAGAGTTCCACTGAATTCAGGGGCGTCAGAGTTGGGAGTCAGGACAAAGCAGGGCCTCAGGTAGCTCGTTCACACTTACAGGACCCACAAAGCCAAGCAATCCTGTTCTTGTAAAGGGTTGGTCTGAAACAGGAACGCCAGCTGCTGTCACTGGAAATGCCTGAAAGAACACATAAGTATTCAGACACTCACAGTACTGGTACAAATGGAGATAAAATGCTCTCTGCCTCTGATTCATTGCAGTTCTACACTCAGTTGAAAAATTACCTGATGACAAAAGTTACTAGCATGTCTAGTATGAACAACAGTTTTTTGAATAATCAAGAACACACCAATTCTTAACTTTGTGGTAGCCTTCTTTCTTATTTTTTTCTCAGCTACTCAGCCTTCATAACAAGAGTTGATACTGCTTTTTAAATCAGGATTTATAGTGTGCACTCATATAGCGCTTATTCAGAAAGTCTTTCTGTTGCTACTATTAACATCCCTGATGAGATACGTAACCAGGCATGTCACTTCAATTGTGACAAACACTACACTATCAGAACTTTGAGAAAGTTAAGTTTGCTGCAATTATGGGACTGCCTACAATGGAGAACTAGAGCAAAAGCATTAAGCTCTTCAAGTTCCTCTCATCTACTCGGATGGTTTCCTTGTCTTCCCACCACCCCCCAACTCTTCCATTACATCAGGTTTCTCGCTGGCTGTCTCACTAGCTAAGGATAGTGCTGAAAGCTAAGCTGTTTAAAGTGTTGAGGCGTGGCAAGCTGACAGAAATAACTTTTTTTAAAAGGGAAGACTATGGTTAGGATTTCTTTCATCTCTCTGGTAGAACTCCATACTGCAGCTGAGGCTTCAAACTGCCCAGTGTAACACTACTCTGTATTCTGACTTTCACTCCTTTCTTACCAGAAGAAGGAAAACATGAAACTGGGATACCATTGCAAGGAAAAATCTGGGCAGAAAGATCACTTTTGCTTTACTTTGCAAACTACAAGGCTTATGACTGTTATGCTACCTTCCTTACTATCTCTTCATCCGTATACCTAGGAATATACTTTCGTATATCCAACAGCAAAATGTTTAGTGTTCTAAGCATTACAGCACATCAACGCTAAAGTTCATTTTGAAAAGCACATACTGTTTGCAATACACAAAGGAAGCTTTTCTAAATAACTTATTATATCTTAAAAAATGCATTTTGATTGCATGAAGAAGCTCACAAATACCAGACTAATTTCTAACTCTATGTCCAAGATGTGCACCAATAAACTTGAAATGTCTTCAAGTATCTTTACATAAGACTGCTGTGTTAATACCAACTAAGATGAACTTAAATCCTAACCGAGGCACAACATTGGATTGCAGAATATAGAGGGAGCTGATTGACTCATGATGATGCTTTGTATTTTTGGTTATAAGAGACAGAATTTTGAGCTCTGATCAAGAATGAAGCAAAGTTTATATGGCTAGCGTTTTTCTAATAAAATAAATCAGGAAGTTTAAGGAACAAATAAGTTGATTTGCAAGAAGAAATGCTAGAAATGTAACAATGAAACTTTACATTACAAAGAGAAATACAAACCTCGAACACATTCTTGGTGATTCCGAGGAGGCCGAAATATGCCATCCCAGTTGCACCTGAATTCACACATATTTCTCCAACCTCATCGGCTTTGCACAGATAAGGAGTCCCATCCACCTTCACAACACACACATTTGCTAAAGGGAAAGGAAGAACACAGAATAACAGCATTGGTGTGTCTCAGCAGCTGATGCAGAAGTTGTTTTGCTACTGACAGGTAAAAAAAGATTTTAATATCAATTATCTATCAGTTACAGCAAAAACACAGCATGCGAGAGCTCTATCTTGACAGCCTGTGTCATGTATTCTCCAAGAATAAAGATGCAAATTCACAAATGTGATTTTTTTTTTCTTACAGTGCTTCACAACCTACACATCAGCTGCAATTGAATCCAAAACTGTAGCAATTACTTTTCAACGTAAAGGCAGATGGTTTGATCGAGTACAAACATATATGAGAATAAAGATGAAAAATAAGAAGATACCAATTACAGATGTACTATTCCTTTTATTTATGGCATGCTTAGGTATTCAGCGTATCATCCCTTAAGTTATGTGAGAAACACATTAGAAGTGGAGAGAAAACTAGGCTATTTTATTCTCCCACTGTCAGGTCAATGATTTTTCTGCATTATGTCCCTTCTTCTTTTAAAGCAGGCCAGTCTCATCTCACAGAGCTGTCCCTTACTAAACTTACTCCTGTGACTACATATTACCTCTTCCCTATCTTCAGTTTGATCACCTTCTTCAACTCTTAATTAAAAGTTTTGTGTTTCATAAAGGTCCTACTGCTATTATCCTTACCAATTTTTCTTCTGAAATCTCAGAAGTCTTACTACACTGACATTTTCTTATTTTTAATCAAGGATATACATGCCTGTAAACCAAATATTACACTAAGCCACTGGATATATTTTACTTCTGACGCCACTATTTTCTCAGAGGTTTCTGTGGCTAAGTAAAGCCCTTGCTTAAGCGATCTGGATTGGATGTTTCCTAGTCCCAAAGGTAAAAGAAAAAGGATATGAAGGGAAAAGGCATGATGAAACAAGGAAGTTTAGTTTAGCACTTAAGATTAACAAAGAAATCAAAATTACTATCTGGGTCAATAGAAAATAAATACAGCCTTTGAAAAAATAACACAGACTATGCCATAAATTAATGTTCTTCCCTTTCCCATTGCATCTGCTCCCAACTCAGATTATCAGAGTGGTTTGCGGTCATATCTACAATATTGAAGAAAACAACCATGAGACCCCAGAGATATCAGAAATTTATGTAGTCGGTTTATTTCTGTTAGGATTTTTTTGAATGTTTTGACCATGGAACATAAGTCAGATGGGAAACCCAGACAAGTCTTACAACAGCCATTACGAAACACTGCATTACTGTTTTCTAATTTAGCCATTCTTAAGTGATATACAGATAGCCCTTACTTCTACCACTGTTCAACTAGCGTGATGAGAAATCAGATATGGAAAGCAGCACATTTCCTTTGATAGTAACAAATGATAAAGGCAGCTCTGCTGCAAGCATGGACCAAGAACTCTTCTGGTAGAACAGGTTCATAGGTACATTTTCTAATCTCAGAGAAGTCTTCAGTTCTTATATCTGAATAAGACAGAAAATAATTCACCCTACCAATAGATCATCCTCTAAATTATCTTGGTTTCATAAAAAATATCTATCAGAACAACTAGCATTTATTAATAAAGTGTTTGGAACCACACAATGATAACCTTTGGTGACCAAATAAGGCAATGCCACTCAAATACTGGTACAGGTCCTAGTCCAAATTAGAACAACAGTTTCAGTTGCTGAAAATTATATGTATGAACTAGAAGGTTGGAATTAAATTATACAGTATGAACTATCAGTTAGTTGTGCAAAAAATGTATTTTGCAATTTAGGAGAAGAAACTGGAAAAAAAAGGCTGTTTAAATTATAATGGCAAATTGAGACATAATAAGTAGTTTGTTAACAAAGGAAATAACTTGTGTTAATCTAAGAACTCTGTACTGTAATGCTTCAGCAATGATGCAGACAGAAGTGTTAATAACTGGAGAGAGTGCAACAATTTGTATGCATACACAAATGCTACAGTCCTCAACTCATTCACAAACCTGGAAAAACCAACAGATTAGTCCCCAAATGATGCTCTATGTATGAAGACCAAGGACAATACTACCACCCTGGTCAAGTTAAAAAAAATACTTACCAGTAACAATGTATGATACAGGTAGTCTACACGTACATTCTAACAGCAGGCATAGTTCTGCCCTGTCATGTGATACTGCAAGGTTTTCCTTTTGCACTATCTGTAGAGCCTGTACTCTTGCTTCTCCTTCTTTTCCTGCTTCATGTGTGACATACAAGAGAGTGCATCTACCACCATTTCAGTCTCTCTTAACAGCATTGCATCTGAAAAAGAATTAGAGAGAAGGGAAAAGCAGATGGGAAAGGAATGTACATGTGGACATATCACGAAGAACACCGATTACTGGTAAGAAAGCTTTCTTTCTTCAAATGAGTCCACATGTACATTCTTACAGAAGGAGACTCTCAGCAGTTAGCCCTGCCATGAGATTTCTGGCAGAGGATGAGAATCCTACTGCACAAACAAATGACCACACTGATGCACTACCAAAGTCTGGATTAAGCTTTGGATGTTTCAAGACCAGCACAGCATGAATGCAAGAGGAATGTCAGAAGCCTGCACAGCAGAAGGTTACTACCAAAAGTGCCTGATGACTGTTAGAAACTGCTTTCTTGTTCCAATTCTGCAGTTTCATAGTGGATCTGTATGCAACTGATATCTATTTGGATTGTTACTGTGTGCCAACAGCAGCAGCAACAGTCCAGCATCTTCTTGTAGCAAGTCTTACTAAAAGGCCTGGCTCTGTGAGAATAAAAACAGAAGAGCCCTCCTTGCACTATAGTCTTTAGCTGTAACTTCTGTTCTAGAAGCATGAAGCCTAAGGAAAAATACTGAAAGGCTATGATAAAATGCCTCTACCACCATTGTGGAATGTATTTGCAGGGTTTGCAGAGAAACCTAGTCTTTGAAAAAAACAGCATATAGAGATGTCCAGTGCAAGGACCTGAATCCTTCCCTGCTCTTCTGGGAAGGGCAACAGGCATAAAGCAAGCCAACTTCCTAGATACTGACGAACAAGAATTTAAACTCTAAAGGTGGTCACACAATAATCCAGAGCACATTTAAATTGGAAGAAAATGTCTCATCAGGAGTGTGCACGTTGCCAGAGATCTCCAAGAGAAGTTCTTCAGTGGCAGGCTGTTGTGCAATAGACCGAAGGAAAAGTGGAACACACAGAATTGATTACCATGATAAATTCTAAGGACTTGGTGGGAATGAGGTACTGCTATCTCACTTCACAATCTGAAAGCTTCACAAAGTTGTTCTGTAGCAGCAACTTCTTTCACAAATCAGGCACTGAGAAAAAGGAATCAGATTCCTTTGCAGTGAAGATGTGTCATAACTACCAGAACCTGGGCAAATGTTTGCTGAGACGTGGACAGAAGAAACAATAACATCCATGACATCCATAGACTAGAGACAAAGTAAGCATCCTGCCATTTGGGAAATTTGAACCATTCTCCTTGAACTTCTGGGAAAGATACTGAATGCAGTTGCAGTCCAGAACTTTAAACTGTATATGCATACGTTCATCTTGCAGAAGCCTAAGATCTGGCACGAACCCAAAGTTTCAATATAAGAAAGTAGCTGCTCCAGCACTCTTTCTATGAACCAGGCTTTGTATGATTAAGAGCTATAGGGATATAGATCTTCTGGATTAGAGAGGGCTACTCCTCTGTCAAAGAAGGAATGCAAGAAGGATCCCTGTATAAGAATGGAAACATTTAGACAGGAAGTAGCAGGGAGGCAAACTGTGAGCATCCATATCTAGGTGCAAGCATAAGGTAAGCTTCCAAGCTTCCAAGATGACAGATGACATGACAGTCGCATGCCTTTTGACGAGAAAGTTGGAGGCACAAAATAGGCAGAAGAAGAGAGGTTTGTTACTCTCCCTACAATCTTTACCAATCCAATTTGAAAAAATAAAATAAAGATTGTTATGAGCCAAATATTGCTTCTTAGCAATGTCAGTCCTAGGCAGAAACCATGTAAAATAGCCCAAGGTGTTCAACAGTTGCGGTAAAACATCATCCCTTCAGGAGCTGCAGAGAAGATTCCTGGGGAATGCTCTCTTAAGAATTCCCCTGCTATCTTTGACGGGAAGATTTCTTTGTGGATGCTTGCACTTTCCTGGTGGCTCTCGTGATTAGCATTCACAGTAGATAATGAAAGTGAATAGCCAAGGCTGAAGAGATTGTGGCATCAAGAGTGGCCAACAGATTAAACAGCAGTGACATGAGGTCCTGGTGCTGAGGGGTCTGTTGAATAAGATCTCCTGAGCAGGTGAGCTCAGTATCTCAAAACAAATAGCAAGATCTGAACAAAAGGAAGGCGAAATTGCACGCTTTATCCATGGCCTTTTAACCAGCTGGTTCCTGAATCAAGTATGCCAGGGACCTTCAAGGGTGATGAGATCAAAATAATTTGGCTTGACTGAGCAAGTCTCAGCATAACTACCAGTTCTTGGCTAGGAGACTAGTTTCACAGCACATTTGACCAAACAAAATTCAGGAATGTGAGCTCTCATATTGTACAATGTTTGAAAGACTAGGGCATGTAGTTACTTCTAAGATCTGAAATTTATTCAACGCGGATCAGAAGATGGAACAAAGCCATGGATGGCATCTGACTCAAATTAGGCCTTTGGTGAAAGCTCAGCAACCTAAGGAAAGAAAAGAAACCTAGAACCAGACTCATCAGTCAGCAGAGTAATTAAAGAGGGCAACTATCAGGAAAGGAAATGGTGGTATGTTCTCTCCTGTATGCCAAACACCAAATCTGAATGGACAAAGTACATCCTCCATGAATACTACCCAGGAAAAAGCATAAATCTTACAAGGTAAGGCACAAGTATATCCACTATTAGAATGTACATGCAGACTCATTTGAAAATAAGTCATTAATTTCCTTAAGTCATTGATTTCTTTTCATTTGGCATGCATCTATAAATAACTACTAGCCTTTTTATTTTTTTCCTACTCTGAAAGCTTGTATTTTATTTTTTTTAAGAGACAGTCACAGGGAACAAAGTAACTGGATTATCCTCTAGAAAGAATTCTACTGCCTATGTTCTGACATAATGAATGTGCAGAGAAATTTCCGCTAAAATATACCTTCAGACCTGGAATTTTTATTATTTGGTCAAATTGAAGCTAATCTGCCCCAGATACTGATAGCCCAATGCTGATCAGAGTTCTAAAAGAGCTAATTCAGTAAGTTGCCCAATTTCTGTTTAACCTACAAGTAGTTTTGTCACTTACTACTATATTTTAAAATAGCAATAGCCATCAACTACAAGTCATACCACTTAGAGGCACTAAATGGATACACACCTAAGTGTTCTCCATACACACAATCAGACAAGTCACTTCACGTTTCCTACTAATGTAGAAAGTCCTGGTAGTGTTGTCACTAATCTGTCAATGGCATCCTACACCAGACAGGCCCATTAGATTTGCCATGCAATGCTCCAAGGCATTTGACAAAGGAGAATTAGTTTTGTCAAAGATTCCTCTCACCAGCCAATTAAGCATTTCACAAGGACAGGGACATATTTTTCATTAGCGACTTACTTAGAAGAGGAAGGTGAAATGACTTACTTGCAAACACAGAGGTAATTCTTCCAACATCATAAGGCAGACTTGAACCTGCCACTGAGCGAAAGGACTACAGAAGATGAATCAGGTGGACTTACAGCTGTAATGGTTGAATACGAAGAGCAGCTTAAAGTGCAACACAACTGTAGGCCGCTTTGTGCCTTAGTGTAGTCAAGCACACTCTGCCCAGACAGCAAGTCTACAGCAAAGCCAGGAGGACCTCCATGTGATAAATTGATCCTGCATCAAACACCACTTTTTTGAACTCTCAAAAACCGGACCAACATACAGTTCAACCTCAGTCGGATCCATAACTACCTGAAGGGCATGCACACTTGTTCCCTCCATGTTCCTGTGACTAACTCATAATCTAAGCAGAGGATTGCGAGCACAGC
Organism: Limnodromus scolopaceus; assembly: GCA_028565335.1. Classification (NCBI taxonomy): domain Eukaryota; kingdom Metazoa; phylum Chordata; class Aves; order Charadriiformes; family Scolopacidae; genus Limnodromus; species Limnodromus scolopaceus. Next base: position 22,808,478 of record JAOXNO010000078.1, on the reverse strand, counting down.
TAAATTTCAGTAGTTTCAAGAGGACATCAGTCAACTTAACAGCCAAACCAGACAGCAGTAGTAGTACATGCCATCTGTATTCTAGTTGAAGTTGAAAAATAACCATTCTGTTGAGACAGATAATCCAGTTACAGCTGACCATTTTCTGGGCCTTTGCAAGACCCAGAAGGTTTAACAAGGGGAGTCTTGTGGTTGGTGTCTACCACTGGCCACCTGATCAAGAGGAGCCTACTGATGAAGCTTTCTTAGT
>JAOXNO010000078.1:22788095-22807843 GCA_028565335.1 Limnodromus scolopaceus | reverse complement strand
TGGTAATGGCTTCAAACTGAAAGATGGGAGATTTAGACTAGATATCAGGAAGAAATTCTTTACTGTGAGGGTGGTGAGGCACTGCAACAGTTTGCCCAGAGAAGCTGTGGATGCCCCATCTCTGAAGACACGGCCAGGTTGGATGAGGCTTTGAGAAACCTGCTCTAGTGGGAGGTGTCCCTGCCCATCGCAGAGGGGTTGGAACTTGATGATCTTTAAGGTCCCTTCCAACCCGAACCATTCTATGATTCTGTGATTAATGAGGAAAATAAAACAAGACCAGTACCACTTGCAGCACGATGGTTGAATTTTTTGTAAGCAGACTGGAAAGGTGTCTGCTTCCTATTACTCATAACGAGGGGGGCCTTGATGTACAGAGAAGAGGTGGTTGCTGAAATGGCAACAAGATGGCTCTCCCCTTCATCTTTACCTTGAGAAAATGCTCTACAGAGAGGCAGGCTTTGTAACCACAGCTCAGCAAGGCATGAGATTCATAATGGGACGAAGAATAGCAAAGCCATAGGTGCCAAGGGCGTGACCAGAATGAATCAGGTTCTGTGGTCACTACACAGTAAACCTGAAGGGGTAAGGAGGATTTAAAAAAAAAAAAAAATCTGTCTCATCCTCTCTGAGCACATCCAGGACTAGGTCAGGACAGGCCTGAAGCCAGTGGTACCCTCAGATAGTTCGAGGGAGTGTTACGCTACCAGCCTAAATGTTGCAATCTTCACTTCTGCAGCAGAGGCCACTAAGTGGTTTTTCAGGACACGGATCCCAGTCGTTGCCCAGAGTCTTAGGTCTGGTTTGGCACTCTGAGTGTTCTCTACAAGTAGTACATGACTCAGCAGACTAGCCTCAAAAGAAAACAAAAGGGATAAAGGATAAAGTCTCCTTGCTACAATCCACTTAATGGACTGGGGAACAATGCCAGTATCTACCTATTTTAAAAAGCACAGTGTTGCAAACAGATGTCATTAAGAAACTGAGGGTAACCCAGAACTGGACAGTTTGGTGGGATATCCAGAGTCTAGGACTCTCAGAATAGTTGAGGTTGGAAGGAACCTCTGGAGGTCATCTGGTCCAACCCCTCAGCTCAAGCAGCGCTACCTAGAGCCAGTTGCCCATCCAGACAGCTTTTCAGTATCTTCAAGGATGGAGACTCCACAACCTCTCTCAGCAATTCACTCCAGTGCTGTCACCCTCACAGTGGAAAAAGTTTTTCCTTCTGTTCAGAGGGAAGCTCATGTGTTTCAGTTTGTGTCCATTGGCTCCCGTTCTGTCACGGGACACCATTGAAAGAGCCTGACTCAGTTTTCCCTGTAATATTCCTTTTGACATTTGTACACGATGAGGAATTTTCCCCCCTAAACATTTCTCTTCCAGAGTGAACAGTCCCAGATCTTTCAGCTTCTCCTCATATGCTGAAATGCTCTTAATCATCTTAATGATCCTTTGCTGGACTCACTTCAGTAGCTCCACCTCTCTCTTGTAGTGGAGAGCCCAGAAATAGACACAGTACTGCAGGTTGTGGGCTCACCAGGGCTGAATAGAGGGGAAGACTCACCTCCCTCGGCCTGCTGACAACACTCCTTCTAATGCTGCCCAGTACACCATTAGCAGGGTGTACTTCAGGGTGCACTATGTGCACTTCAGGGCACATAGCTGGGTCATATACAACTTTGTGGCCGTCATAAACCCCAGGGCCCTTTCTGCAAAGCTGCTCTCCAGATGGTTGGCCCCCAGCACGTCCTGATGCATGGGGCTATTCCTCCCCCAGGGGAAGGACTTTGTGTTTGTCCTTGTTGAACTTCACAAGGTTCCTGTCAGATCATTCCCTCAGCCTGTTGAGGTCCCTCTGGATGGCAGCATAACCCCCTGGTGCATCAGCCAACTTGCTGAGGATACATTCTGCCCCATCACCCAGATCATTAATGAAGATGCTCAACAGAATTGGAGCTAACATTGAACCCTGGGCTACACAGCTAGTTACTGGCCTTCAGCTAGACTTTATGCCCCCAACTACCACCCTCTGGGTCTGGTCGTTCACCAGTTTTCTGGAGATAACAAGAGATGCTCTCTTGTTTTCACCATCTCCCTTGTCTGCTCATCCAGCCCATACTCCATCAGCTTCTCTGTCAGGATCTAACAAGAGACAGGGTCCAAAACCTGACTAAGGTCAAGATAGACTATGTCCACTGCTCTCCTCTCATCTACCAAGCCAGTCACTTCATCATAGAAGGCAATCAGGTGGGTGAAGCGTGACTTCTCCTTGGTGAAACCATGCTGACTATTCCTGATTACTTTTTTGTCTTCCACATGCCTGAGAAAAGTGTTTCCTGAATTAGCTGTTCCATCACCTTCCCAGGGTTTGAGGTGAGACAGGCTAGCCTGTAGTTCCCTGGATTCTCCTTCTTGCCCTTCTTGAAGATAAGAGTGACATCTGATTTCCTTGAGTCCTCGGGCACTTCTCGCAGTCACCATGGTCATTGAACAATTGTTAAGAGTGGCCTCACAACAATATCAAACAGCTCCCTCAGCACTCATGGGTTGAATCCCCTCAGGGCCCATGGACTTATGCATGTTTTCTTTGTTAACTTCATCTCTTCTATCGAGGCTATGTCTTCCTTGCTACAGACTTTCCCCCAGGTCTCCAGGGCCTGGGATTTCTGCCAGGCAGTCTGTATGGTAAAGACTGAGATGAAGGTGGCATTCAGTATATCTCAGCCTTTCCCATGTCCTGTGTTGCTGGATTATCTTCCTCATTCAGCAGTAGGCACACATTTTCCCTGGTCTTCCTTTTGTCACCTACATGTTTATAGAAGTCCTTCCTGTTGCCTTTAACACCCCTCCCCTGATTCACTTCTAGCTGGGCTTTGGCTTTCCTTACGCAGTCGCTGCACACTCAGACATTGTCTCTGTATGCTCTTCAGGTTGCCTGCCCCTGCTTTCACCTTATGTATACTTCCTTATTATGTATGATTTCTGACAGGAGCTCCTTGTTCATCCATGCAGGACACCTGGCATTTTTGCCCAACTTGCAGCTCTTTGGAGTGGACTGCTCTTGATCTTGGAAGAGGTGATCTGGTGAATATCAACTAGCTTTCTTGGGCCCATCTTCCTTCCAGGGCCTTATCCCATGGGACTCTACCAAGCAGCTCCCTGGAGAGGCCCAAGTCTGCTCTCCTGAAGTGCAGGGCTGTGATCTTGCTTCTACCCTGCTCTGCTCTTTCAGGATCCTGATCTCTACTATTTCACGGTCACTGTAGCCTTCAACCTTCACATCCCCAACGAATGCCTCCTCATTTGTGAGTATGAGGGTCAAAGACCCTCTCTTCATTGTCTCCCCTATCACTCGGGTTAGGAATTCATCATTGATGCTCTCCAGGAACCTCCTGGATTGCTTGTGCTCTGTCATGTCGTGAGGCTGCTTCTAGCGGTCTGCAGAAGGCCTCATACACTTGTTCCTCCCGGTCAGGCAGTCTACAGCAGACACCACTACAACGTCATCCATACTGGTCTGCTCTTTAATCCTTAACCTATAAGCTCTCAGTTGGTTCCTCATCCATCCTCAGGTGAGCTCCATGCATTCCAACTATTCTCTCACAGAAAGGTCAGCTCCTCCTCTTGTCCTTCCTTATTCCATCAAGTCTCTATGATCCTAGGTAAGTGAATTTTTCCAGAGGGGGGCAACACAGCTGGTGAAAGGGCTGGAAGGCACGTCCTGTGAGGAGCAGCTGAGGCATTTGGGCTTGTCTAGTTTGGAGAAAAGGAGGCTAAGGGGTCCCTACAGCTCTCTACAGCTTCCTGAGAAGAGGGTGTGGAAAGGGAGGTGCTAAGCTTTTCTCCCTGAGACCCAGCGATAGTACGTGTGGGAATGGTTCGAAGTTGCATGAGGGGAGATTTAGACTGGACATTGGGAAGCATTTATTTACTGAGAGGGTGGTCAAACGCAAGAACAGGCTTCGTGGAGAGAAGGTTGATACCCCAAGAGTGTCAGTGTTCAAAAGGCATATGGACAATGCCCATAATAACATGCTTTAACGTTTGGTCAGCCCTGAAGAGGTATGGCAGTTGGGACTAGATGATCATTGTTCGTCTCTTCCAACTGAAATTGTTCTATACTATTCTACTCCTATTCTATTCTATTCCAACATGTGGACAATCACTTCTGCATGAAAGATGGCATTTCTTACTATGCTTTATGTTTTGTTCTGATGTATTTGTTATTAAATACCTGTATGTCAGTCAGTACTAATGCTAACAAATGAATAATAAAACAACTCTGCAGACCAGCAAAGAGCATCTGCCCATAGCAAAACCTATGCTCATTCACATTTATCATTGATTAATCTCTACTGAAAACACTGAATAATCTAATAGAGACAGTACTTAATCATCAGGTGTTTAGGTAATGCATCAAAACGTAAGTGATACTACCTTGAAGGTATTTATCACTTGATATTTTTATTTATGTCAACAGCACAAGTTATCATACATGGAGTATGCTTAAGTCTAAATGAAATGCTTTCCTACCTCCAGGCATAATCTGACCAACATCCTGTACAGTTAACACTGACAACTTCTCTTCTGTATCCACTCTTATCACACCAAAACTCAGACAATTCATAGATAACACTGCTTTTCCTGGAGGAGGCCCACCCAGTTCTGGAGGTCTGAAAAACAGAAAGTCAAACCAGGTAAGAATCAACGAAAATCTTTCATCAAAAACACTATGCAAGTCTCTCAGGCTTGTTAAGGTAAAGAGAAATAATGGTTTCTCATTTTGAAGAGCAATAATGGCCTCTCATTGTAAACAAAGAAGAGTTCAGTACTGGTAATACATTTTAACTACATGAAAAAAGAGCTACAATAAAACATATAGTTTCCCCACTCTCTAAAATGTTACAGAGAGGACTTAGCTCTATTATGGGCAAAGAAGTGTCAAGAATAAGCACTCAAAGGCTAAATTTCCTAAACACCAGGAAAAATTAGGAACTGTTTGGAGGGCTTGACACTTCTTACTCTAAGCAGAATTGATTGAGGACAAACAACTCCATTTTGTGCAATCATTCAACTCAAGATGGACCAGAACAAAAGATTCCAGGTGCTGTTTAAAAAAACCCAAACAGTTCTTTAAGTCCATTTTTTAAAAACTAGGAAATGTCAGTACTCCCACCAGAGAAAGCACTCTCCAAAATCTCAAACCTTTTTTTTTCCAAGTTTTCTTGAAATTGAGTTTCTGAAAAAGCATATTTTGATCAAAACGACTGTCAAAAAATTCCAGCGTATTCCACCCGTATCATCTATATGTCTATTCATAATCAAAGTATTTCCTTTTTTTCAGAGCATCTCTTGTTATCTCTAGAAATTCAATGTTATTTTTCAGGCCAGTTACAAGTATTTTTTTTCCTTTTGTTAGCCCCGTGTTTACAAGACATTGTATATAAGCTATTACCTGAAGATCAGCGTTTTCTTCCTCCCAAATAAGTCAATCTTGATTTTGGGCGCATTTTATAAAGGTTCTCCAGCAACATCAGTGAGGAAAAGACCTCGCTTTCCCAAGTAGTAAAAATAAAAAAAAAACCTTATGGCTGACTACTTTTAGAAAATATTAAACTTTTTAAAGAAAACAAAACAAAAAGCGCCCATCCTTCAGGGAAGGAGATACCCATGAGCCTCAGACTTCCTCTGTCTAGGTCTTTGGGCTTCGTTATGTGGCTAATCATCTTTTCTGACTACCATTTTAACACCAGATACACTTCAATAGTCAAGGAATGCTTCAGTTCACTTCTCAGAAAAGAAAATTACCTGCGAATAGCAACAGTTAGTGCCTCTGAAGAACTAGCACAGGGACAGATTACTTCTGGTCTCAAACCTTTGGATTGAAATACATTGAGGAATGCATCACATGATGATATCGACCCTAAAAAGAAGAATCACACGATTGGTAACATTTTGCCAAGGGCAGGAAAGCTTGTGCTGCAGGATTTCAAAGTCTATGCTTACTCTCAGCTCAGCTATACAAATATGGTTGCATCCACGCACAAAAAATATACTTTCCAATCTGGTTATTAGATATTAGACATGCCAGTCTATTATTAGATGTTAGATTTGTAGGAAAAAACCCACCAGTGGTTAACAACTAACTCACTCGAAATTCACAACTGCATGCTCTCTCTCTCTGGCAGCACTCTGTAACACTTGACCATCACGAAAAATCCTTCAGTGATCAGAGCATTTTGTCACTAAGGGTAACTGTATCTGTCCGTTTCATATATAGTTCCTATATGTGTGTTTCTTATAGAGGTCACAGAAGCAAAGCATTTAGAAACTAAATTTAGAAACTAATGCTACTGACATATCTTCACTTCAGTTTAGAACTCTACCTGGCCTTTAGCACTCAGTCCAAAATGTAAGAGGGTATCTCCTCACCTACAGCTTTGTATTTTACAGTTGTGGAACTGCAGCACATAATGCAAATCAGCAAACTTCACTGATTATACTACACCCGAGGTTTAATTTCATGTCAATTCACATAAGAGTATAGCATTGATGAAAAGATGAAGTTCTAAAAATGAATTTACACAGCTAAATGTAGCTAAGAAGTGCAAACAGCAATGAACAAGCGGTAGCATGCAAACAGTATTTTGCTACAGAATGAACTGCTGAACTTTCTAAGCATCACCTCTGAAATGGCGCTTACAAGTATAATCTTAGCAAGACTATTTCAAGCTTTCATCTTCTGCCATCACAACTTCCTGACCTCTCAATATGCAACTCCAAGGAATCAGAAATACTCTTGATTTTCTGTTGTACGAGAACAGCAAAATTAAGCAACTAAGGTATATTCTTGCCTGCTGGAAAAAAAATCTCCCAGCTGCTTTCCCAGATTACTGTAAACCACTACCATGATTGACAAAAAAAGGCAAGAACCTACCGCTTACTCTAGTTAATAGTTGCCATAGTTTTGAATTAAGGCTGCGACTGCTCCCATTTTTATGTCCTTGCACATGAGTGAGACACGCCTTAGGGGCACGTACAGAATCAGACACACAGCAACTCAAAGATTTTATGTCTGCATGCAATGCACGAGCAACTACTTCAAGATGGGCATTATGACTTACTTGAAATTTTAAAAGCCTCTTTCAAATTACATTGCCAACTATTCTTTATATAAGAAATAGATCCTTCAGAACATTTTCTGTATTTGCCCTAGTGTCCTTGGCAAAGAAATACTGCAACTGTCTCTGTTTTACTGAAGATGAAACTATAGCCAGTGCTGCTGAGCTCCTACAGTGCAGACCCAGAGTTCTGTGATTTACAGTGTGCTTCAGTTCACCTTGAACTGATAACGTCCTGGTTCCAGTGGGGATAGGGCTAACTCTCCCAAAGACTCAGCAGGGACACAGGTTATTGCATGCCACTCAGCCATGCCCAGTCTATAGCCGGGATGGAGCTGCTGGTGGAGGGGGCAGTGGGCACCCTATGTGTGGTCGGTGAGCGATGGTACCGTAATCATGTTTGTATTTTCCTCTGTTAGTGTTATTGTTGTTTTACTTGTTCCCTTTGCTGTTCTGTCAAACTGCCTTTGTTCCAACCCACGAGTTTTGCCTTTTTCTTCTGATTCTCCTCTCAGGGCCGTGGGAAGGGTGAGAGAGTGGCCGCGTGATTCCTTGTTGCTGGCTGAGGCCAAACCACGACAGACTGACACTCAGAAAATGAATTCATACTCACATGGATTAGCTCCATCTGCCACTATTAACATTCGTAAGGAGCTCAGACTGACATCTCTCTGATCCCTCTGAGCCAGAAGTGACCAGTGCATATCACGTGACTTTACCACTGCTACGCGGGCTGAAAATAAAAACAATAATAAGGTGCGTGAGCAGAACAAAATAAAGAACAACTATAAAATTATATAAATATTGTTGTGAAACAAATTACAAACATAGAAAACAAATACAAATGCCAAATATTTAACTATGACATGTGTATACTGTGTCTCCAGATAGACTTGACTATAGAATTTAAATGTTTAATATAAATTCAAATACTGAGATAAGAAACACAGTTTCTTTAAAGGTCTATCAGAAGAAGCCATCGACACCACTCATCAATGAATTTATCAGTACATATAGTACTGAAATGGAGTACCTGATTGCTAAAGCTGTGGCAAAGAAAGTCAGCTGGATAAATCAGCAGCAGCCTCAGATGCAGCAGACATTTTATACAAACAAATTAATTTCTTTTTTTTTTTTAATCATCCAAAAAGAGATTGGTTAAGTAAAAACAGTTTAAGGTTACCTTTGTATGAGCAGACTTTCTGTATCCAGGAAAGTGGATTAACCTTCATTAATGCATAGGGAATACTGATGACATGCATCCTGTTCATAACACTCTACGAGAAAAATATTAAAAAATAAACTTTCAGGTGACTCGCAGAATACACAGGACATACCAGTTCTTTAGAAAAAAATCACAGCTACAGCATAACTCTTACATTTAACTACTAGTGAAAACTATGTCTATAGTCAGTAAAAACATAAGCTATGCCTGTGCAGTCTGTTGATGAAAAAGTAACACTTTATTCTGAAAAATGTAAATATTGAAATATAAATAGTTTGAGAGAGATTATGACATATGATACCAATACTCTAACCTCTGAGAGAAGTAACTTGCTGCAGTTTTTTGCATTCATTTAAATACTCACGGTTAATACTCCATGCCAAAGGCCAGCATCTCTTTTGAAATCCAGGACATTTGTTAGTGTTTCAGCTGAAAGGGAAGGAAAAACTCTAAGACTTAAGAAGCATATTTATGAGAATATTTAAGAACTCAAAATATTTGTTAAAGCAACTATGAAACTTCCAACACCAATAAGAAATCAAAGCTATGTTGCCATGCCTTCATGACTATAACAGGCTGCTTAGGCTAGTGTCTTATTTTACTTAAAACAATCATATTTAAATTATGATTATAAACTAGATTATTACAAAGTATTTAAGAGCCTGTTTTTATTACCATACCATTTCCATGTGTTTGTTACATTTGCCAATGAAATATGCAGACCAAAACTTTAGTTTTGATGCAAACTTCTTCAGCTGAACTGGAAAAATTCAGCTACATTTGAAAGAATTAAATACAGTGATAAATATTACCATGGCTGTACTAACCTTTCTTCAATGATTTCTCTGAGAAATTTGAACACCTTATGTGATTTTAAAAAACAGAATCAAAGATTTTTAAATCAAAGACTCAGATTTTAGACAGGTATCTTGTATTGATGAGGTGAAACTTGCTTATCACTGAGGATGCAGAAGTTGTTCTTCGGGTATTGTTCTTTTTCATTTTTCAGAATGTACACAGCTATTTCCCAATAAATAAAACACTTCACTAAGTCAGCCGTCCATCAATTCATTCTCTGAGTGACTGAGGGCTCCAGTTGCCCTGGGACCGGTGTGCAGTCCCAGTCATGAGCCTGTACATAAGGAAAAAATTTTGCCTTGGTATTCACCAGCTAGGGGTCTAGCCACACTGACCAAGTCGCAGAACGCAAAGGCAGGAATTGGGAGGGCAAATTTACTAAGGGCAAATTGCACCTGACAAATTTGTTGGCCTCCTAAAACAGCGTGACAGTGTTGGTAGCTAAGGGAAGAGAAACCAATGTCATCTACCTGGACTTGCGCAAAGCATTTGACACCATCCCGCATGACATCCTGGTCTCTAAATCAGAGAGACATGGATTTGATGGATGGACCACTTGGCAAGTAATGAATTGGCTGCATGGCTGCACTCAAAGATTTGCTGTCAATGGCTCAACGTCCATGTGGAAACCAGTGATGAGTGGCATTCCTCAGGGACTGGTACTGGGACCAGTACTATTTAGCATTTTTGTTGGTGACAGTGCAATTGAGTGCACCCACAGCAAGTTTGCTGACAACATCAAGCTGTGTGATGTGGCCGACACACAGGAGGGAAGGGATGCCATCCAGAGGGACCTGGACAGGCTTGAGAGGTGGCCCACGTGAAACTCAGGAGGTTCAACCAGGCCAAGCACATGGGTCAGGGTAATCTGAAGCACAAATGCAGGTTGGGCAGAGAATGGATTGAGAGCAGCCCTGAGGGCGCCCTGAGAACTTGGGCATGTTGGTGGACAAGAAGCTCAACATGAACCGGAAATGTGTGTTTGCCGCCCAGAAAGCCAACTGCATCCTGAGCTGCATCAAAAGAAGTATGGCCAGCAGGTCGAAGGAGGTGATGCTGCTCCTCTACTCCGCCCCCAGTATAAGAAGGACATGGATCTGTTGGAACGAGTCCAGAGGAGGGCCACAAAGATGATCAGAAGGCTGGAGCACCTATGCTATGAGGAGAGGCTGAGAGAGTTGGGGTTGTTCAGCCTGGAGAAGAGAAGGCTCTGTGGAGACCTTACAGTGGCCTTCCAGTATCTGAAGGGAGCCTACAATAAAGAAGGCAAGGGGCTCTGTATCAGTGAACGTAGTGATAGGACAAAGGGTAACAGTTTTAAACTGAAAGAGAGTAGATTTAGATTAGATATTAGGAAGAAATTCTTTACTCTGATAGTGGTGAGACACTAGAAGTTGTAGATATCCCATCCCTTGAAGGGGAGGTTGGATGGGGCTTTGAGCTACCTGGTCTAGTGGAAGGTGTCCCTGCCCGTGGCAGAGGGGTTGGAACTAGATGATTTTTAAGGTCCCTTCCACCTCTTACCATTCTATGATTCTATGAGATGTGAATCTTCAATATCCTCATTACTTTTAAACCTTCCGGAAAAGCGAACTGCATGGAACTGGATTTGCTGGAGAAAGCAGCCAGCAGTTTCACAGCATCTTATGACAGACTCTGTATGATCGTCACAGAGAAGCCGACAAAGTATGGGCTGCATGAGCAGACAGGGAGGTCAACTGAAAACTGGCTGAACGTCCAGGCCCAGAGGGTGGTGACTGGTGGCACAAAGTCTAGTTAGAGGCCAGTAACTAGCTGTATAGCTCAGGGCCCATACACCAAAACTGGCAGCATCCAAAGCTCTTCAAAGAGATCCAAGCTGCTCAAATGGCCTGTAGGATTAGTCTAAGAAAGTTCCCTCAATTTCTGGTGGCAGGGTTCCTCTACCTCTGCATGTGGGTACCTCATCTTATGACTTTAAAAAGTGACCAGAGTGTTCAAAATGCACGAGAGGGCAATACCAATTTGTAGGAAAGCTGTTTTCAAGAGGATGAAAAATCAGTATAGCTCTTACCACTGACTAAGAAATTTATTAAGACTGAAAATTCCAAACCCTTGAATAAAATCAGTAAGTCTGTTAGGTTTAAGAATTTTTAATACACATTGATTACAATTCCATAAGTGGCTTCTTACTGTCCTTCACATATCACATCAACTATGAATGAGGATGTTTGTCTCTCACTTTGCAGTTAAAGCTACTACTGCTAATTTGAAGTTTTTTTAAGACAGTAAACATGATTTTGCAACACAAATTGTCTGAATATTCAAAGCTATGAGTATAATTTTAAAGTTATCTTATCTAACTTACCTTCTGAATAACCACATGCCTGAGTCAATGCATGACAGTGTGCCAGCATGGAAGCATGAGATATAGTAATGCCCACTGTGCTGCCCTCTTTACTTGTTTTGTACTGAAAAAAGAAAGTTTACACCAGCATTAGATTAACAACAAAATCTAGAAAATTTACAGTAGTGAACTGAAATAATATTTTATTATAAAAATGAAGTAAGTTTTTTAAAAAAAAAATCAAAAAGGCAGAGTAAAACAGACATTCACGTTCAGAGAATACAACAATTATCATATGAAATCTGACTGTTTCTCTAGTCCAATTAAACCAATTGTCCCAGGGATCCAAAAATGCCAATTATACTCAACCTTCAATCTGATTCAACACAACCACTCAAATGACAATTTGCCTGGCAACCTTGGGGGAAACATTCTTGTTCCACAGATAAAAATATTACTGTCATCTCTTTGACTGCATCAAGAGATTAAAGGAAAAAAAATGTGCTGCGACAAACTACAATAGAATAACTGTAAATTAGGTATATTATACTAGATCACCTCAATATAAGCAATCTCAGGACTGGCATCCCGTACTTGTGGATGCCAGTCCTTAGTCGGTTTTGCCAGATGCTTCCCATCAATCACAAACCAAATGAGACGAGGCCAGCCTTCAAAGAAAAAGAAAAGTTACTGTCATTACAGTTCCAAAAATCATATTTTTTCCCCAGTATTCAGGGATAACAACAGGAGGCAAGCAAAAGCACCCTGACAGGAAGATGCAGCACTGTCTTTACAAAGATGGCAGTTCTTCAGATGGCAGCTCTTCATATGTAAGCTAGAAGCATGCAAGCAAATTCAAAGATTGTTGTTTAATAGCAGCAATGGATGCCCCCACTCTTTATCCTATAAAGAAATTTGAGTACCTTAAAAACATACCTTTGAATGTAACCACCTCACCAGTCTGAGCTTTAGGAAGGCCTTTTTGACAGGCATCAGTGGTTAAAGCCAGTGTTACTCCACAGCTGCCCAAAAGAAATCCAATCTGCTGGCTGCCAGCATCCTGCAGAGAAACAATGTTATAGTAAACATACAAATAATGAAGCTTTTGTACAGTTTACTGTACCTTTTCCATGTTTAGGAAAATATTAAGCCAATTTATATCACAGGAAAAAACAAACCTCTAGCCCGTAAGACCTTTTACGGAAAACAAAAGACTTAGGTCTAGGCCTGAAAGGCTTAGTTTTGCTTAGTGCAAACTGAGCGAGATTTAGCAGTAGATCTGGCAAGCAATGGTAGCAAACTAGCATCAAAAGCAATGGTTGTGCATCCTTCTCCAATCCAACAGGGATGTTTGTAAGTTCTGATAAAACAGAGAGCTGATGCTGTTTCTGAGTCCTGAAGCACTGAGGAGCAGAGCCTGTAGCTTTTTGGCTCTTCCCTAGTAATACCAATGTGTGTGGGATTATACCAATATTTCCAGTAACTATGGTGTCTCTACCTGTGTGTGCTCTCATTACTCAGCACAAGACTGAAAAGACAGCATTTTTGTGTTATATTTTGAGAAACACTTTCACACATCTTTTGAAAAATAATAAATTAAAATAATTTCTAGAGTTACGTATCCTAAAATAGTTAGCTTATTAGCTCCATACTATTTCCCCCCTTCCCTAACTAAATATTAAACACTTTCCAAGCATATAATGTGCACTGGTAGTTCAGCTGATGCACCATACTGCTTTCAGAAGTGCAGACTCTGAGGGGTTCCATCTAAGGACTATAGGATTTGGACATCCCCCCCAACTTTATTTATTTATGAAATCATAAAAATGTCAATGTATTTGCCTACCTTTCTTGTTAGTGGAACTTCTATTGGGACAGGAATAAGTTCTGCCAGGAGACATCCATAAAATGCCACCATAAACATAACTGGATCACTATTAGGAAATACGAGAGCTACCTACAAAAATACATTAAAATAACAAGAAATTTTTTTGTTGTTGTTTTGGAGGGGAGGGCTGCTTTTTAATATGTGTGAAAAAATCTTCACAATAACGTTCAGGTTCATATTTAAACTAGGAACAAAAATACTAAATATTGTGATAAGATACTATTACAAGTCACAGTACATTACAAAGCTTTCTTTAGCTAATGCTGCTCCTCGCTGTATTTTTTATCCACAGGAACCATTTCAAACAGAAGCCTACCCGGTCTCCAGGCTTCAGCAGAGGTGCATTCTTAGTGATTAGTTTGTTCAGTAGGGTATATGCTAACTTCAAGCTTCGACTCCACAGCTTGCCTAAATAAAAAAAAAAATACAGATATTAAAAAATACAGACTGAAAATTTAACATTTAATTGGCAAATCTCACTGCCTATGAACTAGGTGAGTTTAGTTGTATTAGAACAGTGTCAACAGGAACATGAGCAAGTAGTTGCGGGAAAAGCAAACGTTACTGTTGTGAACTCAATGCCACCTCACAAACCTACTGCCTTCTCCCAATGTTTCAGTGTATGTGCACACACACACACACACACACACACACACACAGGTAGTCTGGTTGATGCAATCTAACTGCACTTCCAAAAGGCACTTAACAAGACTCCTTCCTAAGGGCTCTTTGAGAAAGCAAACTGATTGGGATAAAAAGAAAAATCCTAAACTGGACAAAAAAATTAACTGAAATTTTAGAAACAAAGGGTAGGAATAAATGCCACGATATCTGTCTCTGTGCTTCCTCTGTTTCCATCTATCCAGTGCTCAGAGTGATCTATACAGGTCTCAATAATTCAGAACAAAAAACTATTGTAAGCTGTTAAATACAAAGACAACAATCTAACTACTTATTTGACACAATATAAAAATAATTTTTTAATTTGTACATCAAATGGCCAGTTCTTTAAGTTCAGTGCAGTCAGCAGAGAGTTGAAGTACAATTTGGAGCTTGGCTTCTTCTTAGTTTGTCTTTTTCTTTCTCTTTTTTAAACGTAAAACTAAACATGATACTCTAAACAATTCTCAAAGTTCCACTGCAAAGTAATGAAATTAATGCAGCTGCTCAGTTACATTTCCTGTAAGCATAATTCATCTTTAAGAATGTGAAGAAGAAATTTTAACATTCTAACATACTCTACAACGAGCGTCCTGAGGAACATAATTGTCTTTCAAAAATGCAATTACTATAATACTTTTAGTTTATTGATACAGGCAAGTTTTGCTTCCCACAATAACATCCTTAATAGGCTCCTGAAGTACAAGTCTTCTCTATAAGGATACTCAAGAACATGCTGAAGTTTAATATCTACTCTAGGAATTTGAACAGTACACTACTAGTCATCTGTTTCTTCCTCCTATTTTACACCAGGCTATTTTTAGTGTTCTTTTACGAAAAAACCCCACTATTGTTTGGAGTTCACAAATAGCCACTTGTAAAAAATCAATACCATATACATTTTCCTTTCATTAACTTTAAAAAAATTTCAAATAAAATGAATTCATAATTTATAATTGAATAGCAATCTCAAAGCATCTATTATGAGCACAGTGCCTCTTAAATAAAGCAAATTGTTCATTACACAAAGAATGCCTAATTCTTCCTACCATATGTAAGCGTATAAATAGCTTTCCCGGTTGTATCCAACGCCGTCAGACAAGGGGCTTTCGGCTGGGTAGTTCCCCAGCGCTGCAGGGCAGCCAGCAGAGAAGGTGGCCAGTTGGTTACCACACCTAAGGGTTCACCTTTCAGTACATTCATTTGATTTCCTTCAGGCTTTGGTTGATTTGGGTCAGGCTGTTGCACTAAAACCAGAGCACAGTAAAACATCAAATGTCAATCCTTACAAAATGTTCAAGGTACACTTAATAGACTATTCTACGAACTGTTCTTGCTTTCCTCTTCCTCACAACTACCATTACCTCTCCTCTGCCTTATGATGATGCTATGCTAATCATCTGTTGTCTTCACAAAAAAATAATTACCATCATTTTGGAGTTCTGCTTCCACATTATTCAAAGGACCCAGCCACTGGAACAGAATTTGAATCCCTAGTTCATTCTTTTTCTCTACTTTGGGAAGATTTATTTTTTGCTGTTTGTTCTGCACATCTATTCATATGAAAGTCTACAGCAAATCAAGAAGTGTTATCAGAGAGAATGGCTTCAGTGACAGTTAATTTTTGCTGCACCAAATTCTCAACAGGTGATGAAGAATGACACTATGCTTCTGTAAAAAATATATATTTTTTAAAAAATCAGATTAAATACTTCTGGTATAGATTATCTACAACTAAAACTGTATTGCTCGCAGAATATTTTGCTTGATTTCCAGATCATTTCTCTCAACTGTGGAACGTTGCAGGGCTTGTATGCCATTTTCTCTCTGAGTAGCCTGCTGTTAAAATCCTGTTCCAAGCTGCTCAAAAAGGTGAAATACCTTGATCTTAGTTAACAGAACATAGTTGTCTTTAGCTACCACTCAATCTATGCAATAACTAAAATTAAAACTTCAAAGCGATGTTCTCCACTCTCCACAATGACATACACGCACCTCAACAAAAGTCTGCTTGAGAAATCTTCAGTGAAAGACTAGAACTGCAATCACATTATATCTTAAAGTATCAAACAAACAGCACAGAGAATCTAGTAGCAGCTCCTCAAAAATGTCACAGAGAACAAAATTTTCATTTAACCTTTAAGACTAAGAGAACAAAACGAAAACCATTCTCTCATATTAGTTGATACAGCTGGTTTTAAAGGCAGCTACATATTGCTAAGCAACACCTACATTCGTTAAGGATGCTTTTATTTCCACCTAGACACACGCATAGAGAAGAAAATAGCATTCTTTAGCTGAGCAATATCTGCAAAGAATGTAAAAGCACTATCCTTTTATCTAGTGCGCAGTCATGGCATATTACACAGTGCATTTAATTCCACTGAACCTCTAAAATAATGAAAGTTTCTGGATTTCAAGAAGAGGACATTAACATGCATGCAAACAATATTATTATAATAAATTCTAGTTACTAGCAAGTAACTTTTTTCATCTAACTGTATTTGAGCACCGACCAGCTACAAAGCAGCTTTTCAGAGCAGGATGCGGGGGTGCTTGTAGACAAGCAGCTTGAATATGAGTGGCCAGAGAGGCCATGGAATCTCCATGTTTGGAGAACAGGACTGGACGTGGCCCTGAGCAGCCTGATCTAGTTAGGCTTGCTTTGAACAGGAGGTTGGTCCGAATCTTCCAGAGGTCCACTGCACCATCAGTTCCACTTAGGCTACGCCCTGGCTTACTCCAAAGAGTAGCCTCGACAAATTTGCTGATTACCACAAGATAGAGTTTAGAATCTGAGGTAAAAAGTGATGGTGGGACCATGACATGACAATTTCTGAATGCACCAATGAAGTTTTTAACAAAGATGTCAATAGAATTTCTCCAAGTATCTGTAAACCACTGCCTTTAGTATTCACTAGCTCATCGCACTGGTCCAAATTGAGCTGAATCAGAAAAGTTTCCGAAGTGAGGGAGGAGGGCAGAGAACAAGTACACTGAGCAGAAGAGTTGAATTGAAGATTGTTTCACTTGTGATAGCATATGACCTTTTTCTCTCCAATGAAAGAACTCCACCATGATTTGTTTTCTATTGGGAACAGAAAAAGAAAACTCTTGCTAAGACGTGTTAGTTCTTTGGTGAACCACTTACAGAGAGTTAGAAATGTATTTGAAAGAAAATTAACCTTCTAGCAGTTCTTCAAAATCATCAACAAAAAACTCTTTCAAAGGTGGGCGCTTTGGTCGTTTCAAGGTATTCAGAAGCTGCTGGATTTTAGAGGACACTCTGCTATTCACTGGCACACCTGCCAAACAAAAAATATTATTACTTGCCATATATTAATATACATACACTAAAACACATGCTGCCACATTGCTGACATTGCTCTAAGCTCAGTGCAGCTTTCGGGTGGAAGAGTTATTCAAGATGAGCAACTTGTTTGGAAAAGACCCAAGCTTTAATTAGTTTAACAGTTTCAACCATGGATTCATTTGGTTTAAAACAATGCTGTTTCCTAGCTACCTGGCATATACCTTCTCACACTTTAATTTAGCTTTTCAGACTGCTGACTCCATAAGAGTCCAATACAAACCTGAAGAATGTTCTTTTCTTCAAGAGTCTATGTATTTACTACATCTTAATATTTATTCAGTTTTTAAAATCTGAGAATGCTTGAGAAAGATAAGTGAATCTTTCAATACTTTGCAGGGGTAGCAAAAAATAATCACACCACAAACCCATGTCAAATACTGATTTTCGTTTGTATATGTGATATATTTATTTTAAATTACATATAAATGTGTTTATTTGTATTTATTGAAATTTAAACCTCTGAGGCAATGCAAAATTAAAATGTGTGACTAGAGGGTTTACGTTGCCTTTTACTATAGAAATACACAGAAATGGGGACATGGCTCCCACCAGCAGAACATGGGAAATGCAGTACAGTTTCCTCTCCTATGTAAAGCTTTGGAAGGGGCAGGCACATAGCACTCAACGGGTATTAAGTTCTCTTATGCATTTGCTTATTCAGAAAAAGGGACATAGATTGAAAGGTAGGAGGTTTATAATACAATCACCATCTGCAGTTTCCAAAATGCTGCTGTTGTAGCCTCTGGGAACTCCTCGTACTGATGCTACCTGTGGATGTTCATGATGTAAATGTTCCACCAGGCCAGTGGTTACATCTGGGGGTGCAGAGTGGTTCTCTGTAAAAATGGAAGACAGACATGAAAGCTCATCAGTCATCCTAAGAAGCAATATATCCAAAGTTGCTTCTTACAGCATTCTTGCTATTCTCTCATGTGTTTTCAATGAAACTCTGATTTCTCTAATCAAAACTGTAACCAAAATCTTCTAGATACAGGGGAAATCCTGAAAGGAACCGCCATGTCTCTCCAGAATGAAGAGGAGCTATTCCAACTTTCAAAGGGATTCAAACAAACTCTGACAAACAGAGAGAGCTGTGAGTCAGTCCATCACTTCCAGGTGAAAGCAAGATTCATTATGAGTAAACAGCACAAGTCTACAAAGAAAGGCTGTCTCACAACTCCCAGAAGAAATACAGGCACCCAAAGTCTCACCACAAAACTGGAATGACTGTCTAAGTCCCATAGAAAGAGAAAGGGACAAAAGCATAAAGTTTAAAAGAAGCCAATCTTCGCCCCAGGATAACATGAAGCACTTAACTACATTCTGCAAGCTGTAAGAGGAAGACTTTTGCTGAAAAACAGAGATTAAGATTTAAGGTGGCAAAGATAGCACACTTAGGTCTGAATACATCTTGAGGATGGACACAGAGAAATAAGAGACTTCCTCAGGGCAAAGTAACTGTTGACTTAACTGTCACCTACAGTTTGTGAGACCAGTCATGGTTTTCCTTTAACAGCTTTTCTTACCACCTGTTTTTAACAGTCTCACAACAATACTGCAGGTAAAAGCTTCTTGTTTATGTTGTACAGACACAGTATACTCTTCACTGGGGATCTATGAATTAAAACAACCAAAATGCCTGTAACACTCAAAAAAATCTGTGGTGTAGATGTCAACATTATACACACATACTGCTCACATGAGAAAAATTTAGCACAGGGTTTTCTGAGGCATGAGGTGGTCATTTGTGGCTGGACACGATATGCTGTTTCATTTTAATGGTGTGTGCTACCAGCAATGAATACTTATTTTTTTTATAATGTATATTCACATAGGGAAAGCCAGGCATTTCTCAAATCCTCATACACTCACAGGGCTTGAGAAACATCTTGTAACAACCTTGAGTCAAATGCCTGCTTTGCTTGGAACTGCACCATGTGTCTGTGCTGCAGAACAATGATTGGGGAATACTGACATTCCAAAATTGTGACCTAGATTATGGAATGGTTTTGAATGAAATCACAGGTTAGGAAATGGCAGTGTCCGGGTGAAGTGTTCAAACAAGACAAAACAAGAATTGGAGGCCTGAAATATTCAGAATCCTAATAAGTAAAAATAGGAGTGCAACAGGAAGGAGCTTAAGAACACAGTGCTGCACTGTGCTGGAGGAACTGCTTGGGGTCACACAACTCTGCAGTGATACTCCTTGAATCACAGAATAATCATAGAATGGTTAGAGTTGGAAGGGACCTTAAAGATCATCGAGTTCCAACCCCCCTGCCCTGGGCAGGGACACC
>JAOXNO010000078.1:22762487-22781029 GCA_028565335.1 Limnodromus scolopaceus | reverse complement strand
ACTAAGAAAGCTTCATCAGTAGGCTCCTCTTGATCAGGTGGCCAGTGGTAGACACCAACCACAAGACTCCCCTTGTTGCCTCGGTCTCTAGTTCCTACCCATAAGCTTTCGACTTCCTCTTGGGTATTCCTTAGGGACATCTCTTCACACAGTCCTCTGAGCACATACCTGTTCAGCTATATACGATTCCGTATAAATTCAAGCCATATTAAAAATCATATTCCTCATATTTGGCAACAAATTTCAGTTACCAGTTGTTTAATTTTCTGCCTCTCAAGAATATATGTGGTTCCAAGAGCTTCAGAGTAATTGTTCTTAAGCAGTCTAGAAGACACAGAAATCAGAATAATTCCATAAAAAGCCCATTTTAACTTAATGGCGTTTTCAAAGTTAGATCTCTCTAGCAGATCTCTTGACCATCCCTAGTCAAACATGGCGATTTTGAATGAAAATACGCAAACAATTGATCTTTCAGAAGATACAGCTGTGGCAGATCATCATTCCTGGGTCTGTGCCTTCTACAATGGTTTATTGCCATGGTTCTAGCTTTTGGCTGCTGACTACATCTGCTCCTGGAGAGGATCCAAATCTGCCCCTTAGTTATTGCAACCTTCCCTCTCTTTTGGGCACAAAGGAATAAGGAACAAGACAGGTTTATAAACAGCCAGGTTTCAACCTACCACACAACTGTGGCCTACTATCGCTTCAGAGTAAGAAAAAAAAGCTACAGAAAAAATAGGTTTCTCAAAGAATACATACTCCAACCATCTCCTTATCCACATAGAAGTTTAATGAAGCTTTTTAAAAATTTCTAAGCTTTCAGATGTCTTATACAAGCTAAGGAAGGAAAAAAACCCCACTTTAAATGCAAAATATTAACTGCGTATAAAAAGGAAGGATCCACAGTAAAAACATTCTAACATCAAATATAACTACAATAGAAAAGTAGCAAGGCAACATCAGCAACTACCTCCGTGGCAGCTGCACGAGTTAACTAGTGGTTCTCTGTGCACTGTGAGCCAAATGCTATGTACTTGGCTTGCAGCTCTTCCTAGCTGGGACCTGACCCAAGACAGCCACAGAAACCACCACCCTTTGGACCAAACTTAGATTAAGACTACAGCTCAAATTCTGATCATGTGAAATCCATATGGGAAGGATGAGAAACTTGATGGGGCAAAACCAAAAGTACATTAAAATTTTTGGAAGGCTGACTGATGAAAGCAGTTCCATTACTGCCAGTCAGGAGTTGGTTTTGAACTTCACGTTGTGACTGGAGTCTGATGCTTCCTTCCTGGTGACTGATGGCAACTGTAACAAAATTTCAGTTATTAAGAAAGCCTAATTTTAATTGCATTAACTTCTGCCAATTCAGAAGTTTTGAGATTTTAAGGCAGTGGTTTAATGACTTAAGACAACAAAACTAGATGCTTCGGCACTACTCAGATTCTTTGCAATGTCTGATTTTTCTTTCTGAGCTAACTTTGCAAATAAAGGCAGGCCCATAAAAATACAATTATTTTTGTGAACTGATACAGCTGAAGCAAGTCCTCAGAATATTTCTGAATGGCCTGATCTCCCAGGATATAGAATTAATCTAGTGGTGCATTTTCTTATAAAGATAGAAGTATCTCATAACAAGTCACCTAGAAACAATACAACAGACCCCAGAGACACTTAACTCTGCTTTCAGAATATATTAGTTAGGGCGCTTCTGTATCCTGGTACAGCCTAGTGAAAATATACTTGTCTGTTCTGCTAACTACTTGGGCAGACACGTTAGAAGGTGGCACTCTCCAGCAGCACAAACACACAAAACCACTCACACAAACATGCGCAGGTTCCACGGCCGCATCCTGCACCCCGCTCTGGCTGAGCAGGATGGAGGTCACCCACGCACACACATACAATGTGGATCCCTCCAGCAGCCGGGCTCAGACGCTGGGTCTGCCATGTAGCTGGCCCTGCATGCCAGTCTCTCCGGTTGCTGGCACGTGGACATACAAACCTGAGGCTGCAGCTCTGCTCCACTTGCTTGTATAGACTGACTGACTCAGCCACTCCATGTGCACAGAAAACACTCAGAATCCCTCACCCAGGAGAGGTGTTAGGAACGGAGTATAAGCGGGGAGAGGACAGGCTGCAGGGTCAGGTACAGGGCATGGCCAGGCGAGTGTACCATTTATGTACGACCAGCCCTTTTTAGCCTCTTACCCTGCTATTTTCGCCATGCTTGTTCCTCCTCAAATCACCTCTTTCCCCATCTGTGGTTCCTCACCTAAACACCCCACAACAAGCCTCACGCAGTCCCAAAATACTCTTGCCCTGCATCCCATAATGTGTCCCGTACCCCTCTGCAGCATCTCCTCTCAGTACAGAAGGTGCTCTAGCGTTGACTAGTCTTGATGTGTTTCATGCCTGGAAAGGAGGGCTGAGGTTCTGCAGGGACACCCCTGGGAGGAGCCTAGACAAGGTGAGCCTTCTGCCAGGTCCTTAACTTGAATTCCCACCTGCTGTTGTTCACCATGCTCCTCTGGGCTTGTGGAGAAGGGTCTGAGATAGCCTGATGGCTCTTGGACAGGCCTGGGAGTAGCTGGGGCAGGGTATTACTTGGGCTCCCCACCTGCCACGTTCTGTGTTCCTGTGAGGGTGCGCAGCCCAGCTTTTATCACACAACCTAACAGCCTCTCAGTTTTTTAGAGTCTTTGAACCACCGCCCAAGACTTTGCTTCTTCAGAGCAGCACAGAGCCCTGATCTCCGGCAGAGTGGGTGCAGCAGTAACTGCAGGGACACTGCTTCAAATCCATCCCAAAGGTATTAAAAAGAGAATATTTTGGTTCTCTCAAAAAAATTGCAAGGAGACCCCTACTTTTAAATTCTAAGGGAGACAGGAAAGCCTAGCTGTCCTAGCAGACGCCAGCTATTTTTTGTACAGCAAATCTTAGGCAAAACAGCAGCATGTTCTTTTCTTGTTGTGATATACCTCACACCAAGCACATAGTGATTTGTCACACTAGGGGAATGAGAGAAAAGGACAGAGTGATGCTACATGAAATGCACCAATGGTTGTTCTATCAGAGTTTATTTTGGAGAGTGAGAAGGAATATTGCTTTGAAGAGCTATAAGCAGAAACCTCAGTGCCTCTCTCCCAAAGCCTCAGCACACAGATGGTTGCTATGCATTAATTTTCTGCAGGATTTCACTTTATGCAATTTATGACAACTCTGACATACTAAACAAACACGTATGCAAGAAAATTCAAGAGCGCAATAACCACCCTGGTGCAATAGCTGCCCTCATGGGCTTCTGAGTATAGAAGTACTAGAAGAGTAAGCTAATCAAAATGCATACCTTAACATATCTTATAGTCAAAAACATAAGGGTGAAGAAAGACTATATATAAGGTTACAGAAGCAGCTTATTATTTATTACCTAATGAAATAATCAGAGAACCCACAAAAATAGTATTCAAAGTGTGTGACTGGCAAAGAAAAATGGAATTTCCTGTAACTAGGAAGGCCAGAAAGAAGAAATATAGCCCAGGATGCAAAAGAGCAGCACATCAGAACTGCTCTTTTACAGAAGAGAGATAAGAAACAGAATTGATGGAGAGGGGCACTAAAGGTCAGTGTGCTTCTACTCCCAGGTATATTAGAAAAGACAAGAGCACATCATTCAAAACTTAAGGAAAACATAAGAGCTTAGGGAAATTCCTCTTCTTTGTATACAAGACATTGGCCCCAAAACACTTAACTCACTAGCACATGTCATCTGGAGAAAGATTTTCTTAACCTATAAAGAATTCATTGTGAGACAATGCTTTTCCTTAAAAAAAAAAAAACACACACACAAAAAACCCCCAACATTCTAACCTAAACAATCTGAACAATTATAGCATATGATTTTCTGAATGTTTTAAATTGCTCACAGTTGAAACCATCTGATGAGTGTTCTGTAAGCTAATGCAGCAACTTAATGATCTGGCATTTTCTTCAACTCTTAAAAAAAGAATCCTAAGCAACCCGAAATAAGGTATTTATAGCTCTGATATGCTTGCCAAGATTATCTCCTTCCAAGCGAGACATTACATAAGAGAACATACTTAGCACATAAAGGACAAGTGCTCGTTCTATTATTGCTTTCAAGTGTACCTTTAGCAGCTACAGTATCTCTAGATGAGACACTAAAAACCTTGAGGAAAGACACCAAAGAGCAAATCCAACAACACCTGATTATCAGGAAATACAGACATGAATATAGAAGTAGTTTATTGCAACATAATTACAACTTAGCATTTGCTCTTCATATTTTGCTATCACATTCACATCGATTTACATATGTTAATTCAATAGATACCTGGAGGTGTGTATGTTTCTACCGAAGAGTGCACAAGAACGGACCGTCTTTTTGAAGGCATGGGCATTTTTCTTTCTTTGTATTTTGCAAGTGCTGCTTGTACTGCTTCTGTGTGGACATCTATATAGAAAATGAAAAAAGGTTAAGAGATTAAGTTTAATCATTATTTCTTTCTAAAAACATAGAAAGCATCAATGCCATCTTTTACAGCTCAGATGCAAAGGCTGAATCACACATGATGGCCCTTAGGGCTTTAGTCCTGTATAGCCCAATTGCTTAGCTTGCAGGAAGGAGTAGATTCTTCTGCTCAGGAAGCAGCACTTCTTGGAAAGCAGAAAGATCCAAAGCTAAACTACCCTAACATGGTTTTCAATTCTGAAGCTGTGATAATTCCATCAATTGTTTCTCCTTCAATGGTGTTTAGTAAGACTGAATAAATATGCCTGCCTTCCACTCAAATTCAGCTCAGAAGCAATGTTTTCAAAAGTTAAGGGAAGATATAAGCAGGGTGAAGTCAACAAATTTTCCTCATGAAATTATTATGCATTTTTCTTACCACACTTCTTTCATGTGGAAGCTGCTAGACAAGAATTACAGAATGAAACTGTTCAATTTGACAGAAAGATGTATCCTTTTATTATTAACTATCTATCTAAGGTTGCAAATACATAACAGATAGATAGATGTGTAGGTATGAAACTTAGACATATGACATACATACACTTACACAATTTACATATTAAAAACCAACAGTAATTTCTCTGCCCCATACTTACAGGGATTAGCCTTGATGATGACTACAACTAAAGTTCCATATTTTATAGTATCTCTTCAACAACCAAAAAACCAAAAAGCATCACTTTTGGTACTAGTCCTGAACCTGCTTTGGTCATACTCAGCACGAGGTTCTTCCTAATTTATTTTAAATATGCTGATCAATTCCAGTTAACTTTGACAAAGCAAGAGTGTCGTCGTTTATGCTGAATTGGCACGTGACGGCGACAGATGCTCTCCCTCCACTTCTCACTCCCAGGAGAAGAGATAAAGAGATTTATGAATGTAGAAGGACCTAAACTATTTTAATGAAATATTAATAAAATTAAAAGGAAATAGTGAAACAGATACAATATATACAAAACCGTATCAAGCTCCCAGGATGACGTCACCAGCAGGCACCTGGGAAGTCCCAGAGTGGACTCAGTGACAGATGGGAACTGAATTCTGGATCTGGAGTCAGGAACCCACGAATCGGGATCAAAGGCAGATGAACAGACAGGGTCCTCCTTGGACGTCAGCCATTGAAGAAAGAGGGCTGACACAGCTTTTATACTGAGCATGGGGCAGATGGGATGGAATCCCCTGTTGGTCAGGTTTGGATCACCTCTCCTGTCCCCTCCTCCCTGCAGGGGGGACCCCTCTACGCTTTTCTGCTTCTGACCATCCAATGGGGCAAATAATGAAATTAGCTGACCTTGGGTGTTACAGCAATAAGTATAAGCAAGAGCCTCTCTGCACACCATTCCTTGGCATGAAGTACAAACATTGGTCTTATCACCCTAAAAAAAAAGTTTTCTCCACAATATGCTGTTAATTTCAGAGATTTAGAAGAGGCTTAGCTAAGAAGATAAAAAGCTGGTTCTGTTTTACCTCAAACCTGGACAAAGAGGTCCATAGCATAAGTAGCCATGAAAAAAAGCACCAACACCGACATGAAGGATTTTCATACTTGAGTCAACTAGATGATTCAACATCTACTAGAATCAGAGTAGTAATACTTCCAAGGAGCAAAAACACATGAAGCAATCACCTTGCAGTTTTCTTTCTCCTATCTCTTAATTGAAGTAAAGAAGAGAATTTCAAAGTGAAGAACACGTTCTAGGGAAGAATTTTTAATGAAACATGAGTTAGTGGAGCAGTGAAGGAAAATCACAGAAGGACATAGCAGTCCACATGAAGTACTACCTAGGTTTTTGGCACTGGTCAGTGACAAGTACAACAAATAACCTAAAACCCCTACACATATAAGGCTTCATCTTGAATAACTGTCCACTAGCAGGATTGCCTGAACACTTAGGATCATTCAGAAATACTCATATTGAGAAGTGAAAATATTAGCTAAGCTCTAGACTGATGAGACTGCGACCAATACTTCTGAATCACTGAAAGTTGATTTAAAGAATTTTTATATCAACAAGGCTATACAAATATTAACTCCAGGAAAAGAGGAAGTACTGGTAATTAGCACTGATAGCTAGATTAACGTTTAAAAGCCAGTCTATTCATAACAAGTATGTTAACTGAACTTTTTAATATCCACCCATTTCTACATGTATTGCACTGTATGATTAATGAGCTCTATGCCAAACTTCCCCAAACAATACTAGTAACATGGCAGGGTTGCTTACTTGCTTCTTGTTTTGTTTGTTTAGTTTTTTAAGTATCCCTGGTACAAATTAAAAAGGACATCTGAGGCTCTGAGACAGAAAATTGCCAACGTATACAGCATATTCCTCTACACCCTCCTAGCTGTCTCAGCTAATGGTTCCCAAGTATTCCTTGTTACAGTTGTGCTATTCTGCAGATTATATTTCTGTTAGTTTTAACATGATGTACTATTTTAAATGAATTAATTTCTATCCGATTCATGACTCTGCTTGTAATTTATTTGGACTCTTATTTGGTCACAAAGTAACTTGGAAATCATGGCTGTAATACAACCACTAAATCTGGTTTTTCTCCAGTATATATTCAACAATAAAATTCTATTGATGATACATTCGAAATGCAAAAATAAATTTAAATGACCAATTTGTACATACTCTTAAATATGTTTAGTTAATTTTGATAGTATGTAATCTTCCCTGACATTCAGAAGTTTTTTCTTTGTGTAGCTGAGTATGTCTTTCCCAGAAGTCCATATATATATCCTCAGAACATTTAAGAAGTCTCATTCATCCTTCAATTATTCATAAAGCACCCATAAAGGCATAGCAAGTACATTTTTGGAGCAAGGTTTTAAATGTCAGTGATGCAAATACGATGTAATAACCACTGTGCCCAAGCAGTTGCAAAGCAAGGCGATGCAAGACCAACAACATATTAAGGACGTGCAGCGCATGTCATTGCTTGCACTTCTCATCTCCAAAACCAAGACACGCAATTACCCACGAAAAACAAGCAGAAAAATTTCCAGTTGAAAATCCAAAAGCATCTAGGAGAGAAAAGTCTCCAAGCACCTGTCTTTTCTTACTATTGTGAAAAAGAATTTCACAGGTAAACAGTGTATTTCAACCACCTGAAAAGTAACAATGTAAACAGGATGTGATGAGGATATTGATATTTTCATAGAAGTTTCCAAAACAGGTTTGTCACAGTGGGGTTCATTTAAAATTAAGTAGAACATCCATTGTGACATTTCCCTTTTTTGTGCACTTGCCTTACAGAATGACAGAATAGTATGGGTTGGAAGGGACCTCTAGAGATCATCTACATTCCAACCCCCCTGCTAAAGCGGGTTCACCCAGAGCAGGTTGCACCGGATCATGGCCAGATGGGTTTTGAATATCTCCAGAGAAGGAGACTCTACAACCTCTCTGGACAGCCTGTTCCAGTGCTCTGCTACCCTCGAAGTAAAGAAGTTCTTCCTTATGTTCAGACATTTCCTGTGTTCTAGCTTGTGCCCATTGCCCCTTGTCCTGTCACCAGGCTCCACTGAGAAGAGACCGATCCCATCCTCTTGACATCTGCCCTTTAGATATTGATCCCCTCTCACTCTTCTCTTCTCCAGGCTAAAAACACCCAGGTCTCCCAGCCTTTCCTCATCAGAGAGATGCTCCAGTCCCTTGATCATCTTTGTAGCCTTCTGCTGGACTCTCTTCAATACTTCCTTGTCTTTCTTGAACTGGGGAGCCCAGAACTGGACACAGGAAATACTTGAGAGCGAGCTACAGTAAATATGCTAATCCTATAACCTTCCTTTAACAAAATATCCCAAACAACCAAGCAAAAAAACCCAACCCATAACCCACACGCTGTAGTTTTCTGAATGTTTAGTTAACTGTTCTACAGACTGGACACACAATCAGCAAACAAGACAAAATTATTAAGTATGGTGTAAAAATCACAATAAGAAAAGCATCAGAAGGCATGTCTACAATTTCTAGCATTTCCTCCATTCTGGATTCGAACAAAACCATTATGAATGGTTATAGAATACAGAATTACAGAAATACAAAACCATTCATGTATAGAAATACTTCAAAAATATTCCTTAGCTCTTCCCTTCTTTCAAAGTACTTCCAACTTTTTCTTTAGGTATAGGTACTGCTTTACTGGTAGACTTTTCCTCTTAAAACCTGATGTTTTAGCTACATTTCTTTTCCCTACCAGATCGGAAGCGCTCATCCCTCGAGTTGATAGAACGGGATTTCTGCTGTTTAGATACAGCAGCTGTAGCTTGCGAAGAGCCTGGAACTCTGTTCTCTGCTTGCAGGGATGGATCCACACCTGAAACAGAGTTTTATTTTAGTACAAATTCAGGTTCACAAATAAGACATCTGCTTTCCACATCTACGTTCTTCATCACCCTTGACACCTACCTACAAGTACTTCTGAAGTCTTAAGTCTATACCTTTAATAAAATCTCAACTTCCAACATTTTAGATTTTTTAAACTAAAAACTAGCTTGATCTGGTAAGCATTTCATGCAGAAGATCAGAAACGTCTGAAGAACAGAAATACTCCTTTGCTCCTTGCAGCAGTTTACAGTCATTTGTCGTTAGGTGCTCTGTGTGCCAGATCCATGCGGAGGGAGGAGAGGGACCCAATCCTCTCCCAGCTTACTGCTAGACATCAAGAGAAATGCCACAGGGATGGTTACAATTACACACTGGATTTGGAGACCCTGAACAGACAAGATGATACTGCTCCACCTTTTAAATAAAGCTTGCTCTATTCTGTCACATTTCTTTTGAGTCTAAAAACAAGACAGCTAATGTCAGTAGAATTTAGGAATATGCGTATCTGTTTAATCTATTCCCATTCAATAGTGCAATACCCATAAGACTCACATTCTACAAAAACTCCACAATTCTCTAATAATAACTTTGCAGATATTAAGGGCAGAATTACTCTGTGAGCTTCAGCTGTCCAAAAACTGCTGCTCTGATCTCGCTAGGCTGGGTACTTTACATACTCACTAAAGGATTACAGCCCTTCCCCCATAAAGGGTAACAATAATAAGTGGAACTGACCCACTCTCTAGTTGTTTCCTCTGCACCTGTCTAGAACAGGGCTCTAGGCGGATAACCTAGAGCAGACGCCTACCTTTGGGCTGGCTAATGTTCAGGAAGATCAATCTCACCTATGTGTTGTAGCATAGCAGAAATAGGAAATCAAAGGGGTGGAGAGTAACTACTAAATATTCCCTGTCACTCCCTAACCTTCAAATTGAGGAGACGCCCTGCTGGTTTTCGACACATTTGCACGGACTACATGAATTTGAACTAGGAACTTACACTTGCAATATTATTTTCTCATCTATTATACATCTACACTTCAAGTTCAAAACCAAGACCTGAAACCCCTGCAGGTGCTGAGTGTACACATCAGGCACAGCCACAAGAAGCCAGAGGAACATAAGGAACAGAGAAGGACTCTCTTCAGTTTCTACTGTTTTAAGATCAGTGAACACCTTCAGAAGTACAACAGCCACTACATACCAAGTACAACACATGTAAAACGCAGATGTAGAAGGTTTTTTTGCATGAACCTATCATAAATTTATGATCTTATGTGGCTGTTTGGCTTAGTGTTGTATTTAATAGTAAATTTCCCTTAGCCATATAAGATCTGCTGCGCAACGCACCATCAACAAGCTTGCCGATGACACCAAGCTGAGTGGTGTGGTCAACACACTGGAGGGATGGGATGCCATCCAGGGGGACCTGGACAGGTGGACCCATGTGAGCCTCACGAACTTCAACAAGGTCAAGCGCAAGGTCCTGTACATGTGTCAGGGCAATCCCAAGCACAAATACAGGTTGAGCGGAGAATGGATTGAGAGCAGCCCTGGGGAGAAGAACTTGGGGGTGTTGGTGGACAAGAAGCTGACATGAGCTGGGAATGTGCGCTGACAGCCCAGAAAGCCAACTGCATCCTATGCTGCATCAAAAGAAGAGTGGCCAGCAGGTCAAGCGAGGTGATTCTGCCTCTCTACTCTGCTCTGGTGAGACCCCACCTGGAGCACTGTGTCCAGCTTTGGAGTCTTCAGCACAGGAAGGACATGGACCTGTTGGAATGGGTCTAGCCGAGGAAGGCCACAAAGATGATCAGAGGGCTGGAACACCTATGCTACGAGGACAGGCTGAGAGAGTTGGAGTTGTTCAGCCTGGAGAAGAGAAGACTCCAGGGAGACCTTACAGCAGCCTTCCAGTATCTAAAAGGGGCCTACAGGAGAGATGGGGAGGGACTCCTTGTCAGGGAGTGGAGTGATAGGACAAAGTGTAACGGCTTCAAACTGAAAGAGGGGAGATTTAGACTAGATATCAGGAAGAAATTCTTTACCGTGAGGGTGTGAGGCACCAGAACAGGTTGCTCAGGGAAGCTGTGGATCCCTGGAGACATTCAAGGCCAGGCTGGATGCAACCTGGTCTAGTGGGAGGTGTCTCTGCCCATGGCATGGGGTTTGGGAACTCAATGATCTTTAAGGTCCCTTCCAACTCTAACCATTCTATGATTCTATGAAAATGCAAATATTTACAGAAAGCAGCTTTCACTGAACTGAAGACATCACTCAAGAGCAATCTGTGCCAGCACCTTTGCAAGTAAAGCTATTACTTTAACAAGTAAGAAAGTATTCCTCTTTCTCTCGTGGGGTGTCTGGTCCCTCCCCTTCACCCCAAGTGTGTACCAAGAATGAAACTGGTAATTTAGTACTAATAAATATAGCAATTAGAAGACCTTTCAGTAAGAAGCGGTCTTCACACTTGAAGTGTAAGTTTTCAAACAGTAATTGGATTGAATATATCAGTTCTACCTCAACTAATCAAAATGAACTCTCTTTAAATATAATATCCTCAGGAGAAGTGTTTTATCATCTTCCTGACTGGATCAGTTGGTACACCTCAGCTTTCTTAGGTATCTGTTAACACCACTAGGAGAATGCACTCCATAATCCCCTTTTGGTCCTCACTTGCAGCTGAGAGTTAGCACCTCTGAGTGTTGAGAAGGCAAACTTGAGTCAGCCAGAAAGGATGTGTACAGAAAAAAAATGTGAGCCTAAGTAATAGAAAAGTAAGGAACATCTAATAAATCCCACAGATATAAATTTTCAGAAATTGATCCAACCCCAGAGATATGCTCCCATTTTTACAATTTGTTGTAGAGAGAGAAGAAACACACTCTCACCTAATGGAGTCTTCCTTCTCTCCAAAGTAGGAAGTGCCTTTGAAGTAGACAACAGGCTACATAACATCAAATGCATTTCACAACAGGGGAAATGAGAGAGCCCAGTAAAGAAACTGAAGCGTCCCCAAGGGAGAGCAGTTGAACATGAAGACAAGTAAGCACATGATATTTCAAAACTATCCAATATAAAGAGGTCACATTCCCTGAAACACTATAGCAGAATTCTGTTTCCAAAAGAAAAGCAAATATAGTCTACCAACAGAATTGATTCAACACATAGGATACTTGAAGAGTGGTGAAAACACTTGAGAATTGTATTTTACATGTCATGTGAACAAAAGTTTTACATAATCACAAGTCAAGAGTCCAGCAAGATGTGCTGGTCTGGAAACAGTAAACAACAACTTCATATTCCATTAAAAAGATTGAGACGAGTCATCTCCTCAATGCCTGACCCAACAAAAGAGCAGATGCAAATGGATAATGCACTGGATGCAAGTGGATAATGTGGATGTTGCCACTAAGGTGGTGACAGAGAGAAAAGGACAAGTAGCTAAGCTGGAAGTCTTCCTAAAATACGTTGCCTGTTTATGAAATTTTCAGACAACAGCATTTTACATTAGGAAGGTCAACGTGCCAAACGTGAGGTCCATTTTGTGTGATATTGCCACAAGGGACCTTGGGTGAAGAAGGCAACAGAAGAGCAGAAGATTAATTTTTTTGTTCCATTTTTTTCCTCCAAAAGAGGTTTATTAGCTTTAAGTTGAAAAAGAGATTAATGTTCTACTCTTAATTCCTTACTCTTATCTTTTCCAGTCCTACAGTTCAGTACCCAGCTTTCCAAAACTATCTCTGGGCACCGTATAGCTCATGAATCCCCATTTTGAACTTCTAAAGCTGGTATGAAAGTAAGTAACTACAGAGCTTTGGAATCAGGACTCATAAGACAACAACAAAGCCCTTTTCCCACTCTGTGATCCCATGTTCGCAGTGTCGTGGTTTAACCCCAGTCAGCACCTAAAGCCATGCAGCCACTCGCTCAATTCTCCCCTCCTCCTCAGGGGGGAGAGGGAGAAAAGGGAGGGAAAGGGAAAAAAACCCAACTCATGGGTTGGGATAAATACAACTTAATAGAATAATAATGGAAAAGGAAAATATCATTAATAATAATAATGGTAAAAGAATATACAACATAAAGTAATACAACACAAGTCACTCTCACCATCTGTTGACTGGTTGCCCAGTCCATCAGGAGCAGTGATCCTGGATTCCCACACCTTGGCCAACCCCCATTTATATACTGAGCATGATGTCTGTGGTAAGGAATATTCTGTCAGCCAGCTTGTTCTCTCTAAGCTCCCTCTCGGCTTCTTTGGGAAGCTGAAAAAAGCTCCTGACTAATATAAACATCACCTGCAACAACTAAAACAATATGCATTATTGACATTCCTTCCATACCAAATCTGAAACACAGCAGCCACCAGAAAGAAAATTAACTCTGTCCCAGCTGAAACTAGGACACCCGGCAAAGCTGGTCAGCATAATCTGTGGTCAATGACACTGCTGCATCTGGCACAAGGGTTTAACCCTTGACCGTACAGAGAAAATAAGATGGAAAATGAACTGACTAGTATAATCAACCATCAGATGACAAGCTGAATGTGGGATGCTCCCGAGCCATGTGCAACTTGAGCATTGCTATTTGGCGACACCAGTATTGGGGGAAGGGGTATGGGGAAGAGAGGAGAGCCCAAATAAGTATAAGAGTGCATGAAAGCTTAACTTCAAAACCAGAACTCTCTCTTCCTCCAACACTGACAGAACAGATTTTTGTGAATCAGAGTTAGGGCAGATGTACTGTGATGAAATATACAGAAATGAACATTGGAAGTTCTCTTTAAATTAGAAAAAGGCACAAAATTAGTGGCACTGTTGGAAACCACAACTGTATTTCTTCAAGTTAAATCTCCCTTTTTGAGTTCTCAAAGAAGGTTTCACATCATACTGCAAAACCACCATGGTTGAGTCTGAAAAACATCACTTTGGTGAAAACAGTAAAATAGTGCATCTAACTCTTAGGCTACACAATTATGTGCCAGAAAAATCCTGTTCCACAAGCTTGGTGAACTTGGTAATTTATTCTGGTACTATGCAAATCACTACCTTAGCTTTCAGCAAAAGCAGCTGGATAATTAGGCTAATTCCCCTCGTTCACACTGAAGATCTTTACAAAAATAACATTTTAACAAGTATACACTAGAGACACTTGATTTACTATCATTGCATTTTGTCCATTTTTAACTTACCCAAAGCTAGCAAAAATGAAAACTCATCTTAAAGAGGCTGCTTGTTCCAATTAACGATGAAATTAAAGTTAATATTTGAATTATAACTGTATTTTTAAATCAACTAATACTAGAGAATCAAGACTAACACTGACATTTCTAGCAATTTTGAATTATACAAGCAAAAAATTATTTTACTATAAGAGGGATGGATACGAAGGATGCCTAGTGAAACACATCTGGCATCAGATAGGCAGAGATAAAAATTTCAAAAACATATTTAGCAAAAGCATTAACTTTATTTTGGGGGAGTCTCCTGGGCAACCCACGTGCAGAGCAGTTGCCCTATTGCCTCCTTCATCTCATCTGCATAAAATGTGATGTCTTAACATCAAACTCAACAGTTTTTAAAGACTTCCACCAATGTCTCAGCGAACTCTTATTTGAAGCAGCTATTAGACATTCAAATCTAATTAGCTTCACAAAAAGACTAACCATGAAATTCATCTCCTAAAATAGAATTTCAAAGTCATTTCAGTTCTAAACTAGGTTAATTTATGAGAGATGTTGTACCAGGTTCACTAGCTGAACCTTTCAAAAGTATTCTCTTCCAAGTTTTAATGGTAAACTGAAAAGTAAAACCAAAGGAGTTAAAGCAGCGTGGCAACAATTCCCTCATCTCAGTTTTACTTGTATCATGCCTCCAAACATCCACAAGTCTGCAGAAGGCGGCACATCATATTAAAGAGCTTTGCAGAGAGGAGAGGGGAAGAGGGAGGCCGAAGAGGAAATTTCAGGCTCTTCCTATGCTATTAAACCTTTCTGCAGCTGTTGAATTGGATCTAGAAATAAAGGAGGAACAAAAGACAACAACCAGGTTCAAAGCACTAAAAGAAAGGAAAAGGGGTATGACAAGGCAGAAAACAAAACAAATGTGAGAAACTCCCACTCTGGCCCTAGGCCAACCCTTGGGTCCACTTCTACTCTCTCCTCCACAGCCGGCACCCTGCTCTGCCCAAACACCATGGGCAGCAGCTCAGCCTCCAGCACTCCTTCCCCACTGCCCCTCCAGCCTGTCCCCTCCAACCCTGCTTCTGGTTTCCACCCCCTCTCCATGAATTCAAGCCTCCTCTTGGTGCTTCTCTGTTGCAGCCTGTTCGCCACCCACAGTCACATAAGGCCCCCACCAAAACGAGGGAGGTTTTCGCGATGCAGCGCAGTATTCCTTAGTTCCCTCTGCCATGGCCTGCCCAAAAGGAAAGGGAGTTTCAGCAGTTTCCTAGAGACAGGCAGTCTACAAGAACAGGTATGGTCTTTCCTGGCAGGTTTTCCACCCATTTATTAATCTACGCAAGGAACAGGGCCTTCCCCGTTAGTACCAGTTCATACACCATGTCAAAA
The DNA here is from genome assembly GCA_028565335.1 of Limnodromus scolopaceus. Taxonomy (NCBI): domain Eukaryota; kingdom Metazoa; phylum Chordata; class Aves; order Charadriiformes; family Scolopacidae; genus Limnodromus; species Limnodromus scolopaceus. Next base: position 22,765,579 of record JAOXNO010000078.1, on the reverse strand, counting down.
GAGGTGCATTTGTGTGTATCACCTTCATATGAAGTATCTCCATTTAACCCATTGATTTCACCATGACTAGGGTACTTTGTACTCCTCAGAGTCTTCTCAAGCAAAGCTGCAGAGCTGTGAGAGGTTCAAAAGAGGTCATCCTGCCCCTCTGCTCTGCCCTGGGGAGGCCACAGCTGGAGCACTGGGACCAGTTCTGGGCTCCCCAGTTCAAGAAGGACAGGGAACTGCTGGAGAGGGGACAGCAGAGGGCTACAAAGATGATGAGGGGCCTGGAGCATTTCCCTTAGGAGGAGAGGCTGAGGGACTTGGAGGATTTTAGTCTGGAGAAGAGAAGACTATGGGGGGATCTGATCAACACCTATAAATACTTAAAGAGTGGGGGTCAAGAGGACGGGGCCAGTCTTTCTTCAGTGGTGCCCAGGGACAGGACAAGAGGAAATGGGCACAAACTTGAATAGAAGAAGTTCCACCCGAAGATGAGGAGGACTTTCTTTCCTGTGAGGGTGGCAGAGCCCTGGAAGAGGCTACCCAGGGAGGTGGTGGAGTCTCCTTCTCTGGAGACATTCAAACCCCTCCTGGACACGTTCCTGTGGGACCTGCTCTGGGTGGCCCTGCTTTGGCCGGGGGTTGGACTAGATGATCTCCAGAGATCCCTTCCAACACCATATCATTCTGTGATTCTGTGCTAATGTGTACCTAGCTTAAGTACAGCTTCACAGTAACAGTGATATTAATTCCAGATTTCTTTAAATAGAATTTTAGATACAGTTATTTTCCACTGAACTATAAAGGAAAAAAAGTAAAATTCTCACAATAATCACCAGAGATACTGACGTTTTGCATTAAACATGTATGCTGAGTTCTTGATCTTTTCATAGAAAACTTAAAGTAGGAGACTAAATGAAAATTATTCCTCAAGAGACTGAAATCTGAGGATGTCTATTTTTTGATCTCAGAAGCCTCACTTCAGTTATTAAACATCTAGACCTTGCTTATGTCATAGTTTAATTTTATAATTCTTTGCTATCATACCACATCCCAGAACATATTACCTGATGCACACATTTTTGTCAAGTTCTGAAATGACCTAAGTGTCCTAGGTCAGTGAAAGTGAACAAGTCTACCCAATATAATTTATTACCGAGAATAAGATATTAGAAAATCATGGGTTTAAAAAAAAAATAAAAATAGGCATCATATATATGAATTATGCTTGATGATCTTCCACTGTTCTATAATATTTTTCTCTACTCAAGGAAGTAAACTTCAGCTCATAAGTTTCCACTTGCAGAAAACTTAACAATTTTAAGGGTGTTATTACTTTCCATTACAGGAAGCATGCAACAGCAGCAAAAAATGCAAAAGCATAGCAGATGTTGTTAAAAAAAATCAATGAATCCAAGGAAGTGGATTAGGGAACAGGAAAATTTCAGGCAAATAGGAAAGAAAAAAAGAAACCCAGGAAACTCAACTGTCTCAATGAAAATATCAACAGCAAGAGACATGCTTATTTAGCCATTATGACGAGACTGGTAAGCAGAACACCTATGTGTCATTAGCGAGAACTTTTATTTCTCAAAATAATAGTCCATTTTAAGCAGCAATTTGGGACATGCTTCACAAGCAATCCAGCTCCCCTAACATAAGAAGATTCTGCCTGTCAGTCACAGCCCAAATGAATATAAATTACCTAAGTGCCACGTAGCACAGGTCTAATTAAAGCAGGCAGTAAAAGAAGCAGATGCCACATATAAAAGACCTCCATGGCAGAGAGTCAGCAAAGTCAGCACTAGGAGCAAGAAATGGAAGGTGAAGCTCAGCAATCAGAGGAGGATGGCTGGCCATGCAGCACCCAGCTCCAGCAGAGAGCAATGGGACAATTCAGTCCCTGGACCTTGGAAGGTCCCTGTTAAAACACTCATTGCTTGACTATCAACCCTCAAGACGATGTGGCTACATCATTTACATAAATTTGGTTAGATTGGCTGAGCCAGCAGATGCAGTATTTATTTAAGCATGCTAATTAGAAAAGAAGAAAGCAAGCTACCAAGGATGATGGATATAACCATGTTCTGTGTTCCTGACAGGAACAGATGCCTTACATTGTTAGTTCAAGAAAAGTACAAGGCCTTGTCTATCAAAGAAGACACACCTTTGAAACAGCAGCAAGCCGTACTACCACTAATGGCACACACGGTGCTTTAAAATTTAAAACTGTCTTCATAAAGTCCTCACTGATGCAGAGGTTGACACAGTAGAAAATATCTGCTCTTGGCAACACACAAATGAGTAAAGGACACTGACTGAATAGCATTTCTGGTTTAGGCCTCAAAAAGCTCCATAGAGATCTATGAAAGAACAAGCTGAAATCACTTGTCCTTATTTAAAAAAAAAGAAACACGTATTTTAATTAAAAAAAAAAAAAAAGACAATCAGCTTCTTTCCTTTAAAACTATTTATAAGAGACGGCCTATAAATTCACGGACCACCTCCTCCAAGCTCTGGAGTGGTGCATCCCAAGAAAGAAGTAGTCGGGCAAAAAAAGCCAGGAGGACTGCATGGATGAACAAGGAGCTCCTGGACAAGCTCAAAAGCAAAAAGGAGGCCTACAGAGGGTGGAAGCAAGGACAGGTAGGGAATACAGAGGAACTGTCCCAGTAGTCAGGAAACAGATCAGGCAAGCTAAAGCCCAGACAGAATTAAATCTGGCCAGGGACATCAAGGACAACAAGAAAAACTTCTATAAGTATGTCAGGGATAAAGGCAAGACTAGGGAAGATGTGGACCCTCTCTGGAAGGTCCAAGTCACAGAAGGCTAAATCAGGGGCTATGACAATGAAGAACTGTCCACTGTAGAAGAGGACCAGGTCTGGGACCATCTAAGGAACCTGAGGGTACGTAAGTCCACGGGACTGGATGAAATACATCCTTGGGTCTTGAGAGAGCTGGCGGACGAAGCTGCCAAGCCGCTTTCCATTATATATGAAAAGTCATGGCAGTCCGATGAAGTTCCCTCTGACTGGAAAAGGGGAAACATAACCCCCATTTTCAAAAAGGGAAAAAAGGAAGACCTGGGAAACTACAGGCTGGTC
>JAOXNO010000078.1:22641272-22685682 GCA_028565335.1 Limnodromus scolopaceus | reverse complement strand
CCTCCCCAGGGCAGAGCAGAGGGGCAGGATGACCTCCCTCCACCTGCTGGCCATGCTCTTCTTGATGCCCCCCAGGAGGACATTGGCCTTCTGGGCCACAAGGGCACATTGCTGGCTCATGGTCATCCTGTTGTCCACAAGAACTCCCGGATCTTTCTCCTCAGAGCTGTTCTCCAGCAGCTCAGTCCCCAACCTCTACTGGTGCTTGAGGTTATTTCTCCCCAGGTGCAGCACCCTGCACTTGCCCTTGTTAAATTTCATTAGGTTGCTCTCGGTCCAACTCTCCAGCCTGTCCAGGTCTCGCTGGATGGTGGCACAGCCTTCTGGGGTGTCAGCCACCCCTCCAAGTTTTGTGGCAGCAGCAAACTTGCTGAGGGTACATTCCAGCCCTTCGTCCAGGTCACTGATGGATATATTGAAGAGGACTGGACCTAGTCCTGACTCGTGTGGAACACCACTTGTTACAGACTTCCAGCTGGATTCTGTGCCCCTAAGCACGACCCTCTGGGTCCTGCCTTTTAGCCAGTCCCTTGCTCCTTACATATATATATTTATACGTATATACACACACACAAGCATACATTTATATATACATACGCACTAACTACATAACCAGGGTTTTTTTTTTATATATATATATAAACGTATGTTAACTTGCTTTAAAGGATATTTTTATTTTCATACCTTGTCTCCCCTATCTGCCAGCTTGCTAAGGTGATCCTTCAGTGACTGTATAGCATCCAGCAAGGTTAATCCCTCCTTCTGCCATCCCTCCATCACTGCTCTCGTCTCACGAACATTTTTCAGCTCCCTAAAACCAAAGGGATGTTCCGACAAAGCCAGTATCCTGCAGCTCTCCTCATACACCATCTTCAGCACAGTCTGAAAAGAAAAACATGATCATAATGCGTAATATTAGAAAACAGGCATCAGCACCCTGACAGCACAAGAGCAGATAGTACCAGACAACAAATATTAGAAAGCTGTCGGAGCCTGTGACACAGATAAAGGCATGCAGGTCTGCCCTGCTACTTGGCATGTTTAATAAACCAAGAATACACATAGACACACACATAAATATAGAATGAGCCAACAGTTACCAGAGAATTTTTATCTCTGAACAACTGAGGTAAATCTTTACGAATACAGTGGCTACTATATTCTTAAATACTGTGTTCATAATATTAAAGTACAAATGGCAGCCTTGGCTAGTGCATCTTATTGCTGTGTACATAAACATACTAATATGGAATTAAGCCAAAGGATTGTACTTTATCTTGGTTGTTTCTGAACTATTTAGGTAACTCTTCTTAATTAATAATCTTCTTAAATTCTAACAAGTCTGAAGCCCCGTTACTAAACCCCAGTGAAGTCAGAAACCTGAATTACATATTTAGACAACTTGTCTTAATTGAGCAGATTATGCACAAAGAACATCTCCCAAGATAATCAGTCTTAGTAACTTACAGAGTGGAAATGGTTTCCTCTTACATTATTAGCTAAAATAATCTCTTTTAAATAAATTTCCTGTTCACAAACTATTACATCATGCACAGATGTTTCCTGGTCTCTTTTCAAAAAACATCACTGGAGATTTAAGTCCATTTCTACATATACCTCATCAAAAAAAAAAAGCCAGACTTGATGTGAAGCTGTTTCTCATTGCTACTCACTTTAACAAAAACAATATGGAGTACTTTTCTTTAAGTCTTGATAGTCTTTCTTTGCACTTTTTTTGAATGACTTAACTTTTGAAGAAACTTGAGTTACTTTTTTGTCACTGGAATCAAAATAGTGATTACTTAAAGAACCAATGCCAATCGATGAAAACTTTGATAAGCTTTAACAACAGAAGCACAGTAAGTGTTCAAACTAAACACTCAGTACCGGAATACGCAGGCAGATCTTACAGCCAGTAAAGTCTAGATCCTTGAAAGAAACTAAATAAAAATTCTCTGTATCTTAACCTAAAATAAAATTCACCTCTTCCATGAAGTCTATGAAATCTATGAAACTATGCTCTATAAGAATTTTTTTTGATACAGAATCATAGAATGGTTTGGGTTGGAAGGGACCATAAAGATCATCTAGTCCAACTCCCCTGCCACAGGAATGGGGACATCTTTCATTAGATCACATAGCCCAAAGCCTTGTCCAACCTAACCTTGAATGTTTCCAGGGATGGAACATCCACAGCTTCTCTGGGAAACCTGTTCCAGTGTCTCACCACCCTCATCACAAAAAATTTCTTACTTATGTCCAATCTAAACCTACCCTCTTTCAGTTTAAAACCATTGCTCCTTCTCCTGTCACTACAAGTCCTGGTAAAAAGACCCACTCCATCTTTCTCATAAGCCCCCTTCAAGTACTTAAAGGCCGCAATAAGGTCTCCCCAGAGCCTTCTCTTCTCCAGGCTGAACAATCCCACCTCTCTCAACCAGTCCTCATAGGGGAGGTGCTCCAGCCCTCTGATCATCTTTGTGGCCTTCCTCTGAACCCACTCCAACAGATCCATGTCTTTCCTGTGCTGAGGGCTCCAGAGCTGGATGTGGGGTCTCACCACAATGGGGGAGAGTCACCTCCCTTGACCTGCTGGCAATGCTTCTTTTGATGCAGCCCAGAATATGCTTGGCTTTCTGGGCTGCAAGTGGACAGCACTGGCTCATGTCCATTTTTTCATCCAGCAGTCCTTCTCTGCAGGGCTGCTCTCAATCCCTTAAGCTCTCAGCCTGTATTGATACCACTTGCTGCTCCCTTGTCCACTGATCTCCATTGTAGAAAGCCACCAGATCAGTCGGGCACAATGAAGTAATGTTGGCTGTATCTAATCACCTCCCTGTGTTCTATATGCTTCAATGTAAGTTCCAGAAGGATCTGTTCCATGATTTTAGTGAGCACTGAGGTGAGGCTGAAAGGTCAGTAGGTTTCCAGGGTCCTCTTTATCACTCTTTTAAAAAATGGGTGTGGTGTTTCCCTTTTTCCAGTCACTGGGAACTTCATTGGACTGCCATGACTCTTCAAACATGTACCTGATAAGCTGCTCAACATCATCTGCCAATTTTCACAGGACCCTGGGATTGATCTCTTCTGGTGCCACAGACTTGTATATGTTCAGGTTCCTCAGGCTGTCTTGAACATGATCTTCTCTTACAATGGAAGGGACTTCATTCCTCCAGTCCCTGCCCTGAGGTTCAGGGACTTAAGATGTGAGAGAAGTGATTGGCTATGGAAATTTGGCAAAAAAAGTTGAGTACCTCAGCCTTGTCAGTTGTCACTAGTACTCCTGTCTTATTCATCGTGTGTGTGCGCACACACATTGTCTTTAATCTTCCCTTTCTGTCCAATGTACTAGTAGAAGCCCTTCTTATTACTCTTCCTCACATTCCTTGCCAAATTCCCCTCCAACTGTGCCTTAGCTTTCCTGATCCCATCTCTATACATCCAGGCTGCATCCCTATATTCTTTCCAGGTTACATACCCCTAGTTCCACTGCCTGTGCATTCCCTTCTTACACTTTAGTTTGACCAGGTGGTCCTTACTCAGCCATGCTTGTCTCCTGCCTTCCTTCCTTGCCTGATTTCTCACACATGGGAATCAAAAGCTTTGGTTCTCTAAGAAAAGTGTCCTTAAATAGCTGCCAGGTCTGTTCTGCTCCTTTATCCCAAAGGGCAGTTTCCCAGGAAGTCCCACCTACAAATTCCTCAAACAACTGAAAACTTATTCTCCTAAGGTTCAGCATCCTGAATCTATTCTGTTTTTCAAAGTCAGGCCTACACAATCTATCCTTTTTTTTTTTTTTCTTTTTTCTTTTTAACATAGGCAGAAACCCTGCTGCCTCTCCTTCCTTGCCTCTGAAGAGTCCCAGGCATATACTTTCTTAAACTTGCCTTACTGATTGACTACAGCAAACAATCACTGCTCAGCCTTCTCTATATTCTTCATGCTCCTTCAACGGACTCTGAAAGATCCCTCCGCACCTTGCAGTGGTGTTTCCACAGCTCTCCATCACATCAGAATGACAAGAATAGGCAGGGGAGCGTGATGTCAGCTAGCTATGCTTATTTATGAAGCAGATTTCTGTAAAGACTCCAAGACAAACCCAATTAGTCCTTGTATCACCACATTCTGGAACATCACCAGTGCTGTTGCAACCACCTAGCAAAACTTTTTCAATTCCAGCAAGTACAAGCAAGACAAATGTCAGTAAATTTGTCCCATGAGAGATGCAAAAGTGACTCAAGAACCATCATCAACCTTAAGTTTAAACCATTACAGAACAGTTTACAGTGTAAAGGAAGCAGCTAGGCCTATTTTCTATTAGCCTTTCATTTTTGCCATTTCAGTTTTAATTTGTTGGTATGCTTCTATTAATCATACATTACCTTCAGCTGTGGTGAAAGTATTTCCTTTTCTCTCATTGATTCCATAATATCTGGAAACATTCCATGGTACTGCAGATAAGCCCTGAAACTAGCATCGAGGTGGTCTGACGTTTGTAGCTCCTGCTTTAGTTTAGCTGCCAAAGTCGAGCTGGTATCTGAAGAAAAACACCCCCCCCCAAGTGTTACACAGATGAAAAGAACACCAAACCAGCATAATTGCTTGCAAAATAACCAGGATTTCTTCTATTACTACGAATGCAAGGCCAGCTGAAGTTAGATGGTTGAGATCTCAACTAACTTAAAAGGTTTTAAGTTGCCTTTAGCACCAGAGAAAGTGCAGTAGTTAAGCCACTAAAACCCCATGTCTCCTTTTCAGGATGTAAAGATGAAAAGGCAAAAAGCAGACTTCCACTAGTAAAAATATATGTCTTTCTAAACAAAGCACCACCTGACAGGCATAGGTTTCAAATAAAAAAATCTACAGTAAAAGAAAATGGAAAAGAAAATGTTAGAATATTTTTATACTGAAGTTAACAAAAGGTTAAAGGAATCTATGAAGTTCAACTTACTGCTGCCATATCCATCGCTCATTGCATCTGTGGCAGATGCTCTTGATCTTACATCATCTTGTAAATCAGAAGGGGTTAAAGTTAGATTATCAGCTTCTCTAATCTGCTGGAAAATAATTTTTCATGTTAATTTAGTTTTCTGAATCCAGCTGTAGAGTTTTCTGCATTTATAACAACTTTGTTACTAGTGCAGATTTTAGCAAATGCCTACTTGGTCATAGTGTTAGAGATGGCAAATACCACGATGAATGAAACATTGAAACAGTGCTGCTCTTTGGAAGCTCTTCCATCTCTGTTTTTTCTCCCTTTCAACAGTCTTAAGAAACAGACACGTATTTATAATAAATTACCCTTCAAAAGCAAGGCACAAAAATATACAGCCAGAGATTAATTTCTGAAGTACAGACTCTATCCTCAGGTGAAGTGATACAGACACAGATATATAAAATCATTGCATTAAAAAGAAAAACCTCTATCCTCCAGTTTTGAAACAGTCTCTTTTAACACTCAATGACAGATATTCATACGTGGAGAATGAATTTATGTTACAGTAAACTGAGTAGCATGGTAGCAAAAAAGTTTCCCAGGTTTTAGCTTAATTACTTGCACACGAAGCATTATCACAAATTTATCAGTTACTTCCATGCAGCGTCTCTGCAAAAGTACGAGGATTTGAAGAGTCCTCTCAACAAATCTTCTGAGAACACAAGGGCAATACTCATGTTTTTACTGACACCACATCAGCAGCATGCAGGATGCAAAACCTGCTGTAAACAGCTTACTGATCATTTCTAGGTTTTGGAAGACTGCTTTGAACTATTAGAAGCCATGGTTGACAGCGATTTAACACAGGCCAGAATGTGCTCCACAATTTAACAGTGAGAGAGGAACTAAATATCATATGTCCAGAACATTACTGGACCTACCCTTCTCACTGTGTATGTTTCTACTACTCTGAAGCCAATGGCCCAACAATGATCCAAGGAGGACAGAGCTGAGTTGTCTTGTTTAATTAGAATTAAATTAGACATGAAATATCACTTACTAAAATCTTTTTCTCCATATCCTGGTCATCAGAGTAGGCACTTGGAGAGAAAGCTGGAGATTTTCTGTCCACTCCCACTGCTGCCTCCTCACTGCTGTTTTCATACAGGTTAGAATATCCCAGCAACAGAAAATTATCTTCTTGTATGGATGACCTGGAGTGTATCATTTCAAAATCTGTGCTTTCAACTTCTGAAAAGGGTGTCAGATGAAGCACTGGTTGAAGTTCCATGCTTATATCTTGCTTTCTTACAATCTCAGGTGAGTCCCATGAAGCCATTCCTGCAATGAAATTCTGGAAGTCTTTTGTTGAAGTGTCTTTGCCTATGTTCAAATTGTATTTTGGAGAACCAGCAGTTTGATGAATTTCCAACATTTGCTGGCAAGGCTTTTTCAAATCTTGCTCTTCTTCAGACTTTGTGATCATGTCCAATTCCTGAGTCAAGATATTTTCTTGCGATTGGTTAATCTGAGTTTTTGGATTTATATTGTGAGTCATCAAGTCAAACATAACTTCATCTTTTTCCTACAACGAAGTAACACATATTAATTGCTCAACGGAATTTAAATATGATTTTGCAAACTGAAAAACACGCACTTAAAAATATCTTCTCAAACTTAATAGTCATACCTCTTATTATTCCCAGGTTTTATGTAAAAATGATCCAACACTTCAGGGTATTTTATATGTGAGCTAACTGGGATTTTTAACAAGCACATCATCAACAGAAGAAAAAAATAATCTTTACAATAAGGAAATTTATTTCTGCAGAGATGAATTCTGTATCAATCAGGAAAAATGGTCTTCCCTGTAGCTATGTAGATAACCTTCCTACTTTCATATAAAACCAAATCAAAACCTGTTGCTCTCCTAACTGGACAAATCTTCTGAAGTCTTAATTCCTGACCGAGGGAAGCAGGAAAAAAAATGGTTAAGAAGTCTACAGATGGTTGCTTTGCCTGCCATTTCAATGCAGGATAAACTGTCGACCATTTACTTCCAGTCACTGGAGGGAACAGCAACATGGATTCACATGTCCCATCATGTGACACATAGAGCAGCCACATATACCAACATGTTATATCCTAAACTTTGGTAGGGCTTGTACCTTTTATCATCCTTTTCCTACAGGAGTACTGTACCTTTTTTTTTAATTTTATTTTTTCCAAGCATTAAACAACCAACTGAGGTCTCTGCTGATCAGCAACACTGCAGACCATTTCTCAAACTCTGACTCCATAAAAACAGACCAAAGTCTTTCTACACAACCACCATCTCTGACAGAGTCCAACTGGGAAATAGAACTAGCATGGACACAACAGGTATCCATCTTCCTCAGTTATTGTGATCCTTGCACATAACTAGCTGTTTTCCGTGCTGAGGGCTTGAGTATCTGAATGGCCATAGAACCTTTCCAGCATCTTTCCCATAGTGTGAGGGCATGGTCACAGACCAGACCAAGGCTGGACTTCCACCTTCAGACTGCAGAGACATCTGAATAATGTCAATACTGTGCCATAGAACATGCAGATACATCCCTGCCTACCTTACTACAAGGGCTCTCATTTGGTCAGCATTTCTATATGAAGAGCTTTCTTTCCTATCCGAGACCTCTTGAAGTTCTTCTGTGACGTTAATGCTCTTTTCAACAAGCAGGTGTACAGACCCCATAGGAAGGATGCAGTTGCAGACCCAGTGCCCCAACAAGTCCCACTGTTTGCTCCAAAAGGCAAGTCATCAAACCTTCTTCCTGTCTTTCAGCCTATTATTCACTCCACCAGGAGGCCAACATCCAAATGTAACACCTCTGAACCACATCATGAAAATACCTTCACTCTCATCCTTGTGGATTCTCATCACCTCAGGGATCCAGTGTGGTAGGACGTGCCATCACCAAGTGATTAAGGAACCCTAAGGCTAATGCCTAACTCGATGTAATTCCAGGACTTACTGATGCCATTAATATAGACACTCCTAAGGGAAAAGCAGGCACAAGTGTGCTCGTGGCAAAGGCTGCGCCTCTCCTGTGGCGGAAAGGAGACTCCAGAACATATATTGAGCATGCCAAGCTGCTGCTTCTCTTCAAATGGCTCCATAACTTACACAGAAGGTCTGGCTACCTTATTCCCTCCACTTTTTCATCTTCAGTGCCCCAGGCACTGAATCCTCTCAAAGCCCCCTCTGAAGCTGGCCCACCTACTGCTTTAAGACAAGTCTGTTTGCCCTCCTTGTTGCCTTCCCCCCAACCCCTTCTCTCTACAAATGAGGAATTTTTGCATCCCTAGCTCTGTAGCTTCCTCTCTATTTCACCGCCATCATCCTGAAGAAGTCTTAACAGGACTAGAACAATCTTCCTGACAAGGACCCCTGCCAGACAGCAGAGCTTTGCCCTGTTTTGGGAAGTGGTACCTCCCCAAGCATCCTGCAATTCAAGGTCTACACATCCATGTCTGCAGTCAACATCGTTCTGTTTGACAGTTCTTATTGATTTTTCTTTCAATCACTCAATCCAAGTAATTTTAAGATAAAGTTATTTTTTTGATCTTTTAAATTCTGTGGCTAAGAGTCTAAATGATGCATTGTTTGAAAAGTTATTTTAGCTTATTTTAAACCTGCCACCATGCAAATTGCATTTCATCCTCCATACCACTTACATTGTAAGATACAGTTAATATTTGTTCTCTCTTTTTAGACCACCATTTTAATCCTTTTGTGTTATTAATCCATCTTAACTGATGAGTCCCAGCCTGTTTAAGCCTAATGCGAGCTGCAAGTACTTTACACTTTTAGCTGCTCCTCCCACTTTCATTTTAATACATTTCCTACTTTTCATATTCTTCCCAATATGAACACAGGAATAACTGCAGGGGTTTTCTTTGCTCCTCTAAGAATGCTGCATTTGTTTGTGTTATACTCACTATTATACCAAGGCTCTTAAACGTTTGCAGTTTGAACCAACTCTCATTCACTATTCAGGGTTAAGTGAATTGCCGCTTAATCTCATGAGGGTTTCTGTCTTGGTACTCCAAGCAGCAGTCATTTCTTTTCCTCTGAAGATGTTCTGTATAATGGCATTTAACTAATGCATACTAGAACAGCAGGAAGTACTCAAATACCGTTCTTGTTCTTTTTCTCCAGCTCTCAGGCTCATGGTCACTACTAACTACAGATAGCTGATACACCAAACCAAATATTATATTCTTCCTTATACCAGTATTAACTGGATCGGTAGGAAAAGGTCTATTGTAATGAATGTGTGAAGACAGGGTATGTTGAGTCGAAGTAAACAAAGTATTCTACAACTTTGATGATATCCCTCCTCAGCCTACTGTAAAACTTTTAGCACTTAAACATGGAAATACATATACTGACATATATACGTGAACTTAAACATTTCATAATTTAAGTTTCTACTTGAGAAGTGATTTTTAAATCATTTAACTGCCCCCAGAATTCCAGCATACCTTTACATCCTTCAAAATTTTTACTAGTTCTCTCTTCACTGAATTCTAATTCTTTTTTTGCTGATCCTAATTTAAAATTACGTTCTTCTTTATGAGATGCCACCTTTACAATTACATTCTTTTCATTCTGTGAAGTGTTCACTGCCTTCACCTCTCCCTGCATTGTGCTCAAAGAAAAAATATTTTTTTTTGTGAGCCATTTCTTTATTCATATATATTGCATATTTTCCATATATTCTCAAATTGTATCTATAGTAACTATGATTTTAAAGTTGTGTACGCACCTCACGCTATGTATATAGTCTCCTCTCGCCAAGGAGACCAGTTCCAGTATAGGTAAGTCCACACTGGGGAAGAAAATCATGGCAAAATAGGGTCGGCTCTGATTAGTGATGGAGCTCAGGGAAGAAAGAAGTAAATTGAGGAAAATCAGGGAATGCAAGAGGGAGAAGGACAGAGTTGCACCCTGCCTCCCATAACAGAAACCAAGCAGGCAGACAGAGCCCCGTCTACAGAGAACTCCCTGTCCCTCCTGCCAGGCTGAAGAAGGTAACTTGAAGGATGGGAGGCTGTGGGAACAAGTTCCTGCCTGACGAAGCAGGCGTGTCTTTCCAGGAACTCCCCCACCTCCCCAGGTACCCTTTAAAAAATAGATATGATGCTCTGCGAAGGGAAACCAACCATGATGGGAAGGGTAATTCACTGTCTACAGAGGTGTTGCCAGGGTTAGGTCATGCTAAACCAGCATCAAAACATCCTCAGTTCAGAAAAAAAGACGGGCCATTGTTGTAGGTAACTCCATCCTGAAGGGAGCAGAAGGACCCATATGCAGACCTGACCCACTTCTCAGGGAGCTCTGCTGCCTCCCTGGGGCCTGGGTGAAAGACAAAAAGAAAACTTCCCTCCCTGGTAAGCCCCTCAGATTATGAGCCCTTACTCATTTTTCAGGCAGGCAGAGACAAGCTATTAACAAGAAACCCAAAGGCAATCAAAAGAGACTTCTGGGCCTTGGGACAAGTGGTCTAGGGGTCAGGACCTCAGGTCGTGTTCTCCTCTGTCATCCCAGTGGCAGGGAAGGATGAGGAAAGTAACCAGAAGAGTCAGCAGACCAATGCCTGGCTCTGAGCCTGGTGTGAGAGGCACAACCTTGGCCTGCTGGAGACAGATGGGCACACCTGTCTCAAAAGGGGAAGAGAGTCTTTGCACAGGAGTTGGCAGGGCTCATCAAAAGGTCTTTAAACTAAGTTTGAAGGGGTAAGGAGGGAATCCATTAGAGACGCAAGGGTCATTGATGGATTGTGAACTATGGCTGTGCCTGGGAATGGTCAGGTAGAAGGTAGGCCTTCCTACACCAAAAAGGTGGTGGGACCAGTAGCTCAGCTGAAGTGCTTTGACACTAATGCATGTAGCAGGTGTGGAGCTGGAAGGAGGAGGAGCTGGAAGCCATGGTGCAGCAGGAAAGCTATGATGCAGTCGCCATCACAGAAACAGTCATGTGAGTAATTCCACCATGAAGTGCTGCAATGGATGGCTACAAACTCTTCAGAAAGGACAGGCAAGGAAGGAGAGGAGGAGGGGTGGCCCCATATGTTAGCGAGGGTTACGAATGTCAAGAACTAATTGAGGGTAAAAGTAGGGTTGAGTGCCCATGGGTAAGAATCGGGGTAGGGCGAGCAAGGCTGGTATCTTGGTGAGAGTCTGCTGGGAGACAGGTCTGTCTAGGAACCTCCTAGACTGTTCCCTCTCAGCTATGTTGTGTGCCCAGCTGATATCTGGTAGGTTGAAGTCTCCCACCAGGACAATCATTACTAAGCTGAGATCAAGCAGCTATACTCTTATTCTGAACAAGAGAAAGACAGTGTTGCAGCATGTGATTTCCACCAGGAAGCAATAACTGGCCTTCATGAGTTACTGCTACTACTAAGTGGCTATTACAACCTAAAAGAGACCTATAGAGACAGATAAACACAGCCAGTAGACCTGGTACATAGCATATTTGGTTATGGCAGTTACTTACGTTGTTTAATCAGTGATCTAACAATCATTATCTGTATAAGCAACATGGTCCAGTAGACCACTAGACTGGAAGCCAGGTGGCTAAGCTCTGCTCCTGCCTTGTATACATCCAGTCAGTGATCTGAAGTACATCATCCTGCATAGGTCATCCAACGCTATTCCCACACGATCCCTTTTTCTGAGGGATTTCTAAGACAAACCCTGAATGTACAGAATGTACTTAGGCAAATGGCACTGACCCAAACTAGAACTTTTAGGCAAATAAAAATACAAACACCAGTAATCATCACACATTTTGCACAGCTACACACTTCATTTCCCTTATAAAATTAACATAAGTGATTTTATGTAGTGATTATCCTATAATTTCTTTAAATAAGGAGAGATGGCATTTGAATATAATTTAAATAAGATAGATCCTAAATACATCAGGGTAGCTCAAAAATAACAAACAAAAGCCTAATGAAAATCCACTTTCATCACTGAGTAGCTTTTAAAACTAAGAACCACATCCTGTTGCAATTGCTGGGCTATGAAGTGAAATGGCAAAGTAGTACAAAACATTCTGTAGCATCAAACAATAACTTTGCAAGTAGGTTTTTACCATTAGCGATACCAATACTAAAGCTCAGTTATTTTTCCTTGCTTGGAAACCAAATAATTCTACCTATAAACCATCATTTCCATCTGGTGCTGAAAAGCAAGCAGAACAGTAGAAGTCAACCACCTTGGAATTTTATACCCATATCATACTGTCAGTCAGGATCCCCAAAATCCACATAAGCCTGACACCTAACTTTTTTCTTTTCCTACGCACTCAAACTATTTTCATATAAGCCCTCTTACTAACACTTATCACCTCTGTAAGCCAGCCTTAAAAGACAGTAAGCTGGTATATAACGGACAACTACAGCTCTCTGAAAAACAGGCCATCTGGGTCCTACTGCTTTCCAAAAGTTCACATTAAGTTATCTGGAGCAAATGGTTCTAAATAAGGATTCAGAGTTAATATGAGAGATAGTCTCAGTAAATAAGGATTTAAAAAAAAAAAATATGATACACAACAAAGTATTTTCATGTAGCTCTCAAAGACAGCCTTCAAGCATGGTAAATATAGTCCTAGTAGCTTGTGGTGGGTTGAACTTGGCCAGCTGCCCACCCAGCTGTTCTCCCACTCTCCCTCTTCAACAGATCAGGGGGACAAAATAAGGTGGAAAAAGCTCATGGGTGGAGATAGACACACGGGTATCACCTACTAATTACTCTCACAGGCAAAACAGACTTGACTTGGGGAAAAATTATTTAATTTATTGCCATTAAAATAGAGTTGGATGGTAAGAAACAAAGACAAATACTAAAACAGCTTCCCACCCTGCCTCCACCTTTTCTCCCCAGCCTCAATTTTGCTCCTTCATTCCAAACTCCTTTACCTCCTCCCCTGCAGTGTGGATATTTGCTCTAGCATGGTATCTCCCATGGGCTGTTTTTCACACTTTTTCTCCTTCCCTCCTCACTGGTTGTGCAGTGTTCTGCCCTTTCTTAAATACATTGCCCTGTTCTTAGTCATTCCAGGCATCCACCTCTAGCTACTGCTGAAGAAACTACACACAGAGAGACTCTTCAAGTGACTCACCACAGTCGTTTTTATGCCACAGTATTCATTTTCACCTTTTCTTACAGCGCTGAAAAGGATAAGCTATAGGGGTTTATATGACACAAAATTGGATTATTTTAAAAAACAAATAATACTATTAAAAAACAAATCACATACCAGTTTATCAGTAGGGGAAGCCAGTACTGCAAATGACTTATCAACATTTGCTTTCAGTTCTTCCAATTCCTCCATTCCTTTTTTAAGGGCTTTGCCTTTTCTTTCTCTCTGGCAGAACGGCTTGAGAAGGTTAGTCTCTTCATGATCATGTTGCTCCTTTGGCTTGTACAACTCCAACTGTGAAATAAGTTCACCTCTTTCCAGCTGTAAGGCTTCAAGCTCTTTCACATATGCCTCATTTTGATCTTTCAGTTTTGCAGTGCTACCTCGCAGTTCATCGATTTCTTTCTGATAAGGTACTTCTTTCTGATTCACTGCTTGCTCCTGGTAATCAAGTCTGGAAACTTCTAACTGAAGACTATAAACATCTTGAGCCTGACTTCCATCACTCTTTTCCAACTCAGTTTGAAGCTCTGCTGCCTCTTTTGTTAAGTACTGCAACTTGGTTGCCTCAGCTTCTCTCTGATCTGCCATTCTCTTCATTTGCATACCTTTCTCTAGAAGATTTGCTTCTTCCCTTTCTCTCACAGTATCTTTAAGTTCTTGAACATGAAAAAATGTTGTCCTCTTTTCAACTTCTCTCTGAGAAAAATGTGTTTGGAAAAGGCTGTACTCTTCCTGAAGTGCATCATACTGTATTCTCAGAGCAGCTAGCTCTGCAACATGATGCTCTGATGACTCTTGTAATTTTTGGCATTTTTTCTCCAGAATTTCCACTTCCATTTTGAACTGTGATTCTTTCTCTTCCAGTTGCTGCTGAAGAGCTTCTCTAGCAGCTGAGACAAGTTCTAGTTCCTCCTGAAGTTCTTTCACTTTGGAGAGCCGCAATGCATTTCTTCTGTTTGGATCAATATCACCCTGACAATCTACCAGTCCCTTTCTCAACTCATTCTGAAGGTTTTCCACTGGCTTTCCCAATGCAAGTTGATAGAGACCATCTTGGTTGTCACTAACTTCATGACATAATGGTCCAAATTGCGCCAGCTCTTTTTGAAGCTTCTCAATTACTCCATGGAGTTGCTCTACCTCTTCATCTTTGTCCTTACGCAGCCTTTCCTGGTCACCACGAAGGTGCTCAATAAGTGATCTGAGTTCTTTAATTTCAGATTTTTGGTCTTCCACAACCTAAGCAAAAGGATAAGGTCTGAATATTACTGTATCTAGGCAGAAATAACATTGTACATAGAGTCTAAATTACATTTTTCTTCCGAATCATGCAAGCATTAGTACACATATTTAATAGCAGGAAGAATTGCACACTTCAGCTGGTAGCTACTCAGAATACTCTCTACTTTCCCAAGAGAATTATCAAATACATTTCACTTACAGTAAGAATTTGTATACCATGCTTCCCTAAAAGTCAACCAATAAACATACAGTAAGTATTCTTACTTTATTCTCCTTAGTATTCTCTAGCTCGTGCTGCAGCCTCTTCATCTGCTCATTCAAGTGATCAATTTCTTGATTCTTCTCTTGAAGTAGTGCTTGTGGGAATGACAAAGCTGAGGAATCAGTAATATTCAGGTCCTGATTTTGCTTCACATGAAGTTTTGCAAGGTCCTCCTGATCAGAAAAACCAGCAATCTCATTAGAAAGGACTTACTTTCTCTTCCAACCTAATGGCAGAACAGAACCAAGGGCTTTATTTAAACATTCCCCTCCTTACTATAATGTTATAGAACTCAAGAACACAACTGCAGCTACTTTGTTTAGATTTGTACCACTGGATTAGATTGCCACAACATTTCTTAGCTTTCAAGAGATGAATACAGTAGTTGCCAGACCAACAACCAACCAGTTTTCTAACTTAAAACACTTGCTATGGCTGTAGAGGTCAGGAACGCACCCAACAGTGTACAGTGTCTACTAAATGACAACACTGTACTTGTTAGGACCAGTAAAAAGATAAGCTTTTTATTTAAATCAAATGACTGCAGAAGATAATGCCATAAGCATGAATCTAGACTACTGGGTGCTTTTTGTTCTATGATAAACCAGCATTAGCCTGGTAACAGTAATCCAATATTCCCTTGACAACAGAAACAAAACTAAGTATCTGCTTATAACATCAAGAGATGAAGACCACAACACTCATGAACAGAGACCTCTGAAGTTTTAGCTCATGCACACTAAAGTTAAGGAAACCTACCTTCAACTGGGCATTCTCTAACTGAAACTGGCTGATGCTGGAAGCGTTAAGGTTTTTTTGCATCTCTAACTGCAAGTTCAGCTGAAATATCTCCTTGTTTTTACTGATCAAATTATCTTTATATTGTTCTAGTTGGTCTAACAAGCTTGCAATCTAAAAAAGAAGAAAATGCATAGTTGTTTCAATTAAGTCCTGTCATTTAAGCAGAAAAGATAAAACTTCAGCACCTTATTTACCAAGAGCAAGTAACTTCAGCAAATTCTATGATTTAAACTCTCCCTAATCAATTTGCGTTAATAAAATACTTGAGGCATAAAATAAGGTAGTGTTCCAGCTCCTCAGCTGCAAAACCTGCTGAGTACTGCAAAGGTGGTTGTTCATTTTCTTCTAAGAACACCTAACTGCTCATAAAAGGTATGTTACTCTCTGTTCTGAACAATGAAGGCTTGACCACAGATGTAATCTGGCATACCAACTGCTAACATGTCTCCTATTGTTATCTACTGTTAACTGCTTGGGATTACATTACCACCATTCTCCTCCTCCTAGAAGTGAGAAGTAACACTGCAGCACTAATCCCAGTCACATAGCAATCAAAAAGGTTCTGAGCATGGACTCCATCAACGTGTAAAAGAGTCAGTAACTACACATTTCCCTGTTTGTAGCCGTTTTAAAGCAAAGAGCTATTTGGAAACACTGATCTTGCCACTCACAGGTTTTATCATCTCTTGCCTTAGCGGGTAGCAAGGAAGAGGGGTTTTGGGGAATGAAAAAGGCTTAGTGAGCTCCTGAAGTAAGCTCACTTGGAAGTTCCACCTGTAAGAAATTAGTTTTTATTATCTTACTGTTCTTGAAACAATGGTGTACAATTAACTGGAGGATCACCCACGCTTTTCTTCTTTGCATATCCTAAGCAGGACTCTACGTTACAGATATATACATATACTATAATAATTACATAATATTACATAAACATTAAGCAGGGGTGTGTGAATGTATATATCCGTGTGTGTAAATCCAATAAAAGTCCTAAATAATGTGACCAATTATGCTGCATTTCAGCTTGTCTTGACACAAGTAATCATCGCTAGCATTCTCACAAAACAGAGGTCAGATGACACCATTATGGATAATTGTCCCTTCTGTTCTTAAGGAATTATTGCTCAAAGACAAACAAAAATATAACTGCTTCCACTTCATTTCAACTTTGGAAGAAAAAAAAATAAAATCAATTTACAACAGATACTAATCAATCAGTCTCAAAGTGGATGTGAATCATCACAAGATGAAGAAGGGGGAGGGGAGACAGACAGGGCTACAGCAAAAAGAAAAGCAAGAAAAACGAAGGCTAGTTAACAGCAAAGCATAGAGAATACTGGGTAAGACGACACATCTACTGCAGCACTAGTCACTAGGCTTTTGAATTCTAAAATTCCCAGCTACAAGTTTGCACAAAATGTTTCTGCAATTATGTCAGTTACTCACAATTTCACAGGACCCTACCAAAACCCTCACCTCTCTCTCCTTTGCCTGATGTGCTTCCTGCTCTGCTTGTAGCTGCTCCTTTAGTCCTGGGTCAGAACTGCCATCTGCTGGTACTCTGTGCCTTGCTTCATCCAATTTGGACTGCAGAGCAGAGATCTGAATGAGGTTATTGTACTGTTGCTGTTGCAATGCCTCTTTATCCTGCAAAATATTTTTTTGTATGTTAGAATTAGTTGTTGTCAATATACATATCCACCTAAGCAGAACAATCCTGCCAAAAATACTTCATAATCCCTGACAAGTCCCAGAACAAGAAGAAAAAGTACATAATCCCAATGGCCTATAAAGAAATAGGAAGGCAAAACAAATGAATGTTTTTTAGCTCACTTAAGTTTTTACCCCTTTATTTTTTCTATCCCAAGTTTAAAAACTTAAGAAAGTTTAGCATTCAGTGTCATACTATAATTTCTCCAAGTGTTTTCTATGTTTAGTAATATAAACATCTTGTTCTTGTAGCCATTTCCAGATTTATTATGATACCATACATTTACCAAGCTAAATTTAAGAGGTGGAGACTTGGTCTACTTTAAGAGATGTGGAGTTTAGGGTAGATCAAAAACCTACTACAAATACTTCATGTTAAGTCAGGATGTGAAGCGCCAGCACTAAGTTTCTGTCAGATTCGTGGTCTGTCAAGCTACCACAGTTTTACTTATTTATTTCAGAAACTTCTCCTTTGTTCCTTTTTCTCTCATAGTCCTTCTCAGGAGCTGGGTCAGTCCAAGGAGGAAGCTTCACTTGGAGAGTTGGCATACATCTCTGTATTTAATACAATAAAGGAAAACTGGACAAGAAACCTAAGGCAGTAACTGCCTTTGCTGTTCAACGTTATTCTCTCCATAGCTCAATACACATACCTCTAACAGAGGGGTTATTTTATTTTTGGGCAAATAAGGAGTCTAATGTAAAATTTAACCATCTTTTCTCTAATCAAAGAGAACTAAAACCCAGAGTACATATGTAGGACCTTCTGTTCTTAAAATGAAAGAAGCATCAATTAAAAAATGAAAAATAAATTACAAAGTTAATGCTGTAACGCAGTATCAAAACAACACACCCAACAACAGGTATTTAAAGCAGTTCACATCCATACTAAATAGGCCCCCTGCTTTCCACCCACTGGTACCCAGCCAGTCCCTGCTGGCTTTCTGGCCAGCTCTGAGGGCAGCCCAGGCACACACAGCGCACGGGAGGAGAGGAGATTCTAGGGGAGACAGCCAGTTAGGGTACACAGCTGGGTCATTCACACCCAGTATCACTGGCAGGATAAAAAAAAAGGTAATAATTATGAAAGTGTCACCTGCACTTTTTTTGGGTAGGAAAACACCTATCACAGAAAATTTGTTTTTCCTGAAGGGAAAACTGAAAACCCTTCTTGCCACCACAAGAAAACTAGGACACTAACCAGCCCCTCAGGTGTCCTGCTCCCCTGCACGAAAGGACACACTAACAACAAAACCCAGGCAACAAGAGCCTTCTTTTGTTTTATATCAGCTAAAAATGAAACATTATCTGCTCATCTTGATAACTGACAGAAGAGCAACGTGCAGAACTGGACCCCTGCAGAACTGGGCTGCCCTACCTCAGCTGTTCCCGCGCTACCGGCCAGCAGAGCTCCCAGCGTGCCGCGGCTCCCGGTGCCGGCACCACACTCAAGGCAAGAGTGAAGTTTCTCCGAGCCCTCTCCAGTTGCTATGCTCTGAGGTTGCTACAGCGACTCAGCAAAAACAAGTGGCGACTCAGGCAAAAAAATCAGAGCTTTACGTAACGCACCTTCGCCGCACACAACCTGCCCACGCAGACACAGTCTAATGCTCTACCCTCTTTCACCGAGACCAAAATCCATAGGGTCGCAGCCGCCCTACACGAGCCTCATTTTTAAGACCTCAAGCCAAAGATGAGCAATTTTCCCAGCGCAACCCTACCCAGATCAACAACCTTAACAACTCAAAAGAACTGGACCAGGTAAAAACAAAGACCTGCTCCATGCGCGTGACAGCAGGATAAATGGATCTGCTAACTGGGAGTTCGGTCAATGTTCTTCCCAAAAAGATACTGTTCCATATTTAAAATTACTCTTTCAGACCTATTTCTTATTAGAGTTAGTCTCCATTATTTGCAACACTACACTTTTCATATTTTGGAATGTGGGGGACAATAATAATCCGTCATTGCCATTCACATCAAGTGTATTTTTAAAGAAAAATTTCGTGACGTGCAATTATTCTTAGAACTCCGCTGGCACTTATTTACTGCATCAAATGGCTTCAAGACAAGCTATTACAATGCCTACAGTTGGCAAATGGAATAGTATAACCTTGTCTAAAACTGATCAATTAGTTTCTTGGGGGAAAAAGCCCAACAAAAAAAAAGTCCGAATTTGGCTTATTTAGGATTTTTAAGAAGGACCAAAATATTGGCACATTCAGACAGCTAAAAGAACATTTTAAACTTATAATTTATAAAGAAATTCTGTTTAACAGAAAGCTAAGTTTTCAGATAAAAGAGCAACTTGCCCACAACAGTATCACCATCTCCATCCACTCCAATTCAAGCCAGACAGAAAGGTAATGGGCATGGCTTTTGTATGTTTGGATAAAAAAAAAAATAAATCACAAACTAGATTAAGCTGGGAAGGGTCTCTAGAGCTCTCTGGTCCAACCTCTGATTCAGAGCAGACCAACTTGGGACCACTGCCACTCTGAGCCTGTTTTTCAACACTGCCCCCAGTATGACCATTTTCCCCTACCATTTAATTGGAATTTCCCTTGTTGCAGTTTATGCTCATATATTCTCATCCTTTCACTGTGCACCTCTGACTCCTTTTTCTCTGTAACCTCATACGTGGTTGTAGGCAACAATAAGGTCTCCACAAAGCTAAACAAACCCTGTTCTCTCAGCCTCCCCTCAAAAATCATTTGCTCCAGCCCCCATCCACCTTGATGGTCCTTTGCTAGACTTGTTCCAGTACACCAAAGTCTTTCTTGTACATGGAATTCTAAAACCAAGCAGGTCTCCAGCTGCAATCTCACAAATGCCAATTAGATAGGAATAATAGTACCTAATAAACTAAGACTGCCTGTAATATATCGTGTTAGCTGAAGCTAACACAAAACAATATTTTGTTCAATATTTTTAAAATGAAAAATAATCAAAGCAAATATTTTCAGAATTAGCAATTAAACTAGTAAATTTAGTTTAGACCACACCATTATCACATCTTCAAACTTGACAGACACACCAACAATACTTAACCAAGGAAAATTGCTGGGAGGAAACTGAAACATATAGTTTAAGATGACAGAAAAGGGTACTCAGATGGTTGGCAAAAGACAAATACTTTTTCTAAATGGAACATAATTCTTAACTTTAAGCTGTGATTCAATCTGCAGTAGCAACAAAACATTTCAGAGTATGGCAAACAGATCTGGCTTCAAAGCCACATAGCAAGAAGAGCTACCAATTAAGACAACATGATTTTAAACACAGTTATTTATTGAATATTATGACTAATATTTAATAACACTATCTTCTCCCAGAGAAGCAAAAGAGCATCTCCGATCCATGTAAACATGGCAACTGTCAAAAAGCAGTAAGTAGACTTACAGTTCGTAAGGCCAGAGTTCGTTTAGAACTGTGGCTGTGATACCTGCCCTTGGTACAACAGTTTAACTCAGCACTAGGTGCCAGGTGTAGTCTCAAACAACACTGTAACGCAGTCCTTGATATCCCCCATGAAGACACTGTGTGCACAATGCCACTCCCATTTAAATAAGTATTTTAAAATTACTTGTTTTAATTCTGTTTCCACTTTCTTCATTTTTTGCAGTTCTTGTTCCAAGTAATGTACGGTCTTTGAGACTTCAGTACTGCTGTGTTCCAGTTCTTCTATCTGTGCCACCAGTTTTTCTACCTCTTTATCATGAGTTGCAATTTCTTGGTGTTTTTGCTCCTTTTCTAATAACAGCTTATTGTAGTCGTCCATCTTCCCTTTTATTTCTGCTTGCAAGGATTCTACCTATACAGAAACCACATTATACAGATATTCAGGCAATATAGCAAACCCAATCAGAAGCAAGAGTAGTTTCATGGCAAAGCAGGTGCAGTTATACTATGGACTCTAGTATGTTAAAATCACAGATGAAAATAAAACCAAATGTGGACAGAAAAGATGAAAAAGTAACTTTCTGAAATCTTATTTTCCAAGTGCAGCAGCTCTTAAGCACACGTTGGATTACTCTCTCAATATTTGCAGCATTCTAGCAAAGTGTGGGATGAAGGCATACTCTCAAGGCCCAGTGGTCATCAAAAGCGTGTGGGGTTTTGTTTGTTTGCTTGCTTAAGATTAAAAAAACCCCAAGATTACATGAGTTGCTACTAATGGTTACATAAATGCATCTAATGCTATTATTTCAAGGAATTCCAGTTTAAAGGAAGCTACTAAGAACTGAATGACAACTATGCAACGTAAAATACCCAAAGCCTACACACGAGAGAAGTAACAGTCAACATAGAACAGGTACTCTTTTTCCAAAAAATCGCTTCAATAACGAGGAGGATAACAATTTTGCACTTGAGCTCACCAAGATCCAATCGTGCACAGAGCTGCAGGAGAAGTCACTGATTCATCCCAGTAATTAAAATGAAGGCAAGGCTAGGAGTTTTGGCACATACCAGAGATAGGAAAGAACCACATATGACAGACAGACTACATCAGAAGTGATAAAGTCATTAAGCAAGAAAGCAAGCTTGGATAGGAAAGCAATGGGAAACCTTCTAAAGGAGAAATAATTTGCTCAATACCACTGAGCAAGGAATGTGAGATTTTACAAAATAAATGCTTTGTTCATCAATAAGTATCTGAATTTATGCAAATTACACTTCAATATTATAAAAGAAAAATCCTTTGTATTAATATAGAGCTTTACATCTCCAAAGTATTGTACAGATATTACTAAAGCAAAAAAACCCCTCTCTATAGAGTTAATTTAGTCAAATCAATAACCATGGAGAGCATCTAGTTAGAAATAGTTCGGAATACCAAAAGTGATTAACATTACATTTTCAGCTGCTTACAGGCACAGATACATTTCCTTAATTCTGTATATACCTTATTCCCTTCTCATCAGCAATTAATCAACTGTTAAGTACAGCTTTTCAGTATAGAAAAATATTTTAGAAGTCTAATACTTTCTAATGCTATAAAATTTTTGCATCAGAATCCCAGAAGCTATGACACTTTACACATGAAAAGCATGGTTTTTTAACACCATGTTGCTAGAAGGCTAGTGCTGCAATTCTGTAGCCAAGAAAACGCTTTCACAACCTTCACCCTCAGGGCATACGCTCAGGTGGTAGCTCCCAGTACCAGCCAGCACTCTGTTCACAAAATAATCCCACTCACGTGTACCTTGAGCCTACAGAACAGCAAAGAGAGAAACTATGAACTCCCACATGCAGAAATTAGAAGTTCACTTGAACTTACTTGTTTTGGAGTGAGTTAAGCGATTTCTGACATTACAGCTGCACTAAACAACTGTATAAGAACTGTCTAAATCCTGACGTTTTATTTTGGCACGAATCATGTGCATACTTCACCCTACCCACAAATGTCACTTGCTTAGTTATCTTGTGTACTTTTCTCCAATTAAGTTTTAATATTTTGTAAGAGAGGTTGCAAAGTTACAGGAGATAGTCTTAATTTTTTCAGATACTTCTCTTTACTAAGCCACAAGCACACTAATAACTGTCATCCACCTAACATCTTGGATAGAAAGCAAGCTATGGTCTTAACAGTTTGACATATTTTGAATAACCTAACATATCCTTTATGATTCTGTATGCCCAAGGCTGCCATGGAGGTATGTCTTCTGGGTACAAACAGATCTTCAACAAGTAACGTGGCCTTCGAAACAAAAAATCTTTGTCATTCTTTTTCTGATCTTTGCCCCAGAGTAAATAACACCTAGGCTACCTTTGTGATGTACTCCATAAATCTTAGTGCCAGATAATGGCATTTATGCTAATGAGAGGCCAAGACTGATGCAGAATGATACTACTTCTTAAAAAGCCTAATGAAAGCTTACAGAAGGCCTGATCAGGGTTCACAGAAAGCAAGTGACAATCAGGTGCCCTCCAGCACAGAAAATTCACTTCAAAGATACAGTTCCTACAAGATTTGCATCTTTAACACTGAGGTACACAATTTCACAAACTGCACAAAAGTGAATTGACGTAAATGAAATTAAGTACACACATTGAAGTTTTGTTAAGAGCAGGGTCACAAACAAAAGCTGAAGGCTAAGGCAGTATTCCATTATCTTTGTTTCATACTCCAAACCTCGACTTCTCCTGTAGCTCTTTTACCATAAGTAACTGCCTGTAATAAATCGGAGCACTATGCATAAGAACGAAGCACTTAAGTACAGGAAATTCAACTGAGAGCTGTTCCTCACTCCCTGCACTAATTCTGTCACCCTAAAACACGTACTCTTGTCTCTCAGTCAAGGTAAAGCAGCCGTGACATACCAAGCACAGGAAAAAAAGCCAAAGTAGATTTAACTAATAGAAGGGATTGAAAGGAAAAGGAAAGAAAAGTTTAAGAGATGTTAATGCTGTTTTCCATACTTGTAGAATCAATTCATAGTTCTGTATAATGTTCATTTATGTGAAAAAAAAAAACACAACAGCAACAAAAAAAACACCCACAAAAAAGCAGAAGTTAATTTTTGAAACCAAGCATCAAACAAATGAACATGTCAAAAAGAGGACTGATTTATAAACTTAAATAGGACAAGGCATGCAGACAAAGAACATCTCTTATTTCAACTGTATAGCTGGGAAAATTAGACATATTTAGAACCCAGAAGTCATCCCTAAGGTGTGATTTGTTGAGCAGAGTATCTTTATTGTTGTCCTCCTCAGTTTAAACCAGACTCATAGGCTGTGAAACTTTACTGTAATGCCAATAAAATACTTCTTTCCGTCTCCTTAAGAAGTAAGTATACTCTCACTGCCTAAGTGTAGACCAGTCAGCCGGGGAAAAAATCTGCTCTCTGGGTGACAACTAAGAAAAAAAAAATAAAAAAAAAAAATCTCTCAAGAGCTAGTCACCCAAGACAATACAGGTTATGGTATTTAATTGTAGTAATCGAACTTCTTTGGCCATTAAGTGTGATTTTACTCACCCTGTACTCTCTGGGCTCTCCTGAAGTCTGTGGTTTTGCTGAAAGTTTTAACTGTTCTTCCAGTTTCTGAATTTCCTGCTGAAAATCATCACGTTCATGTTCCCTTTCTATAGCCTGTTCCTGTAAATGCAGCCAGAGATAATGAAAAAAATCTTTTTAAAGAAACTTTGCATTTCATTAAAATATTGAGTACAAGAAAAATTTGGCATTTTTGTGGTGAAGAAACTAAAAGGTGCTAGTTATTGGTAAGTGAGCACAGTAGTCCTGAAAGTATTGCTAAAATTACAGGTAAAATAAAAAACCAACTTTTTTACTCCAATGTACATACAGACTACCATTGGAAAGTAATAAAAAGGACAAAAATGATCCTGTAATACTACAAAAAGGGAATTAAAAAACTACCTTTTTTCTTCTACAAGACTATAATAACCAAGGTCTTAATTTCAAACAAAAAGGGAAGTATCCTATTTTAGGAACCATCTTCCAAGTCTCAGTCACAGTCTAGGAGGAGTACTTATCACGTCCAAAATGATGAAAATGTGGTACCAAGCTTGCTTACATCCATGAATTGCCGCTGTTTTTTAAGCTGTTTTTCAAGAACTTGAACTTGCTGTTCCAATTCAGCAACCACCAGTAACTGCGTAGCTAGGTCTTGATTACTCTGCAGCTGTTCTTCCAGTTCCACCTCCAAAACTCTTATTTGAGAGCGTAAGTTGGAATGGTCCTTTTCTGCCTGACACTGAAGCTCTAATTTCTCTTTTGCTAAAAATTCTACTTCCTTGAGTAGACCTGAATAAAACACAAAAATAACAACAAAGTTGTCACAAAGATGCGTTTTACTAACGAGGCCATTCTACTCACATTAGTACTCCGCATCAAAAAAGGGGGGAAACATCAGCTTTGCAAGGAGTAAGCCATGTTAATCAAATCCCAATGATATTACTTTATTGTATTTTCCACATACTACAAACAATTCCAAACCAGAGGAAGAGTACTACCATGGCTGGGGTGGGGGAAAGGGGAGGATTTTGAGGGCTCAGCCCTTGAGGTGTAGCAAATGCAACTTTTCAAGTTCTAAGGAACTGATGGCAAGAGCTGGACTACAGCTCCCAGGAGAACATCAGTCCTCAAACACACCCTAACAAGTTAGGTTAGATGTTCCCTCTCATTGAATGGGCAGCAGCAAATTTCTGGACAGTGAGGTGGCTGCCAAAAATACGTTAAATAAAAAAAGTGTTTGAGGAATAGACAGAAGGAATAAAGGTATATTAATGGGCAAGCCAGCCCAGTGCAGCTTTTTAACTCTAACTGGAATTTACCTAGATAATTCTTTTTTATTTACCTTGGTTTACCCAGCTCCTCCCTCTTTGGGGGGGGAAAAGAAACAGTCTAGAAAAAGACAGTGAATATGCAAGAGAACATATTTATGAATATATATGCGTGTAAATAAAATTAATCTAAATATAATTCTCTTATGTTTTTAGAGTAGACCACAAAACCTAATCATGGCAGCTATGGATCTACCAGATCTAGATGTTTGCTCCTCAGGAGTTAAGTACGCACACTTTAGTTTAGGAGGAAAAAAAAAACCAACCCAAAAAAACCCCACCAGACCAGAAAATGACGCCTCTAAGTTTGGCACCTGCAAGTTTTACTTCAGCATTACATTTCCAAAGTCAGTGTATGGATCCTTCATGCTTGTTTTCAGTTTCATCTCCTCCCATAACTAGCTTTCCTAACTATTCTGCTCTCCCCTTCTTTTTTCTGATCTACCTATCAATTCAACTAAATTTCTCTAGTCTCCCTTAGACTGCCTTCAGTTCTTGCTGTGATATTTTGAACTCTCCATTTTACACGCACTCAAACATTTTTCTCCCTGCCCTTTAAAATGATCATTTTAACAGCCCACTGTGTATCATTAGAAGCAAGCATACAACTCATTCCATCCCCTCAACAGAAAAATGAAGCTGGCAAACACAAAGACAATGGCACAATGCACTTTAAGCCTAACAGCAGCAAAACATTTTTCCCTTTAAAAATTGATCAGCGAATTGAATATTCTTTTAGTTGTTTTCTAATGTGTCACAAAAGTTGTGATTTCTTGCCAAGATATTCATAGGCCCAGTAATTTGCTAACTTACAAAGTACCATTCCTCTTTGTTAAAATAAAATTGAAACTATCAGTTCATGCACTTAGTGTTACAGCAACACAAACTAGAAAAAACCGACACTTGTCTTTACAAACCCGAACCTTCTTTTTGTGCCACATTAGCAATAGGTGTTCCTGGAAATCAAACCACACAAACACATACAGGATAAAAATAGGACACTGTGACCCATTCCATCTTCTAAATCACTAAAGATTCATATGTAATAGGTAGTGCCTACCCTTTATTCAGCAAAAATGTACTTCATCTTGATTAAGACAAAAAGCTCTTCATGACATGCGTTGATCCATGTCTGTAATTGGACTAGAGCTACTACAGAAATGGTTTTACATTATAACCACGTGAGTTTGTTGCAACGTTCTTGGCTAGTCGCTTAGGCATTTTCTAAGACAATTAATATTCTTTTAGCAGTTTTCCCCAGACAGAGATGAAATAATTATTGCCTCAAACCTCCCTTTTAGTTCCTGCCATGAGATTCAAAGCAGGATCCAGACCAGCAGGCACAGACTTACAGACTCTGCAATCTGTCACACATTTCCATGACACAAAGATGTACTTGCATTCAACAATATGATGGAATTAGTTTGTGTTTCCCATAGGAAATATTACTTGAGGCCATAATCACTGCTGTAAATAAAGCATGACATGCATTTAGTTTCAGTTACAGACCCTGAATCTGTTTATGTCCTGCTTCCCTGAGGAAAAGAGGTCTGCCCCCACCTCCTTCTTCGCACACTGGGACAAATGAGCCTAGACTCTGTAAGCCAGGACAATCTGTGCAAGACCACTATTCAATTTTCTCTTTAGGTAATAGTAAGATACCAAGAAGATGGCACATGAGTGGTCAGAGATGGACACAATGATTAATACTAACATAGGTACAGTAATTTTTAATAAGGCTTGTAGCAAAAGGACAAGGGGTAATGGTTTTAAACTAAAAGAGGTTAGACTCAGCTTAGGCACAAGGAAGAAATTTTTTTACTATGAAGTGAAACACTGGAACAGGTTGCCCAGAGAGGCTGTAGATGCTTCATCCCTGGAAACTTTCAAAGTTAGGTTGGACGGGGCTTTGAGCAACCTGATCTAGTTGCTGGTGAAAGGTCTGGATTGAATGTCCTAGGAGGAGCAGCTAAGGACTTAGCATTTGTCTACTTGGGAGAGAGGGAGGCTGACAGGTAACCTCATTGCTCTCTACAGCTTCCTGAACAGTGGAAGCGGAAAGGAGATGCTGAGCTCTTCTCTCTAGGATCCAGTGATAGGATGAGTGGGAATGGTTCAAAGCTGCACCAGGGGAGGTTGAAATTGGACATAAGGAAGCATTTCTTGACCACCTTCTCGGTAAAACACAAGAACAGGCTTCCTAGAGACATGGTCAAGGTCACAAGACTGCCAGTGTTTAATTTGGACAACGTCCTCAATAACATGTTCTAACTTTTTGTCAGCCCTGAAGAGGTCAGGCAGTTGGACTAGATGATCATTGTGGGTCCCTTCTAGCTGAAAATGTTCTATTCTGTTCCAGTTGAATATGTCCCTGCTCATTGCAGGAGGTTTGGACTAGAGGACCTTTAAAGATTCCTTCCAACTCAAACCATTCTATGTACAACACAAGCATTTTCATTGCACTATATAGCAGAGCCAAAAGGAAGAACACAGAAGGATGGCGGCCCACAAGAGGAGATCAATGGTGGAATCAAGAGTCAGAAGAGAGGTGAAGAGAAGAAGAGAAGATGAGGTGGGGGAGAGGCAAGAGGCAGACAAGAGTTGCAGAGGAATGATACAGGAGGGCTGAAAGCCAGGCAGGAATCTACAACAGAGGCTCCTGAGAAGGGGACAGATCATTGCAACATACAGACTGTGTCCAGTCAAACACACCCCTCCCTATATCTGGATCCACTCTCTGAAACCTAGAGTTTTTACATTCTTCTACTACTGGCAATGGAGACCTTCACCAGAAATCCCATCCCTGGAAATGGTCAAGACCAGGCTGGATGGGGCTTTGATCTAGTGTGAGGTGCCCCTGCCCATGGCTGAGGGGGGTAGAACTAGATAATCTTTAAAATCCTTTCCAACCCAAACCATTCTATGAAAACTGTTTCTTGCTGTCTTTATTTCTAACCTAAGCATGTGCTATGTACAGCTACCTGTTACATAGTCTGCTCAGGCAGTAAAGATCTATGCAACATAGCTGAAGGTGGCCCTGTGGTGACATCGCTGAGGGTAGTGCAACGTTGGCATTAGCAGAAATGGAAAGGCAGTGATCCCAAATAATGAAATTTATACTGGAAGACAATACAGAGAAATTCACTTATAAAAATACTAGAATAATATTAAGGCTGCAAATTCAAGAAGCCAGAACTATGTAACGCTATTTAAATGATTCACAAGTTCATCATTAAGAACCAGCATAACCTAGTCTTGAGTTCCTATGAAGTGCAGGTCGTATATCTGAATACCATCAAATTGCATGCTCTGTGGGGCTAAAGGAGTGATGCAGATGGAGGAGTTATGCAAACTTCTTGTTTGTACCTACTTATCGGAGTTTGATTTGGTATTTCAGTGGCTATCTTTGGCTTTTTTCACCCTATATATAAATGTTTAAGATACTTGCCTCACCTCATCCTCTTCAAGAACACTATCCTTTCAGCCTATGTACTTTCCTTTAAAACCTAAACAGACTTTGCGTGTGATCATTAAAATCCTTCCACAGTCACCCTTACTGATCATGCGTGCGATTGTTTTGACAGGACAGTGCCGGGGAACGGGGAAAAGTTTGCGTATGAAACAAAGTACATGTCAGCACCACAATTTTTTCCATAATTCAAATAACCTTCTAGGAGCAATTTATTTCTTCTGTGATTCTCCTTAGTCCTGGAAGGAGTCAAAAACCTTGAAGCTCCAACTCTTCTCTTTGACTGCAGGGTCAAATAACCAACATTTCAGTTAACTAGGTGCTAATTATCTGTTGTAGTTAATACATGCTTCTTATTTTCTCAGACACTTTCCACTTCTAACTAAGCATAAGACTACATCATTAATCTTCACTAACAGTATTGTCACCTTAAAAGCAAAGAACGAGCTACTTTGTTAGGGAAGACCCTACTAACCTTTGTACCAGATTGAGCTGTTCATCAGGTCATCAAACCAAAGATTGATATGTTATAGAAACACATTGCAGTGTGCTCTGACTACAGACACTTTTACTTTCCGCTAATAGCGTCATACCCACTCCTCACCAAGAATTGCTTGCTCTTGGGTTAGCTCCTGGAAGCGTTCACGCATATTCTCCAGCTCCACAACAAGGCATCGTTCAGACTCCTCTTTCAAATTCAAGGCCTCTTCCAATGCTGCTTTTTCTGCAACATAGCCTTCGATAATGCCTAAAATCCCAAGTCAGAATGCAAATAAAGCAATAGATAAATTCATCTATTGGAAAAAAACTGCTTAAAAACATGAGTAAACAATTTTTTTTTTTTGCAAACAATGCAAGGTGACATAGAAAAGGAAGGAGTGCAAGATGACTTAAACACTGTAGCTAAACTTTCTGAAGTATCTTAAGACAAAAATGTATCAGTTAATATATTCTAACAGATTTTATGAGGCTGCCATGTCACCAAATGTCTCCAAACACGTAGAATGTATATGGGATAATGGTATAATGTATATATTAAGCCTTGATGGTCTGGGATCACCTCACAACATAGGACAGCCTAACACATCCTCTGCTGGGCACTAAGGTTCAAAGAAACAGAATCTCCGGAAAGTAAGATCAAGTGTTAGATTCAGAGCCAAAGTAATCCAGGAATGCTTCACAGAAAGGAAGGAAATAGGATTTTGGAAAGACCAAATAAGCCCAAAGGAGAATGACTGAGAAGAGGAATGAAACGCAGATGCTGTGATTAGGGAGAGAAGCTCAACTTGAAGGACACAAAGATTCTCCTACATAAAGGCGAAGACCTCAATTCACTAGGCAAATCAGACTGTGATAGCATCAAGATCAATAGCCTCAGCCTTTTTGTCACTTCTCACAGAACTTCGTTATGCCTGCACTACCATCAAACGCTGCTCTAGTTTATGCTGAACCCTTCCAAGGTCAGACGGGTGGTCTGATTTACGCTGGGAGTATTATCTTCTCTTCAATAATCCAAGCTCCCATGTTTAGACATGCAGGAAGGCAAACAGCTATTTTAAAAATTATAGTATTTTTCACACGCAGTCAACTGTCTAAGTATCGGACTAAACACTATCACACTTGTCCAAGGAAATGCATTAAGAGAATTAAGTAGTAATTTGCAAGATCCATGGTTCAAGTAATTTAGTAATCTGAAACACAGAAAATGTATTACAGACAGGCAAATCAACAACAAGACACAAAAAGCATATCACAGATATTTGGAGGAATGAGCAATGAATAAACATCACTGAAATCTCTTCATACTGGTTTCATTTTCTTACCCTCTGCTTTATGAAGCTCTAGTGCCAGCTGATTCTTTGCTTCACTTTCCTTGCTGAGGCACTCCATCAGCTCTTGGTGCTGACTAACCACTCGGGCAGTTTCCCAGTTTCGTTGGCTGAATTCTTCTTCAAATTGTGCATGGTTTTCATGCATTTTCTCCAGCTAGAAGTAAACAATTTCCCCATGCACCAGATCATGGATGCACATGCAATGTAACGATATTATAGACATCAAAACAAAAACCCTCTTAAATTTTTATAACATTAATGCATTACGGTCCAGGTTTTGAAGTTTCATTTCAGTACTAGATTGACTTTGCCCAAAAGCCCTGGACACTTTGGTTGACTCCCTGTACTCACATACTTGTATTTTTGCCACAAATCTTCTTTAGGGACAAAGTTTCTTTAGTCTGTGTAAGACGACATATCTTTCTGTTGGCTAAACTGCTCAACTTGACAATTCCTGAGCCTCTTGAAATTCACACCATCCTTGCACTTAAATTCTTCAACAGATTCAGGCATGTCTAATAGACAGTGAAGTCAATACTTCATCAGGTTTCCAAGGCATGGCACCAGTTCTTTGAGACTGTGTATCTTGCATTCCTACATGCAGTGTCTCAAGTTCCAATAAAAGGAACAGAGCGACCCCGTTACCACTTAGTTTATATTTAGCTTATCCTGGTGGACAGGATATTTCACAGATGTAAGCAAAATATCCTTGAATGCAGCTTACAAATATGACCTAGAAGCTAGATCTGGCATGGCTCGGGCAAATGCTTTAACCACAAGTTAGCTACATGCTAGTGGAACCAGCATCAGTACCCAAAAGTACAAATTTAAGCACCTGACTCAGAGAGTTGTTTTTTTTTTTTTTTTTTTTAAGATGGTGAATATACACTTCCCACAGATGCTTATCTCTGGGTTGCATAAAATACCTGATGAGAAGATGACTTTTCAGATATATTCCTTCCCTTCACATTTTCTCTTAAATTAAGGGCTTCCCAATTCAACAAAGTAATTACAGTAGCACTAAATTCAGTCCTCTAAATGTAGACAGTACTCAGGCACCTAAATCAGATTTACAACTTCTTTTCCCAAAGCTAGATGTCCACACCCTGCAAAACTCAGTATGGAAATACTTAATTTCTTTTGTAATATTGCGTCCAGCTCCTTTTCTCACAATTAAGCAGTATAGAATTACGTTTCCTTCTTGCTCTCTATATATCCCCGTAACATTTTAACATGGGATGAGTTTTCTTGAACCTGCCTATTGATGTTGAAGAAGCATTGATGTGACATACAATAAAACCCCTCAAAAACTCTTAACTCTTGGTCTCCTTAAGCTACCAAATACATCTAGCAATCCTAGTTAAAATCTACTTAAGGCAACCAACTCACAGGCTTCCTACAGGACTTGCTAAAAGGAGAAAAAAAAAGTAAAGTCTCATTTATAAGAAATGATCAAATAAGGCCATAACCTACACTGTAAGTAACAGCGGATGCACATGCCTCCCTATACCGATAACTTGTCATGTATCCAGACAAAACCTGTTTCTTTTTAGTAGTCAATCCTACAGAGTGCTAAACACACAAGCCTTAAAACAAATTTCACGTTTTCAGTATAATTATCCATCTATACAGATTAAAAATTTTTACTTGTTTAGTTGATTCTGTAACCAGTTCCAGAAGTCTCTCCACTGCGGTGCGCAAACGATGACAAATTTTCAGAATAATTTCTTCATTTTCACATGCCAATTCTGGCTTTGCAAAAACACTTTCACATAAGTATTGGCTCAGCTCGGCCCCCTCGTCAGCCACTGGAGAGAGCTGGTTGTGTTCTGTGAGAGTTTCATCAAGCAGCTCATCTACTGAAGATGAGGAAGCTGTTTAGAAACACAGAAAAAGAGACAAAGAAATGGCCGCTCAGATAACAACTGACATCAGATAGTGACATTGCTTGGTCTTGAAGATGTATTACAAGGTAAGAACTTGTAAACATCAGTAAGTTAATACTGACAAACCAGAACAGTCTTTCATAATGTTTGGAATCAAGACCTGAAACTCTGATCACAAAGTTAATCTTTCCTGCCCTATTATCCATTCAGCCTTTTCCAACAATATTTTTGTATTTGCACTATTAAAAAAAATAAATTGAAAGAACACTGCTAGACACGATCTTAAACGTGGAGCAATTTTGAGAGAAACACAGAAAACACTGCAATATCAGATATCCCCTTTCTGAACCTCATCGAAATTCACTGATTTCGAGAACATGAATTGACTACATCCAATTATGCATTTTGTACTCACCTTTTTCTAAGTGATGTTTTGCTTTGGCTTTGAAATACTGCATGAATCCAGTTTCTTCCATAATACTGTGACTTTCTTTAGAATCTCCAGAAGCCAGACTGTCATCAAGGCAAAGACCTATCTTGCTACAGATAAGGTCCTCAATACCTATTGTGGCCTTCACCAACTCCATAAGCAATTTCAAAAGATGCTGATAAGATTCCTGCAGTTTTTTGCTAGAACAAAAGCATATCAAACACTTCAAATATTGTATGCACTTGATTTAAAAGTCTGAACCTACTGGAAAACCAACAGTCTAAAAATGGGTATCTTGCCATAGTCTGACAGTTATCGGTGAACATGATTCAGGTGACTGCCAAAAAACTAAGGCCATTTTTACAGGGCAGACTCAGCAAAAAAAAATAAAAAAATTAAATATTTGTTTTCTCCACAGTTAGATAGAGAGTTCATACCGCAGTCACAATCATCTCAGGCTTCCACATCTGTGGAAGGACTACTCGGGAGAACACATCTACTACTATAGTGTCCGTGACATCAAAATAACTAGGGGTGTTCTAGCAGAATAGATAACAAAAATCATAATTAGGGAAACGTTTTAGGAAAAACAGTAAGCCAGTTTCTTAAAGGTGAGAGAGGAAATTCTTCTAGAAGCTTGTTCAGTGTGACAGCTTCTCTAACCCACACATTCCAAAGACATATCTAACTAATCCACATTGCAATGAAAAGTTTCTGTGACCAAGAGGCTTTCTCCATTTCCTAGCTTTTTCCAAGACTTTCGAAGACAGCAGACACCCCAAAACAGCAAAGTCCCCAACAGACCACAAGAAACAAAAGGAAGAAAAAAAAATAAACAAACTTGCTCTCCATCTCAAGATAAGTTGGTAATTAAAAATCCTCAAAAAAGCTTGCATAAAACTTTTATTATCATTCTACACTATTAATTTGAGTTAGCTTAATTTTCCCTAATTATTGGTTTCTTTATGAAAAGTGATAAACCAAGCAAACAAAGAAAAAACCACTAAGCATTATTGTAACCCAAGATGTACAAACCTTTCATCCTTGGACTGCTCAATGTCAGATCTCAACATGGCTACCAAATTCCCTCCTTCTTGGTTTTCTCTATCCCGCCGCTGAAGGAGTGTCTCCAGTTCAGATTTGTTCTCCTCTATTTCATGATTTAAAGACTCTACTTTCTTTTCCAGCTGTGGAAAATACAATAACGATGCAAAGTCAACCGTTTTGCCTAAACTACGAACTTCACCCAGTGATCTTACCCTTCTTCACTTTGTATATGTATATAATTCACACAATTATTGTCTGCTGTTATGCAACTTTGCTTCTACAAGTACTGGAAATGAAAGACAGCAGAAAGACTAAAAATGAATGATTTTTTAAATTCTCCGTTTCTGATGCTGATTTTGCTTCAGGGAGCTGCCCCGCATTCAGACTCAGTGCAGAGAAGCACTGCAAATAACTTGTAAAAACTCTGTGTCATAATTCAGTTTGTTCTTAGTTTGCTTTCAGTGTTATGCCTCAAAGACACAAAGAAATGTCCTAGCATAAGTTGTGACACTGTAGCACACAAACCTGAGTACCAGCCTGACCCCGCATAATCAGCACCAGCCAACTTTCTTCTTTGCTATGTGAGCTCTGCCTGCAAACAAGTTTCTAGAAAAATGTCTTTTCATATTTATGCCTTCAGATGACACCTTGATCCCATCAAAAAAAAAAATATAAAGACATATGTATGTATATACCCACCTCTGACCCCCAGATTTTGCTGCCAAACAAGTAACGTTTTGTTAGAAACTTTGTTTCATGAGTAAGACAATAAATTAGTCAAAATATCTATTTGGGATGAAACTGCAAGGAGAGAAAAGCACTCTGCTCCTGTGCCAACTTTCTCATCCCTCATCAAATCCTGCACGAAAAGCAGGAAACAATAATGCATTTCTTCTAGTAGGAGAGATTCTGAAGTCTTTATGCCAGGAATAGAGATAATACGCTCCTAAATAACTGCTGTTTGTTGGTAAAACTCTCCTAAGTAACTTTCGGGACAGTTTGGGAACTGCTTATCAAGGCTTCACAATAAAGCTGAGTTAACATTTTTGTTTTCATGGGATCTCTCGTTTGTACCTTGGAATCTCTGGAAAGGAACCGGTTCCATAGTTGGCGAGGAGGATGAGGGTGCAATGGTACAGCCCAGGGAATAACAGACAGGCCTGGGCAGCGGCAGGGCACAGGGCACTGGGACTGTCCCTTCCTGAGAAACCACCCATTGTCAGAGCACCGTCCCCCCAAGGTAGAAGTGATGGTTTTGTGTGTCCGCTGCGTAAGCACTGCCATCGTTCGGCGATTGCTCGTTGCTGCTGGTGCGGGCGCTGGCTTATACCTGCCGACAGCGCTGCTGTTTGTGGGGTCATTTGGTGGCTCTGCCTGAGGCGGCGTTCTGCCCGCTGTGGTACTGCTCTCCCGTACCACTGGGGCTGTCACCATCACCAGAGGAGTTTGTGTATATATATGTTTAGATGCAAGGACAAGGAGGAGGGATGGCACAGGGAGGTGGTGCTGCAGCTTTCCCTCCCACCCACCCCGCGAACTGGAATCACTGTGTTTGGCATGTACTTGGTTTATGACTTCTTTTCCCTCTCCTGCAATGGACTCAAACTGAGAAATAGGGGGGGATGTGCCAGAGACCTGCCCTGCACCTTCTCCCTCTGCCTCGCTGCATGTCCCTCCAGCCAGCCAGGAGAATGGGAAGCATCGCTTTGCTCACCGGGGCACCTGGAGCTCCTGCCACCTGGTGTCACCTGAGGGTCAGCTGAGTGGTGGCCTTTCTGTGCCCAGCAAAGACATGTGGGCCAGTTGGAGGTACCTGACTGCAAATAACAACCAGAATTTCTTGTATACGGCAAGACCTTTTCTGAAGGGAGCTACTTTGGTGATAAGCTACATGATCCTCATGGTGTAGTTCTGCCCCTGGATAATGTGAGGATCCTAAATAGGCACGCA
This sequence comes from Limnodromus scolopaceus, assembly GCA_028565335.1. NCBI lineage: Eukaryota > Metazoa > Chordata > Aves > Charadriiformes > Scolopacidae > Limnodromus > Limnodromus scolopaceus. The sequence continues at coordinate 22,649,612 of JAOXNO010000078.1, read as the reverse complement.
GTGGGGGGAGATTAGACACCCTTGTTGCTCATGAAAAGCCCAGAGGCTAGGCCAATAAGACTCCCACTTACTCAGGTGCATTATAGTAATGGCCTAGAATTTACAGTAACTGCTAAGAAAGGCTGTTCTGTTTTGTCATTCATACTATGCGATCAGTACCGGTTGCAGGCCACCATATTCAATGGCTGTCCCCAGACGTGACTATTGCTGTAGAATCAGAACATCGGATATTCCTTTTTTGTACGTTACATCCCTGACACGTAGCCAGTGGTTTCACTCTAGTGAACCCAGTAACTCCAAGTTACCTCCTAGGAGTAGGGAATGCTGCATCCAGTCAGGAGTGCAGCACAGGGTCATTGGCCTATATTTACTTTTGGATAATGCCCCCACTTTGCATCACCAGCACCCCTACGCCAAAGATGCTTGCAGGTGCACACATCTGGTATCAAAGCCTGGGAGAGGTGGGGCCCATGGCAGCTGAAGTAGTGGCAGCCGATGACACACAGGCAGTCACAATAGCAGTGCCAGGAAAAGCACAGTGGCTCAGCAATTACGGCACAGAGATGAGGGGGCTGGGAGGGGGTGGGGGACTCTAACCATTTCTACAGTTTATATCAAGTATAAACAATAACACAGTCTCCTGGTGGGTCAACGCCACCATCCCATGGTACCCGAATAACACACGATGGTGTAACATTATAACTCTTCGTGATATTTGGACTAACTCTACACATATGACTACTTTCCGCTTCTAGTTCATGGACAGAGTTGTCAAGATTTTAAAGGATTGTGTTGTATGAATCTAAGTGACCGCTCCAAATCCATTCATGGCCAGTTGTAAGAACTGCACAGACTGAACCAGCAACTTGTGGAGACCACTGTGTGGAGCCTGTTTCACGAATGGACTTGGGGGTGGGGTTGGTTGAAGCAAATTATACTTATTGTCTGCACAGGAGGAATTTGTCTGTTATGATTAGTATACTGTTTGCCGTGTTTAATAAGCAATATACTATCAGTTGTAGATGCCGCTTCGCATCGTACCCTTATACAAGTTGTAAAATATCATCGTGTCCCAACTACAGACCACGTGGTGGCATGTGTCAGGGATAACAGAGCATGGTCCCAGTGAGACATGATGGAAACTTACCAGTTTAAGTCCAGTATACGTGCTGAGAAAAACAAGGGAACTCTACTGTTGTTGCAAAACTACGTGCATACCACGAGAACCTGACCTTCAAAGGAGGAAAACCACCAGGAGGTGCAGCAATGTGGTCCCGTATCAGGCAGCTGCTGTTGGCCAAGTCTGAGCACGAGCCTGGTGAGGGTCACTGCATGCACTGGCCAGGCGTGCAGCAACCCAGCCTGGTTCTGTCCCACTCACTCTGGTGCGGGATACAAGGGGACTGCTTCGGGCAGGGGGAGAGAGAGACACAAGTGCACTTTGAAGTTACAGGGGATGCCCTCAAGGCACTGTGTGCCCCCACTGTCCCCATGTGGCTCCTCACCACCCTGCTGCTCGGTGGTGCTGCTACTGCCTTTGGGTTGGGAAGACTCTCCTAAGTAACCGCTGTTTGTTGGTAAAACTCTAAGTAACTTCTGGGACATTTTGGGAATTGCTTATCAAGGCTTCACAATAAAGCTGAGTTAACATTTGTTTTCATGTGAGCTTTCCTTTGTAGGTTGGAATCTCTCTAAAAGAACCAGTTACAGTTGTTACTCCCAATTCTTCCACTAAACATAAAGGCCTAACAGAACAGTCTAATATACCAGATTTACATTATTGGTCAGAGCTCCTGAATTGTGAAAGAAAATATAAATGTTTTCTTTTCATTTTATCTTCTATTTTGAAAACTCAAAGCTATTATTTTAATCATTGAAAAAGAACTTGATATTTCTAAACTTCCTAATTAAAACAGATACATTTTTCATGCTGTTCCTCTCTCTCTAAAGCTTTCTGGGTAACCTAGATTCAACTTAGGTATCTGCTTTACAGGAAGCATAACATTTTGTTTTGTTTGGCAAACAAATATTATCTTCGCCACTTCTGGATCCAAACTTCCCATTTACCCGTCATTTCCTCAGAGCTATAGGTCAGTTGGTCTACTGACCAAAAGCTAGTAGAGCACTATTTTCTTGACACAAAAATGTGACAGAGGTGGCATAAATACACAGACAAAAAGCAAACATTCAGCCTTCTCTTACAAAGCATTATTAATCTCCCTGCAAAATGGCCAAAGATCAGTTTTCAAGCTGATACCCAGTTTCAATTTTCACGTTACTGCTGTAGCGCTCCAATCAAGAGACAGAGCCCATCACACATTGCTTGTTTTCAAGGGGTAATCACAAGAATTATACACAGAGTGCCTCTGTATACATATTGAAGAAAGGTGAGAGCACTGTGCTAAAATACAACCACAAAAGCACATTTAAAATGTAGGTTTAAAATATCTTCCACGCACCTGGGTAATTATTGCTGCTTTTTCCTGCAGCTGGGCTGATAACATCTTCTGCTCCTTTTGGTGAGCAGCATGTGCCTTCTCTCTCTCCTGAATCAACATGTGCTCCTTGTCATGTAGTGAGGCCTTTTTTTCAGCTTCAAATTCATCCTGTATAAAGTCACAGATGCTTCCATTTACAGTGGGGGCGGGAACCAAACAAAAAACAACCCCCAAAAACCGCAAATCAAACACTCCCATCCCTTTTCTTTTTTTCCTTCTTCACCTTACCTCTCAGGTTAACTAGCAGAAACTCACATATTTAACAGCCTCAATCAACAAAATTATGCCAAAACTATGATTTAAAAACAGTTAAGTAGGTAAATGTCTGAATGTGCTTACTGAGACCTAGGTCGTTTCAGACTGCCAAGACAGTGACGAAGAACAGAAAACAGATGGACACGCCAGGACAGAGATGGACAGAAGCCACTTTGAGCAACCACAAGTGGTACACCATGCATAGTACTGGGCTGCACACAAGAGGAGTGATTTACCCAAACAAGCTGAAAATCTACAAGGTAGATGTACATGGCTAAAATGACCTAGAAACTATTAAATTGGATCTCGCTTGCCTCAGAGTGCTCTAAAGGAAGGGATTATTACAAGTCTCCCACTCCTGCATCAGCAAATAAGGGAGGTGAAACAAGATCCTGGGATCCCTTCCCAAAGAAGCTAAAAGGAAGTAATTGCTTCTGCAACACAAGAACAGGGAAATAAGTCTTCCTGAGCACAGCATAAAAAAAAAAATCATGCAATTAGATCTATGAAAACAAATACACTCTAAGGTGATAGCTGCCTATTTTTTATTGGTAAATCAAGACGGCAATTTTTTCCCCAAAGCATGAAACAAGACTTCAGAGCAGAACACATGTAGTCACCTGAGCTGTCCTGGATCCTTTGTGGAAGACTGAGCCAGTCCTTGCATTGAGTAGAACAACCCATCCATCACCAGCTCCTCAGGTGAGGACTGCTTGCTGCGACCATAAGGTCTGACCTCATAGCCAGGATCAAGATCAATACTGGCCCTTGGGCAATAACAATACCAACTCCTACCCAGAATCCCTGAGGCAGAGCAAGGCAGAAGAGCCAAGTCTGCCCAGAATTATAGACTCAAAGAGCAGAGCACTTAGCAAGAAACAAATGAACATACACAAAGGAGTATGAGGACTTTCCTTGCACAATACAGGAAATTTGCAGACTGTCTTTTAAACAGCCTGCTTGTTCTTCTCAGAAGCCATGCATCCACTAAAAGAGTATGTCAGACTGTACAAAGGAACTCTCAATACCCTAAAATCTGCAAGGGGAAGCAGGGGGAAGAAAGCAAGTAAACCATCTGGCACGAAGACAACCCCATAAATGAGCACAGGGGAAGTAGGAAGGAGAAGTCTCATTGTAAAAACCTGTATCAAACCATTATACAACTCAGCGTGACACTGCAAAGAGATCCAGACAGTCTCTTCTGGGACAAAACACCACTCGTCTAGGTAACAAGAGAAAACAAAAGAACAGAGATCTCTGTACTAGCAGAAGAATTACCTGTGGCAAAATTTCCATGAGAAGAGAGAGGTTTCTGGTGTCCCAAATGCTACTCAGTAACTAAAGCACCTCGGCAGCACAAGGGAGAGAAAAGTAGGAATCACTTCTGGAGTCATAAGTCAGTCCAGTCCCAGTTTCTGTGGGCTGAAGGCTGGGGTTCAGCTGAGGACAGCACTACCCAATGTACCTTCGGCAGCTTTTCAGGATACACTCGTGTCCTCTCTTTTAAAAGACAGTTGCACCAGACAGAGAAAGGCCAAAGAATGAACAGGACTCTATAGTGGGCCAGAGGCAGGAAATAGTAGAAGTTTTCTGCACATCTGCAGCACCCAGCTCTAGAGATTTGAGCCCCACCTCAGATTGGAGCACTGACAGAAACAGTAAGGATTTGTGAAAATCCATTAGTTCATCTAATTTAAGTTTTTTGCGCTCAAAAAGTTGAACTGGACACATGCTCAGTACAGCAGTAACACTGAGATGAATATAAGCACTGCTCTCAGTGTGTTGGTGAGTTTCCCCTCTCTCTTCTGACACAGGATGTGTCTCCTCATGTAGAGCTTATTCATTTAATAGCTCTACATGTGCTTCTCACCTCAACAATGAAAACATTTTGCACAAGGTTCAGAAGATGATGTACAATGTAGTAACTGCCTACAAGGCCAAAGATCATTTTCTGGGATAAGCATCTTGAAGATGCTCATCAAGATGAAAGCTTGGAAGTCAAATGATGAACCCAAGAAAGCAGAAACTAAGAACAACTACCAAAAAAATCTCATGCACAAAGCACTTGCTGTCATCACACGCTTGGTAAAATCTTAGATAACACTGAATGTTTATGCCATATATACACAAGCGCAGTGAACAAGGGATGACAGGTCAAGAGCACAGTCCCTGCAGACACCAAGAAAAAGTTTCAGATGACAAACTGAACATAAATGTATGCAAGAACTGTTACTTAGAGCAAATACTTTTAACTGTTTTTTGTTTTGCTTGAAGGACATCATTTCACATGGAATACAAGATTTTAAGATAACCTTGTAGTAAATACTGTAACTTCTTACAGAACACAGCACTGTTTCCAATACTGCTTTTTCAGAAAAACATGCTACCAGTGCAAGCTCTGAAGTTCCGTTTAATCAGACCCTACCTTCAGCTGTGCAATCTGCTGCTCAAGCAGTACCTCCGACTGACACTTCAGCAGCTCGATCTCTTCCTGGAACTGAAGCTGCTGCTTCAATTTTACCTCCTCAAATTGAGCCAGAAGAGCTGTTCGCACAGTTTCTACTTCAGAAGCTGATGCAGAAGCATACATCTGCAGAGAAGTAATATAAAATATTTTAGCCACAGTGTATAATTAAGGAAAAAATAAAACAAAACCAAAGTGATATCATCAAGCTCAGCCACATTCTTAAGAGTATTTTCACAATAGTTCTCTCCAACCTTCAAAGTCACACAGCGCTGCTATCTATCATCAGAGTGATTACAGAAAAAAAGCAAGTTGATAAAAACAGATAAGAAACAACAAGGCATTAGGTACCAAGTACCTCCCATATTCATGAGACCATCAGGTCATAATAGAGTACTCCCTACTTGTACTTTCCAACAGACATTTGTCTAAGAGAAATTCAAAGAAATAAGGAAGCAAGAGTGGGAGAGAAACAAAGAAGAGCACATTTTGTTAATCCCATTTCAAAATGGGATTAAACATTACACAGTTATTCTTAATGCACTTATCCCATGAGATACAGCAAAGAAGTCCATCAAAAATAACCAGAGAAAGGTTTGGGGTTTTTGTTCATTTGTTTTATTGGTTTTTTTTTTTCTATTATCCTCTCTAAGAAGAGTCACTGTAGTCATAAGAATATCCTAAAACCAGGATTTCTCTCTAGTCATCAGTAATCACAAGAGCTTCCCACAAAGCTAACTTCCCAGGCAAGGTATTTTTCCATAAGTAAAGAGAGTTTGCGATGTGCTCCACCCAAATGGAAACCAACAGCAGCTCTAAGGCCTAACAGTCCAAAAGAACACAGGCTATTTCCTAAATGTTTTTGGTGAGGTGCACCAAGTAATACAAAGGTGCATCAGTAATTAAGGATCTATTTAGCACACTATCCAACTTTCAAATTAGTAAGTGAAAAAGCAGAAGTAAGTTATATTTAAACATGACGTATGTTGTTTGATTATAGCTGGATAAAGCTCATTTTGTTTGTGACTTCACCAATATATAGAAAAGTGAGAAATCTTAATCACTTCAGGCTGGTTGCATCAGTAAGTCAGATTGTATAAGAGACTAAATAAATAGAAGATCTTATTCCATTTCAATGTTTAAAGAAAACTTAGTATTGACCACAAAGTTTTTAGCCTTAACTATGAAAGTAAACATCATAAATCTCATATATAAACATTCTCAAAAAGAAGAAATGGTAAAGCTTTAAGGGCAACTAAGATTTCCAAACCTCACTGAGAAAACATATTTGGAAAAGTATTACCTGCTATATTCTCTAAGAAAAAAAGAAATCAATGTTAGTAAAGGATGTTCACTTACAAAAGCTTGAAGTGAGCTGTTACTTTTCACAAATGGTTAATGACCTAATTTATTACCCATTAGTTTTCTACCAAAATGCCAGCCTTAAAATTTTGATTTAAATATGGCAGGAACTCAGAAGAAAGCAAGAGCACTTCCCCCCTCCCCTGCACCCCCAATAAAAACAGTACTGCAAACATGGATTTAAGTTTTAAAAATTCAGGATAATACACATATATGAATTCTCTTAAGTCCTTTTAGATAAAGCAAGGCTTAATGTTAATTTATCTTCTTACCTCCAGACACTATTAAAAAATTCCTGAAAGCATCTAGGTGTACAGCCTTACCTCCAAGGCTAATAAAACTGCATTTACTTTATGTCAAACTATGGATTATTTTGGGTTTGGGTACTAGCAATATTCTTACCTCTTGCTCATGTTTATGCTGTGCTTTTAGTTTCTCCAGTTCTTTTTCCAGCTCCCTGGAGTATTCCTCCTTATGTTTCTTAATTTCTGCCTCATGAAGATCCTGAAGTTCTTGAAGTGCTTTTCTATGCTTTTCTTCCATATGCAATACTTCCTCACGTAATATATCCAGGGCCAGATGTTTTTCTTCTTCCAGCAACCTCCTTTGATCCCTAAGTGCTGTGTCCAAGTCATCCTGTGTAAGCATTAATTAAAAAAGGAGAGGAAAAAAGTAAGGCACTACTATTTTTGTAAACCATTTGTAAATCACATAGAATTGCATAGTTTAGAAGGGACCTTTCAGATCATTTAGTCCAACCATAAACGTGAACAGGAACACACATACATACACACACTCTTTATATCATTGAAATGGGTTTACTTTTCCTATCCAGTAAAAGTTTTGTAAATCCCTGACTTTTTCCTCTATCGATGACAGCACTCCCCATCAGCACAATCTTCAATTTGTTCTTTTTGAAGTTTTTTTTACAATCAATAATAATCAAAATGCAGATTTTAAGATTAGTTAGCAAACATAGGGCAGAGGAAAAATACCCACTTTTCCCTCACAAGATCTTCTTAGCCTTTATGGGCACAGAGTTCATGTATAATCATAAGTTTGGGAAGTGGGTATGGTGACAGAACTCTGAAAAACTGTACATCTCTCTCTGGAAGGCTCTGAGGTTTTAGCAGTGATCTAAGCCTTCTTACCTCTTTGACTTGCAGAAGTCTTGGAATCACATTTTCCTATCTAAACTCTAAAGGAGCTGACACCTCTGCCCTGTCAAGACCAAGGCTATGGACTTCTGTTAAAGGCCCTAAGAGGTCCACTCACCCACTACCCATCTGGGACCTTTAGAGATACCTTTCTTCTATTCTTCCCCTCGAGTGCGCCACTAGGGAGGATCTTTGGATTCCTAGAGATTTAGCTTAATTTACAGAATTATATTTACTGTGTTCTAATCAATTCTTGAAGAATTACATGGTAACTCTATCAGGCAGAGAAGCTCTCAGCCACAAAAGGGATAACCTCCAATTTGAATTATGTTAAAAAGATTTACTTCATTTGCATTTTTCCACACACTGCGATAGAAAACTCATTAGTCTGAGCATTTGGGGAAGGAGGTGGAGTGACAGATGGACTTAATTTTCAGCTTCGGTTTCCTATTTCAGCTCACACTATGGCCACTGGCCACACACAAGTGTTAGTGCTGGCACAAAAGAGGCTGTAGAAACACAGACCAAGAATCACAGAATCTTCTAGGTTGGAAGGGACCTTAAAGATCATCTTGTCCAACCATCAACCTAACTGACAAAAATA
>JAOXNO010000078.1:22607173-22640573 GCA_028565335.1 Limnodromus scolopaceus | reverse complement strand
CGCTCCAGCACCTCAATGTCTTTTTTATGGTAGGGGGCCCAAAACTGGACACAGTACTCGAGGTGAGGCCTCACCAGCGCCGAGACCAGGGAAAAGGTGATGCCACAAAATGTACCATGAAATTTCACCTTCTATGCCAATTTTTCTTTGGCTCACCTTATGAGCTTCTTCTGCTTCATCAGCCATTGCTTTAAGTTTCTCTGTATGAACAGTAGCTAGCTCAATTTTCAAATTATTTTGGGAAAGCTGAAGTTCTTCAGCATGCTTTAATTTCAACATCTCTATCTCCTGAAGCAAGCGTGCTTGTTCCATTTTATTCTTTTCATGGAGCTGTTCGGTGTACTGCAGCTGTAGCTTCTCAAGAGCCCGATTGTGTTCATCCCTTATATTCTGAATTTCAGATAAGTAGGATGACTCCAAGGAATCCAGATTTGTTAAGTGTTTAGACTCCAGCTCATTAATTTGTGCCTGATGCTTTGTCTGTAGTTCAGCAACACAAGCTTCAAGCTGATTCTGCTGTTTACTTTCTAGTGCAGATTTCAGTGTCTCAATTTCAGCTTGGTGCTTTGTCTGAAACTCAGCTGTAAGAGACAAAATTTGTTGCTTGTGCTTCTCTTGCAACTGCTGTCTTTGGAGTTCCAGCTCATTGACATGTTTCTTTTTCAGCTCTTGGAGAAGAATCTCTTGCTCAGTTGTGAATTTCTGAGTCATAGCTTTGTGTTCTTCCATAAACCTGTATTATTTCAAAGAAAGTTAAGAGAATGTTGTCAAAAAGATGCTTAAAAAAAATGAGTAATTGAAATAAATAAAAATAAAAGAAAAACAAGTAGGCCTTACTTAGCCTCCACAAATTTTACTTTATGTTTCAAATAGAGAACTAATTCAAAACAAGCCACAAAGATGATTTCATAGCCACATAATTAGAGGTTTATGCAACATTACTTGATAGTACCTGGTTATTACTAGATAGACTGGAACCCCTATTAAATTGCTCACTAATACTCACTAATACAGAGCAACATATACACAGCAACATATACACATTGTTCTCTGAAAAATACTGCCATATAAGAACATCTAGGACACAGTATATACATTGTCTACATCTCATATGTATTCTCAGCAAGTAAACGAACTGTCATAAGAAACAAGTCTAAAAACATCTGACAAACCACTGCGGAAGTGCACATGGAATACCTGGGGCTCCTCTGAACTCAGCTTCCTGAGGTCTGCTTAAAGCTTGATGCAGATGATTTAGTATCTGAAATGCTGCAATCTACTGTAACCATTGACTGTAGTATTTTTGGATATAGACACCAATAATGAAAAAGTGATTGGTTATTAAAGGCTAATTTCCTGCTTTCAGTTTTCTTACTGTAATTACTCCCCCAATCTTGTTCTATGAGCAATGCATGCAAATACAAACATGTAGTTGTTTGAATATTTCCTTTAATACACTAAAAACAATAGGGTTAGGAAAGAGGAAAAACCAAGCAGTTGCAACCTTTATGTCTATCCAGAATTGAAGAATACCATAAGCAACCCATAAACTTCAGCATTCAGTGGATAACACAAGCTTTATCTACCAGGAAAAATCTTGCTCAAATTCATTTGAGCTGTTTGGAAACACTTGAAAAAAATAGAGATTTTTTTCCACTTACATGTCCTGTAACACTTCCCTCCTCCAAGGCTAGTATACGATTTTTCAGCTGTGTGTTTTATTATTAACTGCAACAGGTAGAACTTGACTACACTTCATTTGATTTGCTAGACCAGCTTAACTTATTTACATGAAGCAAAATCCTATAATAAACCTATAGTAACGGACAGCATTACTGTTCCTTGGTAGAGTAAGCTTTACATATATAAGTCAGCTGCTGCCATCAGGTAACAAACCTACACTGCTATGACTCATGAAGTTTAAAATAAGAAAAAAATAACAAAAATGACTGAAAGTGCTCAAACACTCAGGACTTACTTGTTTTGTGCTTCCCTAAGTTTCAGTGCCCATTCTTCCTGCAGACAAAGTGTGGCCTTTTCCATTTCTTTTGCCATGAGTGCTCTGGCTCCCTGCAGGTCACTGTCGTATTGCTCCTGAGATTTCTGTGCACTTGCAAGGCTGTCCTCTAGTTGCTGCAAGTTGTTTTGCTGCTCTTTTACCAACTTCTCCAGTTCTAGAATTTTGGCAGCTTGGTGATCTTTAAGCTGATTCATTTCAGCTTCACGAAGTTCAAACTCCTTTTGTAATTTCTGTTTCTCATATTCTGCTCTATTTTGCAACTCTATACGTAACAACGATAACTTCTCTTCTGCTAGGATTCTCTGGTCCTCGTTTTCACATTTCCATTTCTTCTCTTTTTCTTTGTACATAGTCTCTATTTTCTGGACTTCTTCTCTGGCTTCCCTTAATTTATTCTTGTGATCCTCAGCAATTTTGTATTTTACCTGTGAACACAGTTATTAAAAAATGCATACAATACCAAAACCAAACTGAAGTGTGTGAAGTGAATGTTCTCAGGAATCTCTCCAACACCTTCAATGCAAGTCTTGCAGTGAAGTCACCCTTCCAAATAAAAGTAAGGCTGAAATGTCAACTTATAGGTACTTGAATTCTACACACTATTAAAAATTAACTGGAGCAAGGAAGATAAAAAAACTAAGGAAAAATTCTGGAATTAATATGCTATTCCATGTTGTTTTCTTTTGGGGCCACTTTTCTTCATTTCAGAAGTTCAACTTACAAACCTACAGGCACGTTAGGTATTTATATTGGACATGATCAAAAAAATCTTTTAAATCTCTTCTCTCCTTATACATTCGAGTGGTATTTTATATGCAGCATCCAAGAGCATGATCTCATATATAGCATAAAAGCAACATAAAATGGATGTAGCAGAAAAACACAAACCAAAGCACCAAGTGATTGGTCAATGACAAAAGGGAAAAAATACTCTAAAAATACACTAGAGGTAAACAAATAAATAGTGAACTAAGGAAACAACAGCATCATCTCTTAAAATAAAATTAAAAGCTAATAAGAGATCACATCAGTATGAAGTATATTCTTCAGTTTTCACTTAGAAGTTTTGTTTTGAACAAATATTTAAGCATTTGTTTATACTACAATCTAAATGAAGAGGCGGAAAAGAATCTGAAAACCCCAGATTTTGATTAACACACAATCCATGAAAACTTGGTGGGGGTTGAGAAGGGAGGTGTCGAGCACTGGAAACAGACAATTGAGGAAACTGGTTTGCTCTGTTTCTGAGACCAGAGGCAAACAAAAGAATACATATTTCCAGAGAGCTGATCAGCACGCGGTACAGGCTCCTTTGAAATACCACATTCTGTACATGCTTATGTTTTACCCAGCCAGCAGTGCCACAAAAAAGATACTGCAGGTGGCAGTAATAAACTAGCAGTACCGGAAACTTCACTACTGGAAGGTTCAGCTGAGTCTCCATGTTGTCTGCAGCTGTTTTCTCTGGTCTTCTCTTCTCTAAGTCCGAAAAAGCATACACATATCTATCTCCCTTTTAAAAGTGAGGAAAGGAGGACTTGAGAAATTAGAGCTTCATCCATCTAACTCTCATAAGAATTCAAATATCAGAACAAATTAAACAATAAATTAACATCCAATCTTAATTTGTCCTCAGATGGGACAGCTGATATAACAGGTAAGAGGGAAAGTGTGAGATATGATTCTTTCAACTCTAAGACTTCTGACTTACAAGAGGTACAAAGAAAAACAAAAGCAGAAGTCTGTTGTGCAATTCTTTCTTCTTCCCTCAGAAAATGGTCTGAAAAAATATTTCTGGTTACTTAGTTCAAAAGATTGTCCTATTAAAACCAGAAATATCTTAGAGGCAACCCATTCAGCAGAGAGGCTTTTCCTACCTGCCACAGTGCCTTCTGCTGAATTCTCCATCACCATGTGACAGTATGCAAGTTCACATGTTATTTTTGCACCTGGGCACTATGGCATGCTGCACTGAGAAGGTCAGAATTAAGACCTTTTATAGATGCCTATATTGGAGTGGTATATGTATGCTTGGCCCACAGCAATATAAAAGGTGAACTGGATCAACCCTTGAGGCACCCACCTTCCCACACTATCTCTGCTCTTAAAAAAAAGTTTGTCTGCAGAGGAACTAAGTGTTCGATATTGAAGTACTTTGAAATTCAGTCTCATATTGCAATACTTGTGTGTATCCATGCAAGTCCATTCAAAGCTGAAGCTATTATCACTAAACTAGGCACATTTAAAGATAAGTGCTGCTTCTATCTTATAGAATCACAGAATGGTTTAGGTTGAAAGGGACCTTACAGATCATCTACTTCCAAATCCCCTGCCATGGGCAGCGACACCTCCCACTAGAGGCAGAGACACCTCCCACTAAAAGGAAGGCCATCTCCCTTGGCCTTCCTAACAGATCTGAGCTTAACTAACTCTATAGAAAACAGTACTGTAAATAGAATTACCTTTTCCATTTCCTCTTTCAGATGCTTTTCTTTCTGCACAGAAAAATCTTTTTGTTTAGCAATCTCTCCCTTTAAATGCTTTACTTCTTCCGAAAGCTCTGCAATACACTGTTTCTCAGAGTGAAGGAGAGAGAGCTTGGCTCTGTGCTCTTCCTCCAGCACAGACACTTGTTCAGCCACCTCCATTTCAACCTGACGCGCTGCATCTTGAGCGCTCTGTAGGCGCAGTCTGGCAATTTCTAAAAAAAAAAACCAAAAAACAAACAAAAAACCAACAACAAATAAACCATAAGAAACAAACAAACAAAACCCCAAAACCCCAAACAAGCAAAAAACACCACCCTCAAACCAAACCATAAAATGACATAATGACATTCTGGAGTTTATTTTTGTTTAACAGGTCCTTTGAATGCAGAGAAATAAAGCTGGACGCTGTCAGCTGTGCAGTTTATCAGTAGCCATACTAACTACAGACCAACAAGAGTCCCCATCAGGATGATTTTGTACTCTGTTCCACTTTATCACCACCGCTGAAATTTATCAGACAGAATAATTGGGAAGGATCATGAAACCTGTGGCAGGACTTCCTGCCAGCAACAGCTACAGGAGCCAACTGTTTTTCTGGATGTCGTAATAGCAGATTTATCTCCCCTTTTGCACATACTATTTATGCAAGGTATTTCCCCAAAGAGCAGATGGGACAAACCTCTAAACATTTTAAGTTAAGAAGTTTTGATATATTGTCCAGTGTTATAAGTAAATAAATGAAGATAAGAAATATAACTGCAAGTTTAAAAAGTTTTGCTGATCCTTTTAACGAACATACAGTGGAATACAGTTATAGGCATGTGTGCTATGTAGCTAACTGTAAGTTATGGATGATGAGTTCAAGCGTTTGTGCATCATACTGTGCCCCCAGGAAGAGGCTGCAGATACAAGAACTGCCATAATCCCTTACCTGCACCTCAACAATATATGCATTTCATATTCAACCAGTACAAGGCAGTGTATTTCTATAAATTATAACTCCAAGAAAAGCAGCAACTGTTAAGAAATCACATAAATGCATGATCACACAGGAAGTCTAATTAAGTTTAGCCAATCGGAAGAACTGTAACCTGAACTCTACAGTAAAAGGTACCTATTACAAATTCCACTCCCCCTAAAAACTTTCCCCTTCTTGTTTGAAAAATTAATCTCAGTATGTATAACAACTAGTGGAAAACACAGGAAGAAAAAAATATTAATGTTAAATGAGCAGAGCACTTTCAAATCCGCAAAAGGAAGACAGGCAAAAGAAGCACAGAACATAGACGTGAGTCTAGTCTATGGAATAGACCAAGAACTGGCCTATTTCATGCAAATCTGAGAGACATTTAACATTGCTGATGGACAAGTCTACGAAATTTTCAAATAAGTATTAATTCAGGAATTGACAGTGCCCATCTAGGCATCAACAATGGAAACAGGTCCAGGCAACAGTTGTTGCCATCTAGGCAACAACAATGACCAACTCCTTTTAGCAACTGTTCCACAGTTGTAGTAAGTTTAACTACAGAATAACCATTTTCAGGTCACCACATTTTTGGAAGTGCAATTCAACATGCCCATAGAAGTCAAAAAGCAAACTGCTCAATGGCAGGAATTAACATGTGTTAAGTGTTCCCTATAGTTTAGAGTATATTAGTAACAGATTGAAAACTTCTTCAGATAAGCCTTTAAATATTTAAGGGTAAATATAAGCCACACAAGGAGCTTACCGTCTTACTTCCCAGTCTGTCAGCTTATCTTACCTTTAATATGTTCTTCTGAAAGTTGGGCACGGAGCTGTTCAAGTTCTAAACAATGCTTTCTTTGCATTTCCTCAATTTCTGTTATATATTTGTCTGACAGATCCATCTTCATTTTCATTAGGTCCTCCTTATATTGAAGAGCAAGGGAAGACCTTAAGGAATCTAATTCATGCCTGTGCTGTTCTTTAAGTAGTACCTGCAAACAGACAAGTTCTTTCTACATAAGAAATGGGTTAGAAAGACATCTTCACTTTTGGAGAAACCATGCTGAGAATCTTTCAGTGAGAGCACTACGTGAATTGCACTATAATGCACCTGCTTGACACATATATATCTGGTTCCCAGAAATCCTTCTGGTTTTGCTCCATTCTCACCACTCCATCTGCTATTAGAGTGGCAAAGCCCCTCAAGGTAGATACACTCTGGAACTATGCCACAAGGTAGATACGAGTTTCAGGAGCTGCTTGAAAGTACAATAGAGGAAGAAGTCTATTGACTCTCAACACTGAAGATCCCTTCTACACACACTGCAGAACTTAGAATTAATGATCTATGAATGCAGTTGCACATGTAGCTAGGTAACAAACAGCAGCAAGAAAAAAAGGCATGGTGTATACTTTTCTTGTGTGTGTATGTTAACTTTTTTGTGTGTGTGTGTGATTTACTGATGAAATTGTGCTCATGATGTCCTGTCTATGTCTTGTTTGCTTGTCATTCCCTCATTTAAAAAATTACTCTTTTTATAATTAATTTAAAAAATAAAAATATAAAGCAAAAAAAAGTAAAATTCCTTTTTGAAACTCTTAGGAAACTTCAAATAAGTTGAGATAGGAAGTCAAGATCTTAAATTACAACAAGGTACCTGGAAAATAGGTGCATAAATACAAGTGGAACCAAATTAGCATCTCTCCTTGAAAAGATCAGACAGCAATAAAATGCACAATTACTACAGAAGCTATATAGAAGAGGAACACCATGAATTTTGCACTTGTGTGGAAGAGTGTCGATAAGCTCCTTACTAGGCACAGGATAACCCAAACACAGGACAAAATTACAGAACACCGCGTTTCATCTGTTCTGCTGGTTTGAGAACTAAAGTTGTTAACTTATACTACACTTGGCAAAAATAATTAAGCCTTAATAAATGTGTCAAATTAACTTTATGCTAAGAGCTAGGACTCAGACATCAATTTACATACAGGTCACGTAATGAACAGTAAAACTTTAATTTATCAAAAATACTACCTGATGTTGTTCCAGCTGTTGATTTAGCAGACCAAGAGTATCTCTTTCCTCTGTCTCAGCAGTCTCTTCAAAAACTGCAACAGAACTGAGGAGAGGGTTTAAAGTTTAAGATTGCAACATGTCACAAACCAAGTTAAATTAACTTGCTGACTTACAAGGTAGCACTGAAAGTAGGCACAGAGCAACTGCAACAACTGCTCAGGACTGCAGACTCATGACTTCCATTGCTGGGCTTCTAACTACAGATCACCTAATGCCAGATCCCAATGTATTTAGAGTCTAACATAACTTTTTTTATATATATAAAAAAAAGTAATGGAAGCATGCTGTCACAACATGACATGAAAGGAAAAAGAATAGATCACCTGGTGTCCCCTGCTTGGTCTTGACTCACTTCCAACTCTGACAGCGAATATTCCTCCAGTCCTTGCAATCTCTGATGCAGCAAGGTCAATTCTTCTCTGTAGTTTTCTTCAGCAACTCTTAACTTTTTTTCAAAATAAAGTCTCAACTGTTCCAGTTCAGTTTCATGATCACTTTTTCTCTGCTGCTGCTGCTGTTGAAATTCTTGTTTTAAACGCTCCATTTCTTCCACCCGTGATGCACGTGCCAGGAGCTGCTCTTTTAGCTCTGGAATAGAGGCAAAATCAACACAACTACTCAGAAGTACGTATCTTCAGGCTAAGGCATTCTGTGAAGATCAACTATATTTCAGTTGTTGAGATAGCAGTAAAATGTTATCCAACAAACTACATAAGAAGATGAACTTCAGAAGGCAGTAAAGCCTTTCAGAGAATCCATCCTCATGACAAGAATCAGAACTAGCAGCAGACTGTTAGCCCTCCTCATTTCCTTGTGCTTCGGGTCTGGGCTACTGGCATGCAGAATCCTGCAATATTGCTTAATCTTCACACCTGCTCGTTGTAGCAACCAGAAGCTGCAATTTAGTCAAGAACAGTTAATTTACTCTGGGGAAATCTACACAACAAAAAAACATCATTAGCACAAACTGTGCAGGAAAACAAAAATCAACAACAACAAAAAAAATCAATTCTGGATTACTTTAGTGATGGTTTGGCTATCCATCATTGGCTCAAGCAGAAGCTAAATTTATTGAATTAAAGAGAACCATCCAAAAAAAAGAAAAAATAGTACAGAATGCAGAGAAAACAGTGATCAAGGCTGGTTCAGCAAGTTACCCTCCTTTCAGGGAGTGAGGGCAGTGGCCAGCATTGCAGCATATTCATTAACTCTTTGAGAGCTTTCTTCCCCGTGTTCTGTATCAAAGAAGCAGTAATACAGCAGGAAGAGAAAAGATAGGAAAAAAAGGACCAAAATCATGTGAGGGAATTAAAAAAAAAAGTTTCCCAGGTGGCCCAACTTCCCAGATGACTTAAATTAGCTGAATCCCCACACAATCAATTGAAGATGAAACTGCATTTCACAAAGAAAGCACTTGGAGAAAAGCATCTGCTTACATTATGCAATAAGAGAAACTTCAGAAACATTTATGAAAAGATGGCACCCAGGAAGCCACACAGCTGATTGTCACAGTGTTGTTGTGTAGCAAACCAACAAATGCACACTTGGCATGAAAAGTTCTCTCAATGAACATGCGGATAGAAAGAACAAGAGAAATAAATACATGCCTCAAGCCTGTTTCCAAAGGGAGCAGTTGCCAAGCACAGGGACCAGAGGAATCAAGTGACAAGCAGGGACCAGTAACACCACCAACAGGATAGGTAAGGGAAGTCCAATCTGGCACAGGTAGTTTTTTGGCATGGGTGGGCTTTGCCTAACCAGCAAAATCTGCCAGCACAAGAGTATCTCAGAAAAGCCTTTAACGGTTTTGAGATGGCACGTCACTCTTACATCAGAGCAGTCATCCTATTGTCCGGCTGCTACATTTTGAATCCACCACCACAAGTCCTCAAACCAATCCAAATGCATTGTCAAATGATCACTCAAGTGAAGAGGAGCAAAACAAGCAACCTTTAAGGTTTCACACACCAAAATCTCTACCCTCACCTGGACCATGGGCTTGCATTCCAGTCCCATCATCTCAAGCACGATGAATAAATAGAAAGGGTCCAAAGAATGGGAACGCGAGTGATTAGGAAGATGAAAAGATATTTGAAAGGTTAATAAAGACTAAGGCTACAGAAAGGACATAAAAGAATTCCAGCAAAGTGCCATGAAAAAGTCAAGGTAAAGTCTGACTAGGTAAAAAAATTATTTATTCAATTTTTGACAAAAAAAACCTCATAAAAACCCACTCTCACAAAACCCAATTAGACTTCAAAAGCTATTTACAGTTACGTTATTTAGAAAATCTGAAATTGCCTTTAAAACCAAAGGCAAATGTAATATGCTTCAACTACCCCAGCAGAAGTAAAGAACAGCACCTAATGTTACAGTCTCAATACACGGTAAAAACACACATGGTCAAGGTAACATCATGGTCTCTAGCTTTTTTTTTTTTTCAAAATTTCTTCTTTCCTGTATTATAGACCCTTTTGCACACAAACATCTGAGACATATCCTGCTTCATTTCAACTGAAAATGTGTGTCATCTCCGATCACTACACTGTGAAGTTGACTTTTGTTTAATACACCTAGATCTTAGAACAGGTATATAAAGTACACAATATCAGATTTCAGTGAGTCATTATTTTCTTTCACGCTTTAAAATTTTTGTAAGTTTAATGTAGACAAACATAAGACAAAAAAAAAACCAAAACAAAACGACAAAGCCCCCAAAACTCTTCATATTTAACTGCTGCGCACAATGTTTTCCTCTTGTTTTTTGCTTTTAGGTTTAGGGAAATTGTTTATTTTTTAACCAGAAGCGTTGCTATGGAAAAAGGTGGTTATTTTTAGCCTTATAGAAAAACAACATTATAATTCATTCTGATTTCAGAAACCTCTACTTTGAGTGTCAACAAAAAACCATTTTATTTAACTCACCTCAAAACTGAAAGGGAAAAAAAGCCATTTCTACATCAAGATATAACCTAATCACACAGTTTTAGAATATTTCTGCCCTTTTTTTTTTGTAAATAGACTTCTCTTATCTCTTCAAACAAAAGAAAAGATAAAGGCACAATAAACCACCAAAGTCATAAACGAAATGGTGATCTCCACTATCTTTTTCTCAATTCAGTTCTCAACTGAATCCATACCACTTCCATACTGAATACAAAAAGGAGTGTGTTATTGCATTGACAAGCACCTTCTCAATTTTTCACTACATTATACTTAATTTGACATTGTAATAAAAAAAAAGAAGTATGCTTTTCACTGAAAATTTTCATGAGGTGCAGGAACAGAGTGGGAAGGGAAATGAAAACAATAGGAGTGAGCTTTTTCCCCACAGCCATACCATGCTTTTTGATATTGCAGAAACCAACTAGTCATCTGATAGTGGCTCACCTCTCACATCAGGAACAGCTCGCTAGGGTGCAACCCACTGACACTTCTGTGACCTACCCGTGTGTTTCTGGTACACGATTAGAGTATTTCATGTCAATAATGCATACTTCTGTGTGAAGAAGAGGCCAAAAATAAAATGCATCAATTTTGAACATACCACTTAGCTCTTGCCGATTTGCTCGAGTACTATCAAGCTGAGACCAAAGCTGCCCAATTTCTTCTTGTGAACGAGTCTTGAGTTCTTCATGCAAGACCTGAAGTTTCTCCAGCTATGGAAGACATGTCCAAAAACATAAATATCCAAAACCAAACAAAACCCCCAATCTTTTCAAAACAATTTTGTTCTAATTGTTTATTTTATATGCAACACAGTTCCGTCAGAACTAGGTGGTAACAATTAGTGCCAATTAGACTCTCAGTTCCTCACCCAGGCTGCCAGAGATACTGAATAGCACTTAACTGTTAGACCCACTCCTCTAACAGGAGTTTGTTCGTAATGCCATATTTATCATCACTAGCAAAAATAAGATATTAGCTAGACAAAAATGAAACACAGTAACCAGAAAATTAAGCATATAAATACAGAGGAAGAAAAAGCACCAAATGGCACAAAGGCAATTACATTCAAAAGATATTGAACCACTATAGAAAATCCCGGAGTATTTACCTACTTCATGAGATGCATTTTAGTTTCTCAATAAAATCCCTAAATACAAACAAGTCACCCAAATTATCTGCATATAGTCTAGTTTTTGTTACATTCTATACAGAGTAATCAACAACTCCAAACATGTAAAGAAATTTTATTTACCTCCTTCTCAAGACTCTGTTCTTTTTCTTGACTTTTCATCTTCATATTTTCTAGGAGTTGGTTATGTTTAGTCTGCAGCTGTTCTTGTAATTTTGTGATGGCTAACTGGTGTTGCTTCTCCAATTCTATACATTTTACTAAAATTAAAAATGAGTTCTGTTATACCACCATCCTTGTTACTGAGTGACCTGCACAACTTTTGTGCAATTAAATAGAAATGCATGTCTCTAGACTAGACTGCTAGCTTACAGGGGATCACAAAACTGCTTGAATATTGAAGTACTTGAAAGTCAAACATTTCCACAGTACTTCCTAGTTCTCTGCATCCCACACCGGTAGCCAAGATGTAAACAGTAGTGTCAGAGGGATGAACATTCGCTCTCTGCATAAACTGACAACCATCCTGATACTCGGACCAGGGAATCAAGCTTTTTTTAAATGGTCTAACCATGGAACTTCTCCTATGACCACACTCGACAGCAGGCAGTAGCAGATACAGACAAGAAGGACTAGATTGTGCCAAGTACACTCTGCCTTGGCACTGAGCACTCTCTGAACCCTGTAAACTCGCTGCTACCTCATTTGGCCAACAAATCTTGACCTTCCAGACAGAATCTGCAATCAAGTGACTGCATTTCCACCACAGTGAGCTGCAAAAGATGCTCATCTTCATGGAACATACTTTAACGATACAGGTTCAAGGAAACCTATAAAAGTCAGTGCAGGCTGGGAAGGACAAGCCATTGCTACAAACATGTCCTCGCAGCAGCCAAAGACAAGCAACACCATGAAAGCATCCAACCCTTTGCAGGTCAAAAAGTCTCTTCACTTCTCAAACCTGGTCTCGCTGCCCACCAGAAAGCATCATCCAGTACTTTTACCACCACATTTCCATTTATTTTAGGAGAGTATTGTTTCCCACGTCTTTTACTCGCATAGTGCCTCAGAGGGTAGGCAACACGATTGGCTCTCTTCACTTCATGACACACCACATCTTGTGGCTCCTTCTCATGACATCACTGACAGCAAATCGTGCTGGCCAAACATTATGTCGACAAATGTCAGATTTTTGAGACCTACAAACTTTTCGTAGTCCCAACTACTACGTGCACCTTAGTGAAAGGCAAACAGATGTAGCTGCCTAAGTACTCATCCAGATTTCACTTTCAAGCTAACAAAAACTCCAATTTACAATTGTCTCAAAAACATCACTTCTCAAACAGTATTTCAAAAAGTTACTGTTCCATCAAGCTTTAACTATTCATAGTCCAAGCTCAATTTTTCTTTTCTTAGAAGAAGCTTCTATTGATCTTAATTGTAATTTTAATTAATTCAGAGATTGCCAAAGCCTGTTTTCACCTGGCAGCAAAACAGCACCTCCCTTCAATACATTTGAAGGAAAACATAATCCATCTCATATTCTGTTGAAGTCAAAACATAACACAGCTAACTTGGCTTTAAACAATCTTTCATTTATGTCCTGTTCTCTAGACAGTCGCATGCCATCAACCCAGTTTTTAAATAAGACTACATGAGTATATCTTGTATTCTTTTTTATACAGGTTCTAAAAACACTTAGCTTTGCCATCGTTCAACTGCTTCAGAGACCATGGCACTTACTTTTAGACTGCTCATTCTCAAGAGAAAGAAAACCCAGGTCTGTTTTGACTTTTTCTAATTCCATTTCCAGAGTTCTCTGCAGTTCCACCATTTCAGTCTGATGTTTTTCAGACAGCTCTTCACATGTGCTTTTCAAACGCATCTCAGACTCCAATTCCCAGTCTCTTTTGAGAGTCTAAGGAAACAAGACATGCCTTATTAAAGCAAACACATTTAGCAGATTAGCACTTTTTCCTCCTCCACTTGTCCTCTACAATAAATGTGTAATAGACATGGAACTTCTACCAGCTCTAGTTTACTCAAAGAAGTTATACTTTTTCTTGTACGAAGAACAGAATCTGTACCTCTAATGCCTGGATATGGGTCTCTTCCATTTCCAATTCTATTTTCTTTCTCTGATCAACTGTGAAATAAAATACTACTTATTAATAAATTTACATAAAATGTCATGAATAAATAAGTAGAAATATGGATGAGATTACCATTTTCAGTACCAAACTCAGAGCTTGGATAAGTAGGCATGCAGGGGAGGCACGCAGCAGTGTAAGGCACTGGGTTCTATCCAGATCTGCTGTTACGCTTTATCCCAGTAATTCACTTTCATTTTAGAAAATAAGCATCCAGCAGTTACAGCTGCAAAGACAACCCTGAAGCTTAAGTTGTGCTTAAATAGCAAAGGAAAGTCTGCTTAAATCTACAGAGAACATGATACCAAAAAACCACACACACAGCTTTATTACTAAAGATATAAATTCAAATGCCTATCAGTGTTATTTTAGATGCTAGCATTTCACTGCATGTCACTATTAAGTGTTTGAATCATTTGTATCTTCAAAGACACACCAAAAAAAGTAGAGGCAGCAGTAGCAAGCAGGAAACTCTTTTCAAATTTCTTCTAAATATGCCTAGAAAGCAGACTGAAAGACTGCTTCCCATCTCCCCCCGACTCATTCCAACTTCTTGTTCAGCACCTTTCTTGATCTGCAAGAACTCTGTAAAGGGTCTATCAATCCCCTTCTCCCAGCTTCAAAGTACTGTTACCTTAGCTTACAATTTCAAGTCTTTCAGTGGGAAATGAGAACTCAAAGACTAAGATGGTGCCAGCTACACAGCTAATGATCCAGAAGAAGAAGAAATATCATGAAGTTACAAGACAGTGCCCCAGCACTCAAGTGACTTAGGTCATGCCCAATCATCATCTACCTGAGAAGAAACGTCTTTCCTCTAGTCCCTGAGGTAATTGTATCCACAACTTCCCATGAATTCTCCTGCACCATAAGGCGCATGGAGGACAGGGAGGTTACTCAAGACAGCCAGCATGGCTTCACCAAGGGCGAGTCCTGCCAGATCAACCTAGTGGCTTTCTATGATAGAGTGAGCACCCAAGCAGACAAGGGAAGAGATACAGATATCATCTATCTGGACTTCTCTAAGGCCTTTGACACAGTCCCCCACAACATCCTTCTTTCTAAATTGGAGAGATGTGGATTTGATGGCTGGACTGTCTGGTGGGTGAGGAATTAGTTGAATGGCTGCATGCAGAGCATAGCAGTCAACAGCTCCATGTCCAGATGGAAATCAGTGACAAGCAATCAGGGGTCCATACTGGGACACAGATACAGCCTGGGCAGAGAACACATTGAGAACATCCCTGAGGAGAAAGACTTGGGGGTGTTGGTGGACACGAAGGTCAACATGAGCCAGCCATGTGCATCTGCAGGCCAGAAAGTCAACTGCATCCATGGCTGCATCAAAAGTGCCTCCAGCAGTTCAAGGGAGGTGATTCTGCCCCTCTACTCCACTCTGGATGGACCCCACCTGGAGCACTGTATCCAGCTCTGGAGACCCCAACATAAGAAGGACAAAGACCTGTCAGAGTGAGTCCAGAGGAGGGTCACAAAGATGACCAGAGGGATGGAGCACCTCTCCTGTAAGGAAAGGCTGTGAGAGAGTTGAGGTTGTTCAGCCTGCAGAAGAGAAGGCTCCTAGGAAACATTATTGCAGACTTCCAGTACTTAAAGGGGGCCTAGAGGAAAGATGGTGACAAACTTTTTAGCAGGGCCTGTTGCATTAGGACAAGGGTTAATGGCTTTAAATTAAAAGAGGATAGATTTAGACTAGATATAAGAAAGCAATTTTTCATAGTGAGGGTGGTGAAACATTGGAACCAGAGGAGTAGTAGATGCCCCCATCCCTGGAAACATTCAAGGTCAGGTTGGATGGGGCTCTGAGCAACCTGACCTAGTTGAAGATATTCTTATTGCAGGGGAGGGTGGACTAGATGACCTTTTAAGGTCCCTTTCAACCCAAATTATTCTATAATAATCTGATTCCAGCTTCTGAGCCCCTCCATTCAAGCACTCATAAGTGGTTACCTTCATATTAAGTTACATTGCCAAAATGCACATAAACAGCATTGATCTTAAGAACTGCATCCCAACCTCCTCCTGCTCCCAAATCCCACCATGCCATCAGTTCGATATATCACTGGTGGTAACAAATGCTTTACTACTCACGGGTCAAAAAGACACAGCCCTTAAACATTCTCTTCCTCTCAGAGAAGGACAATCAAAGGAATAGTTCCTAAACTTCATCACTGAATGGCTGCAGGCCTCATCTTTCTCCAGAAATTCCTCAAGCTTTGCCATACAGGTCAGAAATGGTCTCCCAATCTGGGAAGAGGCAAATATCCCAAACAATGCCAAGAGCACCATCAGTAATCCTTCAGTACTATTGAGTGCAGCTTTCCTCTTGCTGCTTTAAAAATACAATCTCAATATCAAATACATCTCAAAGGACACCCAGCTGCAGGTTCTCAATGAGCCTTTCAGTTCCTTTCCAATTCTTATATCCTCTTTTTGAAACCACTGAGAGGGCAAGTCGAGAAGCATTTCCATATCTTGTCAGAAACACAAGAGTAGTCAGTGCTGACTTAGGGCATTAAAAAAAAAAAATCACTGAGAAACATAACAGGTAAGAACTCTAACTCTTTGCACTGATTAAATTCTTTGACAGCTCTGTCTAATGCCTGAAAACAACTAGTTCAGTATAGTGCTATTTTACAGAAATAGCAGCAAAACACTCATGTAGTTGAAGAAAAATCAAACTTAAGTCTGGACAACTTCATTCTCATATATAAGAGATGCACTCTTGCACACGCCAGTCTAGCTCTGTCCCTATCTAGGCAGCACCAACTATCATTCAAAAGAGCAAGCCCTACAACAGGACAGGAACCTATGAAGGAAAAATAAAACAATACAGATGGGGTTTCAATCCAGACCATTATTCCCAAATTTTAATACCTAGCTCTTGCTGATAATTTGACTCAAGGTCTTCTTTTTCCTTCAGAAACTGTTCTTTAATTTTGTCCAGCTCCAGCTGATGGCGACTTTGCAGAATTGCTACCTCTTGAGCACGCTTATCATTGAGCATCTCCCGTAGTTCCACAAGGGCAGTTTCCTTTTCTCTTCTCAAGTTAGACTGCGTAAGCTCAAGCTGGGAGGTGTGCATATTATTTAAGCTTAGGCGTAAAGCTTCCAATTCCAGGCTGTGCAGTGTCTGTAATGAAGAAGAAAAAGGGTTTTCTCCTCCTCTGTAATGAAATGTGTTCACTTTTTTCAGGATCAGTTTCAATTGCTTTCAACTGTTCAACACATCTAAGCTTTGCCTTTCTGTACTTGGAGAGTGTTTCTTCATGGCAGCGATAGCACCCTGAAAATTAGCTACTTCCATTACAACGACACTTGCGTAATGTTTTCAGTGCAAAGTAAAAGGCTTTCCTTACCTGTCTCTTAACTTCATTTCCTACCAAATACCTTGTATCTGTCTGCTTCTTCACAACATCAGAGCAGAACACAGGCTCACCCCAACCTTTTACTGTCTATTAAAAAAGTTACTCATATTTGCTATTGGTTATGATTCGTTAAAAAGCAAAATTCTGAAGTGGTATTGGAAACATGAAAATAAAATTCACCATGTCTCATTAAATAAAAAAAACCCAAGGAATATCAAACAGTTAGAAATGGCAGCTAAAACAGACCAATCACTTCAATTCTTAAACTAAACATTTACAATGTTTCTCAACATCTTGAAATTAGACCTAACACTAGACCTACTCTTTCTCTTTCCATTTTGCATTTAGTGGAAACATTCAAAAACCCAGTAAATATTTAGAGGAAAAAAGTCAGGTTTGCATACTTAAGTTTAGCACAAAAGCATTCCTAATTACATTAGTGGGAAAATTAAAGAGTGGGAAGGGTTCAGTAGTTTTATACACTTTAATTTTTAATTAATTTTATTAATTTTTGTTAAACTTATCAAGATGTGAAAAATGACAAAGTTTGATTTGGTGTTGTTTTGTTGTTGTATTTTTTTTTTTAAACCCATCAATTTAAGCATCCAGTTTTCTTCAGAATTAAGATACAATTGCAGTGAGGCTCATGGAGAACTCCTGTAGAAAATATCTAATATTACCCACCAAGGGAACACTTCTAATTCTTCAACTGCAGCCTTACATACAAGAGCACACATAGTATGCACAAAAATCAAGGAGCTTTCTCTTTGCAATAGCCAGGTAAAAAATACAGCAATTACCGGTTTTATTTTACCTGCGATTGGAGCTGAGCTTGCTCAATCTCTGCTTTGTGCGCGGCTGCCATTTGCTGATGAAGATCGTCCAACAGGCGCTGCTGTTCTTTATTTAATTCAGCACGGAGCTTCTCCATTTCCTCTTCATGTTTAGTAATCAGTTCAGAGATTTCACGATCATGCTCTCGTTCATGTACCTGCAGAGAAATAGCCTTCTTCAAAATTTGGTTAGTTAGCCCCTTTACCGAGCCAGAATTCTGTCTTCCTCCTGACCCCACATCAAAGACACTATGGAAAAAACAATAGATTTTTGCATCTCTAAAATATTTATACTGTTTAAATGACAAACAACACAAAACGAGCTAACTTTTCTGAAATAAACCAAATTACAGCATTTACCTTTTTTATTAAAGCAATCTGTTCCTTTCTTTCTTCTTCCAACTTCTGCTGGTTTTCAACTTTATGTTTTATTTCAGCATTTAATTCTTCTATCTGAAGAGACATACAAACATTTGCAATTACTACCTTAAGCATTCTGAAATCCCAAGACTCCTGCCATTATCAGGGTTTCCTACCTCTTTCTTGTGTGTCAAACTCACTTTGACTATTTTGGCAAGGTGCTGAGTCTCCATTTTACCAATTTCCTCTTTGTACTGTTTCACTATCTCAGATTGTACCTCCTGTGCAGCTTGTACAGACTGAAAGGACTCCTGCAAGCGAGTCTCAAGCTCCAAACAAACCTTCTTCAAATGGACTATTTCTTCAGTCAACTGGCTTTTTTTCTCACTGTATTCAGTACTTTTGGCCTTTATTTCAGCATTAAGTTTACAAATTTCTAGGTTGCTGAAATTTAATCTGTCCTCATATTCCAGTCTTTCTTGCTCCTGTATATCTTTGAGGTTTTTCACTTCAGCATTAAGTTCACGTATGTTTTTCTCGAGATCCTCAATGATGCTAGCATTCTCTGCTAGTGCTTTTTCTGTCTTTATTAGATCCTCTTCCACTTCAGATAATCTTTCTCCTAAGGCTGTTTTTTCCTTCAATAAGAGTGCTAACTTTTGTTCTTTATCAGAGATATCAGCTTTGAGCAACTCCTGTTCATTTAGCAATGTCTCTTCAGATATGGTTTTCTGACCAAGCAGCTCTGGTATTGTCTGTTTTTCAGCCTTCTGAGCATCAAGCTCACTTTGCATTTGATCCCTTTGACTTTGCAAAGCAGGTAACTGACATCCAAAGAGAGACCGTACTTCACTTGTCACAGAATCAGAACCTGTTTCCTGCTCTTGAACATCTTTCACTAATTTCTCCTGAGCTTGCAGCTGCACTATCAACGTTTCTCTTTCTCCCTGGAGGTCTTTTACCATTTCTTGCCAGGTAGGAGATTTTGATGCTTGTGTTAAAGGCTCTACAGCACAGTAAGGCTGGCCTCCATCCTCACCCTGCTGCTTTAGCAGAAATATTATTTTGTTTTCAAGTTCCTTCTCCTTCTCTGTTTTTTGAAGAAGTCTATTTTCACAATAGATTCGTGCTTCACGTTCCTCATCCAGTTCCTCGCGTGTGTGAGATAGCTCAGCCATTACTTTTTCCCATTTTCCAACAGCTTCTTGGGTCTCCAGATAAGATTTCTTCAAGGCTGACTCCTTCTCACGGAGCTCCTCAGTTAGCTTCACACATCTCTCTACTAAACAAGTTGTCTCATCATCCTTTACATCATCATGGTCACCTATTTTGGTTTGCTGCAGAAAGCTATCTGGCAAAAATGAAACAAAGGCCTCTGTTCCCACCTCAGCCTCTTCAAAAGTCTCTTGAGCCAAAGCACTACGACGTGTTTCCTCATCAAGGCCAAAGTTTAATGGAGGAGGTATAAAATCTCTGCTGGGTTCTAGAAGCACACTACTGTCTAACCCACATCCACCATATCTACCTTCTTCTATGGCATAACCTTCAGAAGTGCTGGACGCACATGACTCTTCTGGTCTCTCCGTGGAAAAGAGATATTTAGCCAATATGCCTTCATCTCCACTGAAAAGGCCTAGTTCTGACAAGTGTTCTTCAGACAGGTTATCTCCTTCACTTCTTTCATTTTTCTCTGTGATCTTTGAATTATTAATTTCTTCTAATTGATCCCTTGAGGAGTCTACTTCCAAGTCATGCTGAAATTCTAGTTCTTCATGTACCAGCTCACCTTCACCTTTGAACTGGTACAGTTTATTCCACATCTCCTCAAGCTCTGCTCTCTGCAACTGCAGTACCTCTGGTAAAATCTGTTTTTTCCTCAACTTCACTAGCTTTTTATTGGAGAGAGTCTCTGCATCATGCTTTTGCCTTACATCTATACTTTTTTCAGCTTCATAAATTTGCTTTTCATTTAATTCCTGTATGAAAGAATTCAGTTTCTGAATCTCTTCATTCAAGGACTGTTTTTCTTCTTTATATCGCTGGGCTTCCTTGACCTGCTCTTCTGCATCAGAAAGTTGAGATTTAAGGCCGTCAATTAAATCCTTGTATTTAGTCTCAATTTCAGATTTTTCTCTCTGGAAGTCTTCCTGTTGGTTTTCAAGTTTCTTTCTTAAATTTTCTTTATTAATTTCAGACTCACGAAGACTATTATTTAAGTCAATTATTATGCCATTCAAGCTCTGAATGTGTTCTTCGGAATTGAGAGCACAGAGTTCTTTTTTTAACTGTGCAAGTTCATTCTTATATTTTAAAATAATTTCTTCTTCATATACCTGCTTGGCTTCTGCAATCTCTCTTCTGTTGCACTTCTCCAGCTCAGCCCTCAAGTTATCCAACTGTCTGCAAATATCCTTCTCATGACTGATTTTCAGTTCTTCAATATGTTGCTGTTCTTTCTTTTTGGATAAAGCTATTTCAGTTCTCAATTGTTTTATTTCCAAGTCCTGGAGAGAAAGGGTACGTTGTAGTATAGACAAGCTAAATCTTTCTGACGTCAGTAGACCTTGAAGTATTTTAATATGTTGTTCTTTTTCTTCTATGCTTTTGTGTAACTGTTGCATTGTACCTTTCAGATCCCCATCCACTTCGGCAAGCAGATTTTCTTTATCTTTGGTATCCTTAAAAAGAAAATATTACAGATTGAATACACCATTGAAATATGACATGTTTTAATTTCCTTAATCCTCATGCTTTCAATTTCTCTTCACAAATAATATTTACCTTTAAGTGCAGGGTGTATCATTGGCCTAGGCAACAAGATTTTTAAGCACATCCTTGAAAGTGGCAAATACTACTGAGACACTTCAAACGTGATAACAAACATCAAATTGCCTAAGCAATAACAAATGGTACGCCACTGACTGCAGAGACAAAAAATAGCAGCTGTCTCAAATTTCAGGTATTTTAATTAAAATAAATAAATAAATAAATAAATAAATAAATATCAGAGCTACCAGTATCTCTCCATCTCACATCCATTTGCACAGAGAAAACAGCTCCTGCAGGCAGGAGTAGGCCAACAAAACAGCCATGCCAAATTTTGACTCATCTGACTCACTTTGAAGTTTAAGGCTTCTAGCTATAGCGTTGCTGGTTACATGCTTAACGGAAATCAGACCTTTTAAGCTGTTCCTTTAATGTATGTTAGCAATCACAATCGCTATAAACTTGCTCCTAAAGAAAAAGGCTTTTTTCATGACCATGCCACTATAGCACATCAGAGTTATCACCAAATTTGAAATACATATTATAAAAAAAAAAGTAAGCACCTCTTCTGTGTTTTTAACTGAGTTTCTTTACTCATAGTGCTTGTTTCTGGAATGATTACATCAAAATGTTCCCACCCAAGCTTTTCACTTTGTTTTGTACGTGAAACTAACATGATCACAGATACAGTTAACTTTTACCCTCATCTAGGTGTTTCAAGTTCACATACAACCGCATTGTTACATGCTTACACAACACATCTAAGAACCTTCACCCCACTGCACAGCTCTGTCAGTTACGTTCCCACATGCCTCCATTCTATACACACCAGATGGACCTGCTTCTGATGGAAACTTCTTAATTCTATACAACAGTTTAATAACAGAGTTAAAGATTAACCTTCTGCAACAGAAACCGATGGAGTAATTTCAATAAATAAGCATATTTTAAAGAGCGAGAACTAAATCCTTATTTCACATGAAAAAAAAAATTTAAATTGTGATTAGCTATTTTGCCTTAGCTGAATATCATTACCTTCAGAAGAATAGATTTTTAATTTCATACCAAAGTGTTGTTTCAGTCCTGAAGCATGTTACTTTAAGCACAAATTAAATGTTCATTACAGACTCTTCCTCCAGGAAGTACCACCTTGGCATGCACAATCACAACAAAAACCTAACTACCTAGAACTCATAATTATAAAGGCACTTTAAAAACGGTTTTTACTTTTACAGAAGACTCAAGCTGTACTTCCAGGTCATGTGCTTTCTGATGCAGCATCTCCAAATGTGCATTTTGCTCTCTGAGACGGTTCTGAAACAAGGACATCTGCCACTGGGCTTTTAATACTTCGTTTTTCCCAGAGCTTTCACTCCTCAGCATCTCATTAACCTGGACACACAAAGGTACTCACAGTCAGAAGAAAGTTTATATCAGAATAACTCATACATTAGCCTTACTGTACACATAAAATATACTGTATTCATTTACTACAGGTTTACCCCATATCATATATTCTTAATGAATAAGAAATTCCCTAAGAAGTCACACAATGCTTGTCATGTTTTAGATGCTATTAAAGATATAAATGTTAGATAACTCATCTCTATGAGACTCCAAAACAAACCAGGACTTCCAACAGACTGCACATACTGGTAAGAGCACAATGAACAAAACCAGTCTTTTCTACAAAGGGTTTACAACTCAATACTAAAGGTTTTTCTTTTCTCTCCATCTCCCTCCAAATAAAAACATTTACCCCTACAGGGGGTAAAATAAAATGTGTTTTCTTTATTTTTAAAACCTTTTTCTAAAGACTTTGCTAAAACCAATATGACAATATTAAAGACAGTATTAGTACTTTCATCTGTTATCAAAGTTGACATGCTTCCAACAAACAACTCGCATCATATTACTAGCCTTATATAGAATATGCCTAAAGTGCTAGAGGCTTTATCATTTTCTTTCAATGGCTTATGGAGCAAATCCCAACAATCATCTGTGGAGTAATTTTCACTATTATCTCATATTTTGTCAGTAGCAATCAGAACTGTACATAGAAAGCAGTGGGTTTTGTTCTTTTCCAAAATTTCATTTAGCACAGTATTTATTTTCCAGGGCACAAACAACTCCTTCAGGATAACCCCTGGGCTTCAGTAAATCACAAGTTTTAATTTTTTTTAAACCCCCTTCCTATCCAGGCATTTAAGACATGTAATCCCTCCTAGTTTAATTCTTATCTTGCAAACCTGAAATGGTAAGTAAATGTAAATATTACTCTTTGGCATATACTACAAGGCTCCTACAACAACAATACACAGGTGTTTACAGAGAATAGCCACCAGAACACTGAGTTATCACCAAAAAAAGAATAAAGTATTTAAAAAAAAAAGTCAAGTAAATGAAAGGTTGTAGTATCTCTCACTGCCCAGGGGTTAAGATCCATGATCAACTTGTTGTACTGAAGCAGGTTCCTGTGTGTCATAGAAGCCATATCAACCTTCTTCAGGTTATTTTATATCCCCTTCTTTGCGCCAAGTCATACTACCTCAACATAGCAACTTTCTGTGTAACAGCTGAGCTGTTACGCTTGCCCATGCATATACTGAGAGCTTTTTCTGGCAAAGGCATGGAAAACTGATCCCATGTAAGCCCATATCATTGCAGTGATGGCTGTGTATAGATCCAAGCCACTAACAGCATGGGGTAAAATTCCCTAGAAGGGACTATACTGATGAACAAAGAAGCGTAATGACCTCCCGAACATTAAACAAGCAAGTAAGCAGAAAATGTAAGAATGTCTCCAGAACTTATCCCTAGCAACTGGAGCCGGGGAGTCGAGCTCTGCCTGACCCTCAAATCATTTTCACTGCTGCGTCACAAACTGAACTATGAAGAGCTATGATAAACTTCATATGCTTTTACATTCATATTCCAAACATGTTCTTACTCTCTTTGTAAGGGAACAAAAATTGGATAGGAAAAAGGAAACAAAAACCTGATGTAACTGAAGTTGTAAATCATGTACCTGAGCAGCTACGCATGAAGCCTCCTCCTGTAGATCATCCTGATCCTGTTTCGCCTGTTGAAGGCAGCTTGTTAGTTTCCCGATGACTTCATTCTGCTCTTGAACAGTAGCTTCCTACATGGATCACAAGAAATGCACTTTTAAAATTAAAATATTCTTAACATATAACAGTAAGTTATCTTAAAGCAAAACTATTAGAGTCTATAGTTACACTTAAGTTTTAACAAACTTGTACCAAAGGACCAGAAATGTTTGTGTTCAAACATAATGGCAGGGGTGATGAAAGAGGAACCTGCCACAGATCTCAAAAGAGATTAAAGCCAATCAAAAGACATTTTTTTTAAAAAAATGACAGGATACCGGTAATGAAATATTTTTACTTAAAAAAATTTTATAACTCTTATTGATGTAAAAGCCATTAAGTTTTCTACAGTATATAATTAATATTTAATACCCCCTAAACGGTCTCCTATCTCTCAGCTCTTCTTCTCAGCCATGTGAGAGAAAGCTAGTGAGATGGGAAACATCAATCCTATTGGATGTTAACCACATCTACCTTTTCAATTTATTTCTCACCAACAGGAAATGTCTTTGTTTCCCAGTCTTAAAAGGAGAAAAGCAACATGTAAAGGGGGAAGTAAGTATTCTTCAGAAGCACCTGATAATTTACTTTTACATAGAAATGCTAGAGAAAGGGAATTCAAAATATTTTTTTAATATTTTGGGAGAGGGGAAAGTACACGTTAGTTTAATAAAGTTTAACTTATCCTGCTTAACCATTTGCCCATACAAAGAAACCCATCCCAAAATCAAAAAGCCACAAGTATTTACAAGGATTCAAAAAGCCTCTGGGGGGGGGGGGGGGGGGGCCTTCCTGGGTGAATTTTTGAAAAGCTGGCCTGGCTGCATCTACAAAGTGGTTTTCAGGCATATCCACAGAAATACTGACATTTCAGTAAGTACTTTTTCAATAGTGTGAACAATACTTCAGGGTGGCGTGGGGTGCCCACCATCTTTCAGCATGACCTTAATATATAATATATATATTTATTTAAAGCCAGTATTATAAAAATATAAGCTTTTACATTGAGCCTCTACCTCAATGTATGATTAACTATACTTTCATCAGCAGAAGAAATCAACTATGCATTTCATAAAAGCTCTCTAGAAACAGAAGCTTTTCAAATTTAATTTCACTCTCACTTGATTCAAGCAATATGAAGTCCTGGAGACGGGTAAATAGAAAACATAAGTACTGATTTATGCAGCACATGTTAGCAAGGTGAAGTACTTTTCAACAAAAACTACTACTTATTTTGAGTTTTGTCTCCTAAATATTTTTCGGATTACAATAGTATTATCCCCCAATTCCATGAAACATACCTGATTTTGCATAGAGTCACTTTGCTGGATAAGTTGTCCCTGTAGCTTGTCCATCTGTGTGGTGAGCCTTTCAGCTTCTTCCTGCTTCTCCAGAAGTCTGTTCTCCAACTCAGCTATTCTCATCTGACACATCTTAACACCAAGCTCATTACATTCTGCAGCAGGATTTATTGAAACTTTCTTCATAGAAAAAAAACAAAAATATATTTACTCACCAAAACAATATACCACATCTTTTTTGTGATTACTCTGAGTATAAATTCAAGCTTAAATTTGGGGTATATCCTAGATTAAAAGTAATTCAACATTGGGACTTTGTATATAATGCTTCTATTAAATACTAAGTACTTAATTCTTAAAAATTTCAAATAAAAAAATTTCATAGATAATGTGTTTTCATATAACACTTTAAGATGCAAAAGTGAGTTTGGGAGAAGAGCCCTGCGATTCTACAGCACCAAACTGGGGCAAAGTGCCCTTTTCACACACATTGAGACTTAAAATACATTCCAACTTACAAGTGGGCAGAGGGAGAATACTACAAAAATTACACAGAGTTTTTACACACATCTGTGCTGACTGGAAAACAGTCAATCCATAGGAAAAATAATAATATAAAGTTCTTGACTTAACATTAAATTCAAGTGTAAGCAACTATTGCAAATAAATATTCAACATACTCTGAGCTTCTATGGCCTTTAACAGCAAAGCAAAAAAAAATAATGCGAAGACGGAAGCTGCTCCAGTCAATCCTGTGGTGTCTTCGGAGCAATACTGTCACAATTCTCACAGAAGAGATGGTATCTTGTATTTTATTTTAAATACTTTATTTTTTCTAAAGTATGACACCACGATTGGGCCTACTTTTCAATTAAAAGCATCATTTAAATTGCTCTGGACAAGGTCCATGATTTCACTAAAACCAATTCTCTTAGCAACCAGTTTCACAGCCAATACCTGTACATACATGTAAACACCTGGTTTAGACTGTAAAAAAGTGAAATCCCATAACTTTTATCACATTTGATAAAAATGCTCAATATCTATATCATTTTAGTAATCTATTATCACACTCTTCTTTCACATATATATCAGCACCTGTTACTAAAGATACATTCCTTCACACTTACTTCAGCCGGATGATCATTCAGCGCATCCCAGTTGGAAAAGACAGCACAGCCCTGGCAAGAAAACAAATAAACATTAAGTCATGGCCATTTTAAAGATACATAAGGAAAGCTGAATTATTTTGGAAACATCTTAAGCACATGAGCAAGAAATGTCCACCTTGTGAGACAGCATTCCAGTGAGAGAGACTGACTGTAATGCTAAACTCAGCTGGTCATCCATGGTCAAATGAATTAAATAAATGGGAAAAAAAATTATCATGAAAGCCCTAAATTTTTGAGCAAGCTAACTCTCACCATCAAGATTCAATGTTCTGTCTTCTGCTTTTGTGGCTTGCAAATACAGCTGAACACTCTTTAATCTACTACTAAGTATTAGTAACTAACTGACAGGAGATTACGTGACAAACATGCTAAAATCATTCAGGTAATTATGAAAGCAGTACTATTTTCTGACGCATATACTTAATGTACCTTGATATCCTGAAAGATATTTACCGCTCAGTAAATTCACAACAAGACAAAGATGACTGTAGCGCTATTTAGCAAAGGAAGCCCATAACCCTCCCAATATTTTGAATCTGCATGAAGCAGTTTCCAATGACTACTGGCACCCTCTCCACATAACCTAGAAAGCAATTCCAGTTGCTTTACAAGCCAGCTATTTTGACAGAAGCTGTTTAGAAGCCGTAAGTTAATATAGTTTGTTTTATAATTTAAGTTCACATGAATGCAGTAAGGACACTGCCAAGAATGCTACGGCCGAGTGACAAAATATTGTGTGCTTTTTCCTTAGTGCAGACAGCTTGGCATGTAGCTTCATAAAAGCCTTTGCAATGCTAACACCTTTACAGTATCCTGAAAGCATTACCCTCACAACAGAAAGCTGGATAATACATGCAAATTATACCCTCCATTATTTCAGGCTTGTAAATACACTAGTTTGATCCTACTGTTTCATGTTTTGAAAACACATGAACACCTGGAGAGACGCTTTTTATGCGGAGGACACTGCCTCACCAGGGCTCACAAATCTTTGCACAGACAACATGCTGAAATGCACTGGGAAACTATTTTCTAAAACTCCCAGACCAAGACAGAAAGAGTTTGTTGTAGCCAGAGAGTTGTGCTGTAGCTTGATGCTTGTGAAAGCTTTAGTCAACCACTTCTGAAGCAAGCTGGATTCCTATTAAAAAGATTTTCAAAACTATGTTTTGCCTGCTTTTATTACCAGACAGAAAGAGAAAATGTCACATGACTGTCTAATCCACAGCTGATATAAAAATGAAAGTCTTGCTTGGGAGCTAAAGCAAGAAAGCTTAATTCAGGCAGACCAAGTAAATGGTCTGTTTCTATGTTTATTGACATGACTACAGGGCTACTTCTAGAGGATCACCAGTACAAATACACTGAAATATAACAGGCACAAGCAGAGTCATATTTTAAACAAATTTGTCAGGTAATGTAACATCTATGCTGGCTTTACAATGGCTACTAAGAGCATGCTGGAACAAATCACATTTTTTTCAGAAAACATGAAGCACACTTGAGCCAACAAAGCGATACAAAACCAAACTAATGCTGTGCATTATGAGGTCCTGAAAGCTTTGCTCATCTGCTACGCCTTGCAGTCTGGACTTGGCGTCTCATGGAGTCACAGCCACATAACCAGAAGTCTGCCCAAAGAGAAGTTCACGGCAGTGAAAGGTGAAAGAGCTCAATTGGCTAACAGTAGACAGCTCCTTGACTGGACTCCAGCTGTCCAGTCCATAAAATGGAGATTTTTTTTCAGCTATTTACACGACTTTGTAAGAGAGTTAATTATTACAAGTGAAAATACATCACTTCACTTACTTTTCAATGGCAGCTAGTTCACACTGCCAGAGACCTAGTACCCAACTACGTAAAACAATCACCTTGAATACTTGCTATCTGCAGATGGAGTGAAGTGAAACAAGAAATACTAAGATTTACCTCTGTCTCTGTGGTTTTCTCTAGTAGGCTGGTGTCTTCAGCTTTACTCTCTATACCCTTACCAACATCTTGGGCCGCTAGTGCGTACTCTTCCTTCGGAACGTCATGTGTGTGGACAGACGAGCCCTTCCTCTTCGCCGTCTTTTTCTGCGACTGCGTGATGTCGCTTTTTGTTTTTCGTTGTCTGAAGTAAGCAAACTGTGCAGAAAAGATTGAAAGAGGTAGAGAGAGAGGTAAGTGAGAAAAAGGTAGCAGGACCACAAGATTAACACACCCATGGGTGATGAAGATCCTATCTTGATAAAATATATACATCTGCAGAAAAACTGCTTTATCCTCCTATTTTCTGCACATTCAAAACATACTGGAAAACTGAAATTAAGCAAGAGATCTCACATCAGTATTAAAGACTCATTTCAATACAAGAATCAAATTTTACTCAGTGTAACTTTGTGTGTCAATGACAATCCAGAATTACAGAAAGACAGATTACTAAAGGAACAAGTTGTTAATATACTAGAATCATTAGAAAAAAAAATATTGAGAAGTCTTTCTGGAAGACCAGCAAAAACAATAACTCCCCAAAAAAAGTATCTAAACAGATCTTTGTCAGCATAAGATTTAAGATTAAAATTAACGAAATTGAATCCTCGTGCTCGTTTTCTGCCACCCCCTTAAGAGACTACAGCAAAACTTCCTAGCCAGAAAGCAGCCTACAATACATAAATAGAAAATCAATTAAGCCAGGTTATTTTAATTTCTTCTGTTGAAGAATCAATGCTCTACTTTATCAGACTATAACAGCTCTATGAAGCACCAGGGACTTGTAAAGAATGTCACTGACAGAATTTATTACCCAAGTTCCCTTAGCACCTTAAACAGCTTAAAAAGGATTATCATATTTTCAACCCTACTATTGTGTTTAGGCATCATTTCCAGGTAACATCTCCCTCGCAGCATAAATCCAGACATCCTCCTCGTGAGGAATAAGCCTTCTCCAAGGTTACAACCATAAGCTATCAAGTTTACTTTTAATATATCCTTGCGATGAGATAAAATAGTCAAATGACAACGTGAGGTAAACATAACTGCCAAGTTCTACCTGCAATATACACGAAAATCCATTGCTTGACAGCTTGGTTTTCCTGTAAAACAGCCACCCTGAACAAAAGTCGTGTCCTTGTCTTTTCATTTAACTTGTGAAACGGATTTAGTTAAGTCCTTTCTCCTTACACCCATGCCATTATAGCAACTTCTACCTGACAGCTTCGCTACTCAACAGATACACGGTTACACACCTGCTACACCGAGCAGCTTGTTTAAAAGGCGTATTTACAGAAATACATCAGTTTCTTATCAGCACTTATGATGTTTATGTAAAAAAGCTTATTTTTAAGATTAAGTCCTGTACTTCCATAGTTATTAATACTGAATGCAGATTAAACAAAAAAACCCCACAAAACCAAAACAAAGGTGCCGTGTTGCCCTTCAAAATAAGCAAAATGAACACACAAAAAGCTGTAGTGAGACTCAAATACAATTCTCTGAAATCAGGTTTAACTCTAGCAGTTCCTGATGTC
This sequence comes from Limnodromus scolopaceus, assembly GCA_028565335.1. NCBI lineage: Eukaryota > Metazoa > Chordata > Aves > Charadriiformes > Scolopacidae > Limnodromus > Limnodromus scolopaceus. Next base: position 22,610,346 of record JAOXNO010000078.1, on the reverse strand, counting down.
AATATACATCAAAAATAGCTATTGCACTAATTAATCTGATAACTTGGGGAACAGGAACAGGAGGAAACCTGCAAAAAAACCAAGAGTAGAGGAAGCTGCTGAAGCAGGAAAAAAGGGATAACAAGAGTAAAACAATCAGAAAAAAATGAAAAAGGAAAGGCAGAGTGGCCATCATAGACAGCACTTAGCAATTTCATGAAGGGAGACTAAGTATTTGACATTAAAATACCAAGACTTGCCATCACTACACATCTAAATGAGTATGAATTTTTAGATGCACAGCTCAAAAACAAAACTTATGAATGGGTCAATATACACATTAAACATATAAAATCATAATACATATCATGCAAAAATACCCAACTACTCCAATATTTTATAGAATTACTGGACTTATTGGTCCATGAAAGGTCCATCTAGGGTCAAACGCGCTCCAGATTTATGGAATGACTGAATGGGGAAAGCGCTAGTTAGGGCAGTATCACATTTCCAAAGCCTTTAATCAGCTATATGAATTTAAGTGTCATTATAAGAGAATCATCAGATACACAGACAGTCATCCAACAGGAAGTAGTTTGTGTGAATATGAAGAAACCTTATAACACTGATTCTCCACCATCCCAGTGAGACCCCATCATGCCTTTTTAAAAGGCCCAATTCTCATTTGGCTTTCTAGCATCATGTGCAAAGGTAAAAGCTTCACTTTTAGCCACAGGAACACCAACAGCACTGTCCACCGCAGTATCCAGAGCAGTCCTCCATACAGAAGAACATCTGGCCTTTCTGCAAGTACCAATATACTGCAACTTCATCTCACCAGGACCAGTCAGTTAAAAGAGGCAGCCACAAGGCACCTCGGAATTGTTATGGCCAGCACCCCATAAGCATCCCAGAACTAGAATAGTAAGCCTGCCAGGTTTTGTGTCATGTGGTCCCCATATCATTCCTATCCCAAATTACCTGCTTCCAGCACGTTATTGCAAGCTGACTGGCACCAGTGGCATGGGCAAGCTGACAGGGGAACTGCAGCACCTGCAGCCCTGTTCAGCTCTCCCCAGCCCACCTCTCACATAACTTATTCCTTGACTTACTGTTCTACATGCTTCAGAAATCAGTGCCAAAAAGAATACACATAGAAAATGGAATGGAGCAGAAAACCACATCAGCACCACATAGAAACAGGTTGTTCAAATAAATCTTAGTCTACTTCCTAGATATGGTAAACATAAGCACAAGTGCCCTTAGACAAAACCCAGAAACATTTTTTAGAGCTTCCTCAAATTGATGAGTGAAAACTTCCTGGAAAACGTGCACTCCCTTTTAAGCTCCTACCATGTAGGATGCAGGAACAGCAAGAACTTCTTACACATGACATATGGCACATGCAGGTCTATAACCAGAGGGACAGTTGCCCAACGTGTGTATCAGCTAATTTGAGACGGAGAAAAACAAGGAGAAAAAGTGCAGCACTGAATACTTGCTGTTTATTCTGTTTCTCAATTACTATCTTGGCAAACGTATTGTATTTATTGAAAATGAAAATCTCGAGTATCTGATACAGTCAGTACTTAGTTGTCAAATCATGACAATTTCCAATTAATGTAACAGTTTGAATTATTATTATTACTAGGTGATAACTTAAATGCATTTCAAACAGAGTTTTTATCCCTATATGTAAAAGAATAATGCAATAGTTTAAAGAGGAAAACATCCACATTATATTCCTTTCCCAACTCATTATTTAGCAGACTAAAATTTAAGGCTGCCAAATAAAGAAAAAATTTTTGGGAAGGCAACAAAATCCCATTTCACACCTCCAGAGTCAAGCGGTATCAGACCACAGTTACCATGACTGCGGGGGTTGTTACAAGTCAGGTTACTACAACACACAACTAGCCTCGAACTCCCGTCCCCTGCTGTTGTGAGCACCCTGCAGTACGGCGATTCAGTCAGTTGATTTGAATAAACACGGGGCAGCTGATATATGAGTTCAGAGATGGGATTGCCTTAAGCAGCAGTAGCCCGCATCGCAGGAAGGAAGGACTATACCTGCTCACAATTATATCTCCCTTTCAAACTTGCATTTATGTTCGTGAGGAGGGCAGTGCAAAGAAAAATCAGAAAAAAGAAACAGAGAAGAACAAAAAGGGAGGAAATTTCCTGACTGCTGTATTCTATACGAGCCTTCAAAAACATGAGCTACTCAGGGGAAGTCTCTGCATACAGTCCTTCAGCCCTCCTACTCGGCAGCACGACATATCCGACTATGGGCTTAAGAACACTGAGACCCAAGCTGCATTCATTGCAGTAATCAGCCCAGTATGCATCTGTTCCATAAGTTAGCCCTACAACTGCGGGTATAAGTAAAGATAAAAAACCAAGGCAAGCACGCAGCCACATATGCTTGAAATTGGGTGTGAGCGTACTAAGAAATCTGCAGCTCACATCTTTGCCTTCCAAAGACAAATGTACTATCTTCGTGTTTAATAAACCCCAACAGATATTGCTTCCATTCATTTGTCCAGGTGTTTTTTGAAAATTGCCTGGTGCCCATGATCTGCTTGCTAAGCGATGGTTCTCTGTGACAAGCAGAGAAAGCACTACAACCATCTTTGTCTTCCTAAACCCCTTCCTTTTCTCTCAGTATACCAAGTATGTGATACTATGCAATAGCAACATTGATGATGATGATTGACTAACAATTTTTTTTACTGGTAAGATGAGAGATATTTAGCATATAGTTTAAAAAAAAATAATAATTCAACATTGGCTCTGCACACATAACATGAAACTTAATGCAAGTCCCTACGTTTTTTTTTCAATGGCAAACAACAGCTGTACAACAGGTGGGAACCAACAATTTATTCAAGGCAAGTCTATCAATATAAACAGATACTGTACTTAGAGAAGGGTTACAAAAGAAACCTTAACATGAGTCTTGTCACAACTAATGCATCTTTTCAACCTGAAGAACTCCTGTTCTCAGTTTCCTCTCTTGGCATTAACCAAAAAACTAATCACACAATTGTTCTCCAAAAGAGAACTGTGTCTACACTGGACACAAGGCTGCAAGGGCAAACAGATCACAGAATAATATCGGGTTGGAAGGGACCTCTGGAGATCATCTAGTCCAACCCCCTGCCAAAGCAGGTCCACCCAGAGCAGGTCCCACA
>JAOXNO010000078.1:22567886-22607073 GCA_028565335.1 Limnodromus scolopaceus | reverse complement strand
CCAGATGGGGCCTCCCCAGGGCAGAGCAGAGGGGCAGGATGACCTCCCTCCACCCGCTGGTCACACTCTTCCTGATGCCCCCCAGGATGCCATTGGCCTTCTTGGCCACAAGAAGATGACATTGCTGGCTCATGGTCATCCTGTTGTCCACCAGGACTCCCAGGTCTTTGTCCTCAGAGCTGCTCTCCAGCAGGTCAGCCCCCAACCTGTCCTGGTGCAGGGGGTTATTTCTCCCCAGGTGCAGATGAGAAGCTGCTGAGCAGGAGTGAGGAGTGTGGCAACCATGACAGCACTGACACCATTAGGCAGATTTCCAGACAGGTTCCCTGCAGAAAGGGCCATGCCCCTATGTCTGCAGGGGAATCATTAGGAGTGATATCAGGGGTGAAGAAGCTGCAGCACATCATGGAAAGATCAGATCTATCCAAACCTCCCAACACCTTGTGCAGCCTCAGGGATCCCCTTGTAGCCACAGTCCCCCCTTCCAGCCCTACTGGGCTGGCGAGAACAGGGAAAAGCTGTAGCTGCAGACTTACAAGCCTTATTCAGCAGTAGATTCCCAGAAGGGAAATACGACAATAACAGCTCAAAAACCAGTAGAATGGCTGAATTACAAGAAAAGTAATTGGCTGTTTCTAACTGGCTTCTGCTTTGTTTTTGTTTTGTAATGATGTTCAAGAAGTTTTTATCTAAGAGGGTTAACACATATCAAGTGCTAATATCATAGTTGCAGACAATAATTATGCTACTTTATCCGTCGCATCATATGAGCTCTCTACACACTCCCCCCAAAATACAACTAACTGAAGACATGTAACTGCTCACAGCATGTGAAGCGTTCGCTAACAGCGTGACTGGAAACAACCAAACCAACCCATTTCTCCAGTAACACACCTGCAGATGCAAAGGCAAGAGGTCTAGTCACGTAAATAGTAAAACCCGCAACACCTATTCTTGAGTATTCTCACCTGGAAACATGGTATTTTCACAAATAACTGAATGGAAACCTAGGTAAAAAATGAGAGAATTGGGGGGGGGAGGGAGGGGAAAGAAAAAAAAACCAAACCCAAACAAACAAAAACCCAAACACCAACACACACAAACAAAAAAATCCAAACCAGAACCTGGGGGAAGACAGATGCACTACTTCAAGCTGCTCCTTGCTACTGAAGATAACGTTTACACACCTTTCAGGCAACCTGCATTCAGGGAGCACCGCCAGGCACACTCTGACAGAGCCACGTTACTCAGGAAAACAAACCTCATCTCCAGACACAGCTCCGGGCCGGCAGCAACGCCTCAGCCTTACCGACGCCCGGACCGAGCGCCACTTCAACCCCGCCAGGCAGCGAGGGAAAACACGCCGGAACCCCACCGCCGGGAGCCAGCCCCTCTCCAGGCCCTCCCACTCGGTACCCGGCCGGGGGTGCCGGGGGCGAGTCCAAGCCGGGACTCCCTCACCTTAGCCCTACCGGCCTCCGGTTTCTGCCTCCGCGCCTCCTTCTCCTCCATGTGGCGGACACGCCGGTGACCCAGAGGCGGCGGCCGAAGCGGGCCCGGCCCGCACCCCTCGCTGCTCCAACTGTCACACTGGGGGAGGCAGGGAAGTTTCGGTCATGGCCGCCCCAACGCCTTCTCCCCGCCCGCCTCGTCTCCGCCGCCAACCGCGAGGCGGCGACAGCCCGCACTAGCCAATGAAGGAGCAGGGGCTGGCCCGTCCCCCCAGGAAGGGGGGAAGCTCTCCGGGCATTGGCGAGAATCACCACGGCCGGGAGGCCCGCCAGCCAATACCGAGAGCAACCGTTAGCCTAGCCCCGCCCGGTCCCGCTGACTGACTACTGAGAGAGACAGCGCACGCTGGAGCGAGCCCGCCACCGCCTCCACCCTCCCTGCAGCCGGTGCCCGCCCCTCCTCAGCAGCCACCAATGGGGGAGAGCGCCGGCCGCCGACCGGGCTGCGTTGGGTGGCCAGTTTTAAACGGGTCGCCAGGCACGGCCCCGCCCAGGGGCAGGAGACAACCAATGGGAGGAGGGGAGCGGCGGCCTGGGCACACCTTACCCGGCCGTTGGCGGGCTGCGGCGCGCGGTTGTGGCACCCCTCTTCCCTCTGCTCGGGCCGCAGCCGCCGGTGCCCCGGCTCGAGGGTGGCCCTCCGCGATAGAGGGGCTGCTTGTGGGAGCTGTGCTTCTCCAGCTGCCGTTCCTGTCCCTCCGTGACCGATCCCGGCGCTGGCGGCCTGGTCTCTAGCTCCTTGGGAGACGGAGGGAGGTGCTGGCAGGGAGAGGTAGACCTCCTGATTATCAACTCCTGTGGGGAAACGTGACCCTTTCCGGGACGCCCAGTCTGCCTTTTGTGTGTATTTTGCGTCTCCTCAGTGTTCCCTGGCAGGGAGCTGTGGGGAGCTCACTCGCAGCATCCCCTTCTTTCAGGAAGGAACAGGCACGGCACAGCAAGAGCTAGGATCTGGAAATAATTGTCAAATAACAAGGGAGAAATAAGGTGCTGTTTTATTAATATTGAGAATAATCAACCTTAAAGTCCTCTACAAAACTGGTGATGTTTTTGTCTCTTGATGTTATGAAGTCATACTGGAAAACACATGCTTTAATCAAAGTAGTTACGTGGCTCAGTTCAGAGGTAACCTCTTGTAATACACTGACTTCTTGTTTCTAACATAAAATACAAGCGTTTTCATGAACCTCTTTTCTATCCCTGGGCCTTTCTATGCGTTTGAGCCTTAAGTTTGGCTCTTTGGGACTTTTGCCCGAAATTTGGATGTTGCAATACCCAAGTCATGAGCTGGAGCTTGCTGCTCCCATGCACGGCGTCCATGCTGTCTGGGTTTCCTGTGCTATGTCAGCCACCATCCATGACCACGTTCTCGCAATAAACCATCTAGTACATCTCCCACATTATCTTCATGTAAATATTTCAGCACACGCAGCAAAAAGACTGGAGCAGTGCATGCTCGGTGCTCCACAGAGGAAGCTGAGGACGCTAGGAGCAAGAAAGGGTTGGCAAGGCTTGCTCTACACATGGGAATGTCTGTCTATGTCCATAGTCAAGGTAAAGGTTAAGTTTTAAACTACTGCAGAGCTTGCCAGGGGACAGTATGTACTGGCTTTCCACTTCTTCAAGACCAGTTTGGCTCTTCTGAGGAAGACTGGGAGTTTCAGTGAGCAAACTGTGCGGGGGTGTTAGATCTGACAGTGAAGACAGGCTCCTGAAGCTAATTCTGGTCGCCTCCTGCTTTTTTAGCCCTTGGCTGCTTTGAGAGTTTTGTTTATTTCTTTGTCCGCTGACCAGGAGGAGGAGCCGGGGTTCTGGGTTTGTCCTCAGTCAATGCTAAGAGTTAAAGTCTGAATTATGAATTTTCTTCGTGTAAAAGCTCTGTAATCTGAGAAACAAAAGGAAAATGGTAAGCTCAGAACAAAGAAGTTTCTTAAAGAAAAACCATAACATTTCATGGCATTTATAACGTGAATTTTGTTGCATCAGATGTGACTTAAAAAAATTGGTTTGAAATAAGTTACTGCTTTGACTTCTTGCTGCAGCTAAAAATGTAGAATAAATAAGTTGTGTTTGGGTTTAATGGATTTTAGTTTATTGGTGTTTGTTTTTCTTTTTAAATAACCAACTTAAGCATTGTATTTTCATATATCCTTGTCTGTTTGTTAAAATATCAGGAATTATAGTGCTAATGTAGTTAAATTGACTCCAGTGGAAATATTGGAAAGGGACCTGTCTCCGGCGGTGTGTCAGGTAGGTAGCAATCAGCCAGCACCAGAAACACCGTTTGGGTACTACCCCAATTGTCCTGCCAGCAGCTGAGCTCAGGCTCTGTGCTGTCAGTGATGCTTTGCAGTGGGGGAGCTGAACCCAACCAGGCAGGGTGGCAGGGCCACCACTTCTGCTTCTGCGGGGGCCAATCCTACCTGGCATAACCGTAAAAGTACTAGATGTCATTTAAACCTCAACTAAATTAGCTGTAGCCCTGATGATGCTGCACTACGATCAGGCTGGTAATGGAACCTTTCTGAGAACTCAGTAATGTATCTGCAAATAAATGAGCACTGTTCATAGAAACTAGGGGTTTGCCAGTCTAGGATAAAAAGACAATAATCGTAAGTATAGTATATGATTAGTATAGTGTAGTTCATCATAAGTAAGAAGACTTAATTATAATTTGGTTCAAACTAGAATCACTGTTTTCAGAAAAAACAGTAAAAAGCATTGCACATTGTTATATGAGAGTAGCAGAAAGTAACTCTAATCGTAGAATATGTTTTATTGGTATGTTTAGCTTCAAATGCAGATAGGATGTTTTTACAGTACTTGAAACCACCACGCAGCCTCACAAGAGCTCTTGACTGTTAACTTTCAACGTTACAACTGCAGAAGCAGACGATTGGAAGGGAATTTGGTCCCTTCCAACTCCAAAAAATTCAGTGGAATTCAGTGAAATACTTCTCCACTGATGATTTCTGTATGTGTGTGTTTGGTTTTTTTGTTTTTTTTTTTCTTTTAACTCTCATTTAATGAATTAAAACACTCTTCTGAGACTGAAATGATAAAGACTCCTCCTGGTGGCACCAGAGCATGAAAGTTTACTTTCTCTGGATATTTCCAGGTGTGTCAGTTTCTTTGGTTCTTTTTATGTTGTGTTTTAGAAATCATAGTAATTAAAATTAAGGGCCTAAAATGTCAAAATCAATAAAAGATATTGTGGAAATGTAGTACTGATATGGACCTCACCAGGCTATCTAATGCATTCTTGTATCTGAGGAGTCAAGTGCTTCTTGCCCAGTCTTTTCAAACAGAAAAATCCTACCCTGCTCTGGATTGTATCCTTTCATTTATTTTAAGATTCCTAGCCTGTCCTGTCCTCACCATCTACTTATTTATTAAAGAAAGCCAGTTCTTCCAAGTCTTCCTCAGAAATTACATTTTGTAAATTCACCATTTTTATCTTTTTTTTTTTCCTGGATTTCCTTTCCCTCTTAAGCCACCATGTCTAAAATTAGGCACAGTATTCAAACTCTGACTTCAGCACTGCTAAATAGAGCATAATAATTATCTCCTGTGAGGTACACATAACATTCCTGTTAATCCTTTGCAGAATTAAACTTGTCTGGTTTTGCTCTTTTGCATCACCATGTTCAGGTGTGATCCCTAGTTTACGATTGAATTGTAACTATAGATCCATTTTGGCAAGATCCTCTTGAGTCTGGCTAGCAGATTTCTGCCAAGTCATTAATTAGCAGGTTGTAAGATGTCCCTAGATTAGAGATCCCACTGTGACCAGGGCATCCATAACTGTGGGAAAAGAAAGAGCCCTTAGCATATTTGCTGGAAAGCATTTTTTACCTAGTATTGGATTTTCTCTGGGATACTTGCCACATCAAGCAGAAGTTTCTCTCTGTTCCTTTCCTCTATAGTCAACTCAGTTGCTTAATGCTGGTGCTGTGTTTTTAGTGGAATACTTGGGGGTTTTGGTCAGTCTGTCTTGTAACCCTCTATTTGTACTGCAATGAAGGGTCTAGAAATTTAACTTCTAGGAAGCAATTTATTAAACCAGTTAATGGTAAAACATCGGCTCAACATTCATCAGCAGTAAAAAGGCTACTACAGCATCAGAAATGACTAATAGGAGGCTTGGTGCTGCTGTTGTCTGGAGACACCAACATAGCTTGCTTTGCTACCTTGCTGCCCACAACCCCAGCCACCCCCCCACAAAAGGGTTTATGAACTAGAAAGGTATTAGGATAAACATGAGACTGTACAAAGAGACATATACAGCCACGGTGTGAGCCACGGTGCAGCTCATGCGGCACCTCCTGGGAACGCCTGATAGAGGCCAAGAGGTGGGTATGAGAGCAGTCCGTGCGGGCTCTCACGTTATACCTTCCCACCTGGCTTATGAGATCGATAAGCATGGAAAATCGGCTGTTTGAGAACAAAATAAATAGATACTCTTTCTTAGAAGAGACACCTGAATGCAAATATGATACAAGAATGTGAGTCACAAATGGTATGGAAAATGAGCATGGAGTTGTAATAATGGAGTTGTAATAAACAATTGTATAAATTTCGCATAGCAAAGGAGAAGACTTCCAATAATCTTTTCAGGAATCTAGATTTAGAACAGTCTAAACGTAATCTTTTTTTTTTTTTTTCTAACACTTAAGTAAACTAGACATATACAGTTTACTTGTGTAACTAGGCTTATGCTTAGGTTTAAGATAACTAGGAAACTCTTAGTCAAAGGTTATTGTAGCTGCCCAAAAGATGAAGGAATCACAGGTGTTAGAGATAATGGGAGAAAAATCTGTTCGGGTTTTAAAGTACAAAAATGTACACAGATGTGTTTCTCAGGAAATCTGCTGGCAGGTGAGAGGGCTTTTTGTTCTGCCGTGTCACTCATAGAACTTGCAAATGAGCCCTGCCAAAAAAAGCTGAGCGCCAGGTCTGATCGCTATCTTTGGGCTCCCCACATCTCAGCTTCTATAACCTCTGCAATGACTACCAGCCTGTGCCTTTCTAAGGACAGATTGCACACACATGGTGTGTGGGTCACAGCAGGAGGTGATCGGTGCTGCTCCCACACAGCTACCTCCAAACTTCTATCGGCTGCTCTAGCTGCCAGCAGTGGTTCAGTTGTGGCTTTGCTATGGCCAAGGAAGGGGTTGTAATTTTGCTCTCCTAGGAGCAGAAGCAGGTTAAAACTATGATACCTGTCTTCTTTCTCACGCCTTGGTGATGATTTTATGGATGTCACTGATAAATGTTACCCTGTTTTTATGCTGGGAGGGTTATGCTGGGAGGAGAAGACACCCTGTAAGTTGCTTGGGAGACGGTAAGCAAAAGGATGTTGTACCATAGCCTATTTACTCATCTGGAGGTGAGTTCCAGCCTTGCTCCTTAACTTTTTGAGTTTTTTTAATATCTGGTGATGAAAACTCATATGAAGGGCTACATCAAATGTGTATGGGCCCCTTACAGTGGGATAAATACTGCTATCGGGTATCAATTGAGTTTGCGTTGAAGAACCATTGGCTTTTATTTCCTTTTTTCTTGTCCACCAGTGTGCTGGGCATTTGCTTTACAAAACATACGTAAGCTTCTATGCCTGGAGATTAAATTGTTTGTATTGTGGATTGACGCTACAAACTTAGCAACCGGATTACAGGCACAAAACTCTGCGCTACTTAGACACAATACAGAGAGCCAGGTTTTGTGCCACTGCTGGGGCTGAGGCTAGCGACCATTAAGAACAGGCAAATATTCACACTGAGTTACCCTTCTGTGACCGTTGCAACCTGCGGCACAAAAATGCATTGAAAGAAATGCCAGAAAAGGTTGTGTCTGTGACATTGTGGTGAACATCTGTACTCATTTTTATCTGAGAGTGAAGCTGAAGCTTTTCTCTTCTTCCCTCAATTGCTCACAATCTTGTAAATTTTTTTTTCTGTTGGAATTATTCTTCTCTGAAGGTTGTGGAAGGGAAAAAATGACCACTGAAAACCTATCTGCTTTTGCTTAGCTTTTTAACCTGTTTTTGCCTGCCTGCTCTTCCAAGAGAGTACTGCAATGACAGACCCTTCAGTGGTGGACCACCTGGCAGGACTGAAACTCAAACTCCTAGAAAAGGTAAGGGAATAACTCTGAAATGGTCACCTTTGCTCTCTCTTTTGCTTTTGCATGTTTAAGCATTAAGTTTGTGTTCTAAATAATTAGATTTCTGTTGAGATACAAAGAGGATTTGCAGCCAGCTGAGAACCTCTTTCTTTGTGCAACCAGAGGCAGACCAATGTGCAGCAGTGTTACAGTCACTATCGCTTTTTAAAATCATATTGTGCAAGTTTACATAGACCTACAGTAAATTAAAAATGGAGTTAAAGTGACTGATCTTATGGGATGTGTCACCAGATAGCTCAAAAAACAGTTTGAATTGTGACAGATAACGTTTAGGAATAAATTTTGGGTAAAGAGGACCTCGGAATGTTTTAAGGCAATTTTATATCTTCTTTTTTGTTTACTTTCACTTAAGGTATGTTGCCAGGTGAAATATGGACAGACCTTCACTGGAAGCATGTGAAGTGTCGCACACAGTTCAAGTTGCTCCTTGTTGTGATTCCACACACTAATGCACCTAGGGTTCTCCACTCAGCCCTGTTCTTCCACCCTCAGCCCATCTGACATCCACTAGTGTGGATCTTCTACTCCTGTGTCCTCCATTAGACTTGTCTAGAACGAAGAACAGTTTGTCTGGATGTGTGAATGCTGGAAGTGGCATCTAATCTGTATCTGTGGCAAAGTCTTTTGTCTTAGATGCAGCAGCCATTTGAAGGCAAAGTTTTCATCACTGTGGAGCCACACAGAACCAAGAAAAGAGCCTGCGTATGAGCAAGAGGTCTCTAATTTCTGAGCATCAGGGAGCAACAAGGGCCAGCTACTCCCCATGGACCAAGGAGTTGAGCACGATAATACAGCCATCAGGGCAGGGGCCTGGCTGGCCGGTCCTTGAGCAAGACAAGCAGGTTAGAGCCAGAGATGGTGGCCAAGATCAACCAAAAGTCCAGATCTGTCAGGCAAGCTCATCATGATGAGGCAGGTCCAAGGCCAACCTGGGAAGCAACTGCAGGTTGGGATCAGGATAGGATACGTGGCCAGTGACAGGCATGGCTGTGGTTGAACTGCAGACCAATAGAGCTTAGCTAGGAACTGAGGACCTAGAGCTGAGATTAAAGGGACTCCTGGGCACATGAGTGGTGGGTGTGGATGGAAGTCCCAGGTGAGGCCATTTAAGCCTATTAATGCATCAAATACACAAAACTGTCTGGCATCAAGTTCTTCATATGATCCAGCTCTTTAGCCTACAAAATAAATGATGTATTAAGTCTCCTGATTCACTATGCTATCAATTTCCAGGTCTGGGATATCCTGGCCAGCTGGAAGCGTGGCTGTTCCTTTAGCATACCTAGATTTGTACTGAGACATTTCATAGTTCTATAAATACTTCTTGTAGCTGTGATTTAGCAGTTTAGAAGCATCGCTTATCTCCACTTCTGCTTTATCTCCTCCATCCCAAACCTATGCCTGTAAGGTAGGGTTGGAAATTGTTGTGAACTCATAACCAGTTCTTGTTGTGATTCTACCAACAGAGACTAGAAAATGAACGGGAGAACCTAGAGAAGATGGAGTCACCTCTCCCAACCGCAAGTAAAAGAGAAGCATTTGTTCTAATTATGGACATGATTCAGAAAGGGCTTAGTAATGTTCTCGGGCATGAGTTCCTCAGCAGGTCACACCATATGATCACATCTCCTCCTTAAAAGCTGGAAGGGGCCTCTGTGTGCTCAGTGGTTGGGCATTTGGGTAGTCAGAACTTGCTCTGTCTTGGCATCTGTGACAGGGACATTGGTGGCACGGCAGAAGGGAGACTTTGAACTTGAGCCAGTGCTGCTCCAGCTCAGCCTGCAGCCCTGGGGATTAGAAGCAGCAAAAGTGAGAGTTCCAATGAAGCTTGTGCAGTAATGTCAGTCTGTATACTAGTCTTGGTCCTAACTAAGCCATTGAATCTTTGCAGCTTTGATGCAAGGAGAACAGGCTTGCTATACTGTGCAGATATCTACATTTTATCTTTTAAATTTATTCAACTGGTAGTTTTTTTGATCAGCCAGATGAGCACTGACATAAGAATGACCTCCTGCCCTAGTGTCCTCTGCCGTCTCTCAGCTGTGGATGCTGGTTCAGCTGAAGTAAACTACTGGTAATCCTATGTGTTCTGGCTCCTATACCTAGGAGTGAGCCCCTGTTGCAGTCCAGCTGCATGCTTGGCTTTGATCTTGTAAAGGAGTTGTTAGGACAGCTGTGTGTGTCTCCAAGGGATCCAGGCTGGAGGAACTAATGCTGCTTTGCACCTTTGAGGCTGACCAATGCAGCCTTGTGCATACCAGAATATGGTTTCCAGTGTAAAAAAATGTGACTCAGCTTATGAAACAAAATTGTTATTCTGAAAGAGTTGGTCTTGAGGACTGTGTTGATAAGATCTGCTGAAAAGATCTATTTTATCAGGAAGGCATGCATGTGCAATTACATCCTGACCTTGCTTTGGACAGAGAGGTCAGGAATCCCAGCCTACTTATGAAACTTCCAAAGTTTAGACAATTCTCTATAAAAGCTAGTGAACCAGCTAAAAGATGATAAATAAGGGAATTTAAAATAACTTGTGTCTTTATCAAACCTTTTCAAAGACTGTTATGACATCTCATGTACAAGTAGTGTGTTCCCTCCGACGGTACTCCCGTGGAAGCTACACGTGCTATATGCAGTGCATTCATTTCTTTGCACGGCACATGCACTGTTTGTAATTATACTATGAATTAAAGGGTACCAGTATAAGATCAACAATATTTCTAGATTATACTCTGGGCTCATATTCATTGAGATGATGAACAAATAGTTGTAAACTTTCAGTGCTGTGGCCAAAATTTAAAAATCCCTGTAACAACTTACACTTTCAAAATGCAAAGTGATGCTTTTTGGAGCAGATGCTGGGCATGCCTCCAATGTATCTGAAAATGTTCGTTCTTATTTTCTTTTCAAGCAAGTTCAGAATCAGCTGTATGTGGGAAGAACTGAAAAGGAAGTTGATTCAGAACAAAAAGGAAACAAAAATTGACATTCAAAATGGCGTTTTCTTTCATATGTCACAACAAACTTTTTTTACGCTTTGCACAATCATCCTCTGCATGCACAGAGTATATCCAGAAAATTTCAAGCTGAAGTGAATTTCTAAGCCAGGAGGTTAAAAGCGGGTTTTAGAGAGCAATCTGAAAAGCTTATTTTCAGGGAAGGTGTGTTGCCTTTGTAGAGATGCTGAGCAGCTGGGTCTGCATGTGGCGTAAAGTCATTATCCGTTCATTGGATTTGACAAGAAAAGTAGCCTACAACACCTTATGGAAGAAGTCAAGCTATCTTATAACACATTTTCCAGAATTAATCTCATAGTGTAGGTGCTATAATAACTCTGTCTTTGTGATTCTTTGAGAAGATAAGGGAGTTTTCTTCCTTCAGGGAACAGACGGGAGAATACGCTCCAAAGTGCCCTAAGGCGAAGGAATGATCTTCTGCATGAACTTAGGGTAAGAGCCCTCTCTGTGGAGAGAAACATCAGAAAGGGCTAGGTTATCTGCACATCCACTGCCGATGTGGATTTCCTGTCCTTTAGCTCTTTGGCTGGGCAGGATTCAGTCCTCTGCTGGTTTGGAATATAGAGGCTGGGGCAGCTGATCAGGGAGAGGGGCTGGATAGCAGTTTGTATTCCCTCACTACAGCTAACTAAGCTCAGACCCACTTCAGTTAGTTGGTGGTTTGATTCCGTTTGTCCTGATCTGCTGTATTGTAAGCTCTCTGCTACACTGGCAAAATGCGAAGAAGGCATTTTTAATGCCACCAAGATGGGAACAATAGATACTGTTACTCATTCCTAGTTTGCGGAGGGTACCAGCCATCAACGAAACATTTCCCCAGACTGGCAGTTTGTTCTTCGCTATTTTTCCATTCCTTTTTGCTTGTGCTGCAAACTGTATGGCTTTGAGATACGTGGGAAGAAAAACTTTCTTTACGCTTGTGTGGGCACTGTTTGAGTGCTTCCCTTCCAGCAGCCCTCGCTCATGGTCTGCCTGTCAGGCGCAGCAGTGCTGGACATTTCTGAAGCGGTGTTTTGGTGAGCAAGGCTGTGCCCTGCTGTGAGCTCCAAAGGGCATCCAGAGAGCGTAGCAATACTGTCTGCCTTTCTGTGACCAGGTTTTCTTTTAGAAGATACTTTATTTTGCAGGAGCAGCACTTTCTGGAAGAGCTTTCACAGCCTCCTGCGCCAGCTGGAGTACAGTGTCATAACCACGTAGCTGTCCCCCCTGATGTCTACCAGATACCTTTTCCAGCTCCCCAAGCGGAGTCACCAAGGATTATCCAGCAGATGGTAAGGATCCTCTCTTCTAGGAAACAGCACTAGCACTGTGCCAGTGTGAGACGACAACCCCTTGGGAGCTGTATGGAAATGCTCATCCCACTGAAAAGGCAGATATGCCTCTTGCTGTTGTATTGGACCCTTACTGCCCTATGCAAGATCTAAGGGAAATTATCTTACAAATAAGGCACAAAATTAACAGTGTGAATGGTTTACCATGGGAATGAGGTAGCAAGAGGAGTGGGGGGATTGCCTACACTCTGGCCAAGCCGTTCAGCCAGTTTCCAGTGCACATCACTGTCTGCTCTACAGCCCACAACCTCAACAGCTTCTCCATGAGGATCTCATGGGACACTATGTCCAAAGCCTTACTCTGAAGTCCAGGCGGATGATACTCTCTGTTCTCCCTTCCCAAAGATGAGAAAGCTGGCCAAAACCAACCCTGATTTTTCCATTTTTCCTTTCTTTTTCAGATGCCACCTCAGTCTGCCACCATCATCCAGCAGTTACCTCACCTGTCCCCCCTGATCACACAGATCCCCCCTGCCCAGCCTTTTGCAGCCCCCCGCTCTGGAAGCATTAAAGAAGGTATCGTACCCTCTGTCTAGCAGCCAGCTCCCATCACCAGGCCTGGAGAGGGCAGGCGAGGTGCCATGGCAAGTGGAAGGGGACATGGAACAGTGAGCAAGCTAGTTGGTGACATGCTGTTTCATCACTGGGCTGCTGCTGGAGCTGTGGGAATTGCACTCTGTAAATGGACTAGATACCATTTCTGAGAGGCTTTCCAGCAAACTCTTGTTACTAAAACTAAAGAAAAAGGGACTAAAAACTCAGTAATGTGAGGTTAAGCTGCTGGGGAAGCTTGGGAAAGCAGAGCAACTCAACCCGTGGCACTGAGTAATCTTAACCGGGTCAAAGTCATGCGCGCAGATGATTCCAAAATTATCAATCAGGCTTCTAAAATCTGTTTTTATTCTTTTGATCCCTCTTAACTTGCTGTTCAGTCTCCTCAGAACAATACAGGCTTTTATTATGCCCCATGTTTGGAACGAAGACAACAGCTGAAAGTGCTGTTCCAAATATAGTGCAATGCCAAAATAAATAATTTATTTCTAAACATAGGTGGATGCTACTGTGAAATAATATATGACCAAAATCTGGGATGACTTTTCTGGTTCAACCTTCAGCTGATGGTTTCTTCATCCCACAGAGAAATCCTGAATCATGAAGCTGCAATATTTCTCATCTCTTTCTTCATCTAAGTGTCTGGCTTTTTCAATCAGAATTTATTTTCATAAACAAAATAGTCCCAATTCATTCATAACTTTTCTGAAGCTGATAGATGTAAACTACTTTTGGTATGATCAGTAAAAAAAAGAGGAGAGTTGTATTTTTTTCCTTCTTTTTTTCTCCTCTCTCTCTCCTTCCTTCCTTCCTCCCCTCAAGCAAATTAGTTATACTGCACAGGTCCTTTGTGATTAGGAGCCAGAGATCATGGTAAGTAGATTTGATGCACATACAGTGGACTCTCAAGGTGGCACTGCAATACCACAAAAAGTTGAGGAAGCCTCTCATGTGGAAGTCAATGATCTTGAGCCAAAGCAATGGAGAGCGCTGTAAGGAGCTGGAGTAAATGAGAGCGCTCTAGCACTCAGTCCTTCTCCAGCTTCCATTTGGCACAGCCAGAGGGGTGGGCTTGTAGGGGAATTAACAGACAGAAGATGCTCAACAGCAACTCTAAGGAAGGAGAAAGAGAAGAGCTGGTCTGAACAGTCTTACTCACAGAGATTATTTTTTCACTGTCTGACCAAATAATGCTAATATTCTTCATTTTCTTCACCCTTTCAGCTGCTTTATCTTGGTTGCAATTACCAGTCCATATGCTGGAGAGCACTTCTTACCAAGATGCCTCTGCTATTTGTCAGTTGCTGATAAAGCCCTTACTTTCCTCCTTGGGGTGTCCTCTTCCTAGATATGGTAGAGATGATGCTGATGCAGAATGCTCAGATGCACCAGATCATCATGCAGAACATGATGCTGAAGGCTCTGCCACCGATGTCGTTCACTCAGCCTGCTGGAGCCAGCCCTCCCTTGCTTCAGCACGCACAGCAGGTAATGGTGCTGGAGTCTGAAGGGCATTGTTGCTTACACAAAGTACTGGTTGGTCTCCTTGGGAGGGTGCACAGCCTGGACAAAACATGCAGAAATTCTGGGCTGCTTAACAGCCGTGCGCATCTTCAGACCCGCTGCCCTGGGACTGAGCAGAGCACAGCCTGCCTCTCTACCATGGTGAGCGCTGTGACAGGACCCAGTGAAGAATGTCTCCTCTACAAGTGCAAACTGGATTTGCTCCAGCTCTGAAAGTTGTCTCTCCTGTACAGTTGAACCACCAACAGACTGTGCATGGAAGAGATCTACACTGGGCATCTGCTGCTGCAGGTCCATGTGCTGCAAACAGCAGGACAGTATTTACGTTACAAATCCTGTAATTGGTAAAATTTGATCTGGCAGTTTCAAATGGGCTAGAACTGAAGCACAGATTTTGTAATCATACGTGGAGCCCCACTGTTCTAGTTCCTGTCTCACTGAAAATCAATGGCTACTGAGCTCTGACAGGACAGATCTTAAAGATATTTTGGTGTATAGATCCCTATAGGGGTTTTTCCAAAATGCCTTATCAGTGTCTGATAAGAGGAATGTAATTTTGGACATATCCTTAGATGCCCAATTCCTAAGCTATTTTTAACAAGGTGATAGAGCTCCTTAGTGTTCTTAAGTGCTTTGGAAAAATGTATTTCTAGTCTCTAATCTGTAGCACTTATTACCTAGGAAGCAAGGACAGTTGATTTTTGGGGCGGGGGGCATGTCCCAGTGTTGCAAAAACTTCCTCTATACTTTTCCTACCTCTCCATTTTCAGGTTGACCATGTTTTTTCCCTGGGCTGTAAGAAAGATTTGTTTACTTTTTCTCAGATGTTAAGGTTGTTGGGTGTCGAGAAAGTAACTCCCACACTTGTGCATTCCTTGCCCAGCTCGCTCCCGTCTTTCCTATGTGCTGTTTGCAAAAGCAACAGATAGCTTCAAGGGCCCCAAGCCCTGGGTTTAACAGAGGGGTAGGAAATGCAATCCTCCTCCATAGCCCGTCCCACGGCCTGGAGGGGAGCTGACAGGTTTTTGCACCTGTTGGGACCAAATGTCTGCCCTGGACAGAAAGCCTCTGACAGCAGCTGCTTGCTCTCCCATTTTGGGGCACCAAAGTCCCACCTGTGCCACAGAGGGACCTGCTGGCTTCGTCAGCCATGGAGCTGGGGCAGCCTTGCTGTGGAAATGGCAGGCAGTGCTGGCTCCTCCTCTTGTTAGAGCTGTGCCGAGTGTTGCCTCGGACGGAAGTCCTTTGCTATTTATTTTCCTTAAACTTTGCAGTTTCTGGATTTGAATACTCTTTTCCCCTTGCTGTGAAGGACGTGCATGGGGCAGATGGTGGTACTGGGAGAGCCAGCAGACTCATCCGCAGTTTTCTGTGGAGGATCTGACATCTAAGGGAAGATGGCAGAGCGTGCGTCCCCCAGGTGCACACCCTCCTCCCCAGGCCATCCTCTCACCGTGCATCTCCTTGACATAGACTGGTGAGATAAACTGAGGGGAGTTGGGTTCGAGTGCCTCTGAATATCAGGTGAAATCTGAAAATGCCAAGTGTTTCCTGGACTCTCTGTGTTGGAGCCTGCAAAACCCGTCTCCAGATGTGCTGAAGGACTTCCTTCACCGAGGGTGGCCAAGTGGGAACCCAGCCCTCGCCCAGGCACCCATCCAATGGGAGCACAGATTTCATTAACTGCCCTTTGTCTCTCTCCACCAAGGACCTGCAGTTTGCTGCTCCCCTGGCTGTGAAAGCAGGCAGGCCCAGGCTATCTGCAGTGCACCACCATCACCACATCCCTCCCACAGGGGTGTTCCCAGTGCCCCATGGGGGCTTCCCGTCCACGATGCACCACGGGACTGTCAGCATGCTCCCTGCCCCGCCGACGTAAGTGAACAGGCAGCTGCAACGTAAACTTTTAGCCCTTCCTTTCTGCACAGGTGGGGTAGCTAAGGAGACCAGACAAGCCCATGCCTTTGTGGCTCTTCTCTGAGGCCAGCCCTGTCTTTAACGCAACAATGGGACTGAGGCAGGTTAAGTGAGGATTTGATACACCAATCTTATAACTTGAGCAATTAATCCTTGCTTACTATGGAATAAACATGAGGATCAGACAACGTTTGCAGATGATACCAAGCTGTTGTCCCTGCCACACAGAGCCACCATTCAGCAATGTTGCATGGCTCTGCTCTGCAGTGGTTGTTGCCTTGGGTTTATGGTCTCCCTGTGAACCTGGCAGACACTGGCTAAATAAAGGCTGCATGTATTTTACATTCAGGCTAAGGTTCCCAGTAGGATTTATATTCTTAAAACACTGCTGAAACATTTGCTAATCAGAAATTCCTGGGAAGAAAACCCACATCCACTCACTAAGGGAAATGGTCCAAAGGGAGGGGAGTACTCAGAAATAAAGCTGAGCTGTTGCAATACGTCTGTGCTTGCAGCTGGGATGTTTTTTCAAGTGCAGAAATGGATGAACTTCTTCCTACGCTGTCCCCAGGCCTGTAGAGCCCTTAAGCCCTTAGAAGAAGCCAGCAGCTGGCTCCTCTAGGGGCTCACTTGCCTGTGCCTTTCCTGCTACCTCTGAGCCTGGTCAGCTTTCTAGGTGTGAGCAGATCACACCCGGGACTAGTGTTTGAACTAGTCTGCTCATGAGAATGCCAGTGGCAGAAGGGCCTTGGGGAAGGGTCTGAGCCGAGAGAGCAGTGGCCTTGCTGAGTGTGTCAGGAGGAGACAGCAAGAAAGCAGGCGTGGAAGCAGCAGGGCTAGAATGTCCTTACGTGCTGAGGCTGGTAAAGAAATGCACATTACTAGATCGTGGTGGGGTGACTGGGTGCTTTGTGGTGGGGACTCACTGTTGCATTGGTCAGAACGCAGCTTTTATTTGTGTAGTATGGCTGTTTCAAAGCCTTAGTGAACAGGAGGACAGGATGGATGCAGCTGCATGCTCATGCACGGGCAAGGGTACCTGTGTGGCCCTCTTTAGCATGGGATTTGAATTCCTGAACAGATTATTTACCTAATGGGGTTATAAGGGATAAATATTTCTACCCCTTTCACTTTTACGTGGCTTTGCAGTCTTTACTGGTAAAGATCTCTTGTCTCCTTCCAGAACCAGTGCAATTAGCTGTTTGCAGAAATCAGCAAAGGAAGATCTTGTCATGGCTTTTAAGTTATATTCTTCCTCTTCTTCTGCTACCTTCCACCATGAATTATGAGATGTGACAGATCTACGCTGTCCTTTTGCAGCTGCAGCAAGCATATATACTGTTGGCTATTACCAAACACAATAAAGCCATTTTTCTCGTTGCAGGTGGGCCACATACTGACAGTACGTGGTACTCTGCAAGTGGACCACGGTGTTGCTGTATTTGAACAGTTCCTAAATAATCTGTTTGATCAACAGTCTAATGTCTGTATGACTGCACGTTGTTGGTACAAGAAGTGAGCAGGAGAAAGACTGCAGATGTTCAGGAAAAAATGTACCATGCATCTGTGGCCTGCTCGCCCGTTTCTGCTGGTTCAGTCATTTCCTCTCCGCTTTCAAGCTCACACCAGCCACAAGCAACCACCACTTTTTTTGTCCTCTCTTTATAAGAATCAAGAAGGCCCATCCCAAAGTATCGTGGAAGCTTGGCCACAGCAGCCCCTGGGCATGAAATAATCTTAACACCACTGTTACTGAGCCCTTGCAAATTAGTACGACCCAGCCCCAGGGCTGAGAGTCCCCTTCACCTGCAATCTGAGGAAATGCACCTTGCTGCCCTCCAGGGGACGATAATCCAAACTAACCCAGGGTGCCTGAATGAGGGTTTCGTCACCAAACTTCATCACCCTGAAGTGTTCCTCCATCAACGTTTTCAGTTTTGCTGCCTCACAGATATACTTGTCCTACAGTAATCGCCTATGGGGAAACTAAAGCCAGCGTGAACGATCCACATGCAAGTTACTTGCACAGCAGGGCAAAATCCTGGCACTGGATTTTCCTGAAGACCAGTAGTCCGCCCTGCTTGTGAGCTGGCTTTGTGCACTGTTTGGATAAATAATTCTCAGTGGAGAAAAACAGAAGGAAATCTGCTTCTGCGTTTGTTGGGTTTGAACGTTGACGTGCAATGCCTGCTCCCAGCTAACCACGGTTCACGTTTGCTGCCCCAGGAGGGCTCTGACTCTCACGTCTCCCCACTTTCACACTTACAAAGCTACCCATGGTTTTATTCTTAAAAAGCTATTGGAAGGTGATTTAAGCAGCCCAGAACTGTATTTATTTGTTTCATTATTTCTCAACCTGTCCCTCATCTGATCAGGACTTAGACTTGATTTAAAAAAAGAATAAAATCCTGAGGTTCTTCCTTGGATATTGGCAGAACTTTTTCTTCAGCAACATAAATCAAACACTTTTTCCTTTTTTACTTTTCTCACTAATTTTCAGAGGGCAGGCTTTAATCTGAGCCCATGCTATCCTGGTCTTTTTGTTTTCATTTAGGACTCCTTGGAAGGCTTGCTCAGGGTTTTAATCAAGTGATACTTTTTCATTCTCTCAGCAGCCTGGTTGTGTTTAATACAGAAAGACAAACAATGAATTAGTAGCACTTTCTCAACGTACCACATAGCTCTGCTCACTGAGGGGTCAGGAGCTTCCCCGCATCTCCGTGCCTCCTGCCTCCAGACCAGGTACATGGACCATGGCTGAGGCTGCTTGTGCAAAAAGCAGTACTATGACACCAGCTTTAGTAACACAACCGTACGCCGTGTTATCCCCAGGAGTCCGTGAATTAACCGGCGTACCTTAAATTGCTGCTATCAAATTGGTAGTCCAGGATTGTGGGGTAATTTGTAAAGCCTACTAGATAAGTATGCAAAGAGTGCTGTGAGTGAGATTTCCAAATAATAACTGTCACTGCTGGAAGCTAATGGTGTGCTGTCTGTGCTCTGAAAACAATTAATGAATAATTTATTTACTATGTAAAACTTGCCTTGCTCTTTGCCCTCTTTGCTCTGTTTTCTTTGCTGCGTGTCAGTCAATTAGATAACGTGGATCAATTCACTGCTGAGTAGATCAGAGAAAACCAGTGGAGGTTCTTCAGTGGCAACTCATTCGGATGCAGTGCCAGGGCCCACGGGCACTCATAGCCTTTAGCAGCCCCACCCGGGACCCCTGCCCTCCCCACGGCCAGCAGTCCTTGGGCCTGGGACTGCCTGGGGGTCCTGTTGACCCTGTCCTGCATGTCCTCTCCTTACATGCTGCTGCAGGTTGGGACTGTGGTGTGGCACGGCACTTGCTCCCCATCCCCTTGAGAGCAGCTGGCACTTGCTACGCCGGGAGCCAGGCCACCCAACGGAGAACGGTGCTGCGGGGATTTGGTCTTGCTCCTGTGAGACAAATCTGCTGGTTTGGGCTGTGCATTGCAGGTTTTCCAATACATGGTAGTTAGCGTACGTTAATGTATGTGTTTTCACTGTCTGCTGTTTAATTATTTTGTGTAGGCTGTAATCGGCTCCTTGCTTTTAAAAGCTTACGGTGTGCAGGATTGGCTCAGCAGACCACGTCCTCCCGAGGATGGGCACGTGAAATGGTGCATGCAGAGTGCATGCCTCACAGCCTCATCCGAGGCCTGGAAAGTTTCTGCAGATTGGGCATGGACCCCCACCCAAAACGCTCAAGCCGCATACAGCTTACTTGGACAAAAGATGTCCTCACACATGGGATCAGGCCCCCGGGCAACCAGTGTGGTTCACATACCACCCTCAAGAGAGTGCTCCAGGAGTTAGTCTGTGTTGTCCCACGGGTGCATCTGCAGTTGCAGCCCAGCAAAGCACCAGCAAAAGCCCAGCAGATGCATGTTCTCCTCCTGCTCTGTGTGCTTTTCATTAGGGGGTCCTTGAAGGATGCAGAATTGCTTTACAGTTTTCGAAAGAGGCCTTTTAACAAGGCCTGACCAGATAACACCACATTCACCTTTCTTCACCTAAGGCTCAGTGTGGCTGGCCACACAGCCAGACTGACCGACCGACAGTCTCTGGGCTGAGAGTTAAACTTTAACATGAACCAGAGGGGAAGAACCCAGATGTGACTCAGCCACCCTTGTCCTTCTCCTTCTCCTCCCTGCTGGTGAGGGCAGCGCAGCAGGACAGGGAGTGGGGACGCAGCAGTAAGAACCTGCAGGCTCAGGGGTGCCCCAGCGATGGAGCCTGGCAATCCACGGGGGAAAAGAGTCGCTGTTGTTGGCGGTGGTCTGGTAGGAAATGCAATTTGACGGCGGTGTGATTGCATTTGCCAGGGCTGTAAAAGCATTGCTTGGATGCGGGGTTTGAATGTTTTTCTTCAAATCGTTCCTCCTTTAGATGAGGAGGTGTAATGAGGGAGTCGGTTGAGTTGTCACTGCAGGAGGCAGCAAAGCTCATTTGAACAGCTAGGACTTTGTAGGAGACCAGCACTTCCCTGGATGGAAAGCTGTGCTGCTGGGACACAATGCATCTGACTCTGAAGGACAGCATGGAGCATTGCAGCACTTGAGTCTCTCTTTTGATTGTTTTGGCCATTAGCTTCTTGGTCCCTGTGCTGCTGGAAAAGAGTGATGACATAAGAGTCTGTAGTTCTGATAGTGATTAATGATGGAAATTAAATATGAAAAAGACAGCCATCCATTTAAATATCAAGCAGGACATATGTATACTGTCCTTTTTAAGGAAGCATCTTGCTTTTGCACAGGTCTAGCTTCCCCTCGTGTGTTCCTAAGGAAATGCTGCAGTGCTCTGAATTCTATTGAGGAAGATAAATATAGTTCAGAGAGGAGCAGGGAGCTCCCCTGTACCAGCTCCTGTTGTCTCCGGCTGAAGGGGCTATCCCTGCTGCAATTAATCACTGTGGGTAGACAAGCCCTGAACCTGGTATGACTTAAACCGATGAGTTTTGATGGGTAACTTTTGTCTTGGAGACTCTACAGGCACATCAAGTGTGCCAGAGGACTTCTCTCCAGGAAGAAGTCCTCTAGGTTCCTGATCAAAAGGTCTTCCTGTATATGCTGAGCTGCATCCCCTGACTGCTGCTTTCCCTTGATGCATCTCAGTATTGATCTGTGATATAGCTACCATATAGCTACTAAACACTCCATTCACCATTCCTGAACCTTCTCTTGTAGGTGGGTGCATTAAATGCCTGTTTCTTTGCTAGACGAGGTTTCCATGTTGATGTTTATGAAGCCAGAGAAGGTAAGTTCAGCCTGATCATTACTGCTTTGTTAGTGTTTCTGTCCCTTTATTGATAACAACTCTTGAAGAAGCAAAAGAGGAATTATGTGAACTCACTGAAACTGCAGAAAGAAAGAGAAATCTGAAAACGTGACACTTTGGGGGTATTCTTTTCACTCTTCCCTTTAGCTCCTGTGGTGGTGGGGAGCATTTATTTGAAATATGTTGTCTTGTGTGGAGGGAGCCCACACTTTAGCTACTAATATGATGCCCTTTTTAATGCTCTTGGCTTAAATATTGATTCAAATCATCACATTTGAAAATTTGTCTCTGCATGAAGAATTGTAGCACAGTGCCGTTGAACCAAGCTGGGTCAGAAGTCTGGAAGCAAAGGCTGTTGTTAATGCTGCAGCATCTCTGTGAGGGTTAAAAGCGTCAACCTGCCCTTGTAACTACTGCCATTGGTGGCGAGCAGAGCTGGGAGCAAGAGGGGCAGAAGGAGAGATGGAGTGCTTTCAGGAAGCCTCCAGCTCCACAGGGCACCGCAACAGAAAATGATGATTTGAGGCACGGGTGCTGGCTGAAAGGGAGAGAAATTGTTTGCCTTCAGTGCCTATCAGCTGACAGACAAATAAAACGTGGGCAGAGAGGGCAAGCCAAGCAGTAGATGAGAATGGTGAAGAGGAAGGTGGGACTCAACTCGAACGTGGAGCAAAGGGAATGAGAAGCCCCATGTGACACGTGGTCTCTGTGATAACTCCTCCTGCTTTGGCAGACATTGAGATGGGCAGTTCTGCTGTGCCCATCCTGGGTCCTGCACACAGCTCTGGGTCCCTGCTGCAGAAACGGGGGGGTCACAGCAGCCAACCCCAAGTGTTGCCAGCAGGCTGCAGGCATTGAGCAAGAGCAAATGGCCTTTCACTGTGGTTTAACTGTTAAACTCTTTGCTGGATGTTGCATATTCTAGAAGTTTCACAGGTTCAAAACATCTCTGGTCACTCTTACTTGCCTTTTAAGTCAGAGAGATTTTACCACTTTGGTCCAGTTTTTGGCCCATTTCTTGTGCTGAGGTGCAACCCTGAAAGCTATTGGGATGAGGCTCTGCCACATGCACTGGCCAGAAAACCTGGGAAGCCTGAGTGAGGCCGTTCGGAAGAGGAACAGGCCAGTACTGAGACATTCCCACCTGAAAAGTCTTGGAGAAGGTGACCTGCCAGCCTCCCAAAAAGCATCAGTCTATGGGTCTCAGCAGAAGCTGCCAAGCATTCATCGCTCAGCTCTCTCCACTTAGAGGGTAAATGGCTTTTAGTGATAACGTGCCCTCCAGCACAGCGGGGTGCTGTCAGGATCCAGCATTCCCTTTGCAGTACTTGGCTGCAGCTGCTTCTCCCAGGCTAAAGGTAGCACAGAGAAAGCCACCCTCAAAGCTGCTCGGCTGCCTTCCCAGCAGCTGAACGTGCCCTCTGATACCTGCCCTTTCTGCACGCAGAGTCGGGAGACGGGGACTCCCCGCTGTCCCGCCTGCTGTCGCTGCAGGGATTTCAGGAGATGCCGCCCACACCAAGCTGCGGCATCTCCATATGGTGTCTCCATAACCAACTGCTCTTTCCACACAGATATCCGGGTGGCCACCTTTGCCCGTGGCAGAAGCATTAACTTGGCCCTGTCCCACAGAGGACGCCAAGCCCTCAGAGCCGTGGGGATGGAAAAGCAGGTACCCTGGCAGCTTCTTGTCAGTGGCGGGATCTCTGTGGTTAAAATGCAGTTGACTTCAGCTGGTGATGGACAGGTTTTTTTCTGCTCCCCAAGCACGCAGCTCCTCCCCAGCGCTGCCGCTGCGGCAGAAGCTCTGCTTTTCTGAGGGTGAGGGTAGACCTGTCCCACCGCATGCCTGCAGCCTGACTTTCCACTGCTTCATGGCACAGCCACCAATGGAGATTTCCCCCAGGCTAGGGTCAGCACCCAACCCCGGGCAGCTGGGCTCTGCTCATTGCAGAGGGTGCTTCCCTTGGAGACCAACACTCAGAAAAACATTCCAGTGTTTACTTCTGTGCTGTGCTGTCCTCCCTCCTGGAGGGTGAGGGCAAACAGGACAGGAGTAGGTGAATGCCCAAAAGAGCTGGAGTAGCAGCAGGATGTGATAAAGGGGGCTAGCTTACCCACAGACACGTGTAGATTTGTGTTTTCCCACAAACCCTTGAGCTTTGGGCTGACCCCTGAAATCTGTACACACTGACTTCTGCACTTCTGGTGGTGGTGGGTTCTTCTGGTCCCTGGCTCCCTGCAGAGGAGGAGCCCAGACCTCAACAGGTTGTATCCCAGCACTAGGATGTAATTTGACTGTCATGCCCTTCTCTGCCAAGCACCCTGAGGCTTTTCATGTCCCTTCTCTCAAAAAATATTTTTGCGCTGATTTTTATGAGAATGAGTTTGTAAGTAATCTCAATAAAGTGCAGCGACTTGGCGTTGACAGCCCTGTAAAATTTTCCCCACTAACTTGGATAGTCACACAGAAATGTGTGAGCAGAGAGCATCCCACTCGCGCTCGGAGTGCAGTGCATGGGGGGAATGGCATTTGGTAGCTTGTGCCTTCCTCCTCGGCAACTCAGTTTTGTCCAGAAGGCTGGATTGTGTTCCCTTCCATTTCAGATTGTGTCCAAAGGCATTCCCATGCAGGCAAGGAGGATACATACGCCTTCGGGGAAGAAGTACTCTATCCCTTATGGGAAGAAGAACCAGGTACTGGTCTCATGCTGCCACTCAGATGCTTTGCAGAGCACGAGGGGTCTTTAATGGGATTTGTGGCTCCGTGTGACGGATAGCTCCTGCTCTTAAAGGGGATGCTGTGAACAGGAAAGGGATTGCGTGACTCTCCAGCTTCAGCAAGGCTATTCAGAGAGTGTGGCGTTTCTTGTCTTGTGGTGCAGAGCATCCTTCAGCAATGCCTCCTGAACCCCATGTTTGTTTGCCTTGCAGTACATTCTCTCAGTGGACAGAGCAAACTTAAACAGAGAGCTGCTAACAGGTAGGTTGCCAAATATGTCTGCAAACACTTTTACACTCTATTCACCAAGGATTTAGGGTTTACCCCGTGAGCAGGAGACTTTGGGCACCAGGCTCTCTTTGCCTGTGAGTTTGGCATAACCTCCTCTCAGAAAGTGCAAACATGAACTAGTTGTGTTTTTAAGAAGAAAATCTGTGCTGTTTCCCTGCTGCTTGTCTGACACAAAAGGATATTCAAGCAAGTTCTCCCGAGACCTTTCTGTGTATGCAGAAATCCCTGAGGAGCAGCCCTTGTGCCTTCACCCTTGAGTGGGAGCTGCCTCAGCACCCTGGCTCCTGGCATCGGCATCTGCTCCCAGAACTTCACCAGCCGAAGCCGGAGATGTCTCCTCAGCCTTGCCACAGTTCATGGCATTTTCTGCAACCCGATCGTACAGAGACAAATAGAAACTGGAGCACAGTGGCAAAGTGTGTAATCAGGCCAGGCCAAATTTCCCTAAATTTTCCACTGATGACAGGCACCACATGCCATCCTGAAATACAATGTGGTGATGGTGGAAGCAGGTTAATGACTCATGTCATTGCAGGGAAGAAAGAAATCTTTGCAGGATTCCTTGCATTTTTAAATAGTTTTCACTGCAGTTGACCAAATGCAGTCCTAGTGTGCCCTGCCAGCCATCACTCAACGCAGCAATGACAAAAGTCCCTATAATTTAGGGATCCCTTGGACATATTTTTGGGGTCATGGTACAAGCATCTACATTTAGTTGTCTTTTCTTTTCACAGCTGCTGAGAAGTACTCCAACACTAAACTGTACTTTGGACACAAGCTCCTGGACTGCAATGCAGAGCTGGGGACATTAACCATAAACAGGTAATCCCTGCGCAAGCCTAGGGTCAAGTACTATGTTCACTTATTTTCTGCTTAATCATTCATAAAGCCTCAAACAATTGAGCAATCTCAGTTTGAAACTAGTGTGTTATTCCTGAGCAGGGCAAAACTCTGTCAGCCTTGGAAAGGAGAGACATCAAAGCAGGGTTCATGAGGAGGCTGAAAAAGATTTAGGCAACTCTTTAACCGCCCAACAGCCTGGCAGTAGGCTAGGCACATGCTTGCTGACCTGTGCAGGGAATAAACTTAGCAGTCTCCATAGCACTGGTGTTCAGGGAGAGATTGCCCATCAGGGAGGGCAGCTATTGACCTTGTTTCATAGTTGTGTTAAACGCTGGTTATGACCCCCATCCACCAGGGGATGCGGGTTCTATAAAATAGCAGCATTACCCCAACAGGGGTCACATTCTTGGCTAGGTCTGGCAGAGTTATGCTTTTGGTAACCTACAGGATAATTATTCTAGTGCTGAGTTTCCCAGACAGTGAAAGCCAGTCTTCCCTCACCCTAGAAGATTAATAATGCTGGAGGCGACGCTGGTGTTTTGCAAAAGGCTCAGTGGTGCACTGTGCTCAACGGTGCTGAGCTGGCCTGGAGTTATGGCAGGGTTGATCCAAGGAACTCTCTGGCTTTCAGATCTGACCAGCAGCCATTGGAAGTCACCTACGACCTCATTGTGGGATGCGATGGAGCCTTCTCAACAGTCAGAAAGCAGTTCATGAGGCAAACACGCTTTAACTACAGTCACGAGTACATTCCTCATGGCTATATGGAGCTAACCATCCCTCCCAAGGATGGAGACGTAAGTGTGCCTGTCCTCAGGGCTGCTACCACCTTTGTAGACGGGACACTGCTCCCCTCTCATGGTGGTTCTGCTACAGCAGCCCTAGAGAAAATAATTTCTTGCTTGGACCTCAGCCAAAGAACTAAAACTTTCGTAGGAGAAGGCAGGCATCTCTTCCTCCTCTAGTGGTGGTGCCAGTGTCTTGGTACCTGGCTGCAAAAGTCCTAGAGACCCTGCCCCAGAGCGGTGGGGTTAACTCTAGCTCTGAGAGGTCCTGGAAATATGGGACTATTGTCTATGTCTATGGGACTATATGTCTATGAGGACATCAGTGATTGCAAACCAGCAGATTTTTGCCCATCTTCCCTACCCTTTCCTCTTGCCCTTGCGCTGTGTCTCCCTGAAGCATCAGGTAGGAGAAAGGGGCTCTGTGGTCATTGTGTCTTCTCATGGTACAAAGGATGGGAACTGGTGTGGCTGATGTGGAGGGCAGGCAGAGGCTGGGCCGGGGAAGCAGGGGCAATCTTTATTCTCTTTCAGTTTGCCATGGAACCAAACTACCTCCATATCTGGCCGAGAAACACCTTCATGATGATTGCACTACCCAACATGGTAATAACCCATGGCCACACTCCCTTGGGGTACGGGATGGAGCTTGTAGGGATGAACTGAACGTTGTGGCAGCCATGTGTCAGGGGCTGCGTGGGGCGAAAATGTGCCAGGTGTCCCACAGCTTGGGGGGTGTGTGTCATGCAGGGCAGGACCTCCTAAGCTGGCCCTGCCTCATAGCGCTGAACAGATACCTGTGCCACTTCTCTCTGCCCACACACTTGAGCCCACTCAAGCTCCCCCAAAACCAGCTCTCTGCAGCTGGATGTTGTAAATCAGACATGGGAGTACCACAGCAGCATGCCAGGCCCATGCTGACAGTTCACATGCTGCCCGTTTCTGCCTCCCCGCAGCGTGTACAAGCTCACCACAGGTAACAGGGTGGCTGGGTGCTCATCCCCACTGCACAGGTGGGTTGCTATGATTGTTGGGTGACAGGCTGGGCACTGAGCAGCTGCTCCACGTGCCAGGTCCTCTTTATAGCCTCCGGGCTTCTTTCTGACCTTCCTCCTTGGCTGACAGGACAAGTCCTTCACCTGCACGCTCTTCATGCCCTTTGAGGAATTTGAGAAGCTCACAACGGGTGAACAAGTGCTGGGTTTTTTCCAGACCCACTTCCCAGATGCCATCCCTCTCATTGGAGAGTAAGTGTTCCCATCTCCCCTTGACACTCATCAGCGTAGTGCCGCAAAGCCGGGGGATGCATCCCCACCCAGCCTCAGGGTCATGGTGATGGAGACTCCACTGAAGCTGGTGGGCCATGTGATTGTGAATGCTGTTGGGGTGGACCCCCATGGCCCATTGGTCTGAAGGAGGGGAAGTGAACAGACCAAGCTATTTTGAACTTGAGGGATCTACCCCTGCTCATGGTAAGAGGACTGAGATGTCAATGACACCCTTTCTCATGGCCAGGTTGTGTGCAGAGCTTAAAACCTGTAGATAAAATATTTGGTCCACAGTGGGAAGTTCATGAAAGAGGTTTTGCAGCCTCCACATTTTCCCCAGCACAAATATCCTAGTCAATAGGCTTGGTTTCTGGATCCCAACGCTGGCAGTGCCCGTGACCCTGGCTTCCTGAGCTTAAATGTTGCATGACTTGCTCTTCTTGTCTCTTGCGGTCCCACAAGTGAAGTATCTGTTGTTTTGCCTGAAGGCGAGAGCTGAAGCGCGATTACTTCTTGCTGCCAGCCCAAGCCATGATATCTGTGAAGTGCTCCTCCTACCACCTTGCTTCCCGGTGCGTGCTGATGGGAGACGCTGCGCACGCTGTTGTGCCCTTCTACGGACAGGGCATGAACGCAGTAAGTTCATGGCTGGCCCTGGGTCAGCTGTGTCAGTTGGGTCCCAACTCTTCTTACCCAGAAATGCCTGGTTTTAGAGTGTAGCTCTACAGAGTTCAGGGACTGTCCTGTTTCACAGTCTGATGTCCTCTGCATTGGCAGGTGTTGAACTCCCCTCGGACACGTGGCTGCTCAGTAGGACCTGGTTGTCCTCAGGGGAAGAGAGGGAATGGGAAGGTGTTGCAACCTTCCCATGGGGCAGAAAACTGCGTGGGAGGGTGGTCCAGCAGGGCAGTCCCATGCCGCTGGGAAAGGCAACCCCCTGGATTTCCCTGCAAGACCCCTGGCAGAGTGGCCTGGAGTAAGACTCCTGCTCTGAAGCTGTGGTTAGTGGGAGCCTGCACGTGTGAACAGCTACACTAGCTAAGCATCCGTGAGAGCACTTCTCGTGAACATGTTGTTCCTTCTGCCTATTTACCCTGTAATTTTCGTCCCAGGGCTTTGAGGATTGTCTGGTCTTTGATGAATTAATGGACCAGTTCCACAATGATCTTGGTGAGTGAAGGTAGCTGGAGAGGAGCAAGAGCAGAGGAGGATCCCTCTGCGGCTGAAGGCAGCTGGATACCCTGCTGAGGAGCTGCCCGTGAGCTGTCACTTTTTTGTCCCAGGTGCCTGCCTCCCTGAGTTCTCCAGGCTGAGGGTGCCAGATGACCACGCAATCGCAGATTTAGCCATGTACAACTACATAGAGGTAGGAGAGCTGCACACAGACTTGTGCTCCTGTGGGCTGTGCATACAGCAGCACGCTGTTGGGATGCACACAGTCGGCAGAGGCTCTGGCAAGATTCTGGTTGGGCTGTCACCTGGCAGACTGGCAGACCAAGAGCTTCTTGGGAATGCCACTGGGGAAGCTCTGCTCCCTGAGGTGACCCCCAGGACAGGCGGTGGGAGAGCTAGCGTTTTGCATGGGAGCTCTGCCAAGACACCCTGCAAAGGGATGATGGTTGCTCTGTCGCAGATGCGTGAGCATGTGAATTCAACGTGGTTCATTTTACGGAAGCATATAGACAACTTCCTCCACGCCCTTATGCCTTCCACCATCGTCCCACTGTACACCATGGTAAGGCCAGCACCTTGGTCCCCACTGGCTGAGCTGCTGCGAGCACCTCCTGGCTGGCTTTGAGGTGATGACGTGCTCCTGCAACCCTCCCAGGTGACCTTCACCAGAATTCGCTACCATGAGGCACTTCAGCGTTGGAAATGGCAGAAAAAGGTTGGTCAGTGGTGGTGCCCGTCCTCCCCATGCCACGAGCCTTGTGAGCATCCTGCACACCTGCACTGCTCAGCTGCAGGGGGGGGAGCATTGGTGGTGGGACAACACCAGGTGGGTGCAGGTGTGAAGACTTTGCTTGGTGGCGCAGCGTAGGAGCAAAACTCTGCTGATGCCGGGGTTTCTCTTTGCACTTGCAGATAATTAATCGAGGGCTCTTTGTCATGGGGGCAGCAGGACTAGGTGGCACCTACCTGCTCATAAAGCGCCTAACACGGAACTTGGACTTCTGCATGGAAAACTTGTGTGGCTGGTCCTATTATCTGAAGAATATTGGACATTTTCCCTTTGGCACACAAGTGGCTTAAATGTAAGGGGAGCTCCTGGTTGTAATAAAAGTGAAGGCATGTGCTGTTGGCCCAGTGGATGATGTTGTTTGTCTTGGGATGTGGCCTGGTAGCTTCTGCAGCCCTCTTGCCCCTTGGGGGGCGGTGGTGGTCCCTCTCCCCAGGTGACAGGAGCCCACTGGAGCACAGAGTGCCAAGAGAGCCTCTGTAGGGGCCCAGGCATATCTCTGCCTAATCTCAGCAGCCTTGTCCTGAGTGATGTGGTGTGTCATGGGCTGGATGTGGGTTTTGTGTGCAGTAACGGGGGAAGCTTCCTCCCCGCCCCAAGTCAGAAGAAAGGTGGTTCAGTTATTCTTGGTGGAAATGAAACAATTTTTAAAAATGATGTCCTGGGGAAGCACTTGAAGCCTGGAGAAAGGGCCGTTCCACACCTGGCTGAGAAGTACTTCTGACTTTTGCAAGCGGGTCTCCACAAAGGGACCACCAAGTCTTCAGGTGAAAGCAAGACCAGGGGCCTGAAGGACTCTCCTAGCTCACTGTTTTCCCCCTGACATTTTGCATGTGCCCTGGCACGTACTTCTGTCTAATGCAATTACTATTTCTTTTTGAAAAAGTCTGGATCCCTCATTGATTTTCTCTAATTGTCCTCTGAAGCATGTATGTGGCTGGACTTGTACTGCACACACTGCATCAGCAGTAAGACCCACAGCTGCTGACAGGGGAGACTGATGGTTTCTTCATGTTCAGGTAACAACAGTGTCCGCCTGGGTCCCTGGCAATGGGCATGGTATCCAAGACCCAGAGTCCTAAAGGATGCCTCTGGTGTCTTTGTGCAGCCAGGTGTGGGGTGCACAGGACATACACTGAGTTAGGGTTCCTTGAGCCAAAAATAGGTGCAGGCTGGGATAGCATTGGGGGGAGTTTCAAACACTCTCTACCTTGCCCTAGACCCTCACGGTCACTGCTGAATAACAGTAAAATGGCTCAAATTAGCCCCTGATCTGAGACAGCGCAGCCACTCTTGTTTAAGGTGGTTTACATGTAGCTGCCAGCAAATGGGCAGGGACAAGCACTGGTTTGCATCGTTTAGTAAGTCATTTTTGGCTTGCAAGGGAGCGCTTCTCAGGATGTAAATGGCAAATTAGTGTAGAAAACAATTTGTTTCTCTGACCAGCATTTTTCCCTGGCACTCTCTATGGGAGATACTGGTAGCAATGACGGGATTTTGCTGTAGTTTTTCCAGTTAATGCTTCAGCTGCTGCCCTTGCACCTGATTCTTAGCAGGACAGATGTATTTAGTCACAGAAGGCAAAACCAGGGGCTATGAGGATGAAGAACTGCTCACAGTAGGAGAACATCAGGTTCGAGACCATCTAAGGAACCTGAAGGTGTGTAAGTCCATGAGACCTGACGAAATCCATTCCCAGGTCCTGAGGGAGCTGGCGGACAAAGTTGCTAAGCCGCTTTCCATCATATTTGAGAAGTCATGACAATCTGGTGAAGTTCCCACTGACTGGAAATGGGGAAACATAACCCCAATATTCAAAAAGTGAAAAAAAGGAAGACCCAGGGAACTACAGGCTGGTCAGTCTTACCTCTGTGCCTGCCAAGATCATGGAGCAAATCCTCCTGGAATCTCTGCTAAAGTACATGGAAAATAAGGACGTGACTGCT
Organism: Limnodromus scolopaceus; assembly: GCA_028565335.1. Classification (NCBI taxonomy): domain Eukaryota; kingdom Metazoa; phylum Chordata; class Aves; order Charadriiformes; family Scolopacidae; genus Limnodromus; species Limnodromus scolopaceus. The sequence continues at coordinate 22,575,919 of JAOXNO010000078.1, read as the reverse complement.
GACAGCCAACACAGCTTCACCAAGGACAAGTCATGCTGAAAAATTTGGTGGCCTTCTAAGTTGGTAAATAAAGGGAGAGTAACAGACATCATCTACCTGGACTTAGGCAAAGCATCTGACACTGTTCCACACGACATACTGGTGTCGAAATTGGAAAGTCATGGATTTGACAGATGGACCACTCAGTGGATCAGGAACTGGCTGGATGGCCACACTCAAAGGGTTGTGGTCAATGGCTCAATGTCCAAGTGGAAGCCAGTGACGACTGGTGTTCCTCATGGGTTAGTACTGGAACCAGTGCTGTTTAACATCCTTGTTGGAGACATGGACAGTGGGATAGAGTGCACCCTCAGCAAGTTTGCCAATGACACCAAGCTGGGTGGCACGGTCAACACGCTGGAGGGAAGGGATGCCATCCAGAGGAACCTGGACAGTCTTGAGAGGTGGGCTCGTGCAAGCCTCATGAAGTTCAACCAAGCCAAGTGCAGGGTCCTGCCCCTGGGACATGGCAATCCCAGGCACAAATACAGGTTGGGTGGAGAATGGCTGGAAAACAGTCCTGAGGAGAAGGACTTGGGAGTGCTTGTGGATGAGAAGCTCAACATAAGGCGGCAGTGCGCGCTGGCAGCCCAGAGAGCCAACCGCATCCTGGGCTGCATCAAAAGAAGCATAGCCTGCAGGTTGCAGGAGGTGATTCTATCCCTCTACTCTGCTCTGGTGAGACCCCACCTGGAGTACTGTGTCCAGCTCTGGAGTCCTCAACACAGGAAGGACATGGACCTGTTGGAACGAGTCCAGCAGAGGGCCACTAAAATGATCAGAGGGCTGGAGCACCTCTGCTACGAAGACAGACTGAGAGAGTTGGGGTTGTTCAGTCTGGAGAAGTCTCCGGGGATACCTTACAGCAGCCTTCCAGTATCTGAAGGGAGCTACAGGAGAGCTGGGGAGGGACTGTTTGTCAGGAGGTGTAGTGACAGGACGAAGGGTAATGGTTTTCAATTGAAAGAGGGGAGATTTAGATTAGATATTAGGAAGAAATTCTTTGCTGTGGGGGTGGTGAGGCACTGGAACAGGTTGCCCAGAGAAGCTGTGGCTGCCCCATCCCTGGAGTGAATCCCTGGAACGCGAAGATCTTCAAGGTTCCTTCCAACTCTAACCATTCTATGATTCTATGATTCTATTTACTTTATGTATTAATTTTTATTAACATTAAACTCTTCAGAGAGGAAATGAAGATGTGACATAATACAGTTATGCGCAAACTATTCCCAAACTTAAAGCCAATATAGAATTGTACTGCTGTTTCACAGGAATGACCCCACAATATAAGAGCAATTAGCTGCTGTGCATGGTTTGGAAAAGTGCTGAGCTGGAGATGTTCTGGGTACTGCCAGGTCTTTCGTAACCAGGCCCTTGACCTGTCAGATGCACTTGTAGAGCAGGGAAAGATCTCGCCCTGGGGCTGGTGGCAGAAGCTGTGGCTAAGCTCTGGGCTGCAGGCAATGTTTCATGTGCTTAATGCCAATGTTTCATAGTTCAAACAATTGCTCCTTTGTCTCCTTGTCATGCAGAGATCTCAAGGCCTGGTGGAGGTAAGCCAAGCTTGCATGAGCCCAAGTAGAACCTTGTGCAATGTGGGTCTGAGAGGGAAGTGACACTGGGAAGCAGCTAAGATTTGGAAAATGACTCGGTGCATGTTCCGCGGCTGGTTTTCATCTCCAGGTACAGGTGCTCACTAGCCCTTAGGGCCTGTCATCTCACAGCAGACTGCCAGCCTAGTGGACCCTCCACGTCCAACTCGGCAGTGAGTGCTTTAGAAACTAGTGCATAGTGGTGAAGACCAGTGCAGCAGGCGAATGTATGGAGCAGCCTGGAAGCAGATCCTGCTAGTGCAAAAGGAAAATGGCAGTTTTGAAATTCCAGCTCCAGATCAAAGCTCAAAGCACTCAGATGGTTTTGGGGCTTGGTGTCTGAGACTCCTGCCAGAAGGCAAAGTTAGCATATAAAGCTGAGACAGCTGGTAACTGGTACAGGAGCCGTTGCATGTGCCCACTGGTGAGACGTCACTGGCTGGTTCCATCCATGGCAAAGCTGTGTCTGTTCCCTTCTCCCAACTCCACTAATCCAACCATCAAGCACTGTATCAGGAGACAGACATGGTAGAGTCCCTCAGCCAGTGCCTGATGCGCTGGTGGCCTCTTGGAAAAGGGGAACAAACCAACAGGATAAAGTAGAGGAGGTGGGAGCCTTAGTTTGAGATTTCCTTAGCTTGGCATTTCCTTATTTAAGGTCCTAGGGCTGCCAGGTGCTGCTTCGCTTCACTGCCCGTTGAACCTGGGGTTCACGACTGTGGTGGTGGCACTCTTGAAGAGGGGGTTATCAGCCTGGAGAGAGAGAGGTAAGAGGCCTGCATTGTTGTGCTGTATTGGATTTTCAGTGGAGCATTACCCACTCCATGGCTCCCAAAGCTGGCAGTGCAGATAGCGTTGGCAGAAGAGCCCATAGGCTGCTTAGCCCCCTGCAAAATCCAGCTGGGCCGCAAAACCAGCAGTGGGCAGGTCTGCCATGGCTCCTCCAGAGATGACGTCCCCTCCAGGTGTCCCCACCACATTTATGTGCATATCTCATCACAACCCACCACCATGGATGGGCTCTCTTACATCATTCCACTTGGCCTTGGACTTCTCCTTCTCAAACCGGCGGTATTCCCGGCGGTCAAACAGCTCCGTCAAGAGACGCCAGATCAGCAGAAGCACCAGGCCGATCAGGGCCACACCGGCAATGGTAACACCCACGATCAGCGCAATGTTGGGAGGCTCTGGGCACTCTGCAGGGCAGACAGATGGCGTTTGGCTGTAGTTTGGCACCCACCTCACCCCAGTGAGGTGGTGAGGCCATCATGGCAGATCTGCCAGCCTGCCTGTAGAGGGGCACAAGGAACAGGGCTGGCGTACCTTTTTCAGACTCAACAGTGATGGCATACATGTCCTCACCGTCCTCCTGGAACATGCGGAAGGAGATCCAGCAGTTTTGGGAGTCCTTCTCCCTGCACTGCCTGCTCGGCCCTTTCAATGCCTCGGCCATCCGGATGTTGGGGCAGGTCTGGGAGCAATTCTTCTCGAAGGGGCCGCTCTTGAAGGCATTGCACTCCACACAGGACCTGCAAAACAAGTGGCCACAGCTCACCTCTGTGGGGGCAGAGGCCATCTCACCTGGCTTTGGCCATGGCTGGGCTCTGTCCAAGCGCAGGCAGGGCTTGCCTGTGCCTGCCCGGGAGATGGCAGGGATCCCCGCTGCGCCATCTCCCCGCACGTAACTCACACAAATCTGCCGCAGGGCGAGGGGCAGCCGGGGCACTCCTGGCAGAACGGGGGCTGGTATCCCCCTCGGCACTGGCAACGGTTGCAGTGGCAGGTCCCGCGGTGGCTGCACTCGTTGCCACGGATGTTCAAGCAGCCGTCTGTTGACTTTTTGCACTGGCAGGCGCTGCCCTGGTACATGGACGTGCACTTGCACTCCCCACAGTCGCATTTCCCGCGGTCTGCAGGGGAAGACCTTTCAGACCAGGATCCTACAGAGAGCCAGGTCACCCTCCCTCTGCTCATGCTTGGAGAGCATCACCCACCCTGCACTCTCCACGACACCCTCCATGTCAAGGAGGTCCTGCCGGTTGGTATGGTGGGACCCAGGTCCCTCAAACCCACCCACTTGGATTTTGGCAGGGAAAGGCAGAATCTGCCTGGGGATTTAATCTTTCTAAACAATGCGCCAGTGGAGAACCCATCACGCAGATACATTACCTTTGCCACCGCAGAGGGAGCCATTGTGAAACTCGCAGTTCATGTTGTCGCACTCGCAGAAGGTGCCGTAGATCTGCTTGTCGGGCACGTCACTGGTGTGGCAGATGCACTGCCCACACACACAGTCCCCCAGCCCTGAGCAGATGACTGAACTGTTGTCCTTCCGGCAGCTGCCCTCCAGCTCCTTGCTGGTCTTGCCTTTGGTTTCACACTCACAGTTTTTCCCCGTGTAGCCTGAATTGCAGCTGCCATCAAAGGAGAGGAGAGAACCTGGGTCAGTGGCCACAAGAAATGCTGTGGAGCCAGTGGCCTGGGTCTGTGGAGCCCAGACCTCAGCCAAAGTGGAGCAAATGTGGGACAGCCTCACTGAAACCCAAGCAAGGCATGTTGGTGCTGACTCCATGCTGGAGCAGAGTGGCTGATCAGGAGGAAACCTCAGAAACATTGCTCTTCCTGCTGGTCATATTTACAACACCAAACAGTTGCCCAGAAATCATTGTTATGGTCATAATTTCCAAACCCTTGCCAAGGATATCTGAGTGTTTCCTGAAGAAACCCAGTCTTTTCCTCTCCCTGTCACTGAAGGGCCATGAAGCAATAATTGCATTTTAAAGACCTGTGTGAACTACAGGGATTTTGAGAGACTTCTACAGAAATCTGTGTCTGCTCAATGTGTGGGTTGGTGGATGCTTGGATAGTTGGGTGGATAGTCAGATGGATGGGTGGGTGCTTTCCCTTAGGAAAGCAGCAGAGGCTCCATCAACAGAAGAGAGAGCTCATTGTGTTCCCTGCCTCCATGAGCGTAAACCGCCTCTCTGAATAAGAAAATTGATGCAAAGCTGCAGAGTCAGGCCAGGACTGATCGCCATGTGGTACAACCTTCTTCTGAGCCCTCACCCAGCCCCACATCCTCCAGGCACAGAGGTGCTTGGAGGAACCAAGTGCACCACGCAGCTGCCCTCAACTTGGGCCAACGGCCTCTCCCAGCAGCTCCCCAGCTTTGGCGGCATTTGAAACAGTGTTTTGGAGTGACAGCACATACCTGCAGATCCCACAAACGATGCTGCCTTTCCCACTGCAGGCGGTTGGGTCGGGCTGTTCACTACAGTTGCAGTTGCAGTTGCTGTCCAGGTGGACTGTGAGGGTGTCTGTGAAGCCCAGCGGCCGGATGGTGAAGGACTGACTTTTGATGCACTCCTTGGCTGTGACCTTTACTTTGAAGATGACCTAGAAAGTGCAGAGTGAGAAAGGGAAGGGCCAGAGGCTGTGAGATAGCTTCAGCAATCGGGGGGTGGTATCGGCCCCAGGATGAGCACGTGCACATACAGCACAATGAAGGATTCCCCCATCACACAGCATTTTGGACACTGTTGGCATTAAATTAAATAAATAGAAATGAAGTAAATAGAAAGCTTGGAACAACATGTTTGGTTCCTGCCATTAAACAGGATGGGTGTCAGGAACTTTGTGAGCTGTGGGGCACTCCCAGTATGGGGGAACATACCTCATCGTTGATCTTGACGTTGTCGCACTGCCCTCTCGCTTTGTCTGAGGTGACCTTGTCCTTACTGCAGTTGGAGTCATATTTGACATCCAGGAAGTCCGGCAGGGTAGAGTGGTCCAGGATGATCCGTGAGGAGAGGTTCTGTGGGGAAATGTTGGATAAAGTGCCATCAGTCCAAGAGGAGGCCAAAGCAGGGTGTGGGGTTGCAGGTCAGGGCTCCCCCCAAGCCCAGGGGATAGGGGCAGGGAGCACCCCAGGCTGGGATCTCAGCTGCCTAGGGTGGTTTGGGAAAGGCAGATGATAGCATTGGGGAGACAGGAACCTCTTGGTCGCTGTGGGCAGAAGGACTCAGCATGCCCTGTCCTTAAAGTCCCAACCGCTCTCTGATGGTGAGGACACACAATGGGAACCTTTCCCTGCTCCAAGCTCTGCGAGACAGGTTAAACACAGCTTCCTCCAGCACTTACATTGTAGGCCTCCTGGATGAGTTCAATGATGTTGCTGGAGTCCTCGTTCAGCTCACCCACAGCCGACTTCGGGATCATCTCACTGAGTTTCTGCCAGCAGAAAGAAAAGAGGTGAGCAGTCCCCACGATGTGACGTCAAAGCAGGGGTCAGGGGAGGAGGACAGGCACAGCTGTTTTTGTCCTCCTGGGAAGGGACAGGAGGCACATGGACTATCTGAAGTCTCCTTACCTTGTAAACATCCACCATTTTACTGGTGACAGCAAAAATGGGCTGAATGTTGTTTTCAGCAAGTTTCTGGACCAACTGGCCGACAGATGGGTAGTCCTAGGTAGGGAGAGGGATGCTGCATTCACCATGATCTCCCCCACCAGCAGAAGGGTGAACAGTTTAGGTTTCGTAGTGCAAATTAGGGTGATTATGGTGACCTTGTGGTGTCAGCAACAGGCTTTTTATATGACTTTTTTTTTTTTCTGCCTGGGGGAGCGAGGCTGAGGGTGCAGAGCTGCCCAGAGCTGTCCCTGCGTACTTACAAACTCATTGCTCTTTTTGTACATGTTGTCCTCCAAGTGGCACTGGCCATCATTGGGGGTCAGGATGGCCCCGAGCTTGCCATCACCGGCGAAGTGGAAGCCATCATCAGTAGCATACACCAGCAAGCGGGTCACATTGCGCCAGCCGATTAAGTCCTGCAAGCGACATGAAGACCTGACCCTGAGTGGGGCTGGGAGGACAGTGCCAGTGGACATGGTACAATCCTTGCCAAAGCACAGCAAGTCTTGTGTTGGCCACGGTGTGGGGCAGGGGGCATGGAAGAAGTGGGCTGCAGGAGATCAAGGGCAGGAGGCTGCGTAAGATGCTCTCTTATACCCCCCCAGAGTAACCGGCCCGGTGCTGATTTGAGACTTACACAATGGGCTTCCAGAGCCCACCCAGAGAGGTGGTAGAGCCACATCCTGAGGGATGGTGCATGAGAATGGATTGCAGCCTTCACACCTGCCCACAGCTGCTGGCATCAGGGTGGGTGCGCGTACTCACCCCGCACACCGCTGCCTGCATCATGGCATCCAGCCCTCCCTCTGGGGCATCAAGGTTCCCCGAGATAAACTGCTTCCCCACTTCGCTCTCGAACTTCTTGGCATTGTCAGTCAACGAGAGGATGTGCTTGAAGGCAAAGGGAGGCTGGCATTGCTTGTCCTTGTTGGGGCAGGGGTTCTGCAGCTTCTCAGGGTGCGTGTTCACGAAGGGCAGCACTGTCTTGTCCACGAAGGAGCCAAACCCTAGGGCATCCAGGACCATAGCATCAGAGGCTGGAGCAGGCAGGGACCAGCAGGCATCCCTGCAGCACAGGGGATGAACAATCTGCTGACCCCCATGTAAGTGTCCATGCCCCTTGCCCCAGCACACTCTCCAGCCTGGCAGAGGATGGGTCATGCTGCACATTACCTGCATCCCACTCCAGCCCTGTGGCTGTTCCTGGCAGCAAATAGCTGTGCCAGGGTCCAGTGCCAGAGACAGGCTCACCTATGCGGCGAGATGGTGTGGTGCTCTCCAGTGCCCTGAGCAGCTCCCCTCCCAGCTTCTTCACCTTCTCCAGGTCATCCAGCATGGAGTAGGAGAGGTCCATGAGGTAGTAGAGATCAATAGGGTACCCCATGGCGCGGCGAAACTTCACTTCAAATTCAGCTGGCTGACCTGCGGGACCAGGACGCCGGGATCAGCTGCCACGCTGCGGCTCACATCTCGCCCCATCACCCACCCCTCTCCTGCCCCTCGCTGGGATCCTCCTCTCTTTTGGAAGAAAAGGGGGGGAAATGTGGGCTGTGATGTGCCCTGTGTTCTGACTGAGCCTGGGGGCAAATGGAAGGGTGTTGGGAACGCCAGGCAGACCGTACCTATCCTCAGTTTCAGGTGCACCTCCTGGGGAGTCAGCTGTATGTCATTGCTTAAGGGACTGTTCTGCGTCCTTGTAATGGCGTTGACTGGAAACTCAATCTCATTGCGTGGACATCCCCTCTGCAGCAGCTGCTCGATGGTGTCGCAGCGGATGGAGTCTGGCTCACCAGCTTTAGTGAAATTCTGCATGTTGCCACATCAGCAGGAAAAAAAATCAGAGGTGCATGAGGTGAACGGGCTCATTACAAGATCACCCAGCTCACAAACCAGGTCTCTGGGGTATTGATGGAGAATCACAGAATCACAGAATCACAGAATCACCTAGGTTGGAAGGGACCTTTTAAGATCATCTAGTCCAACCAATGGGA
>JAOXNO010000078.1:22533992-22548292 GCA_028565335.1 Limnodromus scolopaceus | reverse complement strand
CCTCCCCAGGGCAGAGCAGAGGGGCAGGATGACCTCCCTCCACCTGCTGGTCACACTCTTCCTGATGCACCCCAGGACTCCATTGGCCTCCTTGGCCACTACATTGCTGGCTCATGTTGTCCACCAGGACTCCCTTTCCTCAGAGGTGCTCTCCAGCAGGTCAGCCCCAGACTGGGTTCTCCTGCTTTTATGGGCTTTTCCGTCCTGGCTGCCAGGCTCGCGTAGGTGCTGTCTCAATTTCCCAACGCTGGGCTGCAACGCACGATGCCTTCCGCTTGATCCAGCTTGTCCTGACTCGCTTGGGCAAGAAGCCTCCCACCGTAAAGCTCAGCCTTCATCACTTGAACTTGTGCTCTCAGCCTGTCCCACTCATCTGCTGTCCCAATGGGGGTGGCAGCAGTGGTTGTTTTATGTGGTCTTGGGGCAGACAGAGTGTCACTCCTGTATCCCTTGTTTCTTGTGCCAACGGACTGAAAACAACGCATGCCAGTGGGCATCCAGCCCTGGGTAGAGACCAGCTCCCCTTCCTGTGCAGGCTCGAGGGATGTGGGCTCAGGAAACCCAGCAACCATTTTCGCAGTTCCTCATTTCTCTTTCATGTTCTTACCTCTACTGTACCTTCAGCCACCCAGCAGACAGGATCAGTTAGCTTCCCTCCATAACCTGATGTTTTCTCTGACATTGTGTATGAAAGTGCTTGAAACCTCCAATAAAAGAATTTGCAAGAAAGCAAAGATTCCCAGGAAAGGGGAGATGCTGGGCAGAGATTAAACAGGCAAAGCGATGCTCTATACTTCTGCCCTAGCCCCTGGGTTAATGACTTGGCGTCTAGAAAGGGCTGTGAAGGGCACTGTATTTGTCTTTATTACATTGGTGGTTCCTCTGCCCATGTTCAGAAGTGCAGTCCAAAAGGCATTGCTCCCTTCCATGCCTCGAGCTGAGCTGTAACTAACCCTGTGCCCCGACTAGTGTGATGCACCGCAGTGAGAGCCTGAACTGGTGCCACTGGGAAGGAGAACGCTGCCTTGAAGCCAGAGAGCTCTTCTGTTGCTCCTGTCCAAAAGGTGAAAATCAGTGGGACCTTCCTTGAAGAGTCAAATTGACCAAGTTCTCCAGCAGAGGTGAAGAGCTGTGGGCACTGCCTGAAACGGAGGACAGTGACCTTCTGTGGGTAGCTTCTGGGAGAATTTGGAATGGGAATCCTACTGACAGCTAAGGCCACTGGTGCCTTAAATAAAAAAAAAAATCATTTATATAAAGTAAAAAAATCCACAGTGCTTAAAACTAGTTTAACAATTTATTGTCTGTGCAGTGTAGGGCTGGCTGTGAGAATAGCTGTATGAAACTCCACTTTAATTACTCAGTGCAACAAAACAAAAAGAGCTAAATAAGCATCTGAAACTTGCACTGCTTCAGTGCTTTGTCTTCTGGAGACAGACCATTTCTGTGCTGTGAGTGCCTTCTGCCAGATCATGGGACTCAGTTGTGTTAATATTTATGGGAGTAATTAACTTTTTTTTTCTTCTCCTCCCTCTAGCTGTGTCTAAGTCCTTGTTCTTAAAATTAACATTAGCTAACTGAAAGATTTTTTTTTTTTTTTTAGTGGTCGTGGATACTAAGCACTACACAAACACAGTAACGTTTCCCAGAGTGCCCGAAGCTGCCAAGATGTTTGCAGTTTGCTGCAGGGAGAGGAGGCTGTCGGTACTGGGAAGAGCCTGAAATGACAGGGGTTTGAACAATGTGTCGGATCCCTGTAATTTCTAACTATGGTTGGTTCCCGTGGCTGTGCCTGCTGCACATTCACCACTAGTGATGGTGCAGCCTGCCCTGGAATAGCCTTGAAGGGCTGCATTGACCCTGGGTGGCTGAAAAGGAGGGTAGGACTCAGTGAAGGATTGGAGCTCATTTGGAGAAGCTGTTGGGGTGCCGTTCTGTGCTTTTGCGAAGCTTTCCTCTGGCTTTTGTAAAAGCTGGGTGCTCAAGAATGTGCTTTTTAGGTCAAATGTGTCAGTCCTTTGTGCCACTGAAGGGCTTGCTGAATTTGGGGCTAGTGTACCTCCTAGCCTTCCTGGTCAGGCGTGATGAGCATGGCAGCTTGCATGTCATACCATGTCTTGCTCTGTGTGATTATTTGGGAATCCAAAGCTTTAAAAGGATACTAATCTAGTCTGGTATTCTCCAGCCTGGTATTCTCCTGCTAAATCAGTTTTAAATGGTCAGACATCCTTACTTACACAAAAATACATCAGCCCTGCTTAGGAGACTCCTGAGGCTGCAGTGTTACAGAAGAGGGTTATGAACCAAAAATCCATGTCTTTGCTTTTACAGCTTTGGCATAATCAAGTTATAAATGCTACAAAGAGAGGGGAACATAGTTCTGCACCCATGGCAAATACACCACCCCGCACAAGTCCCAGTAATGAAACTGTCTCCTGGGGCAAGAGAGGAACCGTTTACCACTGCCTGAATTGAGAAACTGAATCCTAAGAGGGATGAAGAAGCGCTTATGGAGACAGCAGATTGACAGCTCTGGAAGTCAGAGCCCTTCCATTGTCACCAGCGTTGGTATGGAGTTGTGTCAAGTTGTCAAACATAGCTCTGAAATATGCATCCTGGGAGTTTAATATTTAATAGCCATTCTATTTAAAAAATTGGTAGAGGCTGGTAAAAGGTGGATGAAATGACAGGTCTCTTGAGTTGCCCCTTTTGACTTACCTTGATGTGCTTTTGGGGTGCAGGAATTAAGTCAGCCGCCTCTTTCCTCTGCTAATACCCCTGGGAAATGCCCGTGTGAGGAAGGTTATTTTGCTTCAGTATTCTTTCCAGGGGTTTCTACACTAGGATTGTCATCTACATAAATCAGATTTCTGGTTTACTGAGAGATAAATCTCTACCCTGCCTTATTTGAATTACAGGTTGTATATTTAATGGTAGATCTCTCATGAGTTTATTAGAATATTTCATCAACCTCTGCATCCTGGTTCGGGGGGTCTGTAACAAACTCCCACCATGATGTCTGCCGTATCGGCCTTCCCCTTGATTCTTACCCATAAACACTCAACACTGTCATTCACATTGTTAAGTTCTAAGCATTCAAATCTCTCCCTAATGTAGAGGGCCACCCCACTGCCTCTCCTTCCTTGCCTATCCCTTCGGAAAAGTTGGTAGCCATCAAATCGCAGCACTCCAGTTGTGTGAGTCTTCCCACTACGTTTCTGTGATGGCAACTAGATCATAGTTTTCCTGCTGTGTGATGGCCTCCAGCTCCTCCTGTTTGTTGCCCGTGCTGCCTGCGTTCGTGTAGATGCACTTCAGCTGGGCTAACTGTCCTGCCACTTTTTAGGGGGGATGAGCCCTAATTCCCACCTGGCCATGCTCAGAACCTTCTGTAGTTGCCAACCTATCACTACCCCTCATGTCTTTGCTACTGAATGGATCACCATTCCCCACCTCCTCTGAGACAATGGGCTGCAAGACCTTGCTAGCACTTCTACCCACAAGCACTGGCATGCTGCTCCCAGGCTCCACTTTACCAATCCTGGTTTCATCCCCATCCCTCTTCAAACCTAGTTTAAAGCCCTTTCAACGAGCCCTGCTAACTCTTGTCTCAGGATCCTTCTTCCCCTTGGGGTTAGGCTTCCCCCTCCAGTTGCCAGCAGGCCTGGCGTCCTGTAGATCAACCTGTCATCAAAGAAAACAAAGTTCTGCCAGTTGCACCAGTTTCAGAGCCAGGAGTTCATCTGCTGGCTCTGCCTGTTACTCAAAGAGTCTTTGTGAGCAGCTTATGGACAAAAGTGTTCTTTATGCTTGGGTAAAAATGTGTGCACCAGCAGAAGGTCTGCTTACCCATTTCACTGCTTCAAAAGTGGCATTATTGATGCGTGGCATAACTGGTAATGGCACATCATTTGGGTTTAGCTTTTTAGTCAAGTGGCTTATAGAAAGGAAGTAAGTTTTTTGGGATTTTTTTTTGGTTTTTAATGGATTTTTTAATACTGTAAATCTCAGTGGACATTGTCTAAGCTAAATATAGGAAACCAGACTATGGAAGGATTAAATGCAGTGATTACTGAAATATCGTGGGTTGTTTGAAATGATAACAGGCTTAGCTTGAACTAGCAGTGGTACCAATATGCCATGAAGCTAACCACATGTCCTGGGTCCAGCAGGGATAGGGTTAATTCTCCCCAGGCTCTAGTGGGGGACACAGGTATCCCATCCCGTGGGAGCCATGCCCAGGGGTGGCATCCTAATCGTGGGGTATGTTCCTCCCTCAGCGTTACTGTTTTCTTGTTGCCTTTGCTGTTCTGTTAAACTGCCTTTGTCTCAGTTTTGGCTCCTGTGGCTGCCCTGGGTGTGATATGGCTGTGCGTGTGTGTGCCCTGCGCTCGTTTGCTTCTATTGCATTTCCTGGCTACATGGGGTTTTAATTTTTTTTGTTTTTTTTAACTTATATCTGTTTTCCTCTCCTTCCTTTCAAAATAAAGTTTATTTGTAAATTTGGGTCGCTGAGTGTTCTTATGTAACTAGGAATGGGCTTCCCAGCTGCCATGGGTACAGGCTGTGCCTGTATATCCAGGAGTTATTTTGCAACGCTCTTTTAAGTTGACATAACCTGGTGTGCCTGGTGGCAGTGAGGTAGGGGAGGGCTGCTGCAGTCTGCAGGAATTCTGCTGGCAGAAATCACGATTTTGAGTTTAAGTTGCTTCCTTCAGTGGCAATTTCGTCGTTTTGTTAGTGATGCTTCTGGCTATTGCGTTTGATTTGTGGCCCTGGGGCTGGGCTTACGTGTGTTCCTCTGCCGCTGCAGGCGCGCTTGTTGCTTTAGTGCCCGCACCCGAGCAGTTTTTATTTACAGAAATAGCACACAAATGTGTAGATACTGTTTATTTGGGATTATTACAATGTCTTTATGCCTTTTCTTCCTCCAAAATAGAGGGTGCTGGCCTGTTTACTTGTATGGGGTTTAGGTGGCAAGGTTTCAGTAGCAGGGGGAGAGGTTGGAGCTGCCCTGTGCTGGACACAGCTCCAGTGCACCCACTGCGGCCACAGCCAAGCCTGTTGACCACGATAGTGAAAACATATAATTAAGAAGGAGTAAAAATGCTGGGCAGGCAGAGGAGTAGGAAAGAAAAGAGAGAAACAGCCTTGTGAATAGCGGGTCAGAGAAGGTGGAGAGGAGGTTCTCCAGTTGCTGTAGCTGCCCATGGAGAGGACCACAGTGGATGAGTGTGAGGAGGAAGTAACGGCAAACAGGAGATGTGATGGACTGACTGTAATCCCATTCCCTGTCTTCCTGCACTGCTCAGGGTAAGAGGTAGAGGAGTCAGGAAAAGGAGTGAAGCTGAGCCTGGGGAGAAGGGCGGTGTGGGGGGGAAGGTGTTTTAGTGTCAGTCTTAGTTTCTCACCACCTGATTCTATTTCAATTGGCAGTACATTAAATTAATTTTCCCCAGGTTGTGTCTGTTTTGCCTGTGATGGTAATTAGTGAGCGATCTTCCCGTCGTTTACCGCAACCCACAAACTCTCCATCTTAGTTTCCCCCCTTGTCCTGTTCAGGAGGGGAGTGCGGGAGTAGCTGGTTGGACAGCTGGCAGCTTGCCATAGTCAACCCACCACCTTACCGTAGCTCCATAAAAGTTGAGATTAAATTCAGTACCAGGTAGAATTGTTGCTCCGTGGCTGTTCCTCTGCCTTCCTTACCACCTTTTCCAACTAAATGTCTTCTGAGCATTGTGCAGATCCAGAGACACCCTTGCCTAAAAACTGAATTCCTTTGCTTTTCATTAACACTCACGGATATTTAAGCAAGTCATTCCTCCATGGTTTTATTGTACCTCAGTTCCTGGAACAACATCGTGGCCTTCTGTATCAGTGAAGCGTAGGGTCTAACTTCATGCAGCTAGGTTATAGTATTTTCTTTGCAACGTTGAATGAGGAGATCTAACATACGAATAGCATCCAGACCAACCCAAGGAAGGGACACAGAACGTGAAAGCAGTAAATGTACTTTAGAGGTAACTTTAGAGGGAGGATTGTCCTCCTGGAAGCTGCAGAGGTGAACTGATAGATATACTTGCTTGTGTCCTGAAGGTCAGAATTAGGAACCTCTCTCCTTGTCCCTCTATTTGGGTAAGGCATGGGAACAGAGCAGGACACAGCCATATACTCTAGTCTAAGCTCAGGAAAATACAGAATAGGTCTTGGGTCCATCCAGATGTTTCTTCTGCGTGTCCTCACTATGTAGGAGATGCTGCCTTGCTCCAGCTGTGACTGCATTGCTGACAGCTCTGTAGCAGGAGAGGACGTGCCTTTGAGAGTGCTCTTTTTCAGATGTCGGATGTGCTCATTAGAGGGCAGCAGAACAACTCTTCCTTTTTCTAGGTCAGTTCTATATTTTTTTGAATGATATTTTTCTGCTCTGCAGGACACAGAACAAAATTACACCTTCTGTTTTTCCTAGTGCAATAAGTGTATAGAACAGCAGTGCTCGTATGAAAGCATTGCCCAGTATAAGGAAACACAGAGCAATTATAGTGAAAATTGCTGCTTGGAAGCATGTAAGTGTTGCAGGCTCAAATGAGATGGAGCTCCTCCTAGGTTAAACCACAGACAGCTAGCACTGTATGTGGAAAAGCAGCCAAAGGAATGTTTCACAGCTAACTTGTTTTTCACTCACCCAAGTTCTTATTTGACCTATATATCCATATGCATCTATTGATTTGTTTGCTGTACCCCAGCTGCTGCTGCCACCTTTTTCTGCTTGAAGAAAATGTTAAAGAACCAGTCTTGTTCCATCTGAATGTAATCTTTAAATGAGATCTGATAGTATGGCCCCCCTCCATCTTCTGCAATATAAATGCTATTAATGATATGGCATGGTCTTTAAAGGCTAAGTGAGGTTGGGATTTGAAGCCCAACATCACAATACTTAAAAGCATTATTTATTATGTAACATTCATAGAAGAAGGCTGTAGCCCTGTTTGACTTTGCGGCTAGTGTATTTCTGGCTTTAGAAAGATCTGTGTGGAAATCCTGGATAGGAGTGAATGTCTCCAGTGCACATCCTATTAGCAATATTTTGCACACTGTTGACCTCTCTGGGGTATGTGAGCTGGTTCAAGGCAGCTGGAATAGCAGGAAAAATAGGTTTTTCAGTTTTAGCAACATCAGCCATTGGTTTCCAACAGATGGCTCTGGTTTTGCAAGGTCCTCAGTGGAAGCAAAACTTCGTTAATGAGAAGAAAAAGAATATTTCAAGAGATGTGCAAATAGGTTTTCTGTCTTGAGAACCTTTGCTGAATCTTCCTCTTCCTGAAGCTCCTTGGTATAGGGTGGTGGAGCATGTGTGAGGATTGGCAGGGGGAGACATGACACCTTTCTCTCTTTCCCAGAATGTGTTGGTTGTTTTCACGTTACATCCTGCAGATTTCCCTATCTCCCTCTCCCCTACCTGAAGGAGCATGTGTCCACCTAAAGGGGCACGTAGCTGCAGGTTCCTCAGAACTTGGTAGGTGCTTTGTGTTCCTCACATAGCTGAGAGCTCCAGCATAGCAGGGTGTACCTGGCTGCTGCTTTCTGTCCTACATTATTTTTTAGGGTGACAATATTATGAGGTGGAATATCATAAGTGGAACAGCCTTCTTGATACTGGCAAATGTTGTTCCTGGTGCAGTGGCTTGGATCAGTCCCACCTCCTGGAGAAGTCCAGATTGTGCTTTGCACTCTTGGTTTGGGATGCACTGGGAAGCTGCCATTTCTTCATGTCTTTGTTGCGACGCCTCAGCGAAAGCAGGACTAGTGGGAAGGTCCTCATCAGGAAAGAAAAGCTGAACAAAGCCAGAAAAATGTGACAAATGTCTCATAGTGCTTGGCAGCTCTTGGTCCATAAGGCAAAAATTAATATTCTGTCGATAGGTTGAAAAGATTAAACTCAGTCTTACACCAAGTAAGACACCGGTGACGAGTCTGTAGGCGCCTGATGGGTGGATCTAAACCCATTTGGCTGCTTGGTCTATATTAGGAAATTAGCAGGCACAGTGCTCGTGCCAGCACTCCTCCTCACCACAGAGAAATGCTCTTCCTGCCAGCATCTTCTGTGCAACATGGACAGACCTTCAGCTGGCCCTTCTTTTAGAATGAAAGTCTCTCTCTTCTGAGAACCAGTAGGATATTTTGTTGGGGATGCAAGTACTCTCAGTAGGTGTGTCCTGGGCATGGTGAGCCTAAGTATTGCAAGACTACCACTTGGGAAGAGGTGCATAGTTTTTCTGTTTGGGGAACACTTTCTTTACAGGAACGACACTAGACTGTTCCCTGTGAGTGTGGGGATACTGAAGAACAGAGAGGTGAGGGGACAGGTAGTTCTGGGGACTCTCTGATTTGGTGTTCTAGTCCCAGACCAGAGAAGATCAAGGCAATGCTAAATATCTGGCAGCTCTGAAAACTCACCACAGGGAGTGTCAGAGAAGCACCTCCTGTGCTTTGGTCCTTCCCTACCTCCTATTATTTCTTCTAATGACATGGATGTTCTCGCATCAGCTGTCTTCTGGCAGCTGCTGACCTCATGGCTGCACGGGGTAGATGCGATGGTGGCGAGAGCACCCGTGGGTGCTAATGCAGGCGCGATACCAATGCTGTGCAGCGGTGCATGTCCTTTGCTGAGGCTTGTTATCGTCTGCGTGTGCTGCTGGCAGGGGTGAGAGAGCATGAAGTACAAAGTGGTGGAGCCCTGTCATTTTATTTTGAATTTTGCTTGCTTTAGAATAGATTCTACCAGGTGAATGTTGTTCCAGGATGGGTGACGGATCCTGTCCTGCAAGTTTCAAAAACAGAAAAGTGGAAGAGGTGATGGGATGGAGAAAAAAAATAACTTCTGCCCCTATGAGAGGGGCCCAGATTTTGATTTTGCTTTTTTAAAGATTTAATCTTCATTTAAGTGAGCCAAATGAGCATATTGGAGTAGAGTGGCTTGCTCTAATTTAAGACTTGTATGAAAAAAGCAATTTATCTTGTGTGAGAATTATTGTGGGAAAGATGAGGGGTCCCCAGCAGAGAGGTCAAGCCCAGCTTTGGCAGGAGATGAAGAATGCCATACCTGTAGTGAGGTAATGGTCACGATGGTTGGTGGAGGCACTTGGTAAGGCCATGGGAGTGTGTCCATGTGTCCCCTGGAGCAGGGAGGATGTAGGGCTGTTCAGGGGGGAAGATGCTGTGGAAGTGGTGTGTGTTGCATAAGATCGCAGAGCCAGTGATCGTATTAGTGCCTCAGGGCTTTGGGGAGCTCCAAATTGTTCGCTGAAGCAGAAGAGCAGTTGAGACAGCACAAAAGCTGCAGCCACCAGAAATGTCGGAGGCTGGAAGAGGCGGTGAAGCGGTGTGTGGACCAGTTCTACTTACGGAGCAGTCTGTGCTCCCACAAGGAGGGAAGGAGGAAAGGAGATTTGAGGTGCTTGGGCACCTCCTGTAATGAGTATTTTCATGGGTTACGCTCACTGGACTGTGTAATCACCACCACCATCACCCAAAAAAATGGTAGTTCAGTGTCAGGTTTGAATACTAGAATTAGTAAGACCTTTTCAAGGTTAAAGGGCCGTTATGGTCATACAGTCTCTATGCAGACACCTTTGTGCTTTAGGGGCTTCTATTTGGCATCTTGGTCTTGTGCTGAAGTGGTCGGTATCAATTGCACTTTTAGAGTGCTGCGAAGAAAAAAATTAGCTTGTTTCTGGTCTGGACATAACTTGCCAGCCCTTTGAGCCGAGGAGGCTGGGTGCTTATGTTGGGTTGGGAGTGGGTATGTGGGTGCAGCAGAAGCTAACTTGCAATAGATGCTTGAGATTGAATCGAGTTCTCTCTCCACTCCAGTCACAGACCAGAGTAGGGTGGATTTCATGCTTTGTACTTCTCCAGGTAATTACTTGTCTAGCCCCATTCTTCAAATACTTTCCAGTTTTGAAATCTTCTGTACGTTCTCCAAGAAAAGGAGAGGGGAGGAATGGGTAATGAGGCTCCAGCGATGTAAGTCGTTGCCGATCCTGCATGTCAGTTGTTGCCCAACGGCATGTAGGCAGAGCTGAATGGTGAGCTGGGGGCTGGAGGTCAAATACATGCCTGTTGCAAACAATTTGGGAAGCTTTCCCAGGTACTCTCACCCTCCTTCCTACTTTATACTGTATGTTAGTGTTGCGGTCCTCTGTGTGCAGAGCAGTTTATAAAGCCACTTATGGTGGAAGCGGTGTGAGAACTGGCTGATCAAAATGTGACCAGGATCGAGCTAATAATTCTTAGATTATGTAAATAATGAAAGTCTGCTGGCAGTATACAGACGGAGTTGTTGAGCTCTTTTCCATGTCTAAATGCAAAATGATCTTGTATATGTTGACTAAGCAGGCTATTGGGTTAAAAGACGTTAATATGATTACATTTAATATATGGCTCTGCAGTGGTTGAAGATATAGTTGGACTTTCTGTTCCCTTGGAGTTCCCAAACTGTGAGGTGTTTGGGTTTCCTGGTGTGCAGGAGCTCTGACCGCTGCAGATGGCAGGATTAACTCCTTGACGTACAGTTGTGCAATAGATAGGACAGTGTGGGGAGGGGGAGCACAGTACACTAATCTGTCACAAAGACTTAAAAATCAAGGACAAGCTCTGACATGTGATTACTTTTTTCATTTCCTTGTCAATGCATGGAGTGTTGAGAGTGGAGAAATGAACCCATGCCACAGACAGCCTGAGACCAGGCATGTTAAAGAATCCAAGGAAATCTGCCAGGAAAGGAGAATTAATCATCGGTTAAAATAACCTAGTGGAAATTTTTCTGTGGTCCTAATGAGCTCTGAGTAAGGTTCAGAGTAATTACTTCATGACCACTCTGATTGGAGCAGTAAGGAAGCATCTCTAGAAACTCCGCTCCTGCTTTTTTTTCTCCTGACACGTAGGCATTGCCTGAGTACTGGTGGCTGGGCACGTGTAGAAGGTGATGCTAGGGTTCACTGAGCTTCTTTTGTACAAGGGCAGAAAAAGCACATGTGGCTCACCTCAACGGAAAAAGCCATGAGCCAACCTGGATATGTGAGCTCGTAACAGTGTCTGCTGTCAAATGCAGTCCTTTCAGAACACTGGTGTTTATCTGTCGATCGGTTTTTCAGCATTGATGCTGAAGGTGTGGCATATAAGCAATGATTAAATGGATCAGAGCTTTTTGTGCCTGGAGAAGATGACTGTCTGAGAAAAGAGGAGCTGATGAAGTTTAGTAAAATACGATTACCACAGAGGTGAAGAGAGATTAGACTTGTTTCCAGTCTTTTCCAGTGACATAAGTGGAAGAAATAAAATTAAACTAGAATATGCTGGGTTCAGGCAAAGATCCTTGAGGAAAAGGGCAGTTAAGATGTAGGACTCCTTGCACGTAGGTGTTCTGAATTTCTGGTACCTGCATGGGCTTCAAAACAACTGGTGAGATATTCCAAAGTAAAAATACATTGGGGGTACTAAATGCACCCACTCTGTACTTATGCGTGCATTGCTGGCTCTGTTGGACATGTGGTATTGGCTTGTATGAAGCTTTGGTCAGGGCTGGTATGTTCTTAGCCCAGTGGTACTATTTACTAGTGGTAGAGCTGGACAGCAATGCTCCAGCTCAAGTCCTCAAAGTGCCTTCTGTTAAAGCTCTATGAGGTTTTTGTGTGTAGCTTCTGCTGATGGTTGGCAGGAGCACTGCTTGCTCGCTGGGCAGAGTGAAAGGCACAGAGGGGCCATGGTTGTTGCCGTTGTGCGTTATGTCAGGCTCTTGTGCATGTTGCCCCTTGGGGTTTCTGTTGCACTTTCAATCCTGGCTTGTAGGTGATGTTGTGCCTCCAAATTTGTGCAGATGCTTTAATCAAGTCTACTGCATAACTGAGCAGCTGGGTTTGTAATGCTTTGGAGGGGACTCTTTATTGAAACACATGAGCCGCTAATCTTGAATTATTTGAGTGCCAGCCAGTAGTGCCTATCAGTCTCTGGGGCGCCTTGCAAAGAGGAGGTTTTCAAGTGAAAACCATCAAAAGGAGAGAGGCAGCAGGCTTCCTAGAGATGTGCAGGAGGGATCTTGGAGACTTCTCTGTATTCATCTGTTCTGCTGGTTAGGTTTTGCACATGGCAGTAATGTCTGTCCTTGCAGCGGTAAGAGGTACGTAGCCATACAGTTCACAGCAGCAAAGATCTCGTCACCCTCCGTGTGCTGCAAAGAGCCTGTGAGGATGATGGGTGTTCCCTCCAACCCACAGTTTCAGTGGCTTCTTTATCTCCTGAAGCTACAGACGCCTACAGCTGGGAATGGAGCTGGGGGGATGCCAAGGGGACAGCTAAGCAGTGCCAAAGTGGATTTTTTTGGGTTTTTTTTGTCTTGATCCCAGTTCCAAATACATTTATGCAGTAATTCTGCTGATTGGATATTTTAGCGTAAAGTTGTCACTGTATTTCTAGTGCAATTTAAAAACTGAAATGAAAATGTTGCACAGTTGCCTTTAATACAATTCTGTGGCAGGCCTGATGAAATTGAGAGAAGGTGATTAAAATTTTTCAGGTGTGCAAGCTAGGCTTGGGCTTTTTTATCTCTTCTGTCTGTAGCATTCTTGTAACTGGCTGAAAATTGCTAAATCTTCCCAATCTGTTTTGCAGTCATTAGTCTATACTTACTTTCTTCTCTACTGTAGTTCCTGCTGCCCTTCAGATCTGTCATGGGATTAATTGGTGAGGAAAAAAGAAGAAGGAAAGAAATTTATCCACTGCATGTTGCAGGAGTTTGCTCGCAGTGCTATCTCAGGTAAAGAACCGAAATATATAACCTTTCTACTGTACGATATGAGGCATCTGCTCCATGTTTCTTCCTTCAAGATAGGGTGTGCGGGTTTGTCTGGAAAATAAGGTGTACGGCCAAGACTGGAAACATTGAGGAGAGATTACAGTTAAACAAGGAAATAGGGCAAGAATACAGTAGACAACAGAAATGCTGACTCTGCTGGCCTGGAAAGAGGGTAACCTGAGCCCAAGTGGCTGGGAAGCAGCTGTTTGGAGGCTAGCTGGAGAGCAGAGGCAGCCATCAGTTGGAAAGGGCAGGGACTGATTGGATTAACTAGCATGACATTGAAAGGTAAAACTCGCCAGTTATTCATTAACTACCTGAAAGAAAATAAGGTGGGGCAACCCTTTTTTTCTTCCTCTTTGTTGTTTAGTCTCAGCCAGGATCAGGCATTGGTTCCTTATAAGAGGCTTGGACCTTTCTTTCTGCCCCTTTGGAGGCAAAGGATGCATCTAGTTAATGTCCCAGCATAGGCCTTCCTGGAGCTTTGCTTTCCTGGGATTGGGTATGTGATCGTGGGCCAGAGCAGCTCGTTCAGCCCTTCAGGGATAGCCAACTTAGAGAGGCACGTTGTCCCATTGCAAGCCTCAACCTAAGGAAGAGAAGTCTGCCATGTCCACCCTTCTTCCCCTGCCCTGCCATGGTGTGCTGTGGCAGTTGTGTGAGCTGCTGCAATGAGGGGTTTCCACCCCACAGCACGTGGCAGGATTTTTGCAGGAATTCAGGCCTGGTTAAATGCCACGGCCAGTTGATCGGGGTGATGGTGTGTAACATACTGTCTTGCTCAGTCTTTCCATCACGAAGCTGGAGGCAGGAAACGCCCTTCAGTTTTGCTGTGTCTGTGCTCCTGCTCTTGGCTTGCTTAATTAATCACAAACTCCCAGCGTTACACAGGGTTACGCAGGACTGGGTTTCCGCCCATCCCACAGAGGGCTGAAACGAGTAGGAGGCTGCCCAAGCTCGTTAACAGAGCGGTGGTCCCCATGGTGAGTCCATTAAATGCGCCTTTCATACCGGGTCTCTGCATGCTGCAGAGTCTTGGATCGTGTGGTCTTCTGCTCAAACCCTCCTCGCCTCGCACCTGTTCCCGAAGCAGATTAGAGTTTTAGTCCTCTCCTGTTTCTCTTCCCGTTCTGTGTTCTTCTGTTCGTTGGCTTGTTCCAAAACTTAAGCTGTGTCTGCTTACTCCTTGTGAAATTCCCATGTGCGCATTTGAAGGGAAGGTTCTGTCGTGCTTGCATCTTTAATTTAGCAGCCACACAATCCTCTCTGGGTATGTGCTCTGGGCTAAACTGGGCAGTAGAGTGGCTGATTTTATTGTACGCTACGCACTCTTTTTATGCCTGGGACCAGTTATGAATTTGCTGTTCACAAACAGAGACCTTATCAATGCCTATAAGTATCTAAAGGGTGGGTTGAAGGAGGAGGGAGCCAGACTCTTTTCAGTGGTTGC
>JAOXNO010000078.1:22522303-22533181 GCA_028565335.1 Limnodromus scolopaceus | reverse complement strand
TGAGTAACATGCTCTAGCTCTGGGCAATCCTGCTTCAGCAGGGGAGTGGGACTAGATGATCTCTATGGTCCCTTCCAGCTCTAAAAATTCAGTGAAATTCAGTGAAACATGTAAGACCATGTCACTCAGGCCGCAGAGGTAGGCCTGTGTGTGTCCCCAAATGTTACACATAGCTGCTGTGTTTTTCTTCTCGCATCATCAACATTTAATTTCCTGCTTTTCACAGAATCACAGAATTCATTTTCCTGAGGTCCTTGCGGGAGAAAGTTTTGTCCAGAGAAGGTCAGCAGGAGATGAGGAGGTTGGAGCTCCTGTTAAGAGTGCCGAGGTGTGGATGAGCCGGAAGGAAGGAGCCTGTCGCTGCAGCAGCTGGTGCTGGGATCCCATGGAACTGGGGGAGCTTTGCATGCGAGGTGCTCAGCTAGCTCGCAGTAGGGCTGCACTGAGCGCGCCTTGGCTTGCGCAGGAGGGCATCTCTCTGGTTGCCTGCTTTCTTCACAGCAGCTGCTCTTCAGAAGCCAGTGCAGGCACTTTCTTCCTTGTCATCTGTATCTGAAAGCTACTGCATCCTTGGTGTGCTTGCGCAGGCTCTTATCACCAGCTTCCTGGCACAGCGTTGAGCTGATAGCCTTTTTTCTTTTTTGTAGTCTTGGTGGCCTGGTCTCTCACCAAAATCTCCCTTCTGGGTATTGAAATGGAGGTGTTGACATCCCAGTATCCCTAGAGAATGAGTAGGAAAGCAAGAGAGAACTGTGGAGATGGTGCAAAGCTCATTCATGGAACACTTACAGGACTGTAGGAGGAGAAGAGGGGCACTGGTGCCATGAGAGACTAAACTATTCAGATGTTACTCAAGCAGTCCGTGGGGAAGCAGAGAGAGAGGAGATCCTGTAGCAGTGTTCATCATAACTGTTCAACAGACAGATGTGGGAGGTATGGTCAGGATTCACCCCAAAAGCTCTTTATTCAGAGCATACATTCAGGTTTCCCTGTTTGGAGTTCTCTGCCAGCTGTTCACCTGCCCCTTACCTCCTCCTGTCTAACAACATGGCTCTTCTGGAGTCAAACCTGGGGTAGCGTCTGAGTCTGAGAAATCAAGATGTGGTGTCATGCCAGGTCGAAGGTGAAACTGGGGAGGAAGGAAGACTTTTCAGGCTGTTGATGAACTGGTGTTAAAGCAGGTCAAAAACTGCTGGTTTGATGTTGACCCCTGAGCTTTTTCTGAAGCTACTTCTGTTTTGTATTTCCAGACTGCTGTCAGGTTGGAAGTTAGTGCTGGGATGTTTGATCAGGAGGCTTGTTTTTTCCCCTCCTTTTCTGATTGCGAGAAATCTGCATTTCTGTGGTTCCTGTGGGTGGGGAAGCTGTGCCTGCAAGATGAGGGATGGGGTTGGGTCAGCCTGCCCTCTGAAGAGTGAGCTGGGTCACCTGCCCTTGGCGATGTGGAGGATAGACATGGGGCTCTCAGCCCTTTGAATCATAGAATCATAGAATGGTCCGGGCTGGGAAGCAGCACCATTACACATTTTTATTGCTTGGTTTCAACAAATCTAGACGACCCTTGAAATCAGGATGTTTCTCAGGATCGCGCTTGGCCTTGCTGCTTCTTCTGCCCCAAGTACCAACAGGACTTTCACACCTTGGCTGCTGGCAACATGCAGAGAGCAGGGGAAGGGACTGCACTCTGCCTTAGGACAGATTTATCTTGTGTCCTGGCAGTTCACCTAATCTACTTAGAGTAAGTTAGGCAGAAGGCACTACTATTCCCAGACTGCAGTCCTCCATGCCTTAGTTACGGTTATTGCCTGAGTTTAGTGGATCATTGAGCGTTTTCTGGTCTGGGCTCTGTGAAGGAAACTTTAAACCAAAAAAATCTCTGCTAATCAGACTCTGAAATTGTACTTAATTTCCAGTAATTCCACTGCTGGAATTGCCAAGTTAGATCGTTAGATCTTCGCAGTGATTTTCAGGTTTCTTTCGTTTCTCAGGGCTTGGTCAGTGCTGAACCACTTACTGTGACAAGATCTTCCCCACCTTCCCATGGAGCTTGGTATATAAGCAGGTGTGCTGGGTCAGAACAAAGGGATAGCCAAGTTGGGCAATCCCATCTTTTGACAGCAACTAGCAGGCAAAAGCTGGGGAATATAGTAGTTCTTTGCTCAAAATGCTTAGCTGGGCACTTGAAACTTCAGTGCATAATAACTATTACAAAAACAAACTAGTGAGCTGAAGAAGTAGAAAGGTGCAGATACAGCCACTGCCAAAATCCTTTGAGCACCCCTGTTCCTCCAGCCCCAAGAGGTTTTGCAGACATTCCCTCTGCCCTTGCTTGTGAGCCTGTCCGGGGGATTTGGAGTGTTTGTGTGCTTATTCATATCAGGCTGGAATAAAGACAACAGTTGGCCTAGAGATATGTTGCTACCGATAAATTTTAGCTTTTGTCTAAAATAGATTATGGGTGCTTTAGAGCTCGAGGCTGAAGTCTGAAAGATGAGTTCAGCTGTCTCAAACAACTTGCTGCTGCTGAAGATGAGGAGTCCTGCTTCCTCCTCCACCTGCTCCTGACCATGTGTCCTTCTGGACTGAGGCTGACTTGATTTGGTTCCTCTCGCTCAACTAGCAGAAAGCTTATCCAGGTGGAAGTGAGTTAGGTGTTTCTGTTGGAAGTACACACCAGAGCTGGGGTGGGAGTGTGGGGGGGAGTCATGGTGGAAGGCTGCTGCT
Organism: Limnodromus scolopaceus; assembly: GCA_028565335.1. Classification (NCBI taxonomy): domain Eukaryota; kingdom Metazoa; phylum Chordata; class Aves; order Charadriiformes; family Scolopacidae; genus Limnodromus; species Limnodromus scolopaceus. The sequence continues at coordinate 22,530,457 of JAOXNO010000078.1, read as the reverse complement.
GTTGCAGCAACAAGCTCTTGGGTAAGCTAAGCTTAAGCTAAGGTCTTGTTTGCCTGCACCCTGAGCTGCTCTCCGCTGGAGTCCGTGTGCTCTTGTCTTTGTGCCAAGTTTCCAAATGTCGTGTGTTGATAATGCCGCTGGTGTCGATACTGCTGCACATTGCATGTCGATCTTTCCAGAGGAAACAGCCTTGTCCCTGTGTCATTAGCAGCGAAGTCGATTACAATTGATTTTTTCTTCTCTAGTTCCATTATTTGATGAGCAATCCAATATTGCATTTAGTATTCCCTGGAGCAGATCAGCACCTTCCAGACCTCTTCCCTACTCCCCAAACATCCTGCCGGCATCACAGCAGAGTTTGAGGAGTGTGTCTGCACAGGCAGTCCCCTCTTCTTCATAGACTTGGACCTGGGCAGGAAGCCACGCTGGAGACTTAAATTAGCTCTCCTCCATTTGTATTAGAAAGAAGTTATTCTGATATTTAACATGAATACAAGGCCCTTGTGCAGAGGCAACTGCTCTCACTGTGCTGATGGATATTTGGTGATGGATGGAGCAATCCCTTTAGCAGTAGGTAGGGTGTTGGCATATAGAGATCTTGGCATCCTGGAGATGTTGCCTGTACAGGCATGTAATGGAAGATGCTGCTAGAGTGCCAAGAAAGCAGGTTTAATGAATGGAGAGTTTAATAAATTAAGTCAAGCCTCCTTCTCTGATGCATAGTCTAGCAAAGGCTGAGGACTGCAAACCTTAGGTGTGGCTGGCTACACTTCAGGCTTTTTGTCTGCTGCCTGACACGTTTTATGGAATACGTATTTTGGTAGAGTCCCAGCTTGGTTGTAGATGTTGAAGCACTATTTCTGCTTAATTGAGGGTCTTTAGAGGGGGGAAGGCAGAGCAGTGACATTTCAGCTTCCTTGTCACACCTCTTCCTCTGTGCTCTGAGCTTAGTGGCAGACTGAGCCTGAGGCTACAGAGCTCCCTGGATCATGGTGGCAAGATAGTCCTTCATACTGTTTAAGCATCCTCTCTGCTTCCTGAGCCTGAAGCCTTGCTGAAAAGGCACCTTGAGATAGCTATGTGCCATGACAGTGTTAAAGGAGCGCATCCAGGCAGGGCCATGCAGCAAATCTCTTTCCTCAGGGCTAGATTGCAACTGACTTACGGGGTCTCACGATTGGAAGACAACTTCAGCTGCTAATTTAGCAAATTTCCCAAGGAGAGGCAGGGAAACTGTTAGCTGGGCAGAATACTTATGTGGGTCTTCAAGAGTTTTCCTAAGACTTTTCCCAGTTTCACACATGTGCTTCCTTTGTGTCCTTGTATTCCTGGACACTTGTGAAGCACAAAGGGCTTCAGGAATAAATTTTAGGCAGTCCTCTCCTAGTTCGGGCAAGTTCAGGTCTTTGTTGCCATTGGATTAGTGGCTGCCATGGGAAATGGTGGGATGCAGAGATCAGGCTTGGATGTTACTTTTGGGTCAGCTGTCCTGTTTAAAAAGTAATAGGTTCAGATTTTTCTGCAAAACACTGACTGGCATGAGAACAGTTATTTCTGAAAGGGAAGATGCTGGGGTGAAGTACTTGATAACCCTCTAGCAAACTAAAGACTGAGGGAGCAATGGTGGGGGAATCCTTTCCTCTCTCAGCTCGTCTCTTCCTTTTGCTGTGCCTCTGAATGCCTATTCCTTCTGCACTGATGAAAGGAGATGATAAAACTTGCCTGATCTGTGCCTCATGTGCCACATGGAGAAGAGAAAGCTGAGTGAATAACCTCTTCGGGTCATCAGGCTGGGAACAGAAATGGTCCTCCTGCCTTCCTGAAAGCATCTGTTCTCCCCATCTGCCCTGGTGGGCTTTCTGTGTGCTTCAACTTTGCCATGGCATCAACTGCCTGGCAGACTTGCACCTGTCTGTTGGAAGACAAACCTCACTGTACTCACTTTTAATGGTGCCTTGTGGATGTCCAGCTTCCCTTAATGACCTTGGTCTTTGCCCCTTGCCTAGCTGTTCCTGCTTTCCCTCCCTTTTCTCTCTGTGCAAGAGCTTCATCCTTATCTTCCTGTCATTTGAACCTATAATTTCAGGCAGTTCTGACATTCTTCACTTGACCTTCATGGCTCTCAGTTCTTCCTCCTTCAGTGTGAAGACATCTGTGATGCGATCTGATCTCTCCACTCAACACGTGCTGCTGAAACTCCTGTACAAGTCCCACGTATTGCTGTTCTTGTGATGGTTTGGGTTTTACCCTGCAGTTATGTATTTGCATTGCCTACTTAATTCAATTTCTGGCTGACATTGTTGTATTGCATGGAAATATAATTAAGTATTGATCACAGTGCACTCAGCAGTTAAATCAGTTAATATATTAATTATGTGTAACAGTATGTCATTTCAGTCATGTTTGTTACCTACCAGTTTACGTAGTGGTGTGTGTGTGTGTTGAGAAGAAGGGCATAGAGAGACCTTGGAGAGACATACTGTGTTTGCTTTCATTTTTGCCTTTCAATAATTGCAAGTCCAGTGGTGGTTGGGGCATTGCTATTTTGCTGGTACTGTTGTTTCTTGCCTGTTCCTGATCATTATTTTTTGCTGGCCATAAATTTCAAGGAGAAGCTCTGTGCCACATCAGTGGTTACTGCTAAATCCTCTTGTCTGTTGGAGGCCAGGCTGGAGCACTTCCAGTTAACATACCACCTTCTGGGGGCCTCCTGGAACTGCCAGTGTCTCCCTTACTCAGACAGAGTGAGTTATCTGTCAGTTGTTGACCTGATACAGGAGCTGAGTAGCTGCTTGCTGAAAGATGTGTTCCCCTGCCGGGTCTCCACATCACAGACAGTGCAAATAAATGCAACTGGTCCTGTTTGCTCCCTGGTGGTCTCCATTGCCCCCACTCCTGTGCCTGCTTTAGACCTGCAGAGTGTGAGCCACTGGGAATGCATGGCTTAAGAAACACACTGTTTCTCTGCTGTGAAGACTGGCTACCAGTTCACATTGGATTCTGTCTATGTATATAGACAGAATATATAATTACATATATATATTATAAAGGTTTTAAGGTGTTTGGGGGTTTAAGGTGTAGGGGAGAACTTTGTAGAGTAGGGTAGATGGTTGGACTCGATGATCCCAAGGGTCTTTTCCAACCTAAATGATTCTATGATTCTATGAAATACTGGGCTAGCCAATTATGTGGCTGTTGAAATTAGCACAGTTGCAGCGTAGCAGGACCTTGTGTTTTGTCTTGTTGAACTTCATGAGGTTCACATGGTCCCACTCCTCCAGCCTGTCAAGGTCCCTCTGGATGGTGTTCCTTCTCTCAAGTGAATCAAGTGTGCCACTCCACTTGGTGTCATCCACAACCTTGCTGAGGGTGTACTCAATCCCACTGTCTATGTCATTAATAAAGGTATTGAACAGTACTGGTCCAGTACAGTCCTGGTTTCATTTTGCAAGGTTGTGTTTTTCTCAAAATAAAGTAAAAAGCATTAAAACAAAAGGGATTTTGATAGAGATAGTTTTGTAGCCTCTATTAACTTGTCTTTAAGTTCTGAAGTAGTTTGAATTTGGAATCCGCGGGCTTTCCCAGGCCAGAGGAGGCACTTGCCACCAGTAGTTACTGTTTCAGCAGCGCTCCCAGGAAGGTGTGCTGTGCTTCCCCAGGGTGAGAGGCCAGCCAAAGGGCAGTCTGCTTTACAGAAAACTCTACAGATCAGCTGCAAACTCCCATGGCCCAGGGATCCCAGCGCTGTCGCTGCTGCTTTGTGCCACGTTTCCATGCAAAGCTTGTTCTGACAGCCTGGGTTTACTGTGCACTTCTCCAGGAAGGAGAAGAGACAAAGCAATGCTTTTGGCCTGCGCGAGGATCTTAAGCTGCATGTTACTGGAGAAACAACATCTCTTTCTTCACCTTCATGTGTATTTGCATCAAAATAGACGCAAAGGGAGGGCTGAAGATGCAGCATTGTCTTCAGTTTTAGATAATATTTAGCTGTGCAGCTGTTTTATTAGTATCTCTTCCTTCCTCAACTCTTACCGTCAGGTGAAGCGTATGCTGCCTTCACTCAGCAGGTCCAGAAGGACTGAATCCCGTGATTCCTCCTGCCTCCTTTCCTCCATCTCCATCTCAGGAAGGGTCCAGCTGCAGCTCTTCCTAATGGCTGCATCCCTGCCTTGTCTGTTGGTGAAGGCAGACGTTCCTGCAAGGGTGTGTTTCACCGGGTCGCCCAGTGAATATGGTCTGGTTGCCCATCCTTCCCCATCTCAGTTGAAAGAAATAATTTCAGATGATACTGTCTGTCTACCATCTCTCACATGTCCTTTTTTTCCTGGTGGAGGAAGGGAAAATGACTTTAGATGCTAAAACTGGATCAAGGGAATGCGGAAAACCCCGTGCTCCTAACAACAAATCAACAAATCCATTAAATGCGTTATCTGGAGAAATGCAGGGGGGAAGGTGGGGCTCCGTACCTAACACATTGTAATGTCTGCTGTAATCCCCGAGGAAGAGAAAACAACTTCTCAACTCGTTCTAGGTGTTGTCTTGCGCATCCTTCTATGCGCAGCTGGTCTGCTGCCAGTGCTGCAGTGGCACCTGACAGTGACATATTTGCCTGTCTGCCGTGGAAGTCTCACCTTCTGTGCTTTTGCAGTTCCTCTGAGCATCTTCAAATACTTGTTTTTTCCCTCTCTTCCCGACTGTTGTCTGCCCTTTCTCCTTCCCCCAGTGCCTCACCAGGCTGCTGCTTTGGCATCGAGCGAAACGGAGCATAATACGAGGTTCTCTGCTCTGTATTTTGAGGAAAAATACCCGTGGTTAAAACACAGCTATGGTGAACATACGAGTGTGTTCATAAATATCAATAAACATTGGTTATGCCTAAATCTCTCCTGTGTATGACTTGCAGGAGCTACAAAATTGTCTGAGGTGTAGGGTAGCTTCAACTGTATAAAACTGCTAAACAGTAAAATCACTATTTTGGATAAAACAGTAGTCTTTTGTCTGCCGTCCCATTAAAGGAGCTCTTCAGAAACTTAAGAACTGGAGAATTTTGAGTGGGAAGAAATCTTCCTGTTGTCAAATCCTGGGAAGAAGATTGATGACTGGCTTGCAGGGTCACCATTAAATCCATGCATTGAGATTGTAATAACAAGTAGAGCAGAGCCAGCTCCCCATAGGAGCTCAAAGAGCGTATATGAAGTGATAAGATGGGTTATAGAAACCAGTGGCTGGAAATGGAAAACTTCCCCAGAGAATGCCCATTTAATTGTCTGGTAGCTAATATATATATAATATAATAGTTAAAAGACAAGGAAATTAAGGTAAATTAATGTTTTCTTGCATTTTGAATAAATTACAAGCACCAGGTAAAATCAAATACTGTAATGCTTTCAGAATTAGGTCTTTCAGTATGTAATACTGCAGAAGGTATTGATTTTTCAAACTTTTCAAAGGATAATGTTGTCGAAGGTAATCTTATTAGCGGGAATGGAAAGGATATTTTAGGGAAAATCTCTTTAAAATACAAGCCTGCAAGACATTGCCAAAAAGTATAGGGGTGTTTCGGTATTCTGTCTCCCTTAGCCCCAAGGACAGAATTTACCCCTTGGTCAACATGAATTACTTTTTGTCTTGGAATAAGTCTCATTCCAGATACTTGTTGCTGTTTAAGTTTTTATAGAAATTATATTTTATGCTTCCCACTGCTCCCTATCAAAAGTACAATATCCATACAGATATCTCATGCATTTATCTTATTTTTGTTGTTAAAATAGAAATTTTTGTCCTCTGTAAGTGGACTTACTGACTGTCCAGACTGTGCTGTGCTGTGTTCTGTGGAGTCTACTTCAATTACCCACCTTGGTGATGACCGTGGTTTTGTATGAACCTTAACAATACTTGCTGCAGAAGGTAAAGGCAGCTCAGAAGTACACCTCCGCGTCCTCCCAGTACCTTGTTTTCAGGTTGCGACGGCAAACTTGTGAGTCACTGCCTTACAGATGCCTGCTTGAAGGAACTCTGTTGCCAAGGTGACTTTTCAGATACTGTTTTTGCAAGTGCAGGTCTTTTCTGACAAGGGAGCCACAGGTCTGTGCGCTTTCCTCACTGCACGTAAGCTGAGGATGAACTCAAAAGGGAATGGGTCTGTCCACATCACGCTGGCCAGCCAGGGAGGTGGGTTGTGTCCTTCTGGGGCAACTGGGAAGCTCTCGCTTTTAGTGCTCTTGCCTTCTGGAAAACAAACTGGAAAGCAAAGCCCTGCTACCCCGCCATCAGTGCCTGCTAAGCCTGACCTGCACTAAGCTCGTGAGTTCTGCTGGTGGCACTGATTTTGAAATCAGCAGCGGGTAAGGGCAGGGGTGAAGAATCTTTGCAGTGCTTTCCTGTGTCATGCCAGGCAAATCTTTTGGTTTTAGGGCAAGTATTTTTCCCGAAACACCCTATCGGGGTGTTTTAAAAGTAGGTGCACCTATGAAAGCTATCTGAATTTTTTGTTTTGGATGTTGCACATAATCACAAAATTGTTAAGGTTGGAAGGAACCTCTCAAGATGATCTAGTTCAGCCCCTGATCAAGCAGGGTCAGATACAGCAGGTTGTCCAGGACTGTGTCTAGTCAGGTTTTGAATGTCTCCATGGATGGAGACCTGGAGACTCTTTGGGCAATGTGTTCCAGTGTTTGACTACCCTTACAGTTAAAAATAAAAATTATCCCAAACCAGGTGTTTCAGTTCATGCCCATTGCCTCTTCTCTTGTCACTGGACACCACTGAGAATAGTCTGGTGCCCTCTTCTCATCCTTCCTTCACATCAGGTGTGTGTGCACATGGATAGGATTCCCCCTGAGCCACCTCTTTTCCATCTGTCTAAGCCTCTCCTTGAGTGAAAGATGCTCTAGTCCCTTAATCGTCTCAGTGGCTCTGAGCTGGATTCTCTCCAGTAAATCCGTATCTTTCTTGTACCGGGGAGCCCAGAAGTGTGGTCTCCCCAGTGCTGAGCAGAGGGGAAGGATCACCTCCCTTGAGCTGCTGGCAACACTCCTCCTAAAGCATCCCAGGACACTGGTGGCTGCCTTTGCTGCAAGGGCACATTTCTGGCTCATATTCAACTTGGAGGCCATGAGGACCCCAGGGCCTTTTCTGCAAAGATGCTCTCCAGCTGGTCAGCTGCTCTCTGTTGCTTTTCTGGAAGCATATGAGATGGAGGAGAGGAGGCAGGTGGAGAAGAGGAAGGCAGCGATGGAGGGAAGCTCCAGCACTGAGCTCCGTTGGTGGAGGGCTGTGACAGCGTCCAGCGTACACCCTTCCCAGCCGCTCAGGGAGTGGTTGGCTCCAGCTCACTTGCTTTGGTTTTGACCTTGCTCACCAGTTGCAGAGGCATCTTTTAACAGTGCTATGACTCCACATCCAACTCAGTGGAGTAATTCCAAGTATCTTGTGGCAGTGTGCATTCTGCCCTTTCCCAAGATCAGTGCCTATAAATGGGAACACGGCCTCTCTTTTCCATAGCCCTTGTACACATAATGTAACGCTCGGGGCCTTCTTCACTACTTCGTCCTGTAGCCGACTTCCTCGTCTCTGCAGCCTTTTCATGTTGAAGGTACGGCTACGTGTGCCACTCATGCTTGCACAAGGAAAGTGCCCCCAACACACAATCTGGAAAGTGATGTGGGTATTTAATTTTGGGTTTGTTTGACTTTTAAACATGACATTTGAGACTGCATGCTCGTGAGAGCTGAGGGCCTGAACTCTCAGATCTCTAGGGATTTTTTTTGGAAGCCATCTCTGCAGAGAGCAAGTGCTGACTTTCTTGCTGAAAAGAACTTCTGCTTTTCTGTTGCATTGGCAGAAATGTCAGATTGTTCAAAACTTGAGAAAGAAATAGGTCAGAAGTGTCTGTGGCAGAGTTGGGAAGAGGATACTAATAAGGCTGCTTTCAGTCCAAGCTCCCACCACGGCTGACCCAGGCTGTGGGTCACTGTGGAGTGCTTCATATCCCAAACTTATGTGCTACTTCCCAGAAATAGTGTAAGTGCTCGAGTACTGTGTCCAGTTTTGGGCCCCCTACCATAAAAAAGACATTGAGGTGCTGGAGCAGGTCCAGAGAAGGGCGACAAAGATGGTGAGGGGTCTGGAGAATAAGTCTTATGAGGAGAGGCT
>JAOXNO010000078.1:22505320-22515825 GCA_028565335.1 Limnodromus scolopaceus | reverse complement strand
TTGGGACCTTCCAGTCAGCCAGTGCTTGATCCAGCGGATCGTATGCTCATCCAGGCCGTGTGAAGCCAGTTTTTCCATGAGAATTGTATGGGGGACAGTATCGAATGCTTTTCGAAAGTCCAGGTATACAATATCCACAGCCTTTCCCTCGTCCAGTAATCTGGTTATCTTGTCATAGAAGGAGTTCAGGTTCATCTGGCAGGACCTGCCTTCCATAAACCCATGCTGACTGCCTGGCCCTGGGTGCCAGCGGGGCTGTCCTGCCGGGCAGAGCCTGGCAGGGTGCGCATGCATTGCTGCTCGTTGCAAGAGGGAAAAATGGATAGGAGCATCAGTCACACACCACATATCATCAATCACAAATCCTTCAGGACATCCCTGAGCTTGTTTCTAGGTGTGGTTTTATTTCTCACTTCTTGGGTGCATTGATTGCAGTAGCATATTTTTCTGGGACACGAGGCAGTAAAAGCTACGGCTTCACTCTCTGTCTCCTCTAGAAACTCCAAACATGGCAGTGGTTGTTGGCTTCATGGAAAAGTCCCCCCCCGGCCCCAGCAGGCTTGTTCTTATCTTAAGGCATTGAAATGACTAAATTGTGGTCCTACTTTTGTTTACTTCATCCTGAAAGATTTGCAACTTCAGAGAAGTTGTCATCAGTGAGTTGTTTTTAAAGTTGTATTGAAATAGTTTTTCTTTTGGGGAGAAAAGTGGTATTTTTTCTTTTCCAGGCATAAGAATAACCTAAAGTGAGGGGAATGGTCTTTGAGGAGCTTGTTCCTCCGTTGACATTCCTGTAGCAGGATTCCCAGCACGTTTCAGGAGAAAAGTTGACTAAAGTCAATTTTGTTTTAAACACTGGAGAGAAGATAAAATTTTATAGTGTCTGCAAAGGATCTGCAGTAAAAATATTTGTAACGTTATTTTACTTGGTATTGGATATAAGTGATCAACGGCTGGTTTCCAACTACTGGATTTGGTATGTAGTTGGTGCGAACCATTTTTACAAGCTGTTAGTGACCAGCTGCTCCTTAGGGCTGCCACGGATCTGGGTATCTCGGACGCTATTCAGTGCTTCCCCTGCCGTGGGCAGGCAGATGCTGATAAACATCGGGTTGCCATTCCCCCTCCCCTCGCACATGTCTTCAGCCTTTTTTTTCCTCCTTCTTAGCTTTATCAGCCTGCATGTTTTCAGATTAAAACTTGCTTTTTGCTCCCAGTTCTGGAACCTGTAGGTCCTCCCGTCACTTGTGGCTAGTCTTCAGAAGAAAATGCCGGCTCTCAGGCCAGGTTCATGCAGGAGTGCAGGACTCAGGGCAAGGGTGTCTCAAAACACTTTTGTCAAAGAGCTACCTGGCCTGTGAAGACAGGGCCTATGGTGCTGAGGATCTGATCTACTTGTTCATTTCTTATTTCTGAACCAACATTGAGCTGGATTTGACTTGTTTGGCTAAAAGCTGAGGTGCGGTGTAGCCCCTGGCCTGCCCGACCTGCCAGCAAGTTCAAAAGCATCAAGAGTTGAAAAAAGATTACGGACTCTGCTATCTTTGGGAAGTGTCCAGCACTGAATCTGTGCGCAGGAGACAGGCTCCATCTCATATCTCTCTTCTCCTCTAGGTTTAGAAGAAAAAACGGTTCTTTCCAAAAAAGAAAAAATGAAGCTGAGGAAAGAAAGATGGCTACAGAGTAAGTACTGCTCCAAGGCACCGCGGGCATCACAGAATGGGGCTCTGTTGGATCTCTCTGTACATGGGGTGTGGGTGGGAGTGTTGGGCAGTGCCGGGGGAGGCTGAATGCTTCTCAGAAGCATCTTCACATCTGCTCCCCAGCACGTGGGGCTAAAGTCCAAGATACTGTTTCTCAGTGTTTAGCACGGAGATTGAGTCATTGCCCCAAACGTACTTTTGATCTTCCTTCACGGGTAATGTAAGTGACGGCATAAAAACTTTATTTATCCAGATAGGACACTGTGCCCATGTAGGTTTAGCACATTTATCTTTTAAAGCTCTGGTACAGCTATGGCTAGCTCTATATGAAGCTCCTCCTCCCTGAGGAGCTGTGGGGACAGTAGGACAGCCTGGAGCTGAGCCCCACACAGCCACCAGCTAATCCCAAGCCTCTGAGGTGAAGGCCTGAGTGGACCCTCCTGCCCTTCATCATCTCTGGATGCTGCTGGTTGTGTGACTGCTCCTTCCCACGTGCCACAGGTCAGTGAACCCCCTTACCAGACAGCCTGGCCTTCCTTGAGGCTGTGAAATACGAGCTAAACACAACCAGCGCATGGCAGAAATGCTTCTGTGTCCTGTGAGAAGTGTCTGTATTTTTGCTTCAAGTGTCTCAGCCCAGTAAGAGACAATGCTGTGCTACCTGGTGTAGCAGAGGGATTCCTCTTACCACCTGGAGCCATTCTTGGGACAGGCTTTTCCCTTTACAGCTTCCTGCCCAACAGAGCTGCCAACAGGCGGTGTTTGGGGGTTTCTGCTGCACCACGTGCTCTCTGCTCCCCAGCTCTGTGCTCCCGTCCACCAGCCTGTGATTTCACCAGTTGCAGTGAAGGTGTCTCTAGCTCCTCTTACATAAAAAGATGATAATTTAACGCCATGATTCTGGAGGAAACCTCCTCCCTATCACCAACAAATGACTTCCAAGTCTCTTTGACATCTGGAACCCCTGCTGTCCCTGTTGGCCACAAAGCACAGATAGTTGTGCTAGTGCTAATGTCTGGCCTGCTGGCTGCAATTTCAGTGCTCCTAAAGGTTTCTCCTTGTCTTATACTATTGTGGGGACAGAGGAGGAGATGGCTGAAGCACAGATGAGCTTTCTCTCCCCTGATACCATGACTGGTACCAGGTGCTGTGGAGGAAGGAAAGTCCTCAGCAGCATTTTATGACAGAATTCACAGAAAAGGGGTAACATGGGACTCGTGTCTTCCACAAGAAACAGAGGGGACGCTCCTGCAGTTAGGTGACAGCACTGCTCCCATAGTCAAGGTCAGCCACTTTAGAAAAGCCTGAGAGCAAGATCCCTCCTGCCCTCCTGCATATCTGCCTTTGTAGCATCAGTCTTTTTCAAGATCATGTATGTTATTTTGGCCCTGCCATGGCCTCTTTCCTCCTCTCCTGGCTCTGAAGTTACTAAGCTGAGAGCACACAAATGAAATGCAGAGGCTTTGCTTTGGGGACAACACCAAGATAGAAAACTTCAGGCCATATTATCTGTCTTAGAAGATACTAGGTATTAGAAGTGCTTTACAGATAGAGAAGTACCCAAATTGCTGGCTCTTTTGACTCCCTCACTAAATTTGTGGCCAGTTGGCAAGTAGCAGCATTCCCTAGCAAATGCTCTGCTAAGGGTAGCGAGTACTGGGAATTTCTGTAACAAAAGTCAGCAAGCGTTAGCGCTAGGTGTGCAGCTTGTTGTTGGGAAAAGTGGAATAGCTGGAAAGACCCTGTATAAACATCAATAAAGAAACTGATACGACTATTAGCTGATAGAGCAAAATGAACAGCTATTTCCAGAGATGGCGATTTTGAAATGAAACTTGGCATTGTAACATTGTGACCTTAGAGAGCTGCGATCAACTGAAACACATTGGTTTTTATCTGGTGCAAGTAACTGCCAATTCTTTGTGGGTTTTGCAGTCTTTGTCTGACCCCCTGATCCCGAAAAGAGAACCCATCTTGGACTGCTGAAGTTCTTATCACTATGTCTCTAAGTCTTCCCAAGAGTTTGTTGTTTCTTCTTGTCCCAGGGCTGCTTTTGTGACACTGGATGCCAAGACCCTGGGAAATAACATTGAGCCCAGTAGTGCAAACGCAAAACTTGGAGATTTCTTCCATTACAATAAATTATCTCATGAGATACTAGAGAGGGAAAAAAGTTACTCAGTGCTTCAGACATTAGAAGTATGCACATTTAAAAATACATATATCGCGTGGCTCTTTAGACGAACAAGACTTCATAGGAAAAGAATTTGGGATGTTTGCACAGAATCAGGTGTCTGAAAATTTTGAGCACATACTGTTTATGAAAGCACTGAAGTAGTCAGCTTCATAAAGCCAGACCAAAAAAAGAAGTGATGCAGAACAGAAAGCTGTGTTCTTGGCAGGGATTGCTGTGAGGAGAAGTGTTTACAATTCAGATTTGTCACAAACATCCATGTACAGCAAAATTGCAGTTCATGAAAAACTGTTGCTCTTCGAGCAGCTGAGTCGGGGAGCAAACAACAAAAAAAAAAAGATACTAAAGGAGCCAGTGGCTGGACGGTGAATTTGAGTTCTACTTTCTTGAATGTGGTCAGTAGGATTAGACCCAGAATTGTAAGTGGCATCTTGCCTGCGGTCTGTAAGTGGAACTGGCTGCTTTTGTGTTCCCACCAAAAATACTTGTGCTGATTTTGTCCTCCTTCTGTGGCCATGCTGTGTTGGAAGCTGTTGGACTCATTGTGTCACCAGCTTGGTCCCATGGCTGCTGGCACTGTGCTGCCTCATGTCCAGACAAGGAGTTTCTAGCTCGGCTCTGAGGCTTGTCCTTGCAATACACTCATTGTCCAAGGCAATAAGCAGAAGCCAGCTCTTCTGCTGCAGCCTCCGCAGGGTGGATGTCAAGGCAGTGCAGCAGGTCTCCAGGCCTGGTGATCACCTGGCAGAAGGAAAAGCAGCCCAGGGATCCCACTGAGCTCTAGCTGTTTGTGGTGGCATTGTCAAGGGACTCCTGGGACAGATTGGGGCATCTTGAAGCTCAGCTGGAGGCTTGTAGCAGTGCTGGCCTTTTGTGGGTTGTCCTGGAGGAGAACATGTTCTGCTGGGGCTTGCCCTGAAGGCTGCTGGCTCTGTAATGCTTGGGCAGCTGCAGGACCTCTTTCTACACCAGGGAGCTTCAAGGACTGAGGCAGAAGCCAGACGCTTTTGGTGCTCACCTTCTGTGGCCTAGAAGGGAGACTGCCATAACATTTGTAGAGCCTTATGTGCCCACAGTCCTCCTCAGAGCTTGGTCTTGAGGAAAAGCCAGCTGCCTCTGTGTGTACCGCTTGGTGCCACGCTTTTCTAAGGGCCCAGTTTATCTGGCATCTGACTGGTTGAGCTCCACCATGCGTCATGAAGGTGAGACCTTGACTTGTTCCAAACTAAGTAAACAACTGAAATTAAGTCCATCTTTTGTGCCTGTGCTAGGAGACCATTGTTTTGTCCCAACAGCAAGACAGAGATGGGACTGTGACTGTTCAATGCCACCTGTGGAGCTGACTGTATTTAGTTTGTTCCTTCCTCTTTTGTTTCTCTGTCTTGATTCCATGCAAGGTCAGCATGGGTTTTTTCCACCCAGGACTCCTGTGCTGTGTTGCTGTGAGCAATGAACAGTGCAAGGGATGGAAACAGTTCAGGCAAAATCAGTCTGAGGATTTCACTTCCCATTGAAACGGTCAGTAGCGAGGTATATAGTTATAAGCAAACACAGGGAGGGAATGCAGATGCATTATTTTCGGTCTTTCCCTGGTTTAAATCACTTCTGGCCTGTTGTTTTTGTAAAGGGTTGAAGCAGCCTGTGAATTTCCTAGCTCAAGGGTTATCTCTTGCAAGCACTTCCCCTCCCTCCAGTAATGTCTTGTTTCTGATTCAGAAATAGAAAATGTGAAGCTAGCCAAGCAGAAGCAAAAAGCTGAAGCCAAGCGGAAAGCAACACCTGTGGTGGGAGACATGCAGCCACTGATGGAAGCCCTACCTGAGCTCTCTGACCTGACCACAGGTGGCAGGGGCAGGAAGCTACCAAAGAGGTATGTGCAATTTAGGGATGGGCTGTGTATTTCTCTTCTTCCTGCAGGATGAAGTGCCCTTCAGCTTAGCTTGTAGCCACAGGCAATGCAAGCTTGGGGCCAATGGTGCGGAGAATAGTGCTTCATTCTCAACTCCATTTCACCTCTTTCCATGCTTCATTCACCGCAAGAAAAAAGCTTAGATGTGTCTTCTGAATCAACAGCTAAGAGGGCAACTGTATTGCTCAGAGGAGGCTTGGCATGAGACATGCTGGGAGCAACCAGATGTCCTGGGAGTTGCAGGAATGATACACAAGTGTCCAGAGTCTAATGCTGCTGAGGTTACCTGAGAATCTGGGCTTGAGGTGTTGCAGACTGCCTTTCTGTCCTTCCAGACCTCTAGGCTTTCTCCTGAGGTAGTTCAAGCCCTTTGGGCAGAGCTTTATGCTCTGGACAGACTCTTTGTTTACCCCACTGGCTTGCAGTATGCCTTTGGAGAAGAACAGAATGATGGTGTTTCCATTACCTTTATTGTACTGAAAGCGAAGGGCTATTTCTGATCCTCTGGCACTCACATGTCAACCATCCCAATCAGCCATAGGATGGGTTCTGGTTGCTTTTATGTTTGCTCCTTTTCATTGCAGTGCACTGCCTGATCCAGTCAGTGTTGCAGCTGCTTTTGCATCCCCCAGTGCAGAGTAAAATTGCTCTGCATGCTGCACAAACACTTGTCCCTCCTCTCCAGTTGCTCAGTAGGGGTTGGAACTTGTTTTGAATGTAATAAAAAGGCATTTGGATTAGAGAACAGCCAGAAGAAGGCTGTCTGGGAAAGCACCCTCTTCTTTGGTTGTAGATCAAGGCTGGAGATACCATCAACCCTCTTGTGACTTGCTGGATGCTCCAGAAATGAACTCTGACCCGGGTGGGACACCCACCTACAGTGACTGGCAGTTCTCTGTGCTTCTAGAAAGCCACTCCTCAGACAAACAGCAGCTATGAACCTTGCATCTAAGCATGGGAAAATATTTCCTTCCTTAACTTGTTTTCTAATTCTTTGAATAGCATATTCTTTTTTTTTTTTTTTCCTTTATGCAGCCATTCAGTCACCCCGCGCTATCTTTCGGTGGGAATGAAGAGTAAAAGTACATGCAGAGTTTCAAGTCTTGCAGAGCACTGAGGGTTGGTTGGATGGAGCTCCGGGCCAGAGCTTAGCCTGAGCCTGAGGAGGAGGCTTTGCCCTCTTTCTGTGGTGATGTGCCACAACCACATGTAGCATCTGACTCCATGTTGCTTTCAGAGTCATTCCCGCCCATCATTTTCCCCCAGCCCCCTTGCTGGCTGAGCCCCTGCTATCCAGAAGAGTGGTTTGCAGAAAGTACATATAGGTGAGGAGAACAGGTAGGGTCCTTCCTTTAGGGATTGCTTTCCTGGGTGGCTGCATAATCTAGTACAAATACACAGTGTCGCTGCAGCCTGAAATTCTGGATGAGCTCAAGTAGAACTGGAAAAGGCTCAGAAATGGCTGACATGGATGGTGGTGGAGGATCTGGCACAGCTTCTATGCAAGGGGTGACGGGTAAGTGATCTGGGGAGTCCTCAGCCTGGACAGGAGATAGAGGAAAAGAGGCTTGAAAATGTAATAGTCTATAAAATCAAGTATGATGTGGTTAGGAAGTAGTTAATCTTCCTTCCCAGCATGAGAAGTAAAAGACATCGAATACAGCTAGTGAGTAGCCAGTTCAGTGCAAGCAGGAGGCTCACTGCTCTGCACAGCCCCTTGCTGCAGGATGTCGTGGCTGAGGGAAGCAGGTGAGATCTGACAAATCCAATGAGGAGAGCTCCATGGAGGGTTACTGCATGTATATAAACTGCAGCTGGTATAAGATCTCTGAGCTGCAAATACCGGAGAGGATGTGGCTATACACTTGCCGTGGTCTTATCTGTATCTGGCCATCTGATGTAGGTTGCTTCAAGGCAGAATACTGGCCAAAATGGTCCTTCCAGCTGACTCACGGCAATCGCTCTTCTGTTCTGTATTACGTTCCACAGCAGAAAATATGTGGCACACACGGAAGCTTTTGGTGATCTTGTATGAATCTCCAGCCTGACATCCTCAGAGAAGCACTGTCAGCTCCCTCTCTCTCCAAACCCAGACCTCCTGTGGGAGAGCGGCAGCCCTTCTCTCCTTCTGGAAGCCTGAGCTCATACTGGGGCTTTATCTTCACTTTGGCTGCAAGGCTCTGGTGTCTAGAAAGCCCAGTGGGGCTGTAGCACAGCAGGGTAGAGAAGCCCATCCCTTGCTGAGAATTTCGGGATTGGCCAGCACCATCTGCTGTCAGTACAACAGAGGTGGGAACTTGGCATTGACTGATGTGACCCAGATTGCCTGGGACATACCGACCAAAAAGCAGTCCCCCTTGGTACTGGCATGGAGGAGCTACAGTGCTCTCCTTCCCCTTGTTGACTTGTAGTGTCCTGTATTGCATGAGGATGTGTGTGCATATGTGTTTGAAATAGTCAGAGGAGGCTTTTATAGGATTTGAATCATTACATAAATGAAGGGTAATACTCTGGTGATTTGTCAGCATTATTAATAAAAGATTAGATTCTCCAGGAATTTGATCTCCTGCTGGGTAAGAGAGCATTAGAGTGAGGGTTTTATTCCGTTTTATAATGAATGAAGACAATGAAGTGTAATGGAACAGGGGCTTCTAACATGGTCCAAGTGAACAGGCAGCAGCCTTTCAAACCTGCCAGGCCTGTGGGGCAGAGCTGTTGAGTGGAACTGAAAAGCCTTCAGAAACACCAAGCCCTCTACATTAGTGAGGTGGCAGAAAGCAGAAGTGGGCTTGCACGGCCTGAAGCAGCCCCGTGCCCTCATGGTGTGCTGCAGGGGGGGCTGTCCCGAGGCACGGCCTCTGGGGCACGGGGTCTGGTGTGGCCCAGGATGTATGTCCTCACCCTCCGCACAGCTATTCATCTTTGAAGGGACTGCCATGGTGACTTGGTGACACACTTGGCAAGCCTCTGCTCTGGTGACTGTGGGTTGCCAACCAACTTGAGAAGGGATTTCTCTGAGCTTCTGTGAGCGATCCAGGCAAACTGGGACAAGAAATTGTTCCTGTGCCCAGCAGTTAATGAACATGAAGAGGGCAGAGATGCTTCCTGCTCTTTCTGTGTCTTGCGGTCCCAGTGGAGACAGCAGTGTGATGGGATCTGCTCAAACTCCTGTAGCTGTTTGTCTGCTCTTGCTTATGGCTGTTCCTCGTGAGCTCTCAGGCCTGTTGTGTAATGCCGGCAGTGCTGGGGTGACCTCGAGAGGGACTGAAGGGCACAGGAGCAGCAGCACACAGTCATTGATCTGCCTGCCTACGGTGTCCTGCACGGTCTCTGTGCTGTAGGGGCTGGCTGACATACATCCGCTCTGTTTGGGTTTGTCTGGGTTGGCAGGAAGCTTTGACGCTGGGGCACATTGTGCTGGGCTGATGGTAAATCAGATGTGATCAGGGCAGTGGTGAGAGCAGCCTTCAGGAGCTTGATCCTCCAGGATCTCCCTTGAGGAAAAATGCAACAGCCCAGAATGGGGAGACAGAGAGATGAGGAAAACCAGCAGGAGCTGGTCGAGTGGCGAGGGTGTTGAAAGTGAGTGGGGTGAAAGAACATGGGGGAAGAGAGGAGGAGGAAAGGAAGAATGGGAAAAAATGCAGAATAAAAGGATGGAGGACAGCAGATCAGAGAAGGAAATAGGAAGGGGAGGTCACTGTAACACTGCCAACAAGGGAACAGATCCTGCTGTCTCAAAGAGAAGGTGAGAGACTGTCATGTTTCCTAACCTTGAGAAAGCTGAAGGGCTCTGTGGCAGATCAGGTGGGGGAGGCCTTGGCCCCCAGCACCCACCAGTAAGGGAAGATTCCTCCTCGAGCCCTCCCCCAACAGAGGGGTGGGAGGCAGACCGTCTTCCCCTCCTTGGGCTGCAGACTGTGGCTGAGCCCCAGGGTGAATCAGAGGGGAGCTGCTTTGCAGAGGCAAACCCTCTTCTACAGATGCTTCTCCTGTTTACCTCTGCATCTGTGCAATCCTCAAGAATGGAAGTTTCTTCTCATTTCCGTAACGTCCAGTTCTACCAGCAACTCCCCTTGTGCACTTCAAATCCCAAAAGCAGTCACTGCCCTTCCTGTGCGTCCCTTGCTTGGGTTTAGCACTTGGATTTTTGGTAAATCTCTGCTGCTGCTTGGAATTGAGCATCACGTGCTTCCAGCATCCTGTGCAGGATGGAATTACACCTCTGATCTCCTTGGATTTTGCCCAGGAATAAGAAATGGGTGCAGATCTATGTTTCCCACTGTGCCTCGGCTGTACATAGTGCACCATCCTGCGTTTCCATGAGTCCATCTTCTTGTTAACTTCATGGGTTCTCAGAACCTATGTTTGATGGCAAAAGGTGAAGCCCTGTTCTTGTGCTTTCTCTTCAGCTAATCTGTTTGCAGCTTAGACTGCAGCTGCAAAACCTGCCTTTGGCGAGGATATATGTTCACAGGAGAAAGGAATATTGCCATTGGTTTAGTGATGGTTTTTATCAGTTAGGTTGATGGTTGGACTAGATGGTCTTAAAGGTCCCTTCCAACCTAGACAATTCTATGATTCTGTGATTCTTTATCTTAAAATATAAATCACAGAATCATATGGGGTTGGAAGGGGCCTCTGGAGATCATCTAGTCCAACCCCCTGCCAGAGCAGGTCCACCCAGAGCAGGTCCCAC
>JAOXNO010000078.1:22495057-22505220 GCA_028565335.1 Limnodromus scolopaceus | reverse complement strand
TGCCAGAGCAGGTCCACCCAGAGCAGGTCCCACAGGAACGTGTCCAGGCGGGTTTGAATGTCTCCAGAGAAGGAGACACCACCACCTCCCTGGGCAGCTTGTTCCAGTGCTGTACCACTCTCCCAGGAAAGAAGTTCCTCCTCACGTTTAGGTGGAACTTCTTATAATGACACCTTATACCCCAGTGGTCCCCCCACAGGACTCAGAGTAGGGCTGGCAGTTCCCTCTTCTTGCTGAGTAACCCTAGCACTGTCTGTAACTGATGTCTGCCAATGCTGGAGCTCGCCAGCGTTAGCGACGAACGTGAGATGTGCAGAGGTGATGTGTGCCTGGGGGTGAGGGGAAGTTCGATGGGATATTTTCTCTAAGCAACAGTATCAATTTGACCTGGAGGTCAGTGATAAGCAGAAAGTGATCTGGGCATGGACACCTCATGACCAGTTCTAGAATTAAGTGATTCAATTTTTCTTTAGTGCATTTGCCTCCTGCCCACTCAGTCCTGACTCCTGAACTGTTGTCAGAGTGTGGTAGAAGGAGTTTGCATCTCCATTAGTGACTGGCTATGGGAATAATTGCCTTTCAGGACAATTTCCATACAGGACAATTACCTATACTTTCTGGGAAGGCAGATGCAGAATCCCTGGACTCTTGCCATCTCCACAGCAATTGGAGATTGCTACTCCTCTATAACACTCACTCACTTCTTTTGTTTTTTCTCTTCACAGCCATGTAGAAGCAAAGGCAGAACCAGCAGACTTCTGCCTGATGAAACAAGCTCAGAAATGCCAGCTCTTGTAAGTACCCAGTTATCAGTGTGTCCAGTCCTGGCTGAGTGTTACAGAATGGTTGATACTGGAAGGGACCTCCAGAGGTCAGCTGGTCCAACCTCCCTGCCCAAGCAGGGTCACCTAGAGCTGGTTGGACCATGTCCACATGGCTTTTGAATATCCTTGAACAGATGCACTGAGTGGTGGTATGTATCCTACCATAGTGGTCTGGGAAGTCTGTGCTTCTTGGGAGAGAAAAGCTTTGGAGGAAGGTCTTTGAGATTTATTTTCCAGGATGTTTGTTAGTACTGGAGCTTCCTTAAGCCTCACCCCATTGTTCCAACTGCCACAAGCCAAGCTTCAGCTTTTGCTTCTCCCTCTGTTCCTCACGGACGGGCCCTACTAGGGAGGGAACTAGCTGCAATCTGAAGAGCACTCTGCTGATCCACAGCAGCTACTGAGAACGTGGAGATGTGTGTCTGGCTGGGCTGTAGAGAGCCTGGCAGTTTATCCGAGTGAGATGGGGAGGTCGCAATGGATGTGACTTACGTGAAAACTCACTTGGTTTTTACACTTCTCCTGCTCTGTTCTTCCCTGCTTGCTTGCTTTTTAAGACAAGACCATTTCCACAGCAACCAGCTGCAACCAAGCATGCAAAGGTAATTGTCATGCTCTTCCCATGGTGTTTAACTAGTGTACATAGGATTACCAACCCTCTACGTTGAGCAATAAAGAGGATCAGTATATGAGCTCTCAAAAGCAGAATCTGCTTTTGTGCTAGTGCACTTTGAAGTAGTTTTCATTCTTAGTGATTTACCAGATACCCACAGTCTCTTGTTCCTGATTACTAGGAAAAAGCTCTTAAGAAAACATTTCCAAGTGATGCTGAACACTAGTGTGATTGTTTCTGTCTGTGTAGCATGAGATCAATTCTCTGGCTCCCATGAAGCTTGCAGCAATTTGAGCTCTGCCCTTTGGTAAATCAGGTTTATTTCTTGCACTGTTTCTTTCTGAGCTTTACGCCCAGGATGATTCTGTCTGTACAGAAACCCACTGCTTTATGAGTTCTGTTCTTATCTGCTCAGTTCATTTTGCATGAGGCACTTAGCATTTGTGTGTTATTTTTCTTTCCTCAGAGAGGAGGAAGTGGCTCGGTTTCATGAGGTCATCACCAATCCCAGTTACAGAGCCAACCCCCTCATGACCATCAGCGAGCATCTCTCCAAGAGGCTGAGGCAGGAGGAAGAAGGTAAACCCCTCTAGGGTGTCAGCTGGGGCCAGACGTGCACACTGGAGCTGGTGCGAGGGCTCCGGGCTGCAAAGGAGCACATCACTAACATGACCTCTCAGCCGCTTCAGTCCTTGGAAGCAGTTCAGCAGATTATTAAATCCAACGGTCCTGGTTTTTGTCTGCAGAAATAATGCAGTTCTCTCCTGACAGTGGCAGCTGCTCCTTGGCAAGCAACCCACAGAGAGCAGGGTGTTCTGTGAGATCTCTGTGCAGACATTAAGCTTCCTGTGAAGTGTCCTCACACTTTTTCTTTTCTTGTGAGAAAGCACAATTTCATAAATTGTGCCAGTGGCAATGTATCTGTTTTGTATGGTTTCCCTCCCCTTTCTGACAACTCTGAAAAGATATTCCCTATTGCTCTGTTGAGATGGTTCAAGGCCCCAAGACCAGGAACCCAGAAGGCTGTGTGTAAGGACCGATGCTGCTCTTCAAAGACACTGTTTTATGTGAGAAATTTAGCTTTGGAATAAACACACTTTCACACAGTATTGAGTATTTCTGGCTCTTGTTTTGGTAAATACTAATTGAAATACGAGCTTATTCCCATCACTGGAAAAATGACTCAAAATAATGGGTTTTTTTCCGTGTGAACCACCAGACTGCTGATGCAGCATGCAGTAGAAGCCATGTGAAATCATTGCAGATCACATCATTGACTTGCCTTCCTCCTGCCCTGGAAGTGTGTGCTTTCTGTGGTGATGCTCATACCTTTTGGCCTGTGTCGTGTTCCCTGCTTGGCCTGCCCTGCAGGAGGCATCCTGGCTGCAGGCTGTGAACTTCAATTGGTCACTTACGTGTTTGGGTTTGGGAACCGCTGCGGCAGGGGGAGCCTTTCCTTCTACCAAACAACAATTTTCGCCAAAGTCCATTGAGTTTTTATGGGGACAACTGAAGGCAGGGCTGTTCCCTATTTGAGATTATCCTGATTTGACACCCCCAAAATGTCAGTGCTGTGTTTTGAACCTTACAAAAAGCTTTCTGATGCTGCTTAACCTTGGAAAAGCAGCCTGCCTCTGTCAGGTCAACTCTGAGGAGCATCTGAAACCTTTAAGAAAGAAATTCATTCTCATGCCCAGGCAGAACATGGAAGCTGCAGCTAAGTTAGTGCCTAAAACCAGCTGCAGAGGGAGCGGCAGGCACCTTGATCGTACCTGTCACTAGTAATGCTGCTTCTTTTCCTCCCTCTAGGCTGGCAGTGTTGAACAAAGGCAGATCTTCTTAGGCCTCTTAGCCCTGGCGGCGCGGATGCTGCCGCTGATGCTGCTTGTTGTTCGAGGAACGTTACCGTGCCTCTTCTCCTCCCGCAAGGCCTGGCGGGAGTGTCCTGCTGGCAGAGGCTGCAGAGAGAGGCTGGCTATGTCCATCCTTCACCCTGTTGCTCTCTGGCTGGCAGAGGGCTGGCAGGGCTCTCCTCTGCCCTGACAGCTTCTGTCAGTGCTGGCAGGGGAGCGCTGCTGGGCTCTTCATCGGCGTGCCCTGCAGGACCCAGGCTCTGGAAAGCAGAGGGCTGTGGTGGGGTTAAACAACTCCAAATATCTCCCCACCTCTTGGTTGGTTCCTGCTTGCTCTCTCACCAGTAGCTAATTCTGTTTCTTTTAGGCCGTGTTGGATTTTGTGTGCTACAGGTGGGATCATATCCCTCCCTTCGGAGATGCATGGAGTGCATCATGACTGTGCTTTCAGAGATTCAGCGGTGATTTCATCTGACATGAACGATTTCCCTGAGCACCATCTATTTTGCATGAAGTGAGACAATTGTTTATAGCCTCTGGAGAGTTAGTTGGATTGTCCCATGCACCTCCGTTCCAGGCCAGTTTCTTCTTAGTAACTTCTCCCTAGGGTAAAAAAAAACAAACCTGAAAGGCTATCAATTCCTGCCTTCCCAGACTACTTAGCTTTCTTTTCACAGGCAGTTCCAAGTAACTTAGAGTTGAAGCAACGCTTGGACTTGAATTGCAATGTTAGGGAAAATCCTCAGCTGGCAGAAGGGCTAGTTATAGGTGGGTACTAGGGTAGATGTTGCTGTGGGTCATGTGCCAAGACATAGCCACCTTCTATATCTAAAAGAGTAAAGCCTGACAGGACTGCATCCTTTACCTATCCTATGCAATTTTTTGGGGAGAGGCCCAGCAGTTTGGGCCTGGAGTGGAAAAGGGATTTCTGCATGCAAAGCCAGCTCTGAGCACTTTGGAGCCCTAAAAAGCATCACTGGGGTGAAGGTCTCTGTTATTTGTGTAGCTCTTCCAAGGTGGCATCAAGGCAGGGGCTGTCCCCAGGTCTCAGCCTGCACGTGGACTTCCCAGCACCTTTAGGTTGCCAGCTGTGGTGGTTATGGCCAGAGTTGCCCACTGGAAATTTGGACACCGAGGGTGCAGTCATTCAGCACCTCTCC
The DNA here is from genome assembly GCA_028565335.1 of Limnodromus scolopaceus. Classification (NCBI taxonomy): domain Eukaryota; kingdom Metazoa; phylum Chordata; class Aves; order Charadriiformes; family Scolopacidae; genus Limnodromus; species Limnodromus scolopaceus. Next base: position 22,500,770 of record JAOXNO010000078.1, on the reverse strand, counting down.
CAGGCTCAGCCTGGTTGCTGGGTCCCATCCTTTCCCTTCAAACCTCTGGGAGCCAACAGAGCTGAAGCTTCATTATGCATGAAGCAAAGGGGTGACTGACCAGGGGGAGGTGTTGAGCCAGGTAACCCCACTCAGTCCTGCTGGTAGCTGTACCCATGCAGGTGGCCCTCCGTCTCGCTGCACGGCATCACCGTGTGGCACGTTCACACCTTTTCTTTACCTCAGATGCGCCGACACCGTCACTTGGCTCTGTGTCTAGCTTTTAGCCTGCTGTTTGAAAATGTTGGTCTCCTGGGTATTTAGCAGCAGTTAAACGTGACTGTTTGAAACTACAGTTCACAGCCTGCTGTTGCAGGCCTAGTGGTTGAGCAAAGGACTTAAAATCTGCCAGGAAACAGGCGTCTGAGACACAGCGTTGCCTTTGCAGTTGGCATGTTTTCAGGATGATAAAAGCTTCCACGCCAATTTTTTTTTTTTTTTTTAGATAGCAGGGTGGGAAAAAATAGCTTCCAGGCTGTAAGGAGCAGTTGTGCTGGAGGAGAGGGTGGGGACCTGGCCCAGCAGATCTACTTAGCCAGAAGTGAGTAAGCAGCGAATGCACTGCAAACGCAGGACTGGAAAAAGTTGAGGCTGCTTTTTGCAGCTGTTTTCTTTCTTGGTAATTTTGCCCTTGAAGCCTGTTCACTGAACTGTGTCTGAAGGCAGCAGCCTGGGTATCCTGTCCATCTGGTGGTACCAGTGGATATTTTCTGCTACACACAAAGCACCCAAAGTGGTGGGTGGAAGGGGATTCTCCCTCACCAGCAGCTCACGGGTAGTGTCTTTGGTTGCCACGTTGCAAAGGGATATTTTTTTATAGCAGCTCTTGCAACTCCCATGTTTCGCCCCAGTACCAGCGATGGCTCATCACGCGTTGTTTCTGCTGGAGCAGGGGTTGCATCGAGCCAGCAGCACGCCTCGGTGCAGTGTGGTGAGTCACACAGGCCTGGCCCCAACCCTTTGTCTAACCCAAGGAAGTCTCTAGTGCGAGTACATAAGCTCCCTCCTCCTTCTTTCTGCTTTCTGGTTTGTCTGTCCTGGAAAGTTTTCCATGCAGACTTTGTGCAAGTGAGTTCCACCATCCCCTTCATGTATGGAAAATATAACCTATGCCAGACAGAGTACTTTTGCTTACGCTCTGGTTCAAGTATGAGCTGCGTTTGCCCCATGGCTTTCTAGAGCTAAGCACGTGTGATGGCCTTTGCCAGCATAACCCCTGCCAGCTGCAGCACCGAGGGACATGCCTGCGCTGCAGATGCTGGCAGAGGGGAGCTGGCTGCCTCTGTGGCCGCCAGGGAAAGCTTGTGATGGCTAAGGCAGGCAGGTGAGCCCAACGGAGCTCCCCAGTTTGAGGAAGTTTTGCAAACAGGGAGGTTTGCACCAAGGAGTTTTGTTCCTCAGTTTTGGACCAGTCTGGGTGCAAAACTGGCACCCAACTGGCAGCCATTTGCCATGCCAGCAAGTTGTCCAGTTGTCCAGGAACCCATCCCTGGAAGTGCATCGCCTCCTGCTCTCTGGGTGGACTCGAACCTTCCTGGTAACTACAGTCTGTAATGGACTGCAAAAACCAGTTAATCCCCACTGCTTTAGTTGAACTGGCTTTGCCAGTAAATGCTCTGGGATGGTGCGTTGGGCAGGCATAGAGACATCGGGGGCAGTGCCACCATTGCAGGGTATAGGCAGGACAGCCTACTGTGGTGATCGTACCTTTTCTTGGATGCCAGGAGGGTGGCCGTTGGCACCACCTCCTTCATACCAACACCAGTTTGCAGAGGAGAGGAATGGGAGTACGACAGATTAATTTGCTTTCTTCTGAGTCTTGCTGAGCCAGCGAAGTGATCCTAGGGCTCTGCACTTGGATCCCTAAAACTGACAGTCATCCTTTTGGATGTCTTGTGCTGGCTGCTGGCTGGGAGCAGAGGCACTGCCATGGACTCCTTGAGATGATTCCCAGCTTCTCCTTTCCACCGGCTGGCACCACCCTGGGTCATGCCCTGGTCTGGTGCATGTCCAGCCCTCAGCTGTGCTCCTCATCCAGTACGTGGTGCATCAGCGGCAGCTGGTGAGGAGCAGCAAGAATGTCAGGAGTGTTGGGTCTTTACTGTAGGGTGCTTGTTCTCTGCTCCTTGGCCAGGGCATGCCTGGGGCTGGCTACCTTCCTGTGCATGTCTTCACCAGTCTGTCCCCAAGAGCATATCAAGCCTTGAACCTCTTTAGAGTCACCTGGCGATGCATCTCTAGATTTGCTATCTGGGGATGAGGAGGTGTCTCCCAGCTCACAAAAGAAGATCTGAACTCCTCACCCTGGCTAACCTTGCACATCACCAGGACAGGCTGTGAGCAGGAGCAGCTGTGCCAAGAGGTCCATGACCCAGCCCAGGTCTTGGTCTCCTTCTTGTGACCTGAACTGCCCGTCTGGCTCCACTGTGTATGGTCATCCTCCCAGGGAGCACAGTGGCTCATGGAAACAGAGATCCTGGGGCTTGAAAAAGCCAGATTTTTCCTTTGAATAGCAAGTAGCGCAGAACTTCCCCCATCCTTGCCCTGGTGTGCTCTGCTCAGGGCAGCTTCCCAGGGAAGTGGCTGTGGCGCTCAGTTTGGGGACTGGGCAACAGGCTCCCTCCAGCCATGAAGATGGTCCTTGACAGTCCCACTGCAGGGAGCATGGCTGGTCTAGTGCTCAAGGAGCTCCAAAGGGTTCAAGCTACAGTGACTCTTGCTCCTTCTAGCCCAGAAGAGACAGATGCAGAACTGAACATGGCTGGCAGAGCAGCGACCCAGCACTTGTCACCTTCTGCTGCTCCTCCCTCTTGCGTGCTCCAGCAAGTGCAACAAGCCCTTGTGTGGGGTTATTTCTTCCCCTGGATGCCCTCTTCCCTGGCTGATCCTTGCATTTCCCACGCTTTAGGAAGCTGCTTGCACGTTCTTTTGTCCTTTATCTACAGCATGGGTACACTTGAAACTAACTCAAGATGGGTTCCTGCAGATATAACAGGAGCAGCTGCAGGGAATCTGAGGAGATGCAACCACATGCAAATTTGAACCACTTGATGGTTTTGGAAGCAGATGAGATTGGCACCAGCAACTCTTCCTTTCATCTGTATGTTGTACTAGAGAGGGGTGAGGTGAATCACCTGATGAGACCTTTGCTGATGAGCACAAAGCCGCTGTGTCCCTGCCCTGAAGCATGGATTTCACCATAGCCTTTTTTCAACAGCCTTTGTTTCTTTCACTGTCCTTGCTGTCGGTCTTGCCAGGTTGTGCCGTCACCAAGATGACCTTGCCATCATCTTGGCCTTCTCCAGATCGTTCAGGGAGGTGCAGGATGGGTCAGACCTTTAGGGGCTCCACTTCTGCCCTCCCTTGAGAGATGCAGTCCTGCTCCTGCTCTTCACTTCCTGACCTTTAACCAGTTATAATCTCAGGAGATCTCTACCTCCCATGGCAGCTCAGTTTCTTTAACAGCTTTCGGGCATCCTTTAAGCACTTAAGAGCGTTGCCACATGCCATTTGGAAATTCGTGTAAAGCCTGGTTAATTGGATCACCATTATCTCCGTACTTGGAAGTTTTCTTGCAAGGGAAAATCATGGCTGACAATGCTGACTCTTCCTTAATGTGGTATAATTATCTGGGCATCTGCTGATTCTGCTCTGAACCGTGGCTTCCTTCAGTGTGAGGCGTTAAACCTGGCTTTGTGTTTTCATTTTGATGAGCAATTTAATCCATTTTCTCTGCAAAAGGCAGCATTGTCTCCCAGGAGCTGCAGAGCTGCAACCCAGGGTGGAAGCAGCACTGAGTCCGGGTGGCACCTGGGGACCTGGCCTTGCCCATCAGCAGCTAGGACACAGGGCAAAGGCAGATGCCTGATGTGCGAATCCCAACTTCTCTGTTTTCTTGAAGCTACTGGTTTCCTGAAGGTGCTGCTTCCCTACCTTGCACCCTGTGCTGAGGGGAGGGCATGTGGAGAGTGCTGGGCAGGCCACCCGTTCTGCTGCGTATCCATTGTCAGGTCTGGCCTTCTCACTCAGAGCGTGGGAAAAAGCATCGCCTCCATCCACAAAGGAAAAGAAGAAAAAAAAAAAAGTGTTGAATAGTTCCTAAGCACAAATTTATGTTACAAAGTTAGATTTGTGGTAAAAAACCTAAAGATTATGGGGGCGATAAGATAGGATAGGAAAAAAATGCATTATATGCTAAAGGGAATGTTTCCAAAACCATGCAAATATAAATAGTTGCCTTCAGTTCCCTGAGGCCGGTCCCTTCCTGGTGCCTGAGCAGCTGGAGCTGCAGTGTGCAGCGCTGTGGTTTCTCCCCATCCAGTCCAGATGCCTCACTGAGTGCGGAGGATCTGGCAACCCAAACTGGGACCGGCGTCAAGAGCAACATCACTGATAGAGGTCTCTCAGCTGAACAACGGGTGAGGTTTTTTGTGGTGTGTTTTTTCCTCACCAAGTCAGTTGTTTCCTTATGAAGAAGCTGTTAAATAGTGCAAACAAAACACAGAGCCCTGCCAGGAGCATCATTGAGATTTAGACCTTTGCATCTGAATGCTCTGGGATTTTCCAGATCACTGGGTTTCAAGTAGGACACATAAAAATATAATCTAAGGGTTTGTCTCTGCTTTAAAGATCAGTCTTTTGTGCCAGACAGGTGTGTTGGTGACCATGTTTGAACTTGTTGTGATTTGTACATGAACTGCTCCCATTGCCATACAGGTCTGCCTGTATCTGCTCGGTGTGGGTCATTGTCCCTGCCCACGCAGGGAGCTGCGGTTGTCCCCCATGGTACCGAAGGGGTTGCTGTGCTTCCCTGGGGCGATGAGGGTGGCTGGCCGTGGCGGTGGGATCTGGATCCCATGCTCAGCGTTCATAAAGTGAGGATTTCTGTGGTTTAGTCTAGTGCAGGTTCTCTTTGTGACTGAGCGAGCCGTGGGCCATGAGGCAGGGAACGAGATGTCAGCGTGGGTGGTGGGAACCAGAGATGGATGGTGGGAGCCAGAGGTGTGTGGTGGGGTCTCTGGTGGCATTGAGGCTGCCGTAGCAGGTTTCCTGCCCAGCGCGGTGAGCTAGCAGGCTTGGTCCATGAGTGCATGGGATGCGGTTTGCCACGGAGGATGTCAGCACAAAACATGATGTGCGACACCTCATTCGCTTGCTGCTCCTGGGACAGTTGCCTTGGTTTCAGTGGCACATGTAGGACAGGAAGCCGAGACAAAGAAGTATCCCAAACAGGAAGCTGCTGGGAAGAGAACAAATGTCAGGCCAGGGTAGGTGAAGGCGGATGATGCCAGGATATCCTCCCAGGGGAAGGAGGTGGAGGAAGATATAACCGCCCCAGCACATGCATCCCTTTGCCGCATGCTCAGCCGGCCCGGGAGGACAGACTGGGCAGAAGGGACCGTAAGGACAGACTATTCTCACAGCTGAAGACTTCATCTGTATTTAAACATGCGGTTTGTCTGGTTTTACCGGGCACCGTCTAAGGCATTGTGGGACAGAGACCAACATGTGTGAGGGGAATCACAGAATCACCTAGGTTGGAAGGGACCTTTTATGATCATCTAGTCCAACCAATGGAAAAAACAAAACAAAACAAAAAAAAAACCCCACACCCACCACACCACACAAAACACCACCCAACACTAATCCATATCCCCGAGCACCATGTCGACTC
>JAOXNO010000078.1:22467189-22477260 GCA_028565335.1 Limnodromus scolopaceus | reverse complement strand
CTCCAGACCCCTCACCAGCTCCGTTGCCCTTCTCTGGACCCGCTCCAGCCCCTCAATGTCTTTCTTGTGGTAGGGGGTCCAAAACTGGACACAGCACTCAAGGTGGGGCCTCACCAGTGCCCAGTCCAGGGGGATGATCACCTCTTGCTGAGGTTCGATACATTGCTGTAGTTCACATGGGACATAAAGTGTAAAACAAGCATATTAATCAGGACAGGGTAGTCCCTTTGCCTGGGGAGAGGTAGGAAGCACTAACACTGTCCATTTAGCTGCAGGTTTACTCTGACTGGAAGACCCAGAAGAACAACTAGACAGCAGACTCTCCTGACAAAGTGTGAGTGAATAATTTAAAACGGAATGCTGCATTGCCACAGTAAAGTATTTGCTGCTCTTGCTGGTGAGCTGTAACCATCATCTTGTGTAATTCTTAACTGTATCCATAGCCAGCTCTTGGCTTGCAGAGTACTGGGGCAGGCTGATGCCGATGTTTTTTAGACCTATATAGGTCCCTCCGTTATGGAGGTACGGTGTTTGTCCTGGGAAACATGGAAACAGCACTGCCCTCTGAGCAGTCTGAAAACAGCACCACCACCACTGCTTCCCAGCAATGTGCAGAATTCTGGGAATGTGAGTACAAACGTGTATTTTTATATCCACTGGCACTTAGAATGCATACAAACTCCCCTTGCTCCAGCGGTTTGCTGGACTTCAAGCGTACATTGTCCTGGTAACACTGGTAATGAACACTGCTTTAATGGGTGTGCTGTGAGATAATTTTGAATAAATTATTGGCTTTTGGGTCTGTGTTAGGAGGCTGCTGGCATTCTTACTGAAATTTTTCACATCTCAGAAGTAAATCCTTGGTTTCTTGTTCCATGCATGTTTACATTGTTTAGGTTATCCTTCAGAGAACAGCAAACTCCCTGTATTTCTGAATCAATAGCTGCTTCTTTACTACATAGGAAATGTGTGCAGTATATGCATATATATGAAATACATGCATATGTATATTTTTTTAATGTTAAGTACTTTGTCCAGAATAAAAATTTCAGTCTAAAAGAATTTAGATACAGTAAAAGGTCACTCAAGTAGGTGCATAATCTAAATTCCACTCAATCATGTGGTTTCTTTGCCTATGAACTGGTGTATTCTTTGCTTCGGTGGCCGAGATCGCTTAGGTAGTCTTGACTGCGTTACATGGCTCTTTCACTCTGTACTTCTGTTGTGGTGAACCCAAAGCAAATGTTATGGCTTGAGTTACTTGCTCCCCTGTGTTGGTGTGTGAGGCGAATCGGGAATTTCCACCCTGTTGCAGGAGCAGATGCAGCACAGTCTGTAAAGAAGCGGTGCTCATCTCTGTTAATCTCTTGCTCTTTTTAAATTCTTGGGGACCTGTGATGGGGTAATACTTAGACCTTGTGTGTGGGAGGTGGCAGAGCTGGAGGAGGGATGTGGTAGTGGTACAGGTATGTACGTGCCCCATGAGGTGGGGAGCATGGCAGTAGCATCTCGCACCGCAGCAGCAGCTTGGATGGCACCACAGTGCTGTGGTTTTGGCTGGATTGAAAATGCAACCCAGCAGGAGGGTGAGAGAGACATGGCCGTCTGGTTTCCAGCAAAATCACAGGGCAACACCCCTTTGTGCCCCAGGTGAGAGCTGGTTTCCCTCAGCTTTTTCATCCTTCCTTCTGCAGGCGGTAGTAGACGGAGCTTGGGGCTGGCTGGGACTGGGTGCTGCTGAGCCGCTGCCCTCCCGCGGCACGTGTGGGATGCTAGCAGCTCTGCTCCTCCTTGGGCCACCTGCAAATGTATTCTGAAAGGCTGTAGAAAAATGAAGGTGCTCCTGGCTAATCCAGTGTAGTCCTTGCTCCACTGTCATCTGTGGCACGTATCAATTCTGCTTGAAAAGCACCAATTATTTCTTGCCTTCATAGAAAAAACCTCGTTTGATTCTGTACAGCACCCCCTTCCAGGGTAGGTAATTGCTTCCCTTTTTTGTTCTCACCCCTCTATTTGGCACAGTCGTACTCTGGTTTGTTCTTTTAGACTGAATAGAAAAGTCTCTTGGGAGACTTCCCTTGAATTCCCCGTGTCACACATCACCCTGTAATCCTTCCCTATTCGCCTTCCACTTTAAAATGCTATTGATTTGCAAGAGATGGCAAAGATGGGCAGGGTCCTGTATGAATTTTGCCATGCTTCCTGCAATGACAAATTCCTGATATAAACAATTCCCTTGTATTGGTAAATTTTCTCCAACAAAATGTCCCTTCTGGCAGGACCCTGTCCTCTCTCTTTTTAAGCTCTCTCATTCTGGAAGTTGCCATCATCTCTGCAGAACTAGTTAATTATTATGGTGGTCTGTCAAATACCGTATTGATTTATTTTTATTGGTCTGAGTGGCATTAACTCCAACTCCGTCACTTCCCCGTCTGACTGATGATGGTGACTGTTGTGAAAGATGTAGTTTCTTGATGGCAAAAACATTTGGCAATCTAGATGAGGTCAGCATGCCTGCTTCTAACCCATGCTTCACTTAGGCACTTGACTTTCTAGTAAATGATAAGGCACAATTTGACCGCTGGGCTCCCATGGAGGTGTGTGGTCCTCTCTGAAGCTTCTCCTGCTGTTGCTCAGCAAGTCTTTCTTTTTCACCAGTCTTGCTCAACTGATATATAGAGGAATTAATTCTCGTTCGAAGTGTGGGTTTGTTTTTCTTTTTTTCCTTTTGGAAATATTTTTTGCATCTTCCACCATAAATATTGCTCCAGCTGTCCCAGTTATCACAGTTATAAGGCTGCATTGCTTATGAATCAGCAAAACACTTTTGTGGGTTCAAAATGAAGTTCACAGCGAACGGCAGCAACAACAGTATAGACTTTACAATACCTAGGTAATACAGATATGGACAGCAGCAGAGATGAAAGTTAGCAGGGAAGTAGTGAAGTTGAGGAACTGATGAGGAATTGATGTGGGAACAACGAAAAAAGCCCTCCAAGATGTTGTAATTACTCTAAATTATATTAAAACTAATATCTGAAATACCATTTCTCTTACCTATTACTCAGACTTAGCTTTGATTAACTCATGGCGGTAAAAAAACATGTGACTTATATTTTTGTCCTTTTTAAGACTGAAATTTCTTCACCCCTCTTTTTTAGCGTGACTGCTAGTAGCTGTTACTACTGTCATACAGTTTTGTGAGTATCCACCATTTAAGTAACCCTCTGCTTTCAAGGAAAACTAATGAATTTGGAAAGAACTCTTATCTATAAATGCACAAAGGTTGGAGAAGCCACCTCCCCCCAAAAAAATGGAAGGGGCAGCTTTTGGCATAAGAACCAAGAGATTAGCTACCTAAGAACTAATGGAAAATGGCATTTGTAGTGTCCTGTGGTAGTTAAGTCAGAGAAGTGGTATTTTCTCTGCTAATCAAGGGGAGAGACAACTCCAAAGGTCCCATGAGGTTGTAAGAGGCAAGTGCTTTGGAGAAGCAAATCACCCAGCTTTTGTTGAGAAATATTTATTGTCGTGCCCTGCCATCTCATTGTTTTGATTCTTGGGATCATGCAGATCCTGGATTCAGGGTGTCTTGCTGAACACTGTAGACACAGAATCTGCTAGCCATGAATCGTAACTTCAACTTCAGCACGCGCTGAGCTCTGCTTCACTCTTAAAACGCTGTATTTTGTGTTTCCCTTTGGTTTTGTTGGATTGGCCCGGATATTGGTAGTTTGAAATATAAGCCGGCCTTCGTTCCACTGGAAAGGGAAAAGCACAGCCTGATGTTTAAGGGAACTGCATTGCCACATCTGCCGGCTCAGTAAGTGCCCGCTGAGTGCCAGCCCGGCTGCGGCTGCACTGAGAGCTGCGTCAGCCGGGGACGCGGTGAAGCTCCTGGTGCGTAGCTATAGCGGCTGTTGGGGCCGAGTAAAACTGACCCGGTCGGGATGCTCCTGGAAAAAAACACAAGCAGTCTGGGAATCCCCCTGCTCTGGGAAGCCAGGCAGCACTGGACATTGGCTCAACAGCCCCCCCCCCAGCGCAAGGTGGGTGCTTAGTTTTTGGCAGAAGTTGGGAGAAGCATTTTGTATTTCATATGGACCGGTGAAGTGAATTTTTTCAGCTCGCTGCATTTTGAACATCTGTGTTTCTATTCCAGGTTACAGTCTTTTAACCAATTTTTTCAGCCCTATTATATAAACATTTTTTTAATGCAACTTTTCAAACACACAGAAGCAAAGAACTGGAGTCTGGAACTTTCATCACTGACTGATTAATTCTCCCTCTCTTAAAAATATAAGTAGTTTCAGATTTGTCTTGCTCAGAGATTCTTTGGTACTGCTTTGTATAATTTAGTTAGTAGACAAAGTAGGCAGAAGTATTTCTGCTCTCATTAGCCTCACTTCCTTTGGTTATCAGGAGAAACTTTTAATACTCAGCAAAAGAGTATATTATCTGAAAATGTATTTATCAGACTTTACCTGAACTCAAAAAGACTTCTGAAAATGAGCGAATGAGTTACCTACTGACAGCTCAGCCATGGGGGTAACACATCAAAATTGTTGTCTGTAGTTTTGAGTCTCTGTCTTGATCTACTTGCAAGTTTTGGTCCATTTGCCCTCAGCTGTGGTTTCTGCTTGAGAATCACAACACACAAGACTTTTCAAACCTTTTTTCTGTATGCAAGTAATGCAATCCAAGGGTCTTTTCTGGACATGCCATCCTGACCTGTGCCTGGGTCATACCAGCATCTTCCCATCATTCATCCTCATCATACTCTCCTCCTGCCCTGTCTGAACTCTACCTGGCATTTCCCTTGCTTTCCTTGCTGCTCTTGTCAAACACAGGGATATATTACAATTTCTTGGGTAAGAAGGCGGCAAGTACCACTTCTGCACAATGTGGCTGTAAAATATCTAGTGTTCTGTGATGGCAAACACCCTGTCCACACATCAGAGTGGTGATGGAAGTCAGATTTTATACCATAAGTGTGGTTAGTGGTTTTGGATTTTGTTGTTGTTGTTTGTTTGGGTTTGGGTTTATTTTTTTAATTTTTTTTTAGCATACAGATATTTAATATTGAATAACACAAGGAACTACTCTGGAAGGGGCAGTTTGAGTTAGTCTTGTGGTAGCAAGATCCCGGGTAGCCAGCTGCAACTGCCAGGTCCTGAGGAGAGCTTCCAGAAACTCCGAAGACTGACTGTGAATTGAGCTCTCTCAAAAGTTAGCTATAAGTTCTTAAAATATACTCATAGTTGAAGTGGGGGGAAGCAAAAATGTGATTTTTAGAAGTGAAGGGTAATGCTTTCATATTCTTAGAAGTCCAGCAGGTGGTTCTTCCAGAAACATGGTGGCGATGAGATGCACACGTGAAGATCCTGGAAACTGCCACCCTGGCAATGCAGGCCATCGGCAGGACTTGAGCTACAAACGTGGGGAACTTTGAGTTGGGCTTGCTGAGACTGCTGCCGTGTGCTCTCCCTGCCATGGCTTCAACGCAGGCCTCGGCGTGGAAGAAAACCCGATTTCAGGTGCAGGCACCAGGTTTTTCGGCTCCCTGCTGCATTGAGGCACTTCGCACGATCCCCCTTTCCTTGTCTTGTGTGGCAGGGCAGGGGCCAGGGATTGCCTGCGGCTAGGTCAGAGTCCTTGCTCGTGGTCCAGCCCCAAGGCTGGGCTCTGCAAACATCTGCAGCCAGACTGGGATGGCTGGGGAGAGCAGTGTCCTCCAGTCTGTTAATGATCCTGCCTGCAAGAGAAAGGCAAAAGTTAGGGCTCTGTGCAGCCTTTGGCAACCCTTCCTCCCCCCGGCTCCTTCGGAGCTGAGCCCCTCTCCTCTCCCTGCATCACTCTCCCACGGTCCCCGGCTCTGCCCACAGCACAAGATGGCTGGATAGACATCAGTAGGGAAGCAGAGAGAAAACAACTGACCCAGAAAGGTAACTCCCAGCTAATCACACCCCCGTCCTTTGTTCGGGAAAATAGCGTGATCTGGGTTTCTTCCGCAGGCTTTTGACTTCCCTGTGCATGGCGTTCCTGTAATGTGCTAGTTAAAGCCAGAGGATTAAAGAGCTCAGAAATCCATAGCATTTCTTTAATTAATAAATAAATAAAGCATGCACCAGCAGTGACAACACCCTGTCTGCTTGCGCAGGGTGATTGCTGTGACAGCCGAGTACTTGCTTCTGCCGTGGCTGCCCTGGCACATGCCCGCAACCCCCCATTTGTGTTTCCTCGGTTCAGGCTGTGCTCCCTGGTGCCCTGTGCGCAGCGGGTACAGTCTCACCCTGTTTCTGCTGGGGGGGGGAGCTGTTGGTGAGCTGCAGGCTGATGGGGGATGCTTAACATCACGATTCGTATCAAAGGCTAAGCCTGAAATGTGCACTAACCATCCCTGGCTGTGTTTAAGGGCCGTTTAGATGCGGTGCTAAGGGACATGGTGTAGGGGATGACTTTGTAGAGTAGGGTAGATGGCTGGACTCGATGATCCCAAGGGTCTCTTCCAACCTGGACAATTCTATGATTCTAACAATGTCTGCGTTAAGCCCTGTTTCCAGCCTGTGTGTTTTATCCTAGTGTACACTTCTCGCTCAAGTTACAGTGCCCTTTTCTGCTGTTTTGTCTTCATATAGGCACTATAAACTGCAATCAATTTGCCTTCTAATCTGCATACTGATAAAATTAATTAAATTCTTTGGCCTGACTGCAGAGTATGTTTTTTCCTCCAATCATTTGTGTGTGTCAGCGTGCCTGTGCACCTTAGGTCTTGACTAGGGGAGGGGTTTATAATCTCGTTTGTGTCACTTGTTCTCTGTCAGGGCAGATGGGGATCCCTAGTCTCACTCAGTGCCCTGCTTTTAAATCCAGCAATGAATCATGCTGGTTCCTCGGGCTGCAGCCGCTGTCTGGGGGCTCCCAGCGAGATGTGTCTTGTCACCAGCTCTGGGGTGCTCCGGGTGTATTTCACCCCACCTTTGCCAACCGCTGGTCTGTCTCTTGGCTTCCTCAGCGGCCCCCTGTTACAGTGGGTGGCTGGAAGCAGCTGAGTGATAAGTATTTTGCGTCTTTTTATTAAACACTCTTTTCTGAGGCATTTTTCTGAACTCTAATGTTAAGGTACAAAATGCTCCTGCTTATCTTGGCCTTAGGGAGGAAGTAAGAACAAAAATAGCCAGCCTGCCTTGTTCTGAAGTCTTAAAAATATCGCTGTTGTTCAAATGAAGAAAGATTTGCACTCTTCTAGTATACGCTGAACGTATGTAGAACAAACATGCAGGAGGTTTTACAGGTATTTTTCCCAGGATGTATTAACCAGAAAATCCCAGTTCCTCACTGTGGCAGAGACAACAGCTTTCAACAGCTTTCATGGCTGGTGCAGGAATGCCTGCGTCTTAGTGGAGCATCTTCCAGTGCCAGAATCGGTTGGTGTGGCTGGGACGGGTGAGTTGTCCCATCCCCATCGGTCCTCTGGCCTAAATTCTCATCCTTAGTCTCTCTGTAGTCCAGACGTATCTTTGTCTTGTAGCTGTTGTCTAAAAAGTACTAATATGCATCAGAGAAATTGCTTTCAATTGGTTTCTTAAATTCCGAAATTTTATTTCGAAAGTTGCTGCTTAGTCTTGAGATTGAAATAGCACAATAGTGCAATTTGACTGATGTTTAAAACAGATAAATGAGTAATGTAAAAGTTTAAACATTAACTGTAGTGAAATCATGAAAAACAAGATTAAAGCCTAGATTCCCCTGAAGACTTTTATTGTTATTTTGCTCACATGAATAATTTCTTTGGCTTCAGTCACGTTCTCTTCTAAGGTAACTGCTATTATATATGGGATGTTGTGATCCTGTAGAACGGAGGAGAGGCATGAAAATCTTTGATTTTGAAATAATGGTGTTTCAGTATTGAAATTTTGTATCGAGGCTTTAGGCTGTGGTAAATAACCAGTACATCGACACATTGTTAATACACTTTTTCAAATGTACGGGATCACAAAATTCAAAATCAGAACTGGAAAGTTCCTTGCTGATATTACGTGAGTATGTGAAACCTTTTTTGTGAGAGAATGTTTGAAAAAAATCATTTATACCTGTTCCTGATGAACACATTTGAATCTTTGAGTGTTCCAGAATAAATGATAGAGGTAATCTTATTTGATACCTGCAGCAAAAGGAGTAATAGCTTGGATATTACTTCATGGAGTACCATACTTTTTTTCCCATGGATAGTAACCTGATTCCTGTTGCTTAGCAGCTGCTGAATTTTCATAGCTTTTGAAGTGCCAGTGAACTTGGTTTCAGTGTCTTACAAACAGATACTTTCTATGCATAAGTTCAAAAAGTTTGTTTTATGCCAAGTGAAGGAGGCGTATTTGACAGCTTTGTAGTGTGTATAAACTGCGCTTACTGCTTTTTCTGATTGCAGCATGTATGTCCTTTCTGCCCCAAACTGTTTTTTTATTATGCTGATCAGTTGCTAGTCTTTCCTAATTTATTTTACAATTTTAAATGAGCAATTCAAAGGGGTTGTAGGGATCATGATTTGGATTTGGGCTATTATTAATTCAGTCTGATAAATTAAGGTACATACCATCATAGAAGTCAAATTGTTTCTTTATATTTATTTCTCAGATAGAAAAACTATTTCCAGAGGAAAACTTGGTTCTGTTGTTGTGCTGTTGAACTGAGTTTATAGTTTACAGTAGAGGCTTGTCCCCTTTGTGTGTGAAAAGACGTGTCATGTCTTTTATTGCAGGCTAATGCTACAGTTTTCTGGGGTCAGGAGCAAACCCTTCCATAAGGGCATCTCTTCCCCTTGTTCTCTTGGAGAAAGGAGAAGAGGAAGAGTGGGACCAAAGCCCTGATAGCCTGGAGGCACCCTTTCCTTTGGAAACTGGTGGTGGCAGTTTGAAGTGGGAAAGATTCCTAGGTAAAGGAGAAGAATCATAGAATCATTTAGGTTGGAAAAGACCTTTAAGATCAAGTCCAAATGTAAGCCTAACACTGCAAAGTCCACCGCTTGAAGATGGCACAGGAAAATACCTGGAAGGACAAATTCTAGAAATTAAATACAACGAACTGAAAAAAATCACAATCAGCTTTGCATTTGCTTTGCAGCTGGAGTGTGTTGGCACTCGCTTGTGTCCCAGCAGAGGGATGGGTGACAGTTCAGGCTGGAGTAAATGTTTCTTCCAGCTGCTCGCCTCAGTCTGGGGTTAAGAGACTGGAGCAAGTCTATTGTAATTAATAAAAAACCTAGCTCCTCTGGTGCCTAGGGAGGGTGTAAATCACTTAGCAAAAAAACACTGCTGTGTCTGCGTGAAAAATACACCGTCTTTTGAGTTTCTTATTTGGCCTCTGTGAAATGTCTTGACTCAGTCTGCATCAGGATGTGAACTGAGCAAAAAATGAACTGAGCAGTGCAACTGGCTTTCCATCTCTAAGCAGTGCTGTTTCCTAACCCAGTGTTAAAATTGGAAGGGCAGAGGTTGCTGGATTTAACATACCTGTGGTTTTTGTCATGTGGATGCATGCAGTTGAGATGCCTTGGCAGCTCACCTGTGTTTTTCAACATCAGTGAAGTAAAATAAATAGGAAAGTAAATATGTAAAGAATGGAAGTAGTGTTTTTTGTCCTGTCCACACGACTGGTGGTGAGTGCCTCTGAATAGTTGCCTTCCCACGTTTGGGTGGTTCTTGCAGATTTCTGTCTTGAGGTGGTACCTCCTGTCCCTTGTGAGTGAGCGTTTTGAAGGTCTTGGTAATCAGCCGTCCTTTTTTCCCCCCACAGAACTGAATCAATGCTTCTAGCATCTTGCAAATTTAAAATACGTTGGAAAAATCACTGTAAGTTACCAGAAGGGAACATGGATGTGTTTGTGTGTGTGCCCAATGTGAAGGGTGCCTGCTCCCTTTGACTCCTCTGCTGGGGTCACACCTGGGACCCAGGGCTATGGCTCTCTGTGGAGGAGCCAAGTTGGGGCATAGAATCACAGAATGGTTAGAGTTGGAAGGGACCTTAGAGATCATCAAGTTCCAACCCCCCTGCCCTGGGCAGGGACACCTCCCA
>JAOXNO010000078.1:22437820-22465573 GCA_028565335.1 Limnodromus scolopaceus | reverse complement strand
GCTCTAGTGCCCGGGGTTGTTGGGTTGATTTTTTTTTTTTTTTTTTTTTTTGGGGGGTGTGTGTGTGTGGTTGGACTCGATGATCTCAAAGGTCCCTTCCAATCATGAAGATTCTGTGATTCTATGGTCCTTCAGCAGTAAAGCTGGTTTTGTCAGCCCGTGCTTGCTGGTGGAGGGAGGTAGGGGGTTAGTGCTGGACCATGGATTCTGGGCTGGAGGCTGGCTCACAGGGGCCTTTTCTTCTGCTGACATCGGTGTGGGAGCCACAAAACCTGAGGGCAGAGCGATCCCTTTGCTGAGCAAACGCCCTCAGAAGCAGGTGCCCACGCATATGGCTCTGCCTGCTGCGAAAACCCAGTGCAAACAGCATGGCTTGCCCAGTTCGTATGAGATTAAAATATAAGTGGATTTTATAACCAAAAAAAATTTAACCTAGCATTTTTTTCTGGTGTTAAGCAGATGAGTGTAATGTCTCGGGGGTGGGCAGAGGCACTCTGGTGCCAGCGTGGGCATGCTCTGCAGCAGCAGCACCCAGCCCTGTCTGGGCAAGCTGGCAGCGCCTCTCCTGCCTGCCCTGCCAGCTGCCACCCACCGCCTTCCATACAGGCCTGGACTGCTGCGGTTTGCCAGCTAGGGAACGAAGAGCAGTGAAAATCCAAACATTTATTTCCCAGTAGATATGTTTTTAAATAGTGCTGTAAAATCGTTTCATCTGCATTGTGCCAATAGGATGGGTGTTACCCTGTAAAGCTTTCTGCAGCTGTCGGTATGTAAGGCTGGTTTCCACTTAGTGGTAAACTTGTTTTAAGTCCCAAGTCTCATGAATTGTGTTTGTTTAGTTTGTTTGAAACTCAGGGAATTACCAACTAGGGTAAAACTTTGTGTAAGGAATACAGTTTTTAAAACAACTCGAGGTTATACTAATGTAAAAACTTAGTTAAAAATTACTGGTAGTTTGTTGTCTCAGGATTAATTATTACTTTATTTAAACCAATTCTAATGTAGAATGAGAATTATCAAAAACTTGTTTTTTAAAAAAGTTTGGTTTTTTTTTTTTAACGGTGGATGTTGCCAGAAATACTGGAATTTCAAGTCACACGCAGTTTATAGTTTATATTCCAAGGGTTTGTAAGGGTTGTTGTTGTGGATGTGGGGCTGCTAGGTTGGGAAAATATTGAAGAAAATGGCCAATCATCATGCTGTAAATGGTGTGTCCCCATTTGGTGGGCTTGAGTATAGTCCATTGCGGCATGGGAAGCTGACTTCAGTTGACAATGCATTGAGTTTTCTGGGTATTTTTACTACTTCATGCTAAGACCCGTGCAGCATTGACATATTTTTCTGGATTATTGGGAAATGCCACCTTGAAGTGCTGGGAAATGCCTTTTTAAAAAATGAACATTGAATTAATGCGGTCTTCTAGTATATGGACTTTAAATATTGTGTCAGATCCCTTGTCTATCTTGACCAAAACAGTTTAGGGTATGATATATGCATCCATCAGTTCGTCTTGTTCATAGCTGTGCTGTGCACGCTGTATTGGTGAAAGCTTTTGTAGGGTGCCAGCACCCTTTTGTGGGCTGTGTAACAGCAGAGAATCTTTTTGTTTGCAATGTTAAATATCAAATTCTTTTACAGGCACAGGTGATGTCCCCACTCAACTGCTGGCCTGTTTGTGTGTTTTTGCAGAACGTACCCGCTTGACTGAAATTCTCTGTTCCTTTGGAAACAGCTTCTGTGATTTGCTGAACCGTTTTAGAATAGTGTATGTTCACATTGATAAAGTCATGTAAATATTTTCTTATAACTAGGCAGTTATCTGCAAAAATAAAATAATCTGTTCCTGATTGAACAGCCATGAAGTTTATACGTGTTTCTGGAAATAAATAAATTTTCTAGCAGCGTTAGTCCTTCCCTTCATCCTGTATCCTCCTTACCTGGCATCTGCCGTTTCTTTCCTACCCCCTTCATGGTAGTTGAGGGATTTTCCAGTTTTGCAAGTATTTCAGGAGGGAGCAAGCTGATGCCAGTAGTATCAGGAATCCAGTGATTGAAAAGGGGTTGTATTATCCGATGTTGATTATATGGATTAAAATCACTAAAAATACAATTTAAGATCTAAATGTTAAAAAAAAAACTCTAACAAGAAGACCACTTTAGATTTGCTTGCAGGGTAAATTGGCTGTGATAACACAGAAGTTGATTTTAGCTTTAAGCCATTATCGGCCAAATTTTTTGCTGACCCTTTCTGCTTGAAGGTGCAGAGGTTGCAGATTGGGTTCTGTTAAATGGCTGCTTGTACCTCTGGGATGTTTCTCCTGGCCCCAAGTACTAAACAGCTTCAGTCTTGATTTTTTTTTTTTTTTTTTTAATAATTTTTTTTCCCAACCAGGAATGTCGAGAATTGTTTCTCCTGCTCCCTTTACTGGGGTTACAAAGGAGTTGGCTTGGTGACTGTGTATATGCAGTACATACTACTTATTCTTACAGAATCAAAAATTTGTCCCTTTCAAGGTCAGGAGTTGCCATTTGTAATGCACTTATATTTGTAAAAGAAAAACTGGTAATTGCGTTTCCTCTTTTTGCAGATTGCAGAATCAGCATGTGTCTCTGATAGCTGAAAAGGTAAGCAGACTGTATTTGTAAATATATAAAGAGATTCTTTGTTTTCTGATCGATGCATTCAGATCATAACTTGAAGAGAGAATTCATCTTAATGCATTTAAAGAGTTATTTAAAACTTTCTTATTTTATGTGTAGCTTTTATTTGTGTTTGTTTACTAAACTCCTTCAAAAATACTGGATCAGTACGGACTGAAAATAGAGAAGATACTGTTAAGAAATATCTAACAGTGTCAAGTCCGTGTATAAATTACAAAAAATTACGTACCCTTCTGACTGCAAATTTGTATCCAACCCATATTAATAAAATAAATATGCAGAGCTCTCATGCAGGTCTTGAGTTTGCTGAGTGCTTGAGCCGAGCTTGGTAACTGTTTGTGGTGGGAAAGGAGGAAATATGTCCAATTTACAAGTCTGTCTCCTAACGCCAAACATCACCCCACCTTGCATGACTTTTTTTTTTTTTTTAAATAAAGTAACTTCAAGATATTTGAGACTTTTTTAACCTCCTTTAAAACTTATGGTTTTTTCCCCACTAGCTATTGTTTTCCTTAGCACCACTGTGTAGCTATGTCTATTATTTTTTAAATGATGATTAAAATACTGGTGTTACTTACTGGGAGATACCGGCTGCTCAGTTTTCTTCTCTGAATGGTTATCACTTTTTCCCTGGAACCATGTCTTAAATACGTTTGTGACAGTCACAAGTGTTTGAGGAGGCCTCCAGAAATAATGTACGTTAAAAATTAGATGCTCAGTCCTCAAAGTACGCCGATAATAAGGATAGGTAGTGGTACCTAAACCAAAACTTTGTGATAAATGTAGGTTACAAAATAGTTTGCTGTATCAAACTGTTTACTAGTTAACTGTTTAATCTGCAGACATTGTAAGTTATTTCTAATTTGGAGATGGGCTCTAGATTTCCTTGATCAAGGGAGCAAGAGGTGCAAAATCATTTATTTATGTAGCGTAACAGTAGATGGTGCTGTTGGAGGAGATTTAATCACCTGAGGAGTTGAACTGCAAGCTGAGGCCTACGGTATCGGAGCTCTTGGGGTTTCTGGTGTGCACCCACCAGCGTTGTGTTGTGAGATTTGCTGTGCTGAACAAATGCTCAGGCTGTAATTAGCCTATACAAATTCTAGCGGTTGCTGCTAATTTATGTTTATTATTGCTGCAGTATGCAAGATTTGAAGGAAAACTTGCTGTTGGCCTTTAATGCCATCCTTGTGCTTCAAAAGTCCACGAATTGCATGTGTATGTGTGGGGAAATAATCCCTAAGAGTGCTTGCAGAACATGGTGTGTGACTATTTCTTCAAAGAGCGTATCAAGTGGTAACAGTGGCCAAATCTGTAGGTAAATGAGATTTGCAGGGGTGTTCTTGGTACATAGGGATTTTCATGTAATGTATTTTAAAAAAAAAATAGTAGTGAGATTCTTTTGTGTTCTGTGATCAACTCTTTTTGTCTTCTTTCTCCTTTCCCCAGCAGCTTTCCATTTTAGCTGATTTGGAGCAAGTCTGGTGGGTACCTAAAGGTATGGTAGATTATTTCTATGAGCTTTGTGAGGAGTGCAGGGTGAAGGAGACACTTGCTAAGCTCTGTGTCTGGCTGCAGCTTAGCCTTGAGCCTCCTGGTGCTAGGCAACCTCGATGGGAAGAGACTCTAGATCCCATTTCTACAGGGTCTTCAGGTGGAACTCACAAATTCTTAGCCACAAACCCATGTCTATCACAAGCTGCAAATCCACAGAAACTTAGTCTGACTTTGTTCCAGGGATGTAGGCGGTAGAGGAAAGAATTGAGAAGCTACTGAACTTTTCCATCAGTCTTGATGTGTCGTCTCTGGTCTCGCTTGGGTTAGTTTACCTCTGGCGTTTTGATGGAGGACACTTTAGTTCTTCAGGGTTTCTGTGTTTCTAATTCAGTGATGCGTGGAAGATGGAAGTATTCAAGATATGTATGTAACCGAATTCCCCCTGGGAATTGCTTTTTCTTCGGGGAGGAGTCCACTTTCTCCTTGATGCCTTTGTGTGTGCTTTCAAGGTGTATCTAGGAGTTTTTTCCCCAGTGATGAGGATAAGCTAGCTGTTAAAAAGGTCCTTCACAACTTGTTTTGTGTGCAGTGTATACACAGAATATTCAAACAAAAGAAATGCCAGTTATGTCTCTGTGTACTCATATAGTGTGCACTACACTATAGCTAACATTTAGTTAAAAATCTTTCAAGTAGTCTTGTGGGGCAATAAAAGCAAATACTGTTGTGTTGGGTAGTACATTTTGAAGTACTTCTGGTGATATTCCTATCTCTGGAAATACTCTATGGGAAATAGAGACTCAAAACCAGGAGCGAGTTAAAAGGGTAGATATACTGTACTTTTCTGTGACTCCACTTAAATTAGACATTTGGATGTCATTTTGCTGTTTGACATGGCAGGCGTGTAATGTATTTGGGAAAGGAGAACTTTTTGCAGTACTTGTAGTCTAAATATTGCGGGGTGTGCTGCTGTGCAGAATCACTTGGCTTCGGCGAGTGTATTTAGGTAACAGCTGGACTTTGGTTTGTCGCTCCGTGTTAAAAGCAAAACTCCCCTCTACTACACCAGCGTAGTACAGTTGGACCCTGAATTTATTTTAGCAGTCTACCGGAGAAAAAACAGTTTGTGCAGTTAAGGAGCAGGCTTTCTCCACAGTCCTATTCCACATATAAAATGCTGTATATGCACTGATCCAAATCAATTAACTAATATTTATGTCAATTATTCTTTATTGTTATTTTTGAAAGCTGTGTAAATCTCTGAGCAGCAAATAAGCTTTTTACATTGTTCTTAACTGCTGTTTTCCGGAAGTAAAGGTTTTCCAGTGGTCTCACAGTGGTGTCACTTATCTCAGAGCAGGTTTTTGGGAATAAAACTTGGGAGTTTACTCACACCTGCTGTCCGAGGCGAAGGCATGGCTTCAGCAGAGTCCTTTTAGAAGCTGTCCTTGCCTTGTTCAGATTCCACTGACAGTTACCAAGCCTTGATGCTGAAGCAGTGTGCAGACTTTGCGCCCGTAGGAGCTGAAAGGTTTCTGGACATCTGTTGCTACATGGATTATTTACAGGCAGTGAATAAGTTTATTAATGCAGGTTTGCTGCATTATGAAAGCTGCTTGAATAAAAGTTGGGAGGGTCAGAGAAGTCAAAAACGCTGTTCCTTCATCAAAGTGAAATGATAACTGAGTTACTAATGATTTCAGAAGTAATCAAGCATGCCTTGGCAAGAGAGCCTGGTTCTGTAGGAGCAGCCTGGTTTAGAGTCCTTTTTCTGAAAAAAATCTATGGATGGAAAGGACTTTTATCTTTGTAGGACAGTTTCAGTGTAGGGCCGAGTAGGGTCAGTCTGGATCAGCTGAGCAGTTGTTTGCCAAGCAGAGGGTCTATGGCTGCTTCTGGAGTACATGAACCAAGAATCTGTATCTGTTAGTATACTAAAATATTATATATATGTTAGTAGGTTTTTTTCTAGCTCTTCCCTGCCTAGGAAGATGATGTTCTCGTGGCTTTGTATGCAGTGGGAATGTGCGTTGTTGAGTTGAAATGTAGTGATAGGATCATGTAGGTGGCACAACCCGACAAAGTATGTTCTCCTGAACTCTTGTCCCTCCACGCAGAGGGAATTTCAGTGCCTGCAGTATGATGTCTGGGGAACCAAAGCATGGGAAAGCACGGGGAAGAGACACAGGCTTGGTAGGCAGTCAGCCAAGCTTGGCTGGGCTTACTGGCCTGGGGTCTGCGCTAGGTGACTTCTGCGAAAGAGCGGGTTGGCAAGGAGGGCAACACAGGAGTAATCTGCTGTGGCAGTCCTGGGTGGAGAGACGGGCTGAGCACTGCCAATTTTTCTCAAGTGTATTTTTTTATAAGGAAACGATTAGGAAAAAATGTTGTCATTCATTATATCCCAAGAATGTATTTAGCCTAACTCTTACACACATATGGTTAAACCTTAAAAGGATGCAAACGCTTCATTAGAAAATGTGGACAGACAGCCTGGTGTCATTTGGCTGCAATTACTCCAGCATCGCATCGCCTGCGTGTCTTACAGCTCTTCTGTTGGCTGTCCTTATTTTTGTCTGTTCATCTTAACTGTTGCTTCCCAAATCTGTTTAGCACGCTTATTTAAATAATATTAATAAAAACAGATCTGTGGAAATTCTGTTTCTTACAAACTTCAGTAATACCACCATCAGTCTACCTTAATTTATACAACTATTTATGCAACTGACGTTCCTGTTTACCTCTGCTTTTAGCAGACAGGAGCTTGCTTTTCCTCTGCTTCAGGCTTGAGGAGTGGGATGTTCAGCGCTGGGCGCGTGGTGCTGAGCCCAGACCTGTAGCCCAGCTCCTCAGGAGGGGTTATCCCTGGTACATCGGCACAAGGCAGGTAGACACTGTTTCTCACGTCTGGCTCGGCTCAGGTAGCTCACTGATCACCTCTGTAATAATTCAAAAGTGAATTGTCCGAGTCTTTTGTCCTTGAGCACACTGTGGTGCTGCAGGAATAACTGGACCCAGTTTGATGTGCTAAATAAGGTGACAATTCTTTACAAGTTGTGTTGATTACAGCCAACTAATTTCCTCTTGTTACGCTGGAGTTGTGCTGGTGCTATAGAATGCAAAGGTGGCAGTAGAGAAAATTGTGTCCTTAGCACCTGTAGTACTTAAGTATGAACATTGGTTATTTGATGGGTTTTTTTTGTTCTGGGAGGGGAAAAAAGTCTCTTTAATAGTGTGCTTCCACAATAGTCACCAAGGCTAAAACTAATGGAAAAATTAAGCCAGGTCTGAGCCTAACTAGCAAATCACCAAGACTTGTGTGTAGAATCCGCAGCCGTATAAAAGCGTATCTTAATAAATACTTAAGCTTTAAGCAACATCTGAGTAACAGCACAGACCAAGGCAACTGCTATGCCGGCTGCCTGGCTTGTCCTGCATGCTTGGCTTGTTTTCCTACCCTTTCTCCAAGTTCGGGCAGCAGCAAATATGAGTTTTGAAAACGGGACTAGGACAGTGTTGACACTCCGTCTGGGCTGTGAGGGAGGAACAGTGCTTGGCATCATGCATCTCAGGGTGATAAATCAAAAGAAGAGCTAACCTCTGCCTATTTTTCTTCTAATCCAGGCTTTGAACTTGTAACTGCATCAGCTCTCACTCTCCCAAAATCTCTCTGGCCTGACACGGTGATAATTGCACTTGGCTCTGGTCACAGATAAGAATTTCCCAGTCACCTGCTCAAGCTTTAAATCTTTATTCAATTAGGTGTCTGTGGTGGTGGTGCAGGCTTCTGAAAATTGATATTGAAGCTACCTGTGATCTTTAGGAGCACCTTGACTGCCTAAAGCCTTGAAAGCATTTTATTGTCTTGGGATTATTTTATTTTACGGTTTCATATGCATTGAAATTAATAATTCTGAAAAGAACCTTTACTCAAAAGGAAAATTAATTTCTCAACAGCCTTCCACATCCTTTCTCTAATAGTTAACTAATTTATTTTCAAGGAAAACTTATCCTGAACTGATACTCATGAACTTGGAAAACAGCATCTTTTGGAACACAGTACTTCTTGAAGCATCTCACCTTTTTTCAAACATATTTGAAATAATTGCTTTTTAAACAATAAGTATGCTTTGGTTTCAATTAATGGTTAAAAAATATTATTTATCATTATGGTTTTGTTGTCTTTGCTAAGAAGTTCAAGGGAAAGTGTGTTAAGTCTTCACACTTGCTTCAGTTATATGTTTTAAAACCCTAAATGTGGTTAGTAGGTACATGTATTTACATGACGTACAGCATACACACGTACAATATATAGGGGTGGCAGGGTTAGTCCTGTATCCTCACAGAAAACAAGTGAGCCTCCCTTGCCCAAATCCAGCACAGCATACAACATGCCAATAACACTTTGGACACGTTGGAGTCTGGTTCTGATTCCAAAATGTCTCGTTGGTCCATGCCTGGTTGTCATGAAATATGTGTCGTCACAATAAGATTAAATACCGATGCTTTCATGATAATGCATAAACATTGTTTTTTGAAGTCCACCTTTCATAGCCACAATTTTTATTCTTTTCTGGCATAGCTGGATTTTTACATATATGTTGACTGTGGTATCTGAGCTGTCTATCTACACAGAATGAGTGTTGCTGCTTCTGTTACTGTAGAGAAATGCTTCATCTTAACTGCTACACATAACCGTGCATAATGCTCTCTATAATATACATAATAGATAATCTAGCTGATGGTAGTATTAGTATGCCAAGAGTTATAGCCTTATTGATAGTATGAAGTTAATTAGGATTGGAATCAAGCTTTCTCTGTGATGATAGGAAAGCAAATTTAAGCAGCTTTTGTAGAGCAAATAAAGTAACCCATTTATCAAAAGTTCTGCTTGAATTTCTAATCCCTTTAAGGGAAAAAGGCTTATGTGATTTGCATGATCCTGTTCCCCCACTCTGTCCATCTGCTTTAGCGAGGACAGTGACCAGGTGCGAGAGAGATGCCCAAGCTGGGGCTGCCGCAGCACAACCATGGTGTCAAGAATTGATGAGTCAGATGTTTCCAGGTCTT
Source organism: Limnodromus scolopaceus (assembly GCA_028565335.1). Taxonomy (NCBI): domain Eukaryota; kingdom Metazoa; phylum Chordata; class Aves; order Charadriiformes; family Scolopacidae; genus Limnodromus; species Limnodromus scolopaceus. The sequence continues at coordinate 22,456,345 of JAOXNO010000078.1, read as the reverse complement.
ACGGGGACCTGGATCAGACAGGGGTGTGATCCTGCCCGTCTGATGGTAGCCTGCCTTGAGCTGCTGTGTTGCAGGGAATCTGAGGGGTGGCAGAAATCCTCTTGAATGTGTTATGCTCATGTTCAAACTATGCACTAGGACAACGTCTCAGATTTTCTGAAGCAATGTTTTCTTTCCAAAGTTGCTTCCCGGCTAAGACTGAGGAAATCTCAATAGCTTGGTGTCTGTGGCTCTTCATTTGTATAGCACTCCAACAAAAAGCAAAGTAAGGTGCCTGGCCGTCCTGTCCCCTTTCCTCCCGCCACGCCATTGGTCATGCACATCCTATGTGAAAGTAGTTGTCCCCAAGCTGTAGGTATTTATTTTGACTTTTGCTGGAAAATAGCTGTTTTTCCTTCCCAGTTCTTTCACTCATCCCTTGTTCCTCAGTAAGTATTTCACCCAGGGAGAAATAACCCCCTGCACCAGTACAGGTTGGGGGCTGACCAGCAGGAGAGCACCTCTGAGGAGAAAGACCTGGGAGTCCTGGTGGACAATGGGATGACCATGAGTCAACAATGTGCCCTTGTGGCCAAGAAGGCCAATGGCATCCTGGGGGGCATCAGGAAGAGTGTGACCATCAGGTGGAGGGAGGTCATCCTGCCCCTCTGCTCTGCCCTGGGGAGGCCCCATCTGGAGCACTGGGTCCAGTTCTGGGCTCCCCAGTTGAAGAAGGACAGGCAACTGCTGGAGAGGGTACAGCAGAGGGTTACAAAGATGATGAGGGGCCTGGAGCATCTCTCTTACAAGGAAAGGCTGAGGAACTTGGGTCTTTTTAGTCTGGAGAAGAGAAGATTGAGGGGGATCTAGTCAACACCTATAAACACTTAAAGAGTGGGTGTCAGGAGGATGGGGCCGGTTTTTTTTCAGTGGTGCCCAGGGACAGGACAAGAGGGAATGGGCACAAACTTGAACAGAAGTTCCACCTAAACATGAGGAGGAACTTCTTTCCTGTGAGGGTGGCAGAGCCCTGGCAGAGGCTGCCCAGGGAGGTGGTGGAGTCTTCTTCTCTGGAGACATTCAAACCCCTTCTGGGCACGTTCCTGTGGGACCTGCTCTGGGTGGACCTGCTCTGGGTGGACCTGCTCTGGCCAGGGGTTGGACTAGATGATCTCCAGAGGTCCCTTCCAACCCCATGGGATTCTGTGATTCTGTATTTCTGTTATTCATCAGCCATTGCTGGCACTTGTGTACTTGGCATTGATGCCACCATCACTGCCCCAATACCCAGTGGTCATGGGTCTAGGGACAGGAGGTGCTGCAAGAAAGGCAATAGAACACATACTTGCCAACGTTAAGTAATAAACACATTTGCAAATTCTTGTTTAGCATAATACACTAGCATCGCAGCACGACCTCCGCAGTGAAGAGGCTGGTGACTACCCGGTGTTAAGCAGCAGAGGCGCCCTGTTCAGCGCAGTGGGGCCTGTTTGGGTGGGTGGATGAAATCCAGAGGCCGGTGAAGCCGGAAAGAAAGGGAACTCTGATCAGCTCCCACTTGTGTGTTTGAAAGGCTTTCCTGCCTTCTAGACTCTGCCTAAATGAAGAGTGATTGAGGCGATTTGTTTGTTTTACTCAACTTAGTAAAATCTGCTGGCGACTTTATGGCAACTTTAGTTACTGGTTTGTTTCTTCCCCCAGTGTTGCCCTGGGACAGGAGCCGTCGCAGGATGGGGCCTTTGCCAGCCAGCCTGAAGTGGTTGTGGCTGCTGTGGCAAAACACGATGTGAGGCTCTGCCTCCCCCTCAGGTCACCGTGAGTGTTTTAGATCAGGTGAGGAATAGTCCACCTAAAGTACGTCAGAGGTCCTCTGACGCTGCGAGGGGTTTGCCTTGCAGTTGGAGCTCTCTCGTGCTGTGTCAGGTGGGGCAGGAGCATCTTAGGGATGGAGCCTGTCGGTTTAGTGGCGTGGGAGGTGTGTGTTACATGGGGTTGCAAGGTCGGCAGTGTGATGTGGGCTCACGGACCTGCTCCTGGGTGGCTGTTTCTGGGACCACTGGGCACTGCAGGCAGAGAGAGCTTTGGGGTAGGATTTGAGACAGCAATGTTACAGCTCTCTGGGCGCTTACAGGGAGGTTGTTCCTGGTGTGACAGTGCTCACACCAAAGCCTGGTGGGACAGGCACAGCTCATGTCTTTGCGGCATGAAGTTCAAGTTGGTCTCGCAGCTGTTATGAGAGTGGTGATGGAGCTGGGCTGAGCCTGAAGGACTGCACCAGCTTTCTGTGAAGCGAAAGGGATGGGGGAAGAAGAGGATAAGTGTATGTGTGTGTACCCAGGCTGGAAGCAATGCTCGAAGCAGCTCTTTGGGTGCGCGCGTATTACCTAGAAAACAGGATTTGTTAGGGACCAGCAGAGAGGCCGTGGTACGCAGGGTTAATGATAGGGGTGTGGGAAACAGATTGCCACTCTGAAACTCACAGTTTACCTAAAGCTATGATGCATTTAAGATGGGTTTACATAGTCATTTTGCATGTAGTCTTTGGAATTAAAAAAAAAAAATAGTTATGGAAATTATGTGATTTGTTTTAGGTGCTCCTGGGAGTCTCAGGAGAAATATGTGTGAGTCAAGTGTTTCAGCTCTGTGCCCTTGAAATTCAGCAGTGCTGGTGACAAAATTAGCAGGGAGTTTTACTGCTTGTCTATCTTGTCATATTTTTATGATCTGCTTGAGTTTATGCTGTCTGTCTAGTGGGGAATCTGAGCAGCTTCATTGTGCTGAGAAGTTTTTTTGCATCTTTTGTCACCGCCTCTTCTCCCTGTTTGTGCACAGTCCTCTTAGTTACTTAAATCAGTATCTTCTCAAGATAGGGCCAGGGGGTGAAAAGGAATCATTTTGTCTGAGCAAAGACACTCATTCAGGTCACAAACTGGGATGATTACAAATGTTTTATGGTGGAGGTAGGAAATTCAGGATATCTACAGGCATGTGGGCTTTGTTTTTGAAACAGCGTGTGGAAAAGTCACAAACATAGTGATCTATTTCTTCCTCATTCTACTGTTAGAGGCACAGCGTTAATTAGTGTAATGATAGCTAAAGGCATATTTTACATTTTCAGTAAGGACTGCTTAACCCCTGCTGTCAAAAGGAAGCTGTAAAGATTGCAAATAGTGTCCTGAGGATCTGTTTAGTGGGGGATAAACAGATTTAATTGTTTTAAATTACTGAATAACAATATTTAGCAAGGATGTTAAAGTTGCAAACTTATGCTTCTATATGTATATTTTAACATCGTTCTTCGTTTCTCAGTATCTGGTATTTTTAGACTACAAGTTTCTTGATATTTCTGATATACACATTTAACATTTACATTTTAATTACCTATGTGCCAGTGGTTGCAATTTTACAAAAACCTGTTTTTGAAGTGACACTTTGACTGGGCAAGTCGTGCAGTTATCCTGTCCCAAAGTCATCACCTGGCAGATCAGCAATGAAGTCTGAGTGTGTTGATCAATGGCTCAGCCAGCTGTTTGGGCTACAGGGGCGATTAGTGCTGCTTCGGGGGCCGTGCTGCTGGAGGAGGACTGCGTGGGCGTCATCCCTCTGGGTTATACTGCTGCCGAGCCATTAGCTGCATTATTTATTTCGTTATAAATATCATATCCCTACAGATCTTTTATCTTTGGATGGAGATTTTTGTGAGTTTTTTTCTTTTTTTCTTACATTAGCAAAGGTAAAGCCAAATTGACTTGAAAAAGAACAAAACAAAACAATGTGGTTCATTATGTTTGGTGTTTACACCCAGGCTCTGGATTTTCACTGTGCTTTGGGTGAAGTGCCTGCTAAATAATAAAAGGGGCGGAATGGCTACTTTCTCTTTGCGAAACTTGGTAATTACATATTATGCACTTGGATTAATTTGGTATGCCACCTGTACATTAAGAAGAACAAAGTTCAGTGCAAAGTTCTGCCTTTTGTTGTAGTGTAGAGTAGAATTAAAGCTAGATTTTCCCACAAGCAGTGGGAAGAGAGATGGAACAAATTCATTGTTACAAAGCAGGCATGTGGCTATGTTTGCTGTTGATTTTATTGTCGACCTTACCAAGTGGCCGTGTTGGTTTATATGGTTCCTCTTCTTGATAACTTTGACTGTGTTGTCTGATTTCCACCAGTGCTGACACTTAACAAAGTCTCAAAGCACTGAAGTTCCTAAATATTTGGCATTGGCAGCTGGAGGAGAGACAGAGGTATGTGTCCTCACTGAGGGAAGGGCAAAGCGTAATATAATAGAGGAAATATTTTAGTGCAGTAAATTGTACAAGCCCATACGGCAGCATGAAGCCAAGCAGCATCTTTTACGCCGCCTACCTCCCAGTGCTCCCGTGCTTTTGAAGACACAAATGACCTCTGCTTCCCGCCCCGATCTCCCTATCCCTTCCAGCCTTTGGTTTCACAAGGCATTACTGCTTGTGGCCATACCCTCTTAAAACACCACCATGCCTCTCTTCTTCCCAGCCGCAGCACCTGGGTGTTTTTACTGGCACCAGTAGCAATGTACCAGTGGTGAGAACCATTACCCTCATCTGATCTGGCGTATGTGACCACAGCCTGGGGCTGAATCGGGTATCACTTGTTTTGCAGAGTCCTCAGTATCCTGAACACTTACCTGAAAGTATCCGTGCAATTCTTAACTTTTAAGATACGAACGTTTTACTTATACTGTACATAGATAATTGGAATTTATACTGTCTGTGCTAAAAGTAAGCTGAGTGAAAGACTGAAACTCTGCTGGGAGATAATTTGAAATAGGTTGAAGTTTTGCCTTATGATTTCTGTGAACTACCTGTAATAATTTTGGAGTAGGACCAAAGGTGCACTTTAAAAGTAAGATTTTAATCTTAGTTTAATCTGATTGTCAGCAAAAGGAATCAACGTTTACAGATGTTACACGAGACTAGATAACCACAGAACAATTTTGTATTTGTACTGGACTTTACTCTCTTCGGGTACTTTGCAAACATTTAATTGTGGTGAAGAATGAGCAGAAAATTAATTATATTTAAAAAAATAAAATTGCAATGCAGAATGTAGAAAGTCTAACGGTTAGTTGTTAATGCTTCAGAAAAGCTAAGAGACAGATGCACAAAGTTCAATAGATTGGAAAGTACAAGATAAATTTCCATGGTTTGATCCACTCCAGTGTAAGAATGTGAAGCCTTTAATGCTCCACTACTTTTTCCTCACTGTAATAATGGACATTTTGTTAAAAGTGTAAGTCTCTGTGTGGTTTTATGGTTCAGTGCTCTCTGTTGAAGCACTCGTGACGTTAGGAGATTGGAGCAATTACCTAGAAAGCAACAGATATTGTGATGTACTTGATTAGTCAGAAAAAAACCCAACTGGAATAATTAAAAAAAAAAACCAAAACAATCCACAAAATCCATCACCCTTAAATTAGTGCTTTTGATTGTGGTGAAAGTGTTGCCTTCTTTCAAACCAAATGCTTGATAAGTTACATATTTTGCATGTCAGATGCTTATATTCACCTTTAGATCAGTCTCTTGATGAAATTAAAGTCCCTGTGGTTAATAAAATCTATTTCCCCTCAGCCAGATAACCTATATGTAATATTGTCTGGATATTTCCGTTAATAAGAAAATCCATATGTAGGGAGAGAGGGTTACATTACCCACCCTGACCTTTGTCTGATACAGGGCTACATCTTTTGGTCGTTGATGATCATCTCACTTTTACAAGGGATCTTGGGTCAGGTTTTAACCAAACCAAACAGACATTCATCAGTTTGGTGCTGGGTAAAAAACTGTATCTTCCATATTTTGACTGCTGAAGTTGTCTGTGTGGTAACTTGCACAGTGGACTTGACATTATTCTGGAATTAAAAAAAAGAAGGTAGTGAGATAAAGTAGTTTACATACTCTTTCAGATAAAAAAATATTGTAATTCATCATACAAAAGCCCAAATTCTTGCAGACTTTGGATCTGTAGTTCTGCAGAGAGCACCTCAGCTACAGAAATAAGCACTTTTGGGGAAATACTACGTGAGAATTGAGCAAAAACCATGGACAGCCCATAGCAAAACTAGTGTCCAGGCTGCTGCTTTTAAAGGAGATTTAATGTTTTACCTTGTATGTTGGTCCACTGAATCTTAAATATCCTACTCTCTCTTTTCCAGACAGGAGCAGTCTCTGCCAGCCAAGAAACCAGCAAAAATATTTCACAATGGATGTAGACGACGAAGAAAACATGAGTAAGATGTACTTATTTACACAGTAATAAAATATGTAATTATTTCTGATGGTGACTTCTTCTCATGAGGACAGGGACGACTAGGAAGAAACTTCAGAAGCGTAACAATATTATTTCTTTGTATGTTTTAATATAAGGTATATAAGAGTGAATCAGAGGTTTTGCATTAAGTTTTTAAATACATATATACTAGTCTAGTTATACTTTGTGTTTTGTATTTTTCTTCCAACAACTGACTAATTAAACAAAATATTTTCCTGTTTTGAACCAGCAATGAAGAAGAGAGGGACAATATTGGTAGTGCCAGTGCTGAGGGTTATAGACCAGTCAGAAGGGATGGGTGAGAAAGTCAGAAGGAGATGGAGTTGAAGTGTATAAAATAAATGAGAGAAAGCAGAAATGGAGGAAGGAGAAGTAAAAGGAGGAACTAGAAGATATCCTCCAGGTCTTGCATGGCTGATTATTTGGTTGGATGCTGATTGTTCCAGTCCCAAGCTACTGAATTACTAAAGGGCGTTTAAACACAAAAATAGTCAAATATAGTGATCATCTTGGTGCACACACTGGCAAATTTCTGCGAGGTTGCTAAGTCTATGAGATAATTAAGATCTGGTAACCTATGGAGAAAAGTGTTCTCATCAAAACATTAAAAAATATTTTTACTATTATTGGCCTTTCAACTATCTTTTTGTGTGAATGAGAGAAATGTTGCTACGATGCTGATGTGCTGTGCTTGAGTGTAAATAATTGTATATGACATAATAACAAATGTGCTTATTCTTCCCCTAAGTGACAATGGCTAAACGGCGCATCTCTGACAAAGCCCATCAGTGTAGGAGGGTTTAGAGCAGAAGAGTTGTAGTTCAGTCTGAAAGAGTTACAGCATGTTTTTACTGGGAGATAAAGAAGCTAGATCATGGAGTTAAACAACAAAAAAAAAACCAACAGCCAAACCAACCTACTGTTGGTCGCCGAAAAACCAACCCCCACAATATTAACTGGATTATTAAAAATATTAACTGGACTAGAATACATCTTTTTTTCTTTGACGGAAACAGTGACATCAACTGGAATATGCTAATGCTTTCTTTTCCTTTGTATAAAAGAAGTTACTTCAGATGGATGCTTTAGCTATTTCTGAAAGTGACCTCCCTGAGGAAGACTTCAAAAAAGTAACAGCTGTAATTGGATAATTCACATCAGATAATTTTTTGGATAAAACATCTCCTTATCTCAATAAGGAGTATATCTGAGCACGAATAAGAGGTGCCTTCCTGAGCTGGAGGAAATATTATCTCTTTATGGGGGCATTTTGTAAGTGTCCTTAAGCAAAACACTCAATTTTTCTCTGTGTTTGGGATTTTGCGTGCGCGCGCGCGTGTGTGTGTGTGTAATACTGGAAACCATTCACTGAACTTTTTCTCTTGTCAGGAGGCTGCATCCTTGGAATTGTTATAGGCTTGGGGCATGCATTTGTATAACCATAGTTGTCTCCTAGAAGTATGTCTTCAGATGTCATCTGTATCATGTTTATGAAAGGGAGCTACAGATAACATGTCCACTTGGATAAGCCCAGTTAATAGAAGGTGCAAGAAGACCTTCCTGCATCTGTGTGCCCACACAAACATCATTAATTTGAATCATTCAATTATCCCATTAGGGGGAGAGAAATTAAAGTTCAGATTCTTAAGTTCTTCCCCTTGGTTCATGCAAGACTTTTTTTTTTTTTAATTTTTTCTTTCTGCATTTTTATATCTCTAAAGATCACAAAGTGCAATATTAGAAGTTGCCTATTAATTTTTAAATTACTTTATGTAACTCCTTTTCGGGAAATTATCTTACAGGAAAGGAAGGTGGGCATATGCAATATTTGTAGCTTGCAATTACATGACTAGAATTGTTCTGCAGAAGCCAAAATTAAAATTGTATTGGTTTGGCTGAAATTTAAGACAGTGATGAGGTTACATTAATGTTCCTGAGAAAATACAATATTTCAGACTTCAGGTTTTAAGGTCTTCCTTCTTTATCTGTTGAACATGGAGATGTTACAAGAGATTTGGTGAAAGATGTTATTGCTTTTTAGGATGTTTTTTATTTGTTTTGTTTTCTGTTGCTTTGCATGGAGGGTATGTCTGCAGCACTCTAAATGCTCCAGGAATCTGTGCTAGAATCCCATCTGCATATTATCTCAGCATCCAATCAGAGACCCCAGCGGAAGCATCAATACAATAGAAATAAATAATTTGTAGGTGTAAATTCACACTGTTGCCTATACTTATCGATTATCTTATGGGCAAAGGAGAAGTGTGGTATGTTGCAGAACAGTTGGGTTTTCTGCTTGTTTTTTTAATGAAAAAAATGACTTATTTAGAATTTCCCCAGGCCAGTAAATGAGAGCAGCAGTATAAGAGGTAGCTAGAAATATCTTTCAGTTCAGCTAAGAGTCATTTATGTAATTAAGTGCTCCAGATCAGACAAAGCGAGGAGAGTGGTGTCTCTCAGCAAGCAGGTAATGGAAGTTCCCCAACTGATAACGCATCTTAATTACAGACACTTTTTAATTACAGAGTATAAAACTAAAAATAAACACACTTAGACAGAAGATTTATTTCTTTACTAGCACAAAAATTTCCTATGCCTCTTTCCTTCTTGGAATGCTCTCAGGTTTGTAAGCCTCTCAAACAGCATTTCAGGGGTAGGACCTTTCTTCCACTGAAGTTGTTGGCATGTGATGCTGTCTGCTGTGGTTTTTACCAAGGCAGCTTCTACAGATGTCAGTGAAATCTCTAGTCAAAGCTGCCAGCTATATTTAGTGACTAGTAGATAACCTAGTCTTATGACAGACGTCTTATTCTTAAATCATGAGTAGTATTAATGTTCAAGAAAACAGGATCCCATTATCAAGTGTTTATATTTGTATTAACACCACTTTAAAGTGGTGAATACACAGCAGCTGTGATGGACCTCAAAGGGCTCTCTAAAGCATTCATTCCTTGAAAAATTATTTGAAGACTGGGAAATGCATAGATCTGAAAGTGTATTTAAAATCTAGGATTAAGCTGTTTTTAAATCTCTTGATTTTGGGGTATGTTAGGAGATCGTCCAAGACTGTGTAACCTTTCTGAGGCAAGACATACGACGTTAACATATGAAAGTTTCATAAAAATGAAAAAAGGATAATGAAGAGCTTCCATTACTGAATCCAGAGATATATATTTTTTTTTTTTTTTTACAATTCAGATGGTAACTTTTTTCTCCTGCCAGCTGTCACCTAAGCTTTATATGTTCTAGTAGTGATTTAACACTCACAGTATACTCATTTTCATGCCTTGTGCTGCAGGCATCACAGATACAATAAGGCTTAATACTGGTTTCCAAATCAGACCAATAGACTTTTGAAATTATCTAAGCTGTGTTTTAGAACATAAATGTAGTGGTGGTGGTCTATGTCTGCCATGACCTCTGCTTCAGAGCAACAAAATTTTTCTCCTTTTGAGTACTGATGCTCCCAGGTTGAGCTATGATGGGATCCTGAATCAGCCAGAACTTTCGGGGGGGTGAAGATGCCCTCGCTCATTCTCTTTGGAACAAGAGACTCCCCAAAGTCCTATGAGCTCTAAAACAACATATTACCAGACTGAAAAAGGCTGCAGAGTGAGCAAGAGAAGCAAGTACACAGTGAATCCAGCTGTGGGTCCACTGCTGTGAGAAGAGGAGGATGACCTCAAGACAAGGGGCAATTAGAGTTCTGTGGTGTAGAGGAGGGATGACGAGGTTGAAATACAAGAGATATCTGCAAAGTCATGAGCAGCACAGGGTGTTTAATGTTGGAATTGTCAAATTGAAAAAAAAAAGGCAAATAAAAATAATAGATGCCTTAAGTGTGACTAGAAGACGGAGGCTCAAAGCAAGCAATGGGAGATGTCTTCATGCAATTTGTAATGAAACTTTCAAATATATTGCCCAGGACATCGTGGATACCAAGGGTTTATGGGGTCTTGAAAAGCAGTTAGGTAAGCAGTTGGTGAGATACCTGGAAAAGGGAGAGCTGTTTCTGAACAGCGGGGAGAGGCTGGGCTGGAAGAGTTACTCCATGTCTGAATATGGTAAAATTATTTTTCTTCTGTTCTTTCTTATTGATACAAGGTAAGCCTGCAAGTTTCTTTCCTGCTTCCTGCAAGTAGCACCTCTCTGTCAGGGCATCGTTTCCCTTGCCTGTGTAATGAGATGGATTACGCAGTTCCTCCAGCTGCCATGCTTACATGTACATAAGTGTTTGTAAAAGAACATACTTAACGTACTTTCTTTTGCGTTCAGCTGGAGTCTATTCAACTCCTGTTTTCCTTCTGTGGTTTCCAGAGGCACTGGTAGTAATCTTCATATAAAAATGATGAAGCCAGAGGCCATTAGTTAGTGTTAACTAAAGGATTTCTGTTTAGCCTAAAAGTCATAGAGCGATTGATAACAAATTCTTGGTACCACTAGCAAGAGTCATGTTCCAGAAGTGGTGTTTTAGATTAGATGTAATTTTTGGAGATTTCAGTTTCAGGTAAGAAACTCACTGTACGGAAAGTTTAAAAAATTCACTCTATTGTCCTTAGATTCCTTCACCATTTTTGTGTGTGTGTATATATATATATATATATATATATGTATATAGGAACATATATACATGAACACCGTGTATTGACAGTTGTGGCCCTATAGCACGCATTCTGCAGGCAATATAATTTGTGGCCGAACATTATAAGAGATTCTTTATTAAATTCAGCAGATTTCTAGCAATGAAATGCTTCAGAATATTTCATACTTCAGAATTGTTTCATTCTTGACCAAATTTAGTTGACTGGAATTTAACATTTGCTACTGTACAATTCATTGTTGTACTACTGTGGTTTAACAAAATGTCTTCCTACTTTGGCTCTTTCTTTTGATCTTTTTCTTTTTCTTCTTTTTTTTCTCTTTGAGCACCGAAAGGAGTAACCTATCGAGCTTTTGCTGGAGGATGTTATAAATGAAAATTTAGTAACCATTCCATCAGCTTTGTAACCTGGGCGAAGTGATGTGTGCATGGTAGGGGATTCTTAGGGAAGACTTAAAATGTGGTTGAAATTTGTCACTGTGAAAGAGAGCTCCCACCTTTGTTTGCTCTCAGTTGATATTTATCACCTAGTGTCAGTGTATATGTAATATGGATATTTTGAAGTTTTGGAACAGAAGAGTTAGAAATACTTGGCCTACTAAATTTACCTTTTCATTCACAAATGCCAATATAAAGCACAAATAATTAATTTTCTTTATCAGGACAAAAATGAGATCTTTGCTGTTACAGCAAATGTAATTCTTTAAATATACATCTGATGTATCATTATGCCAACTTCCTGCTTGAGAAAATAAATCATTGCGTTAATATCACAATGCATTCCCCCCCCCATTACAATGTCATCAGTGTGATTGTGCAGCTTTTGCCACTCTTCTTGTATTTCGCAGACTTAAGAGAGGATCTTTATCGTGATTTTGGGGTTTGTAACTTTGTATGGAAATACCTAAAGTGGTCTTGTGGCCATGGTGGTACGTCAGGCAGCTGTGGCTCCCGAGGGAGTAAGGGTGAGGTGAAATGAAAGTCTAGAAAAGCGTAAAAAAGAATTGCATTTGGAGAATACTGAATAGCTAAAGACAAACAACAGCATTCAAACACTCATCAGTCAAGGTGCCTACCAAAGAATTGCCTAATTTTTTGGGGCTCAGGTTTCAATTATGTCAGTTCTCAATTTGAGCAACTAAAATCACTGAGAAAAGAAAAGTAACATAAATAAGAATAAAGTAGCATTAAATATCCATCTTCTAATACTAGTCTTAAGCATCTATTTTTATTTTACTAACATTAGTGTGGTAGTTCTTTGCTTTATATGTGTATGCTACAATAACTTATACTACTGGTTTGAAGCATTTTTCAGGCCAAACATAACTTATGAGTAAAAGTTTTGTTCCTGCATAATTTAAATAATAATAAAAAAAAAGCTGCAGTGTTTTATTGCTATGTGATTGTATCAAACATGTAGTTCAAAAATCATTCTTAAATGTGTTCTTGAATTGAGAGGTTGTATTGCATTATTGTTATCTCTGATCGTATTGCAAGCCATTTAACCTGTGAGCACACATCACTTAACCAGTTACAAAGAGAGATAAAGGAATCTATAAATTTTGCATTTACAAGATCCTGCAACGAAGGCATTGTAAGTTACTCTTTCTGGGCACCACAGGTTCGAGCAGCACTGATGTTAAAGAAAACCGCAATGTGGACAACGTTCCCCCCAAGGACGGCAGTGGGCAAAGCACCGGGGAGGGGACGCAGCTCTCCAATGGCGGTGGCAGCAACAGCAGAAAGCGCCCTTTGGAGGAGGGCAACAATGGCCACTCCAAATTTCGCCCAAAGAAGAGGAAGAAGACACCCGGCCCTGTTTTGCCAAAGAATGCCCTGATGCAACTTAATGAGATTAAACCTGGATTACAGTACAAACTCCTCTCTCAGACGGGGCCGGTCCATGCCCCCATGTTCGTGATGGCAGTTGAAGTCAATGGGCAGGTATTTGAAGGGTCTGGCCCGACGAAAAAGAAAGCCAAGCTTCATGCCGCTGAGAAGGCTCTGCGATCTTTCGTCCAGTTTCCGAACGCCTCGGAGGCCCACCTGGCAATGGGGAGGACTCTGTCAGTCAACACGGACTTCACCTCTGACCAGGCGGACTTCCCCGACACCCTTTTCAATGGTTTCGAAACACCAGTCCCTTCTGATGCTTCCTTCTACCTAGGGTCCAATGGGGTTGGGTCCTTTAGCTCTAGCGGGGACTACAGCTTGCCATCGTCTGCCATAGCCAGCAGCCTTTCCCAGTCACCTCTCCCCACGCCATTGCCTTACCCCTCCGCCAGCGGGAAGAACCCCGTCATGATCCTCAACGAGCTGCGGCCGGGGCTGAAGTACGAGTTTCTCTCGGAGAGTGGGGAGAGCCATGCTAAGAACTTTGTCATGGCTGTGGCAGTGGACGGTCAGACTTTTGAAGGCTCAGGAAGGAATAAAAAGCTGGCAAAAGCTCGGGCTGCTCAGTCGGCCCTGGCATCCTTGTTTAACATGCAGCTGGACCAGACCCCGTCTCGACAGCCCATTCCCAGCGAGGGGCTCCAGTTACACTTGCCACAGGTGAGAAGCCTTTTGGGTTTGGTTGGTGTCTTTGGGTGATGACCAGGAGTAGCCAAGTCATGGGTATTGAATCACCCAAGTGAACAGCATTTCTGCTGTTTCTTCTGCTTCTGTGGATGCGTGTGTGCATATCTATATATATCTGTGTACATATATGTATTAGGTGATTTATCCACTTACGGCTTCTGAAAATTGCACAAACTCTTTATATTCTGTTGGACAGGGAGGAAGCTTTGTTGCTGATGCTTTCAGCCATGATCATGTCATGTAAGAGAGCACCAAGCCTGATGCAGTGCCAGCTTGGATTATGGTTTGTGCTGAGGAAAGGTTGAATTGCGCCTTGCTCATCTTAGGCAGCAAGCCTTAGGTGGAGTTCAAGCCAGAATTACTGCTTTAAATATTATTATTATTATTTGATACAACAGTTTTTAGCAGAGAAGAAACTCGTTCTCTTTTGCAAACTGAAATTGTGGGCGATAACAGAGCTGAATAACGTAAATCAAGGTGCAGATTAAATGAAGCTGATGCAGTTGCCATGAATTTCCAGGGTCTAAATAAACAACACACTTGCAGTGCATGGATCCAAGACCTGTCTGTCCAAATAGGTGTCATCTAAAGGACTGTCCTCTAATCAAATTAGTTAATAAGTATATGTAAGTTACTTAGGCAAGTAAATCTGGATAAGAAATAGTTTGAATCAAACAATTAATGAACTAGGGAAAGTATCAAACATATCAGACATAGACTAGAAATTTAAAGTAGCTAGAATGGAATAATTTTTTATTTTTTTAATGAAGAAAAATTCTCCCTTATTTACTTGCTTGTATTTCTCCCCAGTCAAACTACGGTAATGATTGTTTGACTAGCCTCTTTCTACTGTGTCTCTTGGGTCTTTTAAATGATATTATATTCCTGCCTATATTCAAATACTGACCCGTGACTTCTTTGCAACTTTCTATTTGTTTATTATGAAAATTTCAAGGCTTTGACCTTTTCTATCTCAAAAACATTGTTTTAGATTTAATTAAAATTGTAAGATCCTCGTCTGATTTGATAATGTGGAGTTTAAGAGTATAAGTAAATGTTGTGAATATTTTAAGCATTTTTTCCTCAAAAATGCATGGACCATATGTATTGTTTAGAAATCTCTTTTTAATGTTGCACAATTATTGCATTATTGATGACGTTTCCTTCATTTTCAAATCTAGGTTCATGCGATTTCAAGTAGTTGCGATTTCTTCAGTAGATTCAGTAATCTCTGCTGTGCTTTTAAAAGTAGATTTGGCCTCAGACACCAAAAAAAATTAACTGTTGGCAATTTATGTGTTATTAGTTCTTGAATCAGCAAAATGGTGAAAATTGAAACTAGAGTAGGGAAGTGGGAGAGAGCACAAGGTGAGACATGAAATAAGTGATATCCTAATTGGATATTCCTCCATTCTAAGAGGATAAAGTTGTTTCTCCATCCAGCAGCCCAGCGTATAACAGCTTACACAGCCTCTTTTCTTCAGGACGCTTTGATGGACTGCTGGGCAGTGCTGGTTTTTTTTTTTTCCAAGCTCCTTGCCTTTGTCAGTTTTTCACCGAGTCCCAGGTAGCTTTCCCAGAGCTTATGGGATGATCAGGGCATTCGAGCCTAGGGTACAGTGTTAAAAAAAACGAAAAAGGAACCCATGCAAACACTATCTTTAATTTTTTGCAGTGCTTCTACACTGACCTTAATACCCATATTGTGTGCAACAGAGCATGCCCCAGGGCTGGCTTGCCTTTCACCTGTCTTGTAGGTGTGCACTGAGAAAGGGTGATGGGGTGTGTAGGAGAAGCCGGTGAGCTTCAGGAGTAAGGTGGAATGTGCTGGGTGGGAGCGGGGAGGTTGCTCTAACTGCTTCATGGAGACCTGATGCAAAGACACTTATTTCTTTAGAGACTCTTGATCAGCTTGTCATCGGGACATCGTGGACCTTTCTGCACTTCACTGCATTGTATTACTCTGCTTTTAATTAAAATTAGCTGTCAAGTTCTTGGAATTTTATCAGGTCTGTTGCATATAAGTGATTTTGGTCTGGCATCTATTTCTGATTAATAAGGGATTTAAGCATTTGTGATGTTTTCAGGTCCTGCTTTATCTTTTTTGTTTGTTTTTTTTTTAACCTTGTGGGTTGTTTTATTTTTTTACAGAATGTTTACTCAGGATGTGTAAAGATGTTAAATTTGGAGATAATCCTGAAGTGGGTGAAGTCGCAAACAGTGGAGAGTACAGGAATGATGTACATGGAAATGGAATTTATTGTAAACCATAGACCAAATAAAATGTTGTTGGGATTGGGGAAAAAATGGAAGCTAGAGACAGGGAAGGGCGAGGAAAAATACAAATACCAGGTGCTTGGTAGAAATAATAAAATTACAGTCTGGTTGTGCCGATGAAGGTGTTGAAATTGACTCCCTGAGGGGCTGTTCAAAACCTGTCTGTAGCTGGTGTGTTAATTTGTGGTGCCTAGTGAGAAACAGTGATAGAGCAGAACGAGCTGAGAAGACCCGATTCTTGCTCTGGAGGTGGCCGTGAGTATCAACTGAAATGCATATCCATGATCCCACACCTCCTGAGAGCTGCAGGTGCTCCGTGGGAAATGAAATGTGGAAATAGATGTGTAAGCTCTCAAATGGTACAGAAGGGCAGTTAACATCAGAAATCAGCTTATAAAATGCATGTAGGTATAATCTTACAGTATGTAGAGTGGGTTATCGAGGTGTGATCCTGTGATTTAATACATTTAAAACCAATCTCTGCAAAGCAAGCTTATCTGCTTGCTTACAGCTTGGCCTTTTGTGAGGGACAAATCTCTTTGCTGGGAAAGTGAGTTAAAGTCAGTCCCTCAACGTGCGCTTCAGAGCGGATGAAAATGCCCTGCTCAAAAAATCAGCACTTTACGCAGTTATTATCTCGGCAGCGAGTGGGTTAAAATAGAAGAGGTTGCCAGTCTTGCATTATAGGGAAAAATATTTTATGGTTATCTACACTCTGTAAATTGATAGCCATCCTCACTTTACTTCCCACCCCTCGATGCAAGGGGGTGACCTGGATTCTGCAAGAAGCCACAGGAGGTACCAAAGGCTCTAAAATGTGTATCCTTCAAGTTTTATTCTTTATCATGAAAGACAACTGCATGTTTCAGCATACTTAGATTAATATCTTTAAAAACTTTAAGTGCATGGCTTGTCATAGGTCTGCAGAGTTGGCAGGTGGTGAGAACTGGAGAAGACAACAAAGTGTGAACAGTCGTTTAAAATTACTTCTGAAAACAAAGGGGTTACACGTTTATAGATGAAGTGTGGAAGTCGATGTGACCAGGCTTTTGAAAACTGTTAGTGTAAAGTCCGAATCTGATTTCAGGGGTAAAGAGGATTGTTGAGCACTTGACCACAGCAGGAGCCATGCCGGACCAGGCAAAAGCGCCTTCTCACGCATCATCCTGTCTCCAGTGCTGTGTCCCTGCCAGCAGCCCCAGCACTGGGAAGCAAAGGGTTTGCAGGGGATGCTGCTGCTGGCTGGGGCCATCTCCACTGATGGAGTGAGTCCTGCCACTGAACAACACCTTGTGCATCTCAGGACATGAGACAGGGACATCCTTGGACATCTCAGGAGCAGTGGATGCTCTGTTTAGACTTCCCTATTTCTTCTTTTTTGATCTCTTTATCACCCAGAGAGAAGTCTCCCAGAGATCACTTGGTTTTCTCTCCTTTTTTTCTTTCCCCTTGGACGCTCCTTGCTTTCCAAGGAAGGCCATGAAGGGTCTCGCACCTCTGTCAAAGGTGGAATGGAGCTGCTGTCTCTAAAAGTAGTAGTCAGGCCAGTACCAAATGCCTTGGAAAAAACTGAGAAAAGGCCATATTGGTAGCAGTACTTCCTTTGGAGGAGCTTCTGATATTTAGCAGTCTGTCTCAAGGATTTTCTCATCCAGAAATGGTCTCTTTCTGCTTGAGACCCCTTGATCAATTATTGTTTTCCCCATGAATTTCAACCCTTTCCTGAACTTCTGTAATCTTTTAGCTTCCACAGCACCTTAGCAATAAGTTCCACAGTTTAAGTATGTCTTGTGGGAAGAAGAGTCTCATCTTGTTTGTTTTGAGGGTGCAGCATGCATACTGGTGTGCCCTAAGGCACTTGGTGACTTCCAGTAAAGTTTGCTGGTCCAGGCTGCTGGCACTAGTGATGGAAGCTGTTTCCATCAGACAGCAGGAACCAGCTGGTGGAGGTGTCCTCTTTAGGCTACTGATGGCCTCTGTTAGGAAAACTTCCGTATAAGCGACATTCCGACATTTCCCAGATTTCCTCAACCTGTTTACTTAAAAAGATACCTAATTAGTCAGGATACAAAGATGTAGAAATTAGAGAGTTGGAATTGGAAATATTGATGCTTAAAAATGGAGTTATTTAGATTAGTGAAAGCTGGACTACTGTGAGAGAAAGCAGCTTGCACAAGACAAATAGTCAGTGTAGCTGCAGGTGAAAATAATTTTAAAAAATCCACTAGAGGGAATACTTTTAATCATTCACCTAATTGTGTTGCAAATTCAGTTTATCCTGTGGACAGACATTGAAACAAAACATTAAGCAAAAGGAATGGTGAACTTGGTGAAGCAGGCTTTAAACTGAAGGACTTGGGGGTTAGGGTCCAGGGTGGCAATGCTCGTGCCACTTTAGCCAAGTGGGGAATAAGCCAGGCCAACCGCAGCAGTGACAAATGTTCCTTAGCTGACTCCCAAGATGAGATCCAGAAGGCCAACCACCTCAAGGGTGTGGATGGCTGTGGTGGATCCTCTTGCTCCCCTCCAGGGAAACCCGCACTCTCGACTGCCTCTCTGCAATGCCTGTGCACCGACGCGGGCAGCACGGGGATGAACGGGAAGAACTAGAGATCTGTGTGCAGGGCCATGAGCTCATGGCAATTACTGAGACCTGGTGGGATGGCTCGCGTGACCGGAACGCTGTCCTGGGTGGCTACGTCCTGTTTAGGAAAGACAGGCCAGCAGGTGATGGTGGTGGAGTTGCTCTCTATATAAGAGAGCAGCTGGAATGCAGCAAG
>JAOXNO010000078.1:22404945-22425456 GCA_028565335.1 Limnodromus scolopaceus | reverse complement strand
CAATCCTGCTCCAGCAGGGGAGTTGGACTAGATGATCTCTATGGTCCCTTCCAACTCTAAAAATTCAGTGAAATTCAATGAAATTCAGTGAAATTTGTGAGAGATGTCTGATGCTGTAGCTAATTTGCAAGAAGCATTAGAAATTTTTAAGCAAGCCAGCACTTACGCAAACAAATAGCTTTAATCAACTCTTAGCATTAATGCTATCTGTAAAACACCTTGAGAATGTTTCTCAGTTGATTGTAAGTGATTTTTGTCATTTAGATCAAGGGGACAGGCA
Organism: Limnodromus scolopaceus; assembly: GCA_028565335.1. Taxonomy (NCBI): domain Eukaryota; kingdom Metazoa; phylum Chordata; class Aves; order Charadriiformes; family Scolopacidae; genus Limnodromus; species Limnodromus scolopaceus. The sequence continues at coordinate 22,425,176 of JAOXNO010000078.1, read as the reverse complement.
TCCAAACCGCAAAGCGAGAGGACAGCTACGGACAAAAATAGAATCTGGGGAAGGGACCATCCCTGTGCGCTCTACCACCACTATCCAGACGTGGGATGGAGTATTGCAAGGAGAAAGGCTGCTCACCATGTCCTGCAGTGACAAGATAGCGAGGTGAGACATCGAATGATTGGTTTCTCTGCTATTGCTTTTTTTTTATTGCTGAACAAGAAAGGAGGATTGCACAATACCCATAGTGAACATTCAGGTTGTTGATTGACTTACTTAATTGCTTAGATATAGTGTGGGGGTGGCTGTAATTCCAGTGATAAAGCTCTGATTCTTCACCTGCAATTGGTGTCAGACCTTCTGCTGGTTTCAGAGGCAATGTGAAATCATCTGTCATTACAGCCACTTTAAGGCACGACAGCTTTGTTTTCTATTTATATCACTGGGAAATAGCAGAGAACTGTTTTTTGGTTTTCCTAAAGTAGCATAGCAATAGCAAAACTGTGCAATAAATATATTGCATTAGTTACATTTCAGTAACTTCCTCTGATGATGTAGATCCTTGCCCCGTTATTGGAATTGTGCAAAGTCAGGTTAGATGGGGCTTTGAGCAACCTGATCCTAGTGAAAAGGTGTCCCTGCACATGGCAGGGAGGTTGGACTAGATGGTCTTTAAAGATCCCTTCCAACCCAAACCAGTCTGTGATTCTGTGATATCAGAGATACATACATGTTCCATGGATAGGTTTAAATTTGTATTATTTTATACAGGGAAAAAGTGTTCCAGCTAAAAAATCTTAATTGATGCCACTTTCATTTTTTAACTTAAAAATTATTTTAATTTCTGTTTTAAAATTTTTACTACAATTAAATATTTTGTTTCCAGTACTAGCACTTTTATTAATACTTTATCTGATTCCTTCTTTTCTGTACTTTTTGAGAAAGATTGAAAGATACTTTTTTTTTTGTTCAAATTTGAAAATGGACAAATAATTACCCCCAAAAATTTTAGCAGTAGTATTCTTTATAAGTATCAGAAATATGGGAGAGTTGCAATGTAATTTTTTTAAAAGAGTCTGTGTGTTTGCAGCCTCTGTGCTCTTGTAAAATAGATGAGAAATGCCAAGTTTTTCAGCTGATGGTATTTTAATTGTGTTTTAATTAAAATAGCTCTGCACTTTCATCAGGTTACAGTTAGTCTGATGAAAAATTTGTTAAGTGTATTAAGTTGGAACTATTCTTGTGAACTGTGTATGCCAAATCAAACATACAGCAGAAAGGTCATGTAATCGCTTTGTTCATCCAGTCTTGTCTCAAGTAATCAGCATCTCTACTAAAGGAAGATGTTTTACTTTCTTTTAAGCCCCCCTAACATAAATGGATAGGGCCTTTCAGAAGCTAGGGCAGGGGGCTATACAAAATTGACATTGCAATTTCTTTTATACTATTTTTAATAAAAGTCACCAAATAAATTTTCCAGCTTCATGCCAGGGGCTTCTCCCAACCACCCGACACGATATTCGTGTCACGTGCGTTTGACTTCTTCTATCACGTCATCATTGCTGCTACTGCAAATAAAAAAAAAAAATGAAGACAGTTGTTGAGCTAGAACACATTTGACTATTTTGTTGATTTTGTGTGATGCAGAACAGAATCCATCTCTCGCTTGCGTAGCTAGCTGTCACCTCTCCTTGGGGCTAATGGGAATAATTTTGTTTGTGCCCATGAAGGAAGCAAATAGAACCCCTTGACACAGAACAAAGACTGTACGACGGGTAAGGAGGCCCAAATTTTCATACTCTTTTTTTTTTTCTTTTCTTTTTTTTTTTTTTTTTTAACATTTCCCTGACACTTATGACCATGTTCTGTCCATTTACATTTGAAAGAATGCATTGCTCTGTAGTGTCAAGCAGTCAGTCCTCCAGTATGCCTGAGCCCTGTGAATTTCCACTGAGCTTTCCCAAAGGTTCACAGTCCCAGCCTGGAAAAGACGTGCGTAAATTCAGGGTGCAGGATTGCGCAGGCAGGAAAACTCCTGGTATCTGAGCAGCTTCATCTGTATGGATCATATGTATAATCCAAACTGTTACTTCCAGACTCAGTGCTTTATTGCAGTGTGGGGTCAGGTACCCTCCTGAGCCTGGTAGGAACATCCAAGAGAAATTGTGAGGAATGGGGCTATAAGTGTAATCCCATTTGGGTCAAAAGCATTAGAAGAAGAATATCCTAGTTTGTTAGTCCCTAGTGGCACTGCAATATGGTGTTAGGGTGGTTTCTGTGACCAGAGTAACTGGTTTGGAACATTAATATATGTGCATTTTTAAAGAAATGTATCCTTCCCTTGTTCCATGGTACTTTATTATGTGTATTTTTGTCATTCTCCTTTTGATGTATTTTTCTGCCCACATTAATTTTAATTTTTTTGGGCCTCAAATAATTATTTAACTTCATGTGAAACATTCCAGTTGTGGCTAATGTCTTGCTGAGAAGAGGAAAAATTTTTTTTCATCCTGTTTCATTGCTAGAAAGGCTATAGGAATTGAGAAGAGCTTTAACATTGTCAGATTCTTAAAGGGGAAGTCATTGGTCTCTTCCACTCTAAAGAAGGGGAAAATTATTTCTGATATTTCATGTGAGAGAACATCATGTCCCATGACCCGGCCTCATTTTGTGCTTATGGGAAACCCAAATGGATGTTTGTAACTCAATCTTTCTCAGTAGTTCCCCAATGGCTTTGTTGTCTTGACCTCTCCAACTAGTTTTCTGGAACTGATGGAGTTGCGTAAACACATCTTAAAATCCCAGGCGTGCTCACTGAAGGCTGCATATTCTGCAGTTATGTGCCCATCCAGCTGTCTTCAAGTTTGAGAGTTACTCCCAAGTGATAAGCTCCATGGCAGTGGCAATGTGATTTCTGAACAGGAATAGCAAGGGCAGTTTTTCTCACCAGTTCTTTACCCAAGTGACAATGGCTGATGTGAATGTGTTCACTTTGGTATGTGGTGGCTGTGTGACACCTAGGGAAAAAACCTGGGGGAAAGTAGTAGGAAACCACTACCCAAGGTGTAGCATCTAAATAACCAGATGCAGCATCATGTAACCTCTCAAACCAGTGACCCGAGTCTTGAGCCAGGCTTACCAGGCTGCAGCAAATCCAGGCAACGCTACACAAGCTGGGACATCTCAGGGCTGTGTGATTGCCAGCCTAGGTACAGCTAGAGGGGAAAAAAGATCCTCTGGTCTGTAATTGCAAATCTGACCTCAGGATAAATAAAATGATGTGTGAAAGACCGTGGACTTTTTGCATGTACTGATTTGTAGTGTGGGCTGCTGGCTGAGCCACTTTATGTAAAAGAAGCTCTGAGTCCACTCCCTGTAAAGATGTTGCTGCCTGTTTGCATTGTGGCTCATGAAAGGCATGGGCTGGTCATAGAGATTTGGTTGGTCTCTTAAGGAAACAAAGAGAAACCAGATTTAAAATCAGAAAAGAAACCAGATGGCGGTTAGCTGAATGAAGCCAGCTCTGCCCGTATGTTCTGCCAGGTGATGAGAGTAAAGCCAAGCCCCACTGGATGGGTGTCCACAGCAAGCAGATCATGACCTGCCCAGTGCTCATCTGTAAAACCTCAGGTGAGGTCTCTGCTCAGAGAGTGTCCTCTTTAAATAGCCACGTGATTCACGTGCACAAATCTACAAAGGCCATCATCGGGGTGTAGTCTGTGAGGGTGGTGAGATGTAGTGATTTGAAAGAGCATTTCTCTGGAAGCTTGGGCACAAGATTACTTCATGGACGAGGTAGAAGATGTGGCAACATCTTGGTGACAGGGAAAATTTGGTATTTTTGAGCTGAGCTAAACTGTGAACTGTAGAGCAACGTGGAGATACAAGGCACCCTAAGCTATACTCCCAGGGAGACATCTCAGCAGCTTTTTCATGCCTAACAGAAATACTCAATGGAAAGCAGGGGTTTTTATATAAGAAAAAGACCATCAAAAAAGATGATCTGATAGTACAACTTTGATGGAAATTTCTCAACAAAATAATAAACCTCATATCAAATAAGAGAACTGTATGTAATTATGCATTATTTATTCCTCATAGCAAACTGTGAATGTATGCATATATGAAATAATCAGGAGTTTAGAGAGGAATAATAAGAGGTTACCAAAAGGATACATGTTACACGTCAGACCAGATGTAATTTGTTGTTTCTCACACGGTTTGCTCCATCTTGCATCATTTTGCTCAGCAGAGCGGCCCTGCTGAAATCAGTAAAATTCTTTGCAGGAAAAAGCATCTGGTGCTTATTTACTTTCTAAAAGCAAGCTTATTTTCAGCTGGGTTTGGGAGTGCTTTCAGTAGTGTAATCTTCAATGGAGAAAGTGTTTTGGAGACTCCAGCACCCATGCCCGGGTGCTGCACCCCTCCTGCATGCTCCATCTCCCTGCCTCTTGTCAGTGGTGCCGCAGTTGTTTGTGTAGCGATGCTGTAAACCGAACTCGAGAAACTACCTCTTCAAAATACAAGGCCAGGATTTTGTTTTGTTTTAAAAAAAACTTGACGCATTTCACCAATCTGACTTTATGGAGAGCTGAAAAGGCAATAAAATCAGCAGACTGAGGAGGATCAAGGTGGTGATAGGCAGAGTCCTCTTCGGTCAGGCTTGGTGCTGGGGAGATGATGGGGTGCAACTTCACACCTTACAGCAGCAGCAGATTACAGCATCCCTTGACCGTCATCCTCCTTATGTTTTTTAACTGTTTGGAGCTGCTCAGTGGCCCAATAAAGTTATAGTCTTTTTTATCTTGCTCCAGAAAAGCAGCAGTATCTCATACCTGTAGTGATGGGAACAATGAACCTCCTAATCCAGGTGCTAGTAAGGGCTGTTGTGATGTGTTGGCTGGCTGGTCCGGGGAAAAAGAAGAGCTGTAGTCTTGATTTGCAGCTTTTGTTTCCCTTCTCCTGCTTAAGTACTTTCTTAACTATTGCTGGAAAAGTTTTAGAAATTCTTTTGCCTTGTCAATGTAGTAGGGCTTAAATATCACCTCAATGAGCCAATAGTAGAGAGTGAACCAAAGTGCTTGGTGACTCTAAATGACCATGTGTCTCACAAAAGGGAGCTCCAAAGCAAAGAGCCAGTTCAGGATGAGTAAATACGCCTTTGCTTGAACTTTCTGGCATCATGTCAGATTGCCTTTCCTTGCTCTGTGCATCACTTGCAAGACTGCAGAGTTGAAGGTGGAAAGAGCATTGCAGGCTACTGAACACATGGCTGGCATTTGGCTCCAGGTGTCCCCATCCACACCAGGTTTCCCAGTTTCCTTGGCATTAGATGGCCGACTCATTGATGGAGAGCTGTTCAGCCCAACAACCGTGGTCTTACTCAGCAGCTGAGTGAATCACCAATAACTGTAATGAGGTCTAGACCCCAGCTCAAACCAAGGTACTTACATACAAGTGCTGGTAGTCTGAGCATAAATCCTGTGGGTCGTGCTTTATAGCAATATAAAAGTTTATATTTTAAGTGTCAGTTTTGTTTTAAAGTTTTATAAAGGTTGTGAAAGAAAATTCTTGTAGTGACTTAAAACCAGAACACTCAGACTATGTAAAAATACTGTCACATGAGGCATTGCTTTTGTGCTCAGCTGAGGCAAGCACCTCGGATTTTTCCCAGTGAGAAGTTTTAGGTAGGAGGGTGTCTCCCTGCCCGCTGGGGTGTTCTTCCCCTTCAGCAAATCTCTTGTACTTTAGGCATTTCAGTATAGCCATTGGCATGATGCAGCATTCCTGTATTCTGCTTATGCTGGTGCTTTAGTGCTTCTCCCAGTTACCATTTCCCTGCTTTAACGGTGAGAAAAGATACTGCATGAGTCCAGTCTGCTCTGGGATCTGCCCAGTACGACTGGACCCAAGATCAGGTAACTTTACATGGGAGTGCTGCGTTTTTGCCGGTGGCGGGTGCAGAAGAGATTAAAGCTGCTGAATTAGTGCTGGGACAGTTATCTTCCACTGACACATTCTTGAGCCATCAAATGCTCCTAAATGAGTACTGAGCTGCAGCCAGGGTCTATGTCATCTCTCCTGCAGCGTGGAAAGGTTCATATCTGTGTCACAAACTACATCAGAGCCTTGGAAGGTTTGAGTTTGTAAGCTAGATTTAAGTCACTTCAGTTACTTAACCCTTTTCTGATACTATTTTTCATGTGAAGAAAAAATCTTTTGCTTAATTGTTTCACTGGAAAGGCAACACTGACTTTAATAACTTTTTCTCTAATAACTTTTGCTCTTTCTGCTCTGCACCTTGCAGTTTATAGTGAAGTACAGAATTTGGCCTATTAACTTCAAAAGAAGTTGTGGTTTCAGTAAACTTTAGTACCAGATGGACAGCATTTGTTGGCATGCATACTGACAAGTTGTGCTTGTAAGCTGGATGGATGAGGCACTTTTCAGGAGGCATTGCCTGTTGCCTTTTGATGCGTGTTCTTGGTGTAACTTCTTCTCAGTTTATAGATATAAAGGTTGGTTTTAGTGTACACGCTGATGGAAGTAAGAACTTGCTGTTTGACAGGAAGAAGTGCAATATGAAAAAGGAATAACAAGAAAGTCATTGTGCAATCTTTCCTTTTGACTGTGTTACAATCTGCAGAACTTCCTTTGGGTTTCATGTTTATCTCTGTGCTACTACCAGTTTCTGATACAAGTATGTTTCTATGGATATGCATACATTCTTTTATCAAATTGAAATTTAAAGCTAGTTTTATAAACCTAATCACTATCCAGCCCTGCCTAATCAATATTAAGAGCCTGAGGCTTTGGTTGTATGAATGGTTCCTTGCGAACTGTGTCCTTGCAGCGAGCCAGCGGCTCCGAATCCAGTGCTCATGAGCACGTACCACCGGGGTGAACGTGACGCAGCACAACCCAGCAGCGCAGCAGGCGTGTGGGCACTCACAGAGTGGCTCTCGTCATGCTAGTTTATACAGTTCACCTTGCACAAGCTTGTTCAGGTATCCATGCTCCTGCTATTTTAATCAGAAGTTGAGCAAGGCAAACTTCAGCTTTCATTTTCTGTGCCAGAGAAGGTCACCAAGTGTGCGAGGAAGCAGCAAAACTCAAGCTCTGGAAATGCTGAAGGCCAAAGCAAAGAAAAAGGTTTGGAAAAGTTTTTATTTAGGGAGCTAGGGCTTGCCAGAGGAATGCTTTGGCCTGTTTAAAAATGTCCATCTGTCATTCAAGCACTGTTCATGAAATGTAGAATGTGATGTGTCTCACTGAAGGGAGCTCGGATTGTGTGTCTGCACGTTTCAGATACAATTGTAAGACCCCAGTTCACAGTGCTTAGTCTTGAATTCTTTCTAGATGATTCTTCCATAATATTATCTGTATTTGTAGCAGTCCATGTGCTTCTCTATGCTTGATGTAGGCAATACTGCAAATAACAAGAAAATACTATTGTGATTCATTCAGTACTTGAAACACCCCTGTGCTTACAAAACTCTAGTCACAGTAAGGTCCTTAGGAAGGCGTGTAGGCCCTAGGAAGCAATAATTTTCACTTCATATCTTTACTCTGTCATTTAAGTGCTGATTGCATTTTCAGTGTTACACAAAAAACACCTTTATTCAATGTAGAATACGCCTTACTTTTTACTAGCACAGTATTTGTACTCATTCAGTAGGGCCAGCTTTTTTTATGACAGGTGAGCAAGCTAATGCACATTGCCTCCATCTTCACCCTCAGTAAAGATATGCAAAGAAATTGTTTCCTTGGATTGCAATTTTTGTTTTATCCTTTTTAAAAACATTTTGGAAGTCTTGTAGCCAGCATGCGTAGTTCAGTTTTTGCAGTAGTGAAGGAGTTGTGCTATATAGTTACTAGCCTGAAGTAAGGATGATGTGTAGCCATGCTATCCCAGCACAAGCTGCAAGAAACACTGTCAGCAACATCAGAGCTCCCCGTTTTCCTAGGGGAACCTTGCAACCTGTTTTAGGATGGAGTTATGGTTTGAGAAACCCACAACAATTTGTTGTTGTTTAGACAATGATTCCATTACTCGGGAAGGGGAATCGGGGGGAAAAAACAAGGAAACCCAAGGGCTGAAATACAAACAGATTTAATAGAATAAGGCTAGATAATTAACATTAATAACACTAAAGAACCAATATTGATCCCAATACCAATGTAAAATATACAAGGATTATACTCAGCCCATTCCATCAGGGGGCTACAAATGTGGGACACTGTGAGCACTGTGGCTTCAGGAGGAAGGGAAGGGCTCTGGCAGTGCGGCAAGGAGTTCTCGGGATCACAGCCATCAAGGAAAAAGAGAACTTCTCAGCAAGCTTTCTAATTTATACTGAATGTGATGTTCATGGTATAAAACAATCCTGTTGGCCAGCTTGGGTCAAGTGCCTAGGTCTTGCTCCTCCTCATCCCCGCGCCTGGCTAACTCGAAAGCACTGAGACCTTGAAACCCACATACCATAGGTGGCTATGAAGTAAATATTTTCACAAATTCAGACACTAGAGTCTTCCAAAAGTGCTGTTTTCCCAAGCATTAGAATAGAAATCAGTCCTGTGTCCCTTTGAAGATGGGTCTTTGAATGAGGACAACCATTCTATATGAGCATGAGAGCTTCCATTGTACTCATCTGTTTTATTCAAACACCAAAAGAAACTTTCCTGCTGCTTGTGTCTCAGTGTTGAGATGTACTCAAGTATGCTATTTTAATAGTGCTAAGCTGCTTGCAAGTGTATCTCAGAGACAAGGACAGTGAAGATACTCTGAAGGGGACCTTGAGGTTTTAAAAAGTAATTTGTATGAGTGTTACATACAGATTAAGAGTCAAAGCTTGATCAAATGAACACAGCTACAAAAAAACCTTCAGTACTTTGCTCCTGTGCGTGCTATATCCCTGCCACCGGCCCTGATCCAGCCTAGGTTGTGGTGGTGCAGATGGATTTATTGTTGGAGTCCATGAATCAGCTGAAGTGAGCAAAGAGTGTACGCTGTCTTTGCATATTTTCAGATTCAGTTTTTGCCCTGCCCGTGGATATTGCAAGCAACTACTTAGGTCCTTTCTAGCAGTGGGATTTGGACAGTTTGGCTAGAGTGTTAAGGACAAGATTTCCCTTATGGTGATGAGGTGCTGAGGTCTTGCAGACACACACAATCCTTCTTGCATTCTTCCAGGTGTCTTTTGGAGGCATCAGCTACTGCTTCTAACTGAGGATCTCACAGTTTGACTTTCTCCAGCTGAATGATCCTGTCCATCTCTGGAATTAGAGAATCAGAGATGCTGGAAAATGCATCACCAGACATGTTAGTGGGGAAGTAAAGTTATGGAGTTCACTCCTGAAGTGGATGCTGACAGTAGATCTGTCAGATAGGTCGTCTTACTCAGGATTTCATTGAGCATCCCATAAGCTGATCTGTGAAATTCTGGCAGGTGTCACAGCTATGCTACCATAGTCATGTGCTGGTCAAGCGGAAGGGTTGAAAGTCTGGTCCGTTGTGATTGACTGCTGTTATATCTGGCAGATGTTACTTGTTCCATTAAAAAGAAAGTGTTTTTTTTGTTTTTGTTTTGTTTTGTTTTTCCCTCCCTCTTAGGTGGAACGTATTGGGTATTCAAGGAGCCTTACTTAGCCTCTTTGTGGAGCCAATTTACTTCTCTAGCATCATCTTGGGGAGTTTATATCATGGGGATCATCTATCCAGAGCCGTATACCAGAGGATAGCAGAGATAGAAGATCTACCACCTCTTTATACACTCAACAGACCTTTACTTAGTGGCAAGTATCTAATGGAGAAGGCCGTGCCGGTAACTAAGTCTGTTCCAGTAGCAATGTGATTTTGCAGTTCTCAGAACCTGGCAAATTATGTACTGTGAGTAAACTGCTTTCTGCTTGCAAGAAGGAAATTATTGTCTAACATAGATACTCCGTCAGAAATACCATAGCAAGGACCCTTCATGAGTTAAAAGATGAAAAGAACTGGCGTATGAACCTTTGCATGCAGTTCCACATGATTGCTGTCTGGAGCATGCCCTAGCAATATGTGAGGCAAGTTGAAGGCCCCAGCGTAGCGAAATCTCGTCCCACCCATGAAACAGCGTGTTAGCTCTCACTGTCACTTCTCTTGCCATTGCAGATATTTGTTGAACAGCCACGTCATTAAATCAGTATGCCAACATAGGCACATTTGGTTCACAATTTCTAGATCAATAACCAACTAAAAATGGATGGAGAGAACATCTCAGCTGCCACTGGTTGTATTTTCTTTTTGTCATCAATCTCTGTTGGATGCAGCATTGGCTTTAATTAGCGTGGCAGCCAACTTGTTTGCATGACCTAATAATCATAATATTTTAATTTCCACTTTGTAGGTTAATGCACAACTGCTGCATTCAGAGCCTGGTGGCACATTCTTTGGGAATATTTTTAATAGAGTGTTAAATATATCTGACAGACAGCAATATGGCAAGCCCCAGCTGGTGTAGTTAGCAGTTGTCTTCTGCAGTTGCTGTTTAACATTTAAGTACCGTTCTTTGGCTTTGCGCTGATCCTAGCTTCTAGTGGGGCAGGAATGACGGTCTTTGAATTAACAGGTCATCATTTCTAATTGAGCTGTGACTTTCAAAGAAAGGTTCTGAACTGTCTTAAATTTTAAAACTGCTAGTTACAGTAATGCTGTGAAAGCTTTAAAACTGAAATCTCATATGCTCCCTCTCATTGTGTGCATTGCTTTGTTCTGTAGAGCTTGGCTTTTGGCATGTGTCTGTTTATTTTCCAGGAAAAAACAATCTGAGTATTTTAAAGCATGTTTAAAGCTTGACATGAATTTTTAAGTTAGATTTAGGGAGGAAGTGGGGAAAAGAGCCTATTGAACAACCAATATTTTAAATAAGAAAGGTAATTAATAAGGATTCTCTGAACTAGGACATGTTAAAATGTTGACTAACGTATTTTTCCTTACATTAGCAAATAGGTATTAGTTACTGCACTCATAGTACCAAATATTAAAGTGTTGTATGGGGGTTGTAGCTGATGTATGGACTGTTTCTTACTGATTTGGGGGAATTTTTGTCAATTCTTCAAAGCAGCAGATTTGGGGTGGGATAGGAGGAGTTTTTGTTATCCTTTTCATACGATATAATAGTACCTTGTCATCTTAAAAATAATCTTTCTGCAATAATGATATCATCTTTTTGAATGAAATAATACCATCTATTTAAACAGTTCAGCCAGGACTTACTGAGCAGTAGAGGGAGTTCAGAAATGTTCTCAGCTCTTGAGTTTTCATGAAAATGCATATTTCAGAAATGTACGGAAGACTTGTTTGGGAGGTTGGGCAGAGAAGTATGCTGATTGATTTTCTTCTACTTGTTCAGTCTTGAAAGCTAGTCTTCTGACCCATGCTGTTGGATTCAGCTGGGGCATTTGTGTAGCTACCCATCTCCTCTTTGATTCACACATTTTACGGTGTATTCTTGTCTGGAATAAGCACTGCAGAAATAGCTGTCCCCAATTCTATGTTCCTCCTGGTACCATGCACACAACTCTGTGATTGTGACTACCAGAGGGATGAACTGAAAGAGAAATAGCTGTCTTTCCCCACTGTCTCAACTGTTTAGCTGAGAAAGTACTGTAAAAAATGGGGTTTTTCCTCTCATAAAACAAGTTTTATCTCTGCAGGGACGATTGCATTAAGTGAAAGTCAGACTGAGTTATTGTTATCTACTGCTAAAAATTCTTTCCATCATCTGTCTTTCCTTGTAAATTTTCTACTTATACCTCCTTTTGCCAGCAAGTTAAATGTGAACATGCATATCAGAGTAGCTGATTTTCGGCTAGGGGATGCAGGAAACCCATACGTTGGTAGAAAACTCCTTCCCCATGCTGACTCTTGGAAGCATTGGTTGCAGGACCCAGCCTTTCAGGATGCCTTTATTACCACAGCACTCGGAGCACGCCAGCTCTCCCTGAGAACTGGGCAGCTCACTTGAAGAGAAGACAGGTTTGAATCTTGTGTCTTTCTAGAGTAATCTGAAAAGGGATCTCAGTCAAATAGAATGAGGATGATTGCATAAACCAGCCAATAACAAAGTGCCCATCTGCAGGGTAATCTGCACAGACTTTTTGGAGCCATTATGGGAGGCAGGCATGAAGATTTTAACCCAGGGTGGAAGTAGGGTGGCAGAGCTCAACAGATCAGAGAATCGGCCCTTGAAAATCCTTGGGAGCAGAAGTCATTAAATATAAGAGAGCCCATTATATATAAATGACAAGTTCTTCATCTCTGGAGGCAACTAGTGTAAACCCAGTTTCATCACAAGCTCTTCTTCACTGGAGGCAACTGGTGTGAACCAAATTTCATCAAGTATCTGTCCTGTTCCTGTTGCTGGTAGGTGTGCTCAGATGCTCCTGCCCTGAGGACCTGGGCTAATGGTATCCACTGGGTTTGTGACCACAAAGCAGACAGCAGGCTGGTCCTTGATCTGTTCTCTTGTCCATCACGGCTACTCAGCCGTCTCCGAACCCTGCAGTAGCCTCTGCGTTTGTGGACAATGCCTTTTTTTTTAGCTGTGATTATAATATTAAACAGGCAAAGTTTTCCCTGTTTTGATGTCCAGTCAGTTGATAGTTTCTTATGATTTAGTTTCTCTAGAGTTTCCTGGTTTTTATACCAGAGTATTGCCAGAAATTGCATTGGTGGTGGTTTTGACCTTGTGGTGCTGCTGATGGCTATTTCTTATTTTGGTTCTTGGATGAAACATCCTGGAGCAGTGTCACATCTGCTGATTATCTTGTCACCAGCGTAAGAACTGTCTTAGGTAAGACCAAGATCTTAAGGTATGATCCGTCTAACCCAGTACTCTTTCCAACAGGTAGTTAGGCAGTGAAAAGTAGAAGGAAACAGTAATTGCATGGAGACCTTTCCATGTAAGGATCATCCCTTCCATTTTACAGTCACATATTTGAGCTAGTGAGCACCTGATAGTCAAGATAAGGCAGCAGTACTGATTTATATGGTGGCATCATGATATTCTGTTCAGTTCCATGGTCCTTCAATAAAAATTCCAAACAGTCATTTTGTTTCCTTTGATTGCTCTTGATCATTGACATGACCTTTTGGTAAAACTGAATATTAGAAACTAAAACTCCTTCCTGAATTCTAATATCCAGCTCTAGGTCCAGCACTCATTATGCAAAATTGTTTTGTTTTTCCTCATATGTAGTACCTAATATTTATCTGTCAGGAATTTGATCTGCCTTTTTCTTGCCCGGTCCCCAATGTTGTGAGCTTTCTTTTCTGCTACTCTGAAATTACTTCTCTTATTTACCTGCTTAAATAATTTAGTATCGTCAACAATGTTACTCGCTTCGTTTTTTTCCCCACATACACACTTTCCAGGTCTGCACAGAGCTTGAGGCTCTTCAGCTGTTGGCTCTTTCCAACAGAGCGTCTTTACCCAGGTTTCCTTAAGTCTGTTTTTAAGGTAGACATTGAGCGTGCAGGCCCTCTACTCCCCGGGCTCTCTAAGAATTAGTTTTTTACACTGGCCACTTCCAGTGTTCAGTTACTAAAGCAGTTTTTTGTTGGCTCGTTCCCAGTATTGCTGCGTTTACACCTGTGCCCAGCAGTGTGGCATCGTAGTTAGAATCATGGAATCGTCTAGGTTGGAAGGGACCTTTAAGATCACCGATTCCAACCATTAACCTCACACTGCCAAAACCACCACTAAACCATGGCCCTAAGCACCACATATGCGCATCTTTTAAATGCCTCCCAGGATGGTGATTCAGCCACATCTCTGGGCAGCCTGTTCCAATGTTTGACAACCCTTTCTGTGAATGAGCTTTGCCTAATAGCCAATCTGAACCTCCCCTGGTGCAACTTGAGGCCTTTTCTTCTTGTCCTATCACTTGTTACTTGGGAGAAGAGACTGACCTCCATCTCTCTACACCCTCCTTTCAGGGAGTTGGAGAGAGCGAGAAGGTCTCCCCTTGGCCTCCTTTTTTCCAGACTGAACACCCCCAGCTCCCTCAGCCTCTCCTCATAAGACTTGTGCTCCAGACCCCTCACCAGCTTCTTCTCTGGATTCATTCCAGAATCTCACTGTCTCTCCTGTAGTGAAGGACCAAAACTGGACACAGTACTCAAGATAAGACCTCACTACTTGCGTGTACTTGTGGGGTGTACTCACCCCACTGCTGAGTACAGGGGGACAATCACTTCCCTACTCCTGCTGGACACACTATTCCTGATACAGGCCAGGATGCCTGTATCAGGCCTTCTTGGCCACCTGGGCATGCTGCTGGCTCATATTCAGCCTGCAGCCTTCCTGGTGGACATGTCATGTTTATTGACTGGTAAATAAACACGGCGCACTCTGGAACACCGCTGAACTTCTTAAAAATTGGAGTTGCCTTGGCCAGCTTTCATCCTGAAGAACTTGCATGGTTTCTGATGAGTGGTTATGTACTATGACTCCTGTTCCTGCTGCCTCTTCTTTAGTTTCCTCGAAGGTAGTTGAATATTTGTCTGGGTCCCATAATTGGTATTTCCTTACTTCATACACATCCTGGAACTATTTTTACTGGCACCTCAATTTGAGGTGGCTCCTCTGGCATGTTGCCTGTGAGGAGGAGCTCCAGCCTGGGAACCCACCCACCCTTTTCACAAAACATACATTTTTCTTTTGTGCACAAGAAGACTTCAATCACCATGGCAAGAGTGGTTATTTTAAATGTTCATGCCTCAGCACTCCTCTGACTGCTGTCTACATTTGCATTTATTTATTTTTTTAACAAAAATTAATCCTTCAGCAAAATCTTTGCTGATTTTTTTGGCTGTTTCCTTGGTACCTTTAATCCTCCTGATCACACTGATGTTTTTCATCTCTCTGTCTCCTTTTTAATGAAGCTTTTTTGAGTTCTGTCCTCAACGAACTTTCAAACAGCATTAGCACGAAGAGCTGTGACCTTTGCTTTTGCTTATTATAGCCCATTATAATAATATTCAACACTAAGTTCTGAGCGATGTTTGCTAAATAACAGTTATATCATTTTTCAAAGGAGAATAACATATTTTACTTTCTCTCCTAGCTTTCTCTCCCATTACTAGTTTGAGCTTGTTGTGCTATGTTCCTGTCTAGATTTTGAGGGGGGAGATATGATCCACCTTAAGTGTTATCAGACACTTTGCTTTTCAGATCACCTTTATTCCCTGCCCGTCCTACCTGTGATCCACCTTGAGGGACTCCTTTGCCATCTCTCCAGGGTTCACGCAGATAATTAAGCAGCTGAATAGGATGTTGTTATTTAAGATATTTGAAATTCTGAGTCTGGGGGGTTTTCTATTTGTTTAGTTCATCAAAATAACCTAAGAAATGCAATTGTGTGATTGCATTCGTCTGTTTCACATAAGCTTCACAAAAGCAGCCTGAATTTATGTGCTTTTGGAGACTCAGAGTTGGGATGTGTTTTCTGTGCACCCCAAATTTACAATTTATTAGGTGTTTAGGTGCAAGCTTCATGTTGTATGACTTGGGGAGCAGCAGTGTTTGCTCTGAAGTATTTGGACTTCATTGCGCACGATCAGCTCCAGGTTTCAGAAGGTCTGGTGCATATGTTCATTGCCAGCCACTCCGAAGGATCGTAGAAGTTGTGATGAGGACTTTTTGACTCTCATCATAAAGCCCCGTTCTTGCTGGGTATCCGTCAGGTATTGTTTGCAGGATATTCCTGGTGATGCCTGCCACTGTCCACCCTGTACCTCGCAGAATAACAGAATCGTCATGGTTGGAAAGGACTTCCGACATCACTGAGTCCAACCATACACACACAGAAAAAAACCCTACAATCTCGGTCGCTAGAGCATGCCCTGAGTAAAATACCTGGTGGTGGTGCTGTAGAGGCTGGTCTTGCTTCCTCGCAGTCCCCGAGTGGTCCTGGCCCAGGACCTCCTGGCTTTTCTGTGGCTCTGGGGCAGTGTGGGTGAAGTCAGGGCAGCAGCAAAAGTCCCAATGAAGATGGAATTCAAACGCACGCATGCAGACCACAATGGATTAGCAGTCCATCGCCTTCACCACTTGGCCACCTTGTCCTGCCCTGTCTCTCTTTGTCCACCCTCCCAAGCTACTCAGTGTGTGGATCCCACACCCCTGCTCACCAGTGTACAAATGGGTGGATGTAGATCCTGCAGATGAGGTAGGTACCTCTATTGTATTTCAGCTCCTGAACGCATCTTTCCTAAATCTCCTAAAAAAAAAAAAAAGCTTGGGTGCCTGAGGTTGGCTTAACTTTGTTGATTAGACTCTGTTTCAAGTATCAGCAAGAAATGCATCCTGCTGCAATGCTTATGCTGGTGAGGGGTCTGGAGCACAAGTCTTATGAGAAGAGGCTGAGGGAGCTGGGGGTGTTCGGCCTGGAAAAAAGGAGGCTGAGGGGAGACCTTCTCGCTCTCTCCAACTCCCTGAAAGGAGGGTGTAGAGAGATGGAGGTCAGTCTCTTCTCCCAAGTTGTCAAACATTGGAACAGGCTGCCCAGAGATGTGGCTGAATCACCATCCTGGGAGGCATTTAAAAGATGCGCATATGTGGTGCTTAGGGCCATGGTTTAGTGGTGGTTTTGGCAGTGTGAGGTTAATGGTTGGAATCGGTGATCTTAAAGGTCCCTTCCAACCTAGACGATTCCATGATTCTAACTACGATGCCACACTGCTGGGCACAGGTGTAAACGCAGCAATATTGGGAACGAGCCAACAAAAAACTGCTTTAGTAACTGAACACTGGAAGTGTCACTGTCCCGGGAGGTATTTAAAAGATGGGTAGACACAGTGCTTAGAGATACGGTTTGGTGATGGTTTTTGTCAGTGTTGGGTTGATGATTGGACTAGACGATCTGAAAGGTCACTTCTAACCTAGACAATTATACGATTCTCTGTTCAGTTTATACAAATTCATTAGATTTTATAAGGCGTGGGACCTAGCTTGAAGTAGATTTGAAATAGGCTCTCGCTGAGAGTTGCATTAAAGTAAATTGGGATCTTTACATATTAGAAAGAAAAAAAAAATCCCCTCTTCATTTGTTCTCTCCTGGTGAGACAACTGAGACATCTTAAAGGTAGAGTTTTACCGCCCCTGGAATGTCTGCAGGATCAAAAACGATGTGCTCCTTACCTTTTCCGTGGCACACACAACCCAAACTTGTGGCCCTGGCTGCTCTTGAGAGCACCAAGTGCTGTCTTGTTGCACATGCAGGAGAAGAATTGCACATGGATGGCAGTGGTTGCCATGATCTCCAGCGTGGTGCTGCAGTCATTATATACAGTGCATCTCTGCAACATTGGGGTGCCATGGGGGAATAAATCCTGCCGTAGGCATCCCGGGCAAGCAGCTGGCCTTGCTTCACACTTGGATTAGACTTTCGGTAGCTTTGCTTCTCCGTCAGTAGAGATGAAGCCCTGTTTCACAGGTGTCACACAATTTAACATCAGAGCAGAATGATCCGCATCCTCTCTTGAGTCATGCAGTTCAGCATTTCTGGGCACTGTAAGTAGCAACAGACATGTCGAGTGGGGAGGCAGCTGAAGCACAGCCGAATTTATGCTGAAAGACTCTGCCAGCTTTGGAGCTTTGGCTTTCTGTGGAGGACGCCAAGGATGGGGCTCATGTGAGCATCAGTGCTGCTGCCTGTGCGAGTCGTGCCCTGGCATAGTCTGTAAGAAGGAGGAGATAGGTTGGTAGCTTTCAATGAAATATGCTTGACAGCTACTGAAGTATAGGCAAGGCATTCTGTCTTCTCATACCGCTGCTCTGACTTAACTCCATTTTTATGAGGGAAAGTGAAAAAACGCATTTTAGGCACTTCTAAATAAGCACAATCTATCTGAAAGAGACTGCAGTCCAAAGTTTTAGGTTAATTCCGTGTGTTGAAAGATGACCGTGGTTCATGGTTTCACATCTGTTTTGGCATGAGGTAAGCAACACGCACCTACATTTTTACAACAGAGTGAAAAGGAATTCATTGGAGAGTTATAACTGTCAAAACCTGACAGTATCTGCTCTTTCCTCCACTTGGGTCATCCTGCAACTATGTGGGCTCTTAGAGCAGCACAAAAAAAAGAGAAACTTTTTTTCCACTTCATAATTATTTGCAGTTTAATAATTAGCTCATTGGTTTGCCCTATAAGCAAGACTAGATCCTCCCGAGATGGATGTGGCAAGGCGCTCATGTTACTGTCCCCACGGACCCTGACCACAGACCTCTCCGTGATCCCCTCCACTGAAGAGGCTGGTTCCTCACAGCTCCAACGATGCACACTTGCCCTGCTAGGAAGGAGAGAAGGAGAGAACACTTTAGCCAGGATGAGAATGAGGTGTTGTGGTGGTGCAACCCCACTCCACCTTAGGCCCCTCAGTGCTTGGCATGATTTCCCCCGGCCTGGGCCACGTAGCAGCCTCACCTAAGTGGGGCATGAATTGCGAAAGGCAACAGACCAGAACATTATGGCAACCCCTTAACACGCCTGGCTCCTGCATCGCCTATCGCTTGGAAATGGTGATCAGTCACCCCCTGACAGTACCTGGATCGTGGTGCCAGAACTTCAAGATCTAGCAAGTTCTGGGCCTGTGCAACTGGTGGAAAGTACCAGAATATCCCATTGTCTGAGTTGGGCCAGAAAAATACCTGATGAAGGTCAATTATCCCAGACCCTACAAATAGCAGCTCTAGTGAGACCCTTAAAGCTCTCCTGGATCGTGGCAGGCTGTGACCAGAATCTTCCCTGAGTTGGGAGCTGCTCAGGCAGACACCTTGAGGCTTGAAGGACCAGGGTGAGTCAACCTTCTCAAGGCTCAATTATCCCCGATCGAGGAATGCTGATGCATTGCGAGTGTTTACTTTAAACGTGAGAAGAGGGAAACTTTAACGATAGGTTGGTGTCTGTCACCCACCTCCCTACCCATCTATGTGTCTGAATATATGCATTAGCCTTCACGAGTGTGGGTGTCTATATATGTTATCGGATCCAAATATTTCTCTGTGTGTGTAGTCAAAAAGGGCACCCATCAGCCCTCTGGAGTTGCAAAGGGACTTTGGTCCCAGCAGCTACGGATTCAGGTGGTGCGTGTGCAGCTCCTTGAATGGTGTGTTTGTGTGTTTTGTGTTTACAAATATGTACATACACATATTTTGATTTAGTAAGTTGTCTAGTAAGTTAGTGTGAGTCTTGTAATTCTTGAATCTGCAACTAAGTCGCTGTTTTAATTATAATATATTCTAATGAATCGCCTTGTTAATTCTCGAATTGGTTAGTGATTAAGTGCTGCTAAAATTCAACCTTTTGTTCTGCCTCCAACCATTAATAAGTCTTAAATTGTTGCTGAATCATAACTGTGTCAAATATTTTAATCTGCAATGGATGTGCATGGTGATATCTTGGAGCTGGTGAAAAATCTGCGGGAGAATAGCCTTGGAATTAAAGATCCGCTTGTAAGACTGCTTAGCGGTGTGATTTCAGTAGCTCTACCGTATCGCCTGCTCTCCAGTAAAAATAAAAATCAGAAGTTAGTATTTACTATAGCCATTAAACACTGCTTTTCTTTCAGGTATCAGCAATGCAGAAGCCCGTCAACCAGGGAAAGCACCGAACTTCAGTGTGAACTGGACGGTAGGAGACACTGGTCTTGAAGTAATTAATGCTACAACCGGCAAGGATGAAATGGGTCGTGCATCTCGCCTGTGTAAGCATGCTTTTTACAGCCGCTGGATGCGTATTCATGCAAAGGTATATCTTCCAGAGTGCTAGCTTTTCCAGTTCTTAATTTCCAATTAAATACCTGTGCATGCTGATTTCTTTATTCGGAAGACCCTTTCTGATCCTATTTTAAGATGAGCCTGATGTTAACTACTGCTCCATGTAGTAATGGAAAAGAGCTATGCATTTGTTTAGCTTATTCTTTAATTTGATGATGACTGGTCCAAAATGAATGCTGGGTTCGAATAATCCTTGGTTTATAGCTAAGTAAATAGAGAGTGCTATCTCCTTTGAGCTTGCCTTCTCACTTTAATTTATTTCACAGGATTGCCTAGGTTGGAAGGGACCTTTAAGATCATCTAGTCCAACCTTACAAAAAACAAAACAAAACCCAAAAAAACCCCAAAAAAACCACCCCACACCAAAACCCAAACAAAACACACACTCCAACACTAAACCATATTCCCGAGCACCATGT
>JAOXNO010000078.1:22387170-22401026 GCA_028565335.1 Limnodromus scolopaceus | reverse complement strand
TCTTTGTTGCCCTTCGCTGGCCTCTTTCCAGTAGCTCCCTGTCCCTCTTGAACTGGGGAGCCCAGAACTGGACGCAGTATATTCCAGTTGTGGCCTCACCAGTGCAGAGCAGAGGGGGACAATGACTTCCCTCGACCTACTGGCCACACTCTTCCCTACGCAGCCCAGGATTCCGTTGGCCTTCCTGGCCACAAGAGCACACTGTTGTGTGCTGTGGCTGACCTTTCCGTGGGGAGCCGTGAGTCTCCCAGGCAGGCTGGGGGGCCGAGCGCTCCTGTCTGAAAAGCATGGGCTGGGTGGGTGGGAGCTGGGACAGTCCTGCACAGGGACTCGCAAGGCCGCTCTGGAAACTGCTTCAGTTCTTTTAATTATTTGGGTTTTCCTTATTTTTGATTGAATATGAGTGTTTGTCTCAGGATCTTCAAAGGACTTAAAGAGTAACAACTTTAATACTCATGAATACTTGAAATCTAATTTAAGGTGTTTTTCTCCAGGTGAGAGTCTAACTAGAATAAAGTTTGTAGGGTAGTAAAGTAGATAATTTTAAATACAGATGTTTGAAATATATATGTTCTGCGGGATTGTTTTAAGGAAATTTGGGCCTAAAAGTTAACACTTGAAAACCGGTTACGGCTGTACTCAGGAACTGGTAATAACTATAGGTTATTTCTTACTGCTTTTATGTGAAGTGTACGGTGTGTTGGAGTTTGTTAGCAACTGTTCTCCCCCAGCGCCGTGGATGTCCACGTAGCTCTCGTGCTTGCTGCGTCTCCTTCCCCTTTGTAGCTGGTGGGGGTACTCGTGGCTCTGCGTACTTGGCAGCACCCAGCGGCGGGGTTTCTGTACAGGCGGCCGTTTCGATCCCATCTTCGAGAAATCTTTTCGTGACTGGTTACTGCATGGGAAACTCAGGAGTAGATTTTTGTGTGCTATTACTCTGTACATCCTCTAAATCTAAAATAACTTGCAGCTGAAAGTCTAAGGATCTCGGAGCCAGTGTTGCATTTCATCAGTCCAGTTCTGTGATATCCAAGAGTGCCGTCTGCCCAAGGGAAAAAACCAAATTTCATTCCGCTCCCTCAGTGACAACATGCATGAAACAGAGCTGCTTGTTCAGAGTGGTTGGTAGCACGAAGCAGAACGTGTATGTCTCGTGGAAGAGTAGCCTTTTGAAACCAGGCTGTCTCTTTAAAAGAAAATGACCAACCAGGAACTGAGAATCAGTTTTAAGAATTGCTCAGACGTGGTCACCACATAATTGAGATTTCTTTTAAAAAATATCAATGATTTTCTAAATAGCTAAAATTGT
This sequence comes from Limnodromus scolopaceus, assembly GCA_028565335.1. Taxonomy (NCBI): domain Eukaryota; kingdom Metazoa; phylum Chordata; class Aves; order Charadriiformes; family Scolopacidae; genus Limnodromus; species Limnodromus scolopaceus. The sequence goes on along the minus strand of JAOXNO010000078.1, from coordinate 22,399,717 downwards.
TCTTGCCATTTCTTAAATTAAGCTTTAATGCTTGGAAGAGTCATGGCTGCAGAGAAGCTGCACTTTGAATTCTTTGCATTTTTATCATTATAAATTATCCACTGTGAAAATTATCCCAAAGTTTACTGAAAAGGAGGAAGAACTGCAATTCAGGTATACAGAAGAAAAATGTCTACTGTTATTTAAAACCTAAAACCCCACAGAAATAAAATGTATAAAATACAATTATCCTGTCTCAGAATCGCCATGTGTTTTTTATTTTTATTTTTTCTAAAAGCAAGTGATTTCAGTTGAGTTTAAAAGATTGCATCTTCCCTTGGCACGCTCCTATTGGAGAGGAGTTGACGTTTGTCCCAGGGTTACCTAGAGCTAACAGAGGCAGAGGTTCTGACAGGGACACGAGGTGGGTTTTGGAAGGGACCCCAGGCTCAGAACTGAGGGGCTGATGCAGGGGGACGTCCCCACTGCACCCCAGTATGGTGGCCTGGGTTTGGTCCCTGTCCTGCTGGTGGCTCCGAGGAGGCCACTGTTGGCTCAGTCTGATGTGCTGTTGCTGAGTCAGCATGTGACTGAAGCAGGAGGAGGACACAGGAATCGAAATTGCTTCTTGCTCAAGTTCCTAAAGCAGAAATGATGGCGTGGGGTGGGATTTCTGCTCCCTCCCGCTCTCCTCTGGAGAGGCCTTTGGGCAGGAGACGGAGAGCATGGGCCAAACAAATTGTCCACTTGGCAGCAGGAGCTTTCCAGCCACCGCCTTTCCCAGACGTGTCCCAGCACAGGCGGGCCCCAGCTGTGTGTAAATCTGAGGCTTTTAGGGTGCGTTGGCCTTGCTGCTGCCCCTTTATGGGAGCAACTGGTCCGGAGTATTTGCAACAATTCTGGATTGACCTCCAAAGAAGAAGGCTGGTGGGTCTGTGGCAGGCAGGTTGGATGTTCACGACCACAGGATGTGTGGTGTTTCATCACTAGGCAGATGTTTGTCCCTAAAACACCCCCGGGTGGATACAACTTTGGTCCAGTTTTCCCTGAGTGTATCATCTGCTAGCATCACATGCCTAAGCTGTTAGAGAGCTTCTGATAAAACTTCTTCTTTCGCTGTTTCTGTTGAGCTGGTTGTGGTAGGAACAACGCAAGCTGATGGGGGCTGCAGAAAAATGAGCTGTGGCTGAAGCCCTGGACCTGTCAGAGCTCGTGGTGAGCAGGTAGAATCTGAGTTTCTCCTTGGATCACGTCAACGTACGGTGTTTTTCAGAACTTTTGCAGCTGAAGGGCTGCCCCGCTGATGGCTAAAAAATGGGCTGGTAATTGTGCCGACATCATGTGCACGTGCAGGAATGAGTTTTATGAGTAGCCATGTTTTGTTTCCTTCAATCATTCCAGAAAAGAGGAATTAAGAGCCGTGTTTTCTGTCAGTACCGAGGGCAGCCAGCCTCAGCAGGTATAATGACTTAAAGAATTTATGTTCTCGGGTGGGAAAGATTCACAGTCAAGGCCACTGCAGTGTTTTTTATGTTTTAATATCTTCGTCGTTATCATAAGACAATATCTTATTTGTCGTAATTCGGCTGAGGCGCCTTTTAACAAATTTAAGATCAAATGTGTACGTGAATATATATTTATACATATTTATATATATTGCTGTATATTATTTGCATTGAGCAGTTATTCTTCCCCAAACTTTCGCTGTGACAGTGTGACTACATTATCTTTTATCTACCGGCGTAAGGATATTAAAGAACACTCTCAGATACTGTCCTTAGCACTTATTTTCTCCATTCATAATCACAATTTTGAAGACAAAAAACCTTGTTTTACCTCTGGTTTGTTGCTTTCCTTTACAGCACCGTTGTTCCTATCCCAGCGTCACCACTGAAGCACAACCTATCAGTTGATTATTCTAAGTAATGACTGTTTTGCATACTACCTTGCTTTGTTTAATGTTTGTACAGAGATTTGAAAATATAAAGAGCTATATCATTGCTAAGTTTCATCATGGTTTTTGTCTATTGATATTAGTAGTGGCACCAAAAAAAATACGTGAAACGTCACAAAATACTTTGCACGTCCTTAAAATGGTGGGTTTGGTTACATCCTGAAGAGCTCGTGAGGAAGTAAGCTGAGGGTGTGTTTCTGGAGCTGCCAACTTGATCTCTGAAATGGCAGCTTTTGCAAAGAGGGAGGGAGGGAGGGAGGGAGGGAGGGAGGGATTGCACGCTTTGGAAACGCAGGGCACTGCCTCACAGAGGAACGGGGAGCGCCCAGGGTTCGTGGGTGCCTGTGGCTGGCAACGGGAAGATCTGGAGGTGGGAGCTGCCCTCCGTGCCTATGGGACACTGACCCACTGCCTGGGCACGGTGGGGAGGCCGGAGAGCGGTGTTGCTGCCAGCCAGAGCGCGGGAGAGGGGGGGGCAAAAGCATACGTGACGGGTCTGCGGGGTCCTGTGTTAGACACGTGGGGTGCGGGGGGGCTGCACATCTGCTGCTGCTTTTGGAAAACGGTGCTTTGCAGTCGCTTACTCAAATCCCAAGTGGATGTGTCCCTGATTTCTAGGGACTTGTAGGTGCTTGCCAGGGTTTTCATCTGAGCACGCGTACTCCGTTGGGTTTGGATCCCGCACGCGGTCACAGCTTTGAGCCCCGCTGCTGGGTGAGCTGATGGGGTGCCAGCACTGCCACCACCTGGGGTGGGAACCCAGCTCCCCAGCACTGGGGACAGCAAAATCCCAACCATCTGTTGCTCAGTTTTAGTTGGCACCTGTCCTGGCAAAGCAGGAGAGTCTGATCCTAAATGTGCTGCTCTTGCATTCTGCTCAAGGGACATCTCTGCGGCAGCATCCAGAAACTGCCATCATCAGAGCCCTGGGACATTTCCCTGGCTAACATGCCCCAGTAGAGGAGTGAAAGCTCCTGTCGTCCACTCAGTTGACCAGCCACATAAATGTCCTCTCAGATCAGGGTCTGCAGTGACGGCTGGGGCAGGGCAGGGACCCCCTAAACCCTCTGCATGCAGCATGGCCTCCAGAAGCAGATGCGAAGCTCATGGGCCTGTGCCAACCTCATGAAATACAACCAGGCCAAGACCTGGCTTGTGGCAATCCCAAGCACAAATACAGGTTGGGTGGAGAATGGCTGGAGAGCAGCCCTGAGGAGAAGGACTTGGGAGTGCTCGTGGATGAGAAGCTCAACATGAGCCGGCAATGTGCACTGGCAGCCCAGAGAGCCAACCGTGTCCTGGGCTGCATCAAAAGAAGTGTGGCCAGCAGGTCATGGGAGGTGATTCTGCCCCTCTGCTTCACTCTGGTGAGACCCCACCTGGAGTACTGCGTCCAGCTCTGGAGTCCTCAGCACTCCATGCCCCAGGAAGGGCATGGACCTGTTGGAACAGGTCCAGAGGAGGGCCATGAAGATGATGGGACCGCTGGAACACCTCTCCTGTGAAGACAAACTGAGAGAGTTGGGGTTGCTCAGCCTGGAGAAGGCTCTGGGGAGACCTCTCATAGCAGCCTACAGAAAGCTGGAGAGGGACTTTTTACAAGGGCATGTAGTGATACGATGAGAAGTAATGGCTTCAAACTAAAAGAGGGTAGATTTAGATTAGATATCAGGAAGAAATTCTTTACTGTGAGACACTGGAACAGGTTGCCCAGGGAATCTGTAGATGCCCCATCCCTGGAGGGGTTCAAGGCCAGGCTGGATGGGGCTTTGAGCAACCTGGTCTGGTGGGAGGTGTCCCTGCATGGAGGAAATTAATTCTAAAAAGGAGGAAGGTCCATATCAGTTCAGCTACACAATGATCTTGTTGTGGGACTGATGTGAATGGTGGCCTTCAGGCTGGTATTTGTTCCTGCCTGACTTATCAGCTCAACTGCCGGTTGGGAGAAGGAACAAGATGGGATGCACATGGGTGATGCATCATTTTTGGAAATACCCCTTGTAAGCTCTGTCATCTTCCTCATGAACAGCAGGGAAAGCAAAGACCAAGCATGTGCAAAAGAAAACTCCATCAGCATGAAAATGGTTTCTGAGATGATGGCTTGGTGGGTACTGTAACCAACTGTGTGCTATCAGCACCAGGATAACCACAAATTGGATTGGTTGGAGGGGGAAACAATGGGACTGGCAGAGGCAGAGCAGAACTCTGCTCTCAGCAGTTGCTCCAAGGCACGGCTTGTTTCTGTTTCACCAAGAAAGGCAGTAGCTTTGTGGATGAAGGACATGAATTTTGAGCACCTTTGCCCATTGTCAGCATTTGAGCTGCTGTGTGGCCAGCAGATGAGGCCAGCGAGTGATTCCTTCTCCTAGTGTCTGCTTCTGTCACCTCCACCCTTCATGCTCAGCCAGCAGCACCACCATCAAGAGGCACTGGACCCAAGAGCAGCTCCCAGCTATAACGTGTTCCCCCGCAGCCTGGTGGCACTGGGTGATATTGTCACCTGCACCAGCTACCCATTGCAGATGCACCATTGCATCATGCAGATGTCACCTGCATCATTGGCTACCCATTGCACCAGCCTCGCCGGTAGGTACTCAGGGAAGGGCAGCAGTCTCCTCTGGAGGTGTTTCCTTGTGCCATGAAAGCAGGATGGTGGTGGCTGAAGGCAGGAGGTGGAGAAGCCATTCCCTCTGAGGGTGCAGCTCTGTTTACTCAGCTTCCTTGACTTGGAAATTGGTGCCTTGTGGCAAATTCCTTCGTGAGGCCCATATGGGAAGGTTATGGGACAGATGAGTCCCATATGAGATGACTGATGAGCTTTTTAACGCAGTACAGTCTCCACCTCTTATTCCATACTATTTGCATCATACTCACGTCCTCCAGGATTCAGAGCATTTTCATCAACAACCACTGCCCACTTCCCTGTCCTTTGTCGTATACACAGTTATAATTCCTTTAGTGGGCCACACCCATTCAAATGTCCATTCAAATGTCCATTCAGATGTCTATTCAGTTAATTTAGTTCATGACTTGAGCTTCATTTGTTGCAATGGTCATTCAGGACAGTGTATTGTGTTGGACTGTTGGGCGCTGGAACCAAGGCAGGTTGGATCACTGCTGCACTTGCCTTATTCCTTTCGAGGTTCAGATGACTCCTGCTGTAGGACATCATATGACTATGGCATCATAAAACTCAAATAGTAATTGGCGCATTCTTGGTCTGGAGACAAGTAAAAGGTGAACAGGATACAGCCATGGGCAAGCCCCTCTCTGTGAGCCAACAGGCTACGTGATCTTTCATACAGCTGCCAATCATCTGAAGGAGCCGGGGGTATTCTCTCACTGCAGCCATTCTCAAAATCGGGCTGCAGTGATTTTGCTAGTTTGTTCACCACCCACTTACAAGGCCACAGATTTATATAATCATGATTGAAGTTCATAGAATTGTAGGATATCCTGAGTTGGAAGGGACCCGCAAAGCTCATCAAGTCCAACCCCTGGCTCCACAGAGGCCAACCTAAAAGTCAAAACATATATCTAAAAGTATTGTCCAAACAGTTCTTTGGACAATACACCAAATCTTCAAACACCAACAGTCCATGACCACTTCCCTGGGGAGTGTGTTCCAATGCTGGACCACCCTCACAGAGAAGATTTTTTTTCCCTAATATCCAGTCTGAGCTTCCCCCAGTGCAGCTTTAAGCCTTTCCCTTGTGCCCTATCACTAGACACTTTCCTTTCCACACCCCCTCATGAGGAAGTTGTAGACAGCCATGAGGTTGCCCCTCAGTCTCCTCTAAGCTGTGGTGGTAGGCTCTCCCCACCTCCCCTCCCTCCCTTCCTCCCCTGAGCTCCTGCTCAAGCCAGAACTGTCAGTGGGACTTGTGATGGGTTGTACCTGGACTTTGGGGGATGGCTGGCAACGCAGCCAAATGCTGTCTGGAGTGGGGACCTAGATATTTTGTTAATATGCAAATATGACTATAGGTCAAATATCTTACTCTATAAATGGTGGACAGCCCAAGAGACCTTCAAGCTCCCCTGCACAGCAGCAGCTGCACGCCAGGATGTCCCCTTGAGCAAGGATGCCTCTCGAGGTTACTCCTTGAGGTCTAGAGACTCCTTGCCGCAATAGATTCTTGGTAAGTGGTTAATAACATGCTAAACTTTGAAATCTTAGCTAAGTAATATAAAGGGTGGATTGCGCATATATAATCCTTTAGACATAAACCGTTGACTAAATCTGGGTCTAGGATTGGATCCAGCCGCACCCGGACTCCTCTTGGAGAAGGAGTTTAGAAAGCCAGGGGGTCCTTTCTGAACCTCCTGACTCAACGGGAGGGTCTCCCTGACAGCTTGTCTGACCCTGTCCTCTCTGCAGTAAGTAACCAAGTGTGCCTTGCCATCGAATCTTGTAAAACACTGTCTTAGTCACTGTCAAACTTCGTTAAATCACTGTTTGATATTAATAAATATTTCACTGCTTCTTTCTTATGAGTGAAGTTAATCGCAGCGCCCACAACATAAGCTGAACAAACCTAGTGTCCTCAGCTGCTCCTCATAAATCGTGCTCAATCGCAAAAAATTCTAATATATAAAAATTCTAATATTTTTATAGGTATAAAGCATACAGTATTCTGAGTGAGACTGCACTAGTGCTGAGTACAGTGGGACAAACATGTCTTTCAACTGGTTAGCTGTACTGTGCCTAGTGCATCCCAGGACACAGTTGGCCCTTCTGACCCCCAGAGCAGCTTGTTGACTTATATTGAACTTACCATCAATTAACCCCCCAGATCTCTTTCTGCAGGGCTGCACCCCAGCATCTTGTACCCCTGTCTATATGTACACCCAAGATTACTCTGTCTCAGCATTTGTCCTTGATAAGTTTCATACAGTTGGCGACTTCCCAGTGTGCCAATTTATCAAGAGCTCTCTGTAAGGCTTCTCTACCCTCAAGGGAATCAACGACTCCCCCTAATTTAGTATCATCAGTAAACTTACTTAGTGTGCACTCAACTCCCATGTCCTGGTTATTGATAAAAACATTGAAGAGAACGTTGGCCTAAAGAGAATGGGCCTAAAATTGAGCCCTGGGAAACACCACTACTGACTGGCTGCCAGCCAGATGTTACCCTGTTTGCTACAACTCTTTGAATTTCCTGGACCTGTTTCAAGTCTGTTGTATGACAGTCCCTAGGTAACATCTGGGAAGTTGAAGTCACCTATAAAGACAAGGGCAACTGGTCTAGCAATTCCCCTGAATTCCTATAAAATAATACAATGGTTGTCATCGTCTTGTCTGAGTGATCTCTAGTAGACTCCCACAACATCCTCTTTATTAGCTTTGCCCCTAATCCTTACCCAGAGGCTCTCAGCCATGTTGTTCCCAAATGCAAGTGCTATACGGTCTAATCCCTCCTTTACATAGAGTGTTACCCCTCCACCTCACCGGCCTATCTCTCCTGAAGAGCCATCACAGCACTCCAGAGTCTTCCCACCAAGTCTCCCTCACACCAATGATGTTGTAGTTCTCAGACTGTGCCACAGCCTCTAGTTCCTCTTGTTTATTCCTCATGCTGCATGCATTAGTGTACAAATATTTCAGATGCTCTCCATTGTACTCAGTATGTCATGAAAGCCCCCACTAGCACACCATCCCTCAAGCGTTGTCACACCATCCCATAGCTTATCACTAGTAAGCCTGATTTTATGCCTTTTGCCCTCCAAACCTAGTTTAAAGCTCTTTCAATCAACCCCACTAACTTATGAGAAAAATCTATTTTCTCCTGTTGATAAAGGCGAATCCCATCAAGCCCCAGCAGTCCTGGTGTCACATAGACCATCCGATGATCCAAAAAACCACAAAATTCTGCCAGTGACACCAGTCTCAGAGCCAGATATTGATAAACTCCACTTGTTTCTTTCAATGTCATTCCCTACAGCTGGGAGGACAGAGGAGAATACTACCTGCACTCCTGAAACCTTTAACAATCTCCCTATGGCCCTGAAGACTCTTTGATCACCCTTGGACTTCTCATCGTGACTTTGTTGGTACCCACATGAAAATAGTGGATAATAATCTCAGGGCCCTACCAGGCTAGGAAGTTTCCTGGTAACATCTTTACCTTGAGCTCCACAGAGGCAGCAAACTTCCCTAAAAGGTGGATTTGGTCATCAGGCTCTCTGTGCCCCTTCAAAGGCCCTTTTTTTCTTCATGGAGTTGGTCATGATGCGGTGAATAAGATGATCTGGTCTTGGTGACTCCTCTAGCATAGATGGATCATCATCTACCTTATCTTGTCCCTGTCTTCTCATTCCAGATCTTCATATCTGTTGTGTAAGGGCAGCTGGGAAGGCGAGTTAAAAGGATTCTCAGCGTAATTGTTGCTAGAAGTGTCATTATCAACAAACCTAATAACAACAAACTTGGGCAGCTGTTCCAGAAACAAATCTTCCTGGCTGCTGACACAACTGCCTGACACCTCCATGTCCACCTGGTCCACGGGATATTTAGCTGGCTGTAAGTAATGCTTCCATGCCATCAACACACTCCAAGCGCCACCCACACCTTTTCTCAAGCAACACGGCAGAGGCAATAACCGACTTGCAAGCTCCTGCTGATGGGGACCTGGTCAAACAAAATCATCTTTGATGCCCATCAGCTTAATTTTTGCATCCCCAGTCTTCAACAAAAAAATTGTCTTGAAAGCAGAGATTGCTGTGGAGGGCTTACAAGGGTTCAAGCCTCCTATTCTGGGCTGTCAGAGCTGAGCATTGTCTGACTACCCAGTACCATTCAGCAAGACCACTTCCTGCTACCAGGCTGTGTCTTTGTAGGACAGCCCTGTGGAGAAGCACATGGACACCATGTCACAGCTGTGCCTGAGAAGCACCTCAATGAGAGGGGTAGGAGCTGTTGCTCTGGCTTATCAGTTATCTGTCAGCATAGTGGCCAGCTGGCTGAAAATAGAGGCCAATTGGGGGATAATTCCCAAGAGCCGTGGCCTCACTGGCTCTTAGGTAGGATGGATCAGCTTTTACAAACTCGCAGCAAAGATACAGCAGGGTGTCGTTCAGACCTATGTCATCTTCCCTATTCCCAGCTGTGAAAAAATCCAGATGTGCAGACTCTGCAATACTGGAAAGCTGAGACACATCAATACACAGTCTTTTCTCAGCACTGGTTTGTCCTGGGGGCACTTCAAGCAAATCAAGCTCAGATTTGGTACATTCTTCTGAGCAGTCACCCCTTTTAAAGGAAAAACCACCCCTTTTAAAACGTATTTCCTTTTCTAATGTGTGGTGGGCAAACCCTGTTAGGCAGCTCAGCCCCACACAGCCACTTATTCACTGCCCGCCCGAGAGGGATGGGGGTGAGAATCAGAAGGTTAGAAGTGAGAAAACTCATTGAGCTGAGATAAAGACAGTTTAAAAGGTAAAATGAAAGCTCTGTGCGCAAGCAAAACAGAATAAAGAATTCAGTCATAGAACCACAGAATAGCCCGGGTTGGAAGGCATCTCAGAAGATCATCTGGTCCAACCTTTCATGGGAAAGGGAGCTTAGCACCTGCCCAATCACATCTTGAAAACCCCCAGTGGAGGTTCTCCCAGTGAGTGAGCTATAAAAAATTTCTTCTTTACAATGAGATGAAACCTATTTTGGTGCAACTTGTACCCTTTTTCTCCTCAATTTCTGTTTCTTTTGCCATTCGGTTGCCAGGCACCCTCCTCCTCTTTCTTATAAAGGGCTGAGGTGGGCCTTCCCTTTCAGGGGCATGATGGTGCACTTTCGTTTAAGGCTGTTTCTTTAAATATAAGCAAGGCCTGAGCCATTCTGATTTGCTGGCAATTCCAGCTTGTCTGTGACAACCTTGGAAACGTGTCCAACCATCTTTCTTGCAGTATCTTAAGTAGTGATTTTAATGTGTAGCTTAACAAAATAGGCTACCGTATATACCTCCAACACCCGGAGCATGCTTCACAGGAACGCCTTGAAGCCGAGGGAGACCGTTGCTGTCCTGGGCTCTGTAACAGTTCTTTTAAAAGGACAGGTCCCCATAATTTTTTACTGCTACCATTTGGGTGTGGTTTTTTAAAACATCAGAGGCTCCAGGACCAAAGACACAGCCTCGCAATTGCCTTTGCAAAGCAAAATGACAGGTGCTTCTAGTCAGTCTACTTTGATGGTGATTGTCTTGATGTTTACTGGCATGTAGACATGGTACAAGACATCTGCCATGGCATACCAAACACCACTGCCGCAATCTTCTATTTGTTCCTGTGGCTGGGGGACAGTGCAATAAAGGAACCACAAAGTCCCTGACAGGCTGGTGCTCTAAAAGACCCATGCAGAGGTAGAGAGCAAGTTAAGCTTCCAGTGATGTCTGCCACAAAGGGAAATTTTTAGCAGTAGCCCTCAGAGAGGTTCCCAAAATATGTGCCGGATCCCCAGTTGCGGAAAAAGAGAAATCTGTTTTGATCTTTGTTTTCCTAATGACAGGGCCGGGGATGAGGCTCACTGCCGGACACCTGACAACTGAAGCATGGCTTGTGGAGGTTAATAAGGTGTTCCGTATCTTGCATCAATAAGCAGAAGGGCAACGCAGACTGCAGTGTCGTACTCTGCGGTACTATTTCAGAGCCAGTGTCATTGCTGAGGTCGTTCCAGCCACGCAGGTGCTGCGTTTCCTCCGACCTGCCTGAGATCTCCCAGGGCCTCACCAGCTGCGATGGGCTTCTGTGGGGAGAATTCCGGCTTTGTCGGCAGTGTAATGCAGAAGCCCCTGGCAGAAGCAGCAAATCTCAGTGTGTGTGATGGCAATGGGCCAGGTACAAGAGAGGGATGGAGTGGCTGCTTTAGCTGCAATTAAAAAAAACCAAACCAGATCCCAGGGTGAGGTTGCAGAGATAGCACATGAAAGCCACTCACTGTGTTTTTCCTAAGCAAGTGATTGCAGCACGGAGGCTGGAGCCAGGAGTGCACAAAGTGCTGCATTGAGGCCATTAATTTTATAAAAACAAGACCTTTAAACCATGGAGTCTTTACAGTGGCTGGTCACGAGATGGAAGGTGACCACAGAAATCTTTTGTGTACAGAGTGGTTTGCTTGCTGGTCATCTCGTGGCACAACACTTGAAAGAGATGTCACACATGAAGGCAAGTTGTGCATTTTCTTGCACAAAAAGACACCCCTTCCAGATTTGCTGGCTGTTTCTGCAAGGACAAGGGGCTGTCAGGAATACACTGCCCAACAGACATTTTCAAAAAAATGCACACTCTTAATCTGTCCCTTCAGGGTGAAGGTGACGTGTGACCAAGGAGTGAGAAAGTAACTGCTTTCAGGAGAGAACCATGCTCAGGAGAGGGCATTTGGAAAACAGATTTGGAAACATTTCTGGCACGTAATTTTGCTGCCACGTGACCCTCAAAAGCTCTCCTGTCTGTATGTTTCCAAACCTCAGAGATAGAATTTTCTAATCTGTTTAGCAATCTCCCAGACAAATAGTTTCAGAGGGTTCTGAAGCCATTTGCTAAAAATAGAAAAAGGCACCAAGACCTCCTGATTTGTTTGTAAGAACAATTGAGAGACATCCGGAATGGGGGAAATTTCCTGGCCAACTTTCAGGAAAACCCTTCGCAGAACTGAGAAGGTGGGAGAGCTACCCTGCCATAAGATGTGGATAGGCTGGAAGAGTGGGCTAACAAAAACTTTATGAAGGTCAAGGACAAGTGTAAAGTCTCGTACTTGGGAAAATATAATCCATCAGTGCAGCACAGGCTGGGATCTGCCTGGCTGGGGAGCAGGTCTGTGGAAGGGGACTTGGGGGATCCTGGTGGACAACAAGCTTAACAAGAGTGAACAGTCTGCTGCAGTGGCAAAGCAAGCCAACAGGATGCTGGGTTGCATCAACAGGGGCATCGCCAGCAGAGATAAAATAGTCATTATCCCACTCAGTGCTTCTCAGGCCACACCTGGGACACTGTCTTCAGTTTTGGTCCCCACTACACAAAAAAGATGTGGACAGGCTGAAGAGGGTCACAAAGATGGTCAAAGGCCTGGGAAGCCTGCCACGTGAAGAAAGGCTGAGAGAATTGTGTTTGTTCAGCCTTGAAAAAAAGAAGGCTTAGGAGAGACCTTGTCACCATGTTGCAGTATTTGAAGGGTGGCCACAAAGAAGATGGAGACTCCCTGTTTACAAGGAGTCACATGGAAAAGATGGGTAATGGCTACAAGTTACTCCTGGGGAGATTCCAGTTGGACAGAAGAGAAAATTTTTCACAATGAGAACAATCAGCCACTGGAATAGTCTCCCCAGGGCAGTGCTGGGTTTCCCAACATTGGACACTTTTAAGATCCAGCTGGACAGGGTGCTAGGCCATCTTCTCTAGACTGTGCTTTTGCCAAAAAAAGGTTGAACCAGATGAGCCTTGAGATCCCTTCCAACCTGGTATTCTGTGTCCTGGTTCTAGTGGGGATAGTGTTAATTTTCACAAGGAGCTGGCTGGGCATCATGAGTGTCCTGGCAGGGGAGGCCAGACCTGGGTGCAGGGACCACCTGGCCAAGGGGGAGAATCTGCACCAAGCCTTCCCTCCATCCCCTCGCGCTCTCT
>JAOXNO010000078.1:22340857-22387070 GCA_028565335.1 Limnodromus scolopaceus | reverse complement strand
AGAGGTTTCAGGGGCACGTGGGGTATCGTGGCCAGCACCTCCCGGCTGAGTCTGTTGGCTCCTGCTCCCTCCTGGCCTGTCAATGGCCTGGAGAACCCAGGCCCTGAAGCAACCAGGACCCTCAGCTCAGAGTGACCAGCCATGTCTGCCTTCCAGCAGCCACCAGCAGCACCAGACCCCACGGCCTGGCCACAGGCACCAGCTGCGACAAGAAAACCTTTGCCTCCTGGGCACCCGCTCTCCAGTGCTCACATCTCACGAGGCAAGGGGTGGGTGGGGTATGCCCCACAGCGCCAGGCCATTTCTGTCCCCACGGCCCCTGGCACACAGGCACTGGAGCTGGCCATCTTTTGCCACAGAGCGGTGTGAAGAGATGGAGAGGAAGGAGGGTAACCTTAACGTGACCAGAGAAAGACGCGGTGCTATGGGAGGCAGAGGAAGGAACTGCTGAAATAGATGTATAATTACTGTATATTACATTTGCCAAGAGACCACTACCTTCCAGACGAGGGTTTGACCCAGGTACGCCAGCTCTGTTGCAAGGCCCCAGCCTGGGTTTGTGCCCTCAACAGCCCTGAGCTGGGAGGCTGCTGGAGGCCTTAAGGACATCCCTTTGGTGAGAAGAATCTTGCCCCTGCTTCACCAGGCAGCAACCAAGCCACGGTGTCTCAGTTCCTCATGGGGGACAGAGACTGGGCACTCTCGGGGTAAGCACTCACTGTGACATGGACACCCCCTTCCATCCCTTCAATCCAAAAATGCCAATGGACCCTACCAGGGAACCATGGACAGGAGATAAATGCTCCCTCAGCCAAGCCTGGTTTAAACAGACACATCCCAGTGATTGCTTTGCTGTCTCCGAACCCCCAGTCCTACAGCCAAGAGGCCCCCACAGTCTGCAGCGACCCATTTGGTATATGTGGGATCTCTCAGGGAAGGAAGCCCAGAGTGAAACACATGGTGCACCAGCCAAGAGGGACATCAGCCCCAAGGTCAAGGAAGCCGGCCCTGCCCCAGGAGGTGACCATGTAAAAATGCTGTAATGTCCAGAGACAGAGAGTGACAGAGCAGCACAGCCACCCTCTGTTGCATCCACCTTGGAAAGGCAGTGGGAACTGACACGGGTGCCAGAAGCTGGCCAGCAAGGTGCTGGGCCAAGAGGTGCAACACTCTGGGTTCAGTTTTATAGAGGAGAGAAAGGAAACACACAGGGACTTTCTTCTAATCACATCTAAAAAGAAGCACCAGGGCTTACAAGACCACACAGCAGACCCATGCCTGGTAGCCATTAATCTTTACTCCTTTCCTTCCCCAAAAGGAAATTGTTCACCAAAAGAGGGGAAAATAACTCCTGCCTCACTGCCCAGCTCTTTCAGCAATCATCCATGGCTGGTTACAGTAATCCATATGCACTATCACTATTTAAAGGCGACCACAGTTTCTTTGGTTTTACACATACCCATAAACATGTGCACTGAGACAGAGAGAACTTATCCCCCAAGTCCATCTACTTTAAAAATGGAATGCTGCTACTGCTGAGAAGTTTTCACAGCTTCTACTGCAGTTGCATGGGAGGTAACAACCTCACTGTCTGGGAGCATCTGTGAAATGGCCACTGCAGAGTGCAGGAGAGGTACCTATGCTCCTACTCGTGCCAAGAGGAAAGATCAAGCGAAAGATCAAGCTCACAGACTTTACCAGGCAGGTGGCCTGGTAAAACTGACTTTAAGCAAAAATGTCTGCTTCACCTTTTTAAATCTGTCTCCTAGTCCACTTTTGAAAAAGGTTTCTCCTGCTTAACAGAGCCATGTAGACCTGCAGGGCAAAAGACCCACCTGAAGCACAGAATGGAGCAGAGTACTTCCCAGCTGCCAATCCTACATAGCAGGAGACTGCAAGAAAACCCTTCTCAAACAGGAGTCGTGCTTTCCCTCTGGTTGGTGGTGTAGCACAGGGTTCTTACCCTGTGCCACCAGCCAGCCATTTCTAGCAGAGCACAACCTCACCTGCAAGGTTCCTGACTGCTCAGCTTACACACATTATGTCGAGGCCCAAATACCTTTGCTGTCTGTGATTGTCCACAGTTTGCTCCCTTGCATAAACTGAAAAGCAGAAATGCAGGAAATTCATTAATTACTGAGACAATCTGTTTAACTGACATGGAAACTTGAAAGGCCTTTTAGCATGCTCCTTACCAAAGCATCACCATCACTGAATTGAGTGACTGGGTGAGCCCAAAAGGGTGCTGCCTTTTTCATCAGTTCAATCAAACAGGCCTTTGGGAGAACAAGGGGGAGGGAAGAAAAAGTTTCCTTCATGAAGGTGAAATGTAAGAAGAAACGTAACTTTTCTTTTACCACCCTACAAGCCCTATCTTTGTGCCTCTCTCAGCACAGACCCACTGAGACTGCTATTAGAAACAGCTGGTGTTTAGGTAGAAATACCACCTCCTCTTCTTTTATTGAGTACTGGTTGCATCAGACAATTTGAATATTCACAAATTACTATTTGAAAAGGGAAGATTTCCCCAAGGAATGGCAGAGTTTATGCATGATCTGCAGCTCACGTTGTGCAGGTTACAAAACCAGGACATATTTTTTGCAATCAGAGGGGCAAACGCTGAACAGAAGAAAAAATAAAGACAGAAATGCAGTACAGACCACAGCTGTGTTACATTTATAAAAGTTAAAACTGTTTTGTCTTATTCCTTAGAACTCCAAAGAAAGCTGCGACTTACTTCATTTGTTAATTTCAGAACAAAGTTTTGCCTTTCAAATCTCAATTGCAGTGTCTGGTATTGTCCTCTAACACTAGGTATGCTGAGAACTGGATCCCAGGCTGACTTCATTTTTCTCATGCCCACTGATGCCTGACTAAGATGAATATTGCTTGTACTTCAAAATCCAAATGTCAAGTAAACACTGAGAAGAGGGCAGAGGGCTGAGTTGTAGTTTGGTCAAAGGGAGGTATTTCCCTGTAGTTTTTCCTTATTCTTTGGAGCTCACTGGTACTGAAGTCCAGATTTCTCTGTATTTTAGTATACAATTTTCCAGTGAGTTGGCTGCTCACAGTTTTTTTCTTTATCACCACAAAATCGGTTGTAAGTTGTTTTTGGATCAAATCCCAAGATCTCTCTTTCCTCGTGGATCCGGAAGGAAAATGTTGAAACTGAGGTGCCTATAAAAAACCTGTGAAAAAAATCAGAACAGTTTTATGAAGGGGGCCAGATCTTAAAATGCAAGTAATTGATTTCAGTCCAATGAACGTTAACGTTCATTGAAATTATATGATAATGAAATTATCATATATTATATACATACACAATATAACTATTATACATGCTCTATATATATCAATTATACAATAACATGTCATGTATCATTTGCAAACAACCGTATCTGGGTGAAAAACAATATTCAGTTTTGTGACAGTAAGATTTGGCTCCTCAAAGAAAAACTGAATTTACCACCTTGCATGTGCGCAGATCCACTGGTCAATCACAGCCAAGCCCCCATCTTTGTAGAGTTCCAGCTCCTCCCAAGAAGGTTCAAACCTCACCATCTCAGGCAGCAGTTTCTTGAGTAATTCAACCTCTGGAAAAGGGAAAGATGCGAATTTATTCTTACATTATAAAGAGCAACACACTGCTGTCATAAAAGTGTTTAAGGAAACCCTGGGTTAACAGTTATGAAGCAAGGAAAACCTAAATCTACCTACAAATTTTATAACACATTTGCCAAACGTAAGAGTATTGTAGGCAAGGGAGAAGCCAGTGGGGCAGAGAGACAGTGCCCGGGGAGGCAATTCTCAGGGGGTGGGGATGCCTGCAACAAGTAGAACAGACCCTACCTCGCTGTCTAACCCTACATGGAAGGTGTACCAAGAGGCCTTTCTTGACAGCAAACTTCGATTAGCTATGCCCTGCAAGGTTATTCCAACATCACACATTGAAACAGATCTCTAGATACGAGCAGGAGGGAGATGCAGCCCTGGGATAAGGCCTGGGGGGAGAGGAACCCCACCCTTGGGGCTTTCTAAGGCTTGGCCACACAGAACCAGGTCCACCCCAGTCTGGTGTTAGAGGCAGCCAAGGGGAAGGCTGGGTTGGAAACTTCAGAGGACTCTTCCCACCAGCATGTCTGAGAGTCTCTGAAGTGCTAATGGAAGGCAAAGGAAGGAAAAAGAGGCGGCACAAGCGAATTCAATTACCAATTTGCTATTGTAAAGACTGTCAAACCTCCTATGGGAAATACCAAATGAATGGTTTCATAGAATGGTTAGAGTTCTAAGGGACCTTAAAGATCATCGAGTTCCAACCCCCCTTCCATGGGCAGGAACACCTCCCACTAGACCAGGTTGCTCAAAGCCCCATCCAACCTGACCATGAACACTTGATACCAACTATTCAAGCTGGAAGGAAACAGCAGCCCACCCTGTTCAATTCCCTATTCAATGATGGAGGCGTATGATCTTCCAGTCATTTATAAAAACAAAGTGGTAATTACTGCACTCACTGTCAAAAGTTACCAGTCCTGAACTGACTATAAGCTGCCTACCCTCCTCAACAGCATCAGTGGCTACAAAAACTTTTTCAAGTTTATGCTTCTCCAAGAGGCTGCGGATTTTCTTTACTGCTCCTTGTAGGGAAGGTACATCTTCTCTGTGACCCCAAATGAAGTCTCTCCTCCTGAGATGAACCCCAAGGTATGGACCACCTAGAGCTGTGCCCATCTTAACCTAAGAGAGAAAGAAAGATCAGCAAACTTTAAAATTTGAGAGCACCACTATTCGTTCACACTGGAAAGGCCTGAATGCACAATCTCTGGATAAGGCACTGAAATACTCTAGCTGCAGAAAGTAATTTTAAGGTATGGACTGTCAGTATTTTGGGACACTTATTGCAATGTTTTGATCTTGGGTGGCCTGCATCATACAAGAGAAACAAGAGTGCAAAATCTTCGTAAGCAAAAATCGCTCTCCTTGACCAAATCCATAAACGGCAGTTTACAGCTGAACGTTACACCCACAGATGATGCTGAATACGAGAAGAAATACAAGTTTCCTTTAGTGAAATGAGGGTAACAGAAACGTGGCACCCAGAACCAGTCAGTGACATCTCAACAGACTCTGTTAACTCCCATGACAGAGGGAGAAGAGGGTACAGTACGAACATGCACGTACACCTTGATGTGAGCAGGGAGAGCTAGATTCATAGGTATCTTCCAACATTCCTTGCAGTGTACAGCCAGGGGTACACAAATAAAAAAAATATTATTACATCTGTTATGGGAAACAGACTGTTAAGATTTTACCTTCATCTGCGTCCAGTCCTCCTTGTAATGCGTCCTGTCTGCCTCATCTGTGGATTGAAGATACTTGTTTCTAAACTCATCTCCTACTACACGGAGGTGTTTAGCAAACACCATGCTCCGACGAGTCTGTTGGAAAAAGAGCAGATGCCAAGTCAGAAAAAGGGAGAGCTAAAAATGACTAAATGGAGATAGTTTCACATACACAGAGCTTCCAGGATGATACATCCATCCAGCACTACAAGCAACAATTTCTAACCTTTCATCTGAGCTTTAACTGTTTAATTCTAATCATAATCACATTTATAACCAGAATACTCGTCTGATCCCGCAATACATTGGTGTATGGAGTAAGCTGTAGTTATTTACACAACGGAACATTTAATATATAAATATGTAATTAAACACTCTAGCAATATGCCTCACCTTTGGAAACAAAAGCTGAGCAAAGACTTTAGCTTGCAGAACACCCATAAGAATAAAACCTGCTTTAAAAAAAATCATGTGTCTAGCTACAAATACTCCTATCAAATTTAGTGGAAAAGTGATGAAAAATGAATTATTTCCTTCACCCATGGGTAATAATCTCTTTCAAAGGTTTTGTGATGCAGTTACCACTGCACACAGTCACACATAGCCTTCGTATTAACAGGCACACACAACAAAACTAAGGAAATTCCATGTGACTTACACCACTTACAAAGGACACTTGGCAATTTGGTCTAATTCTTTATTTTATACAAGTCTGTAATCTGTCATGTGACGGGCACCAAAGAAGGTGCAATGAAAACACTTCTATTTCCAATGGTCTCTTCTCTCAGTGTGATGAAGCCCACAGTGGACAGAGTTCTCTACATTGTGGAAAAGCCAGGCAGAGTATTACTAGTACTCCAAGACATAGCCATGTGGATTGTGCCTTCGCCTTGTTTTAGCAAAGAGGCAGGAACTAGAGTCTGCCAGCCATTTTTTCACATTTTTCCGTATGCCAAATGCATTGTGGTTGAACTGGTTTCTCCTCCGTATCATTCAATATGACACAAAACAATTTAGTCTTCTGTAAGATCCATCATGCTGGTACCTAGAGATCCACACCCCTCTAAATATTTAATGGAAGTACAAAGCCTGCTCTTCTAGCATCTTTAAAGAGATAACCACTGCCTTTCTAACCCTCCAGCAACATATTTGTATCAAGGGAGGATGTATACACTGTCTGCTGCAGAATGCTTACGCTGCAGTTCAGAGACAGACATTTTCCCTCCTTTTTGCAATATGCCAACACAACACAGTCCTGTCGGATCAAGTCATTGGGTACCTTCCCGAGATGTGATGAACATGGTAAGCCCAAGAGGCAGCAAGCATGTAAGCAACCCACGGCAGTGCAGCGCGCTGGGGAGGCCAATAAGTATCTCTGAATGCTATGCTTGTGTCAAACACCTCTAAACTTCATCCACACAGATAGCACGGCTACCATGTCATGTTTGGCACCCACGCAGTACGAAGTGCCAAGTTTTTCCTGGACCCAAAGCACTCCTCTGACAGCAGCTGTTCTGGGTGAACACCTACTTTGTAACAGCACATGCAAAAGAGAAAACAAGTGAATGTGTGAACCTCCACTAATACACTTTCTAAAGTGAATGCTCTCTGTATCTGGTTATCCTCTTACTTAAAGTATGTGTTTCAAATCTGCACCTGCAATATTGCCACCCTTTCCAACTACGTCCCAGTTTTTCCTGCTTCTCCCTTTTTATCCACAAAGAAACAACAAAGAAAAGAGATGCTTCTCAGAGGTGCATGGAAAAAGACAAGAAGCCGTGTGCCCAAGCTTCAGCAAGGCAACTTCTGCTTGGGTATAAGGCAAAACCTCTTGCCCGCAAGACTGGCACAGCCATGGGACAAGCCCCAGAGAAGTGGTGGATCTCCATCTGCAGGGACTTTCAACACAGCCCCAAACCACCAGATCAAGTTCTGGAGTGCAAGCCTCCAGGCAGGGAGGCTGAGACACCTCCCCACCTAAATTTTTCTGTGATTTATGTTTGGGACAAAACCAAACAAACAGAATCAGCGTTGGTTATGGTCCTTTTTTTGTATATGAATTGAATTAATAGTACAGGTCCTCTAATTCTTTTAGATTGTCCCCTGTAAGCGGTGAAACCAAAGTCAAAACTCCTGGCTTTTCTAGAGTTGTCCTTAGAGAATTTTCTGCTTCCATGTAGATGCTAAAGCACTCAGGTGGTCTACATGCTACACTGATGCTCTTCAAGGGACTCAACAGTTGCTCCGAAACCATTTTGGGAGGTCTTTCCTGCTCCATGGTAATTCAACTATTAAGAATCCCAAAAGAACATATTTCAGCTTGCAGCGATAGACAAACACAGTGGCAACGCAAGAGCAATGTGACTTAATATTAAATTAAAATGGTTTTGGACATTAAAGATGTAGGTTGGTTGCAAAGGGAAGATGGTTTGTTACAATTTGAAAACTTCTTTGAGACAAGAAGGCATCTGTTAACAAGATTTATAAAGAATTCCAGATGTTGTCCAGAGAGTTATTAAGAAAAAAAAAAAGCAAGCAAAAATCATGCAGGTAGTTAATATTGAATTAAAAGAAAGAAGGCTATTTAGCATAAGGTTTAGTTTGAAATAACTTTGAGACAAGTTTAAGTTGTTGAGACAATGTTTGAAGTGCCACTGTTAAGAAATGTGTGTTGTAGATCCATACAGATTTCATGTCTGCTTTTATAGGACTACAAGTCAAACTCAGAAATGATACATGGGTTGCATTTCTCTGTTTGGAAAGTCTCTCTCAATGAAAAATTCATAGTTAGCAAAATACTGTTTGGTCTGCTTCTAAAAAATATGCCATATACCAAGTGAATAGCCAGATATTCATATCTCAAGAGACTGAGGCCTATGTAATTTGTTTCATAGTATCATTAGAGTCACCTTCTCTTAGAAATTTTAATTACATCAAGCACTCCATATCATGTTCTGTTTTCCTGTGGCTGAATCCTTAACTTTGTCTTAAAACTTTTCCCACAGGAATTACTTTACCATAGACCCTCAGCACAAGGTCTCCCAAAGTGCACAGTGTTACCTTGAGACCCATGAGAATTTTGCCATCAAAGCCAATGGGGAGACAGCCAGGACAGTATTGAGCACTTTTGGGAATTCTTTTGAAAAGTCTAATCTTGAGGCTGACTAGACAAGAAACTGCACAAAGGCAGTTCCCTTCTGATTGCAGATGTGCTGCACAGGGGAGGTCCTTCTAAATGCCACGCTCTGCAGCACTGAATCTTTGGGGACAAGACACCAGCACAAATTCCTGCATTACATTAATCCACAGCAGCCTGAAGACCATTTTTAGCATGCACTGGTGAAATATAAGGCACAAGCTACTTTCAAGAAAAGAAACCCGAAGCAAAAGTGAATTACATATTGGTTATTGAATTTTTATCAGAACCAAGTAGAAAGTCTAGAGAAGCTAACTGGAAAATACTCACATTCCAATAATCTTTCCCTCCGTAGTGGTCATGAAGAAGGTTTTCAGCTCTGTCTAACATCACTGACCTATTAAAAATTGTAAAACTGAGTGTAGTTCCCTTAGGAATAGAATTTACATTATGATATTTCTTTACACAGTTGCTAGGATAAAGCACAGGCTATGATCTGTTTGTAAAGACAGCACAGGGAATGCGGGGTAGGCTGCCAATCTGTTCTGTACAAAGCAAACTGTGACCCATGGCTGGCTGGGGAAAGAAGGGCTCTATGCCACTGCATCTTCCTGATCCCTTCCTTAATAAATAGTACTCTTAATTCTCACAGTTAAACACAAACAAGCATTAACAGTCCCTCACATAGTCCTCACAGTAGTTGCTGCTGGAGAAATAAGCCTCCTAACAGGAAGAGTGATCCAAAGGGGAGAAGCAACCTATGAGATGATGATCAGCCTCAAAGCATGTGAGACCTCTTGGAGGAAGCAGGAGCCATGATCATAAAAGCAAAACCAGAGAAGGTGTTTTCCATGTATGGAATAAAATGTCCTGCCGTAAAATAACAGATCTAAGAACACACAGACACTACAAAAATGTGTGCTAGCAAATAAGCACAAATTTTAAAATGAAATTTTTTCACTAACATGAAAACAGCCTGTGCTTTTCATAAATACACACAGGTCAGGATTGTGTACTGGAAACATAACTGCACTATCCAAGTTCTAAGAAACAGAAGAGATTTTGAGAGTTCTGAGTATCTGAGAGCATACATAGTGGATGTAGGCTTAGTTTGTGCTCTTGAGCATATGGAGTGTGAGCGAACAGAGAGAGAAATGCTTCTGCTGAAGGGGGTCAAAGTCATCACCTGGACCTTCTTCTAGTAAAATGAGAGGAAGCAAATAACCAATCAACTTTAGATTACTACTGCTGATAATCAGCTGGACACTTCTCAGAAGGTTACAAATAATCCAGAAAATAGACTAGACTGTGCTGGTGGAGAAGCAGCACTGCATTTAACAGGAAGCTTGGAGTTGATTGCCAGGCTGAAACTGCAATATAGGAAATCAGAGAGGCCACTGGAGATTTCAACTACCCCCATCTAGGCTGGGCAAGTGTCACAGCAGGAGGTGACTAAGCAACTGCAGTTTGAGACACCACCAAGGACAGTTCCACGAACCAGCTGGGCAGGGAGTAGCTCTTGACATCATCTTGAGCAGCAGCAAGACACGGATCAAATTCTCACACTGGAAGAGCTACTCTGTGAGAATGGCCATAAGCCATAAACGTACTCATCTTCAACATCCTCCCGGATCAACAATGGCCAACAGAAAGTTACTGCAGTTGCATGCAGTTTCAAAAAGCAGACTACACAAAAATGCCAAAGTAGTGTCCAAGTGAATAAAACAGAAAGGCTCATAACTCCATGAAGTTAAACAGAAAAAAGGCAAAAAAGAATTTGAGCAACAAGCAATAAAGGCTTTCAATCTAATGACAAATCTTCCTTCCAATACAAAGTAAAAGGAAATTAAAGGATTAACAAGCACTTAAGAGACAGTAATGTTATGACTGAAACAGCTAATATAATTTTTTGTAGCTGTGTGCTAGTTGGAGGAGCTGGGAAGATTCACATGCCAGAACTACTTTTTACAGAGGATCTCATCAGAGGACGTGTCTCAAACCAAAGCGTCCATAGGAAGTGTCCAGCGATGGAACAGCTAGACAAAATGAATGAACAAATGGCCAACACCAGGCAGTGTTCACCCAACAGTTGCTAAGCAACTCAAGGATGAATCAGTTGTGCTGCTAGCTCTGCTATGCAACTTCTCGCTTAAAACTGCAATGCAACAAATGTGATGTCAATTTTCTAAAAACACTTGGGAGGTCTGGGATGCAATAGTGGTAAATCTAATGTCAGTACTGGACAACTTAATAGCAACTATTATAAAAAACAGAGTTAATGGATACCTAAAGTAAATTGGAGAAGTATCAACATGGAGCTCTGAGCCCTGAGCAATTATCAGAGTAATCTGGAGACATAATCACACATGCAGAGAGGCAAAATCTCATGGACATTGTCAGAATTTGCTAAGAGCCTTTGTTAAAGGCTTTTAAGAAAACAGCAATTGCACAGGAGGGAAGGTTCTTGCATGGATTAAAAAAAAAAGGGATAAATGTCCAGTTCTCATTGTAGAGGGTGGTCACAAGTGAAAGGGATCTGCTTTCCACCGTATTCCTAAACAATCCACAAAAGGGTGTGAACTTTGGGGTGACAGCTTGCAGATCATTTTAAATTGCTCAGAGCAGCAAAGACAAAGGCCGGTTGTAAAGAATTAGAGAAGTCTGATGACTGGCCAATAAAGTGGCAGATGAAATCTAACGTGGGAGTGCATGTAGTAATAAAAATACTGGCTTCACCTGGTAACTAAAGGGCTCAATGCTCAGGAATGAGGACAGTTTGATGAAAACATCAAGGCAACACTCATCAGAGGTCAAAAAAAAAGGAACCTGTATATTAGGAATTACCAGAAAGAAAAGAGAGCACTAAATAGAGCACGTCACTATACCACTCGGTGTACAGGATCCAGTTGAATTGTAAAGCTTCAGAAAATGGCAGCGAGGACGACCAAAGGCATGGAATGGCTTTCACACAAAGAACAGCTAATGAAGGCAGCACTCTTCACGCTGCAGAGCCTGCAACTAAGGGGGAATATGACAGAAAGATGTAAAATCATGCATGGTGTAGAGGTGAATATGGAAGAGCTGTTTGTTCACTGTGTCTTCCACTACATGAACTGAGGGCCATTAGATGAAACCTGCAGGTAGGAGTTACAAGAGGAAGTGGATTTTCAAAGAATGCACAGTTAAGGTGCAAAACCTTCAGGTCTTGTCCCAAGATTTTGTGGGTACTAACAGTGAGAACAGTGTTCAAAGGGAAGCTTGCACAGATCCATGGACTCATCGAAGGATATAAAAGACAGAAAGATCAATTTTTGCTCAGGTCCCTACAACCACAAATCTGAAGGGTGTGACAGGACTCAAGGGGAGCATTACACATACTTACCCTGTTCTTGTAGTTTCCCCCAGACATCTCATTTTAGCCACTCTTGGATTTCACACAGTAAACCAGACTGACTTTACCATGAATCACTGGAGCTGCCCTTACATTGCTGTTATGTTGATACTTATTTTTGTTGATACCTATTTTTGTCTGACGGAGAAATGGGATCTTGTGCACAAGGCACCTGCATGTTAGGAATACTTGGGCACCACTCCTAATTTTTCCCTTCCTCATCACCAGACCTTTGACAGTTGCCATGAAAAGTGTTAACTTTAGGGCTAAACGTGGAAATCTCTACAGCTTATTTAATCCAGTTTTCTGCTGTCACTGGCAAAGATTATGGTGTAACTCCTACAAATAGAACAACATTCCTGTTAAAAAAACAGGACTTTGTTTCCTCTGCTCTCAGCTGGAGGTATTAGAGCTTAGGGGAACCTTCATTTCATTTCCAATTAAATCATATTGATGCCAAATTTTTGGATGTTTTTGCTCTCCTGGCAAAACCACACTTCAGCTTACATGGTTTGTGTATCTTCTATGGATTTATTCCCCTGATATATTCATAAACAGTAATTATTTCCTTTTCCTGTTCTCCCCTGTACCCCAGTAGCTTTTGCTTTGCTACGATGTCTTCAGTTGTTACAGGATCACAGCTGACCAGAAATACTTTGCTACTGGGACAATGTAAGCGCGCTCCATCTCTCATATAGGAGTTTTCCTTTCCTCTGATCATCCTAATGGCATCTCGGAGCAGAAAGACAAAACATGCTGCTTGCTTTCTCTAAATCCAGCTCACACTACTGAGGATGGATGTCACAGGAGACCAGGCACTGCACCTTGTGATCCAAGATGTGGACTTGCAAAACACGGATTCCACTCTGTTCATTCCCTCTTGACCCAGCATCGAAGGATAAAAGAAGGAAAGATAGACACAGGGTGGTGAGGACATTTAGCTACCTGAGAGAATATGAAGGAACTCAGGGCTATTTCCTCTTCGGTTTTAGCACTGCAGCATTTAACCTAACTTACAGTGAGGTGTTTCTTAAGAGTGTAAATTCCCTTTGTAATGATTTTAATGGATTACAATAACTCAGTGATGAAGTACCACAACAGTAGGACACGGTCTGCAAGTTCCCCTGCTCTTCCCACCTGGCAATGCGTTTATGGGCACACAATACAACAATAAATAGTAACACAAGACAACTCACTGTGCTGAAGTGTTCTTCAAAAGGATGGGAGCCACAATGGAGGCAGATCCTTGGACGGACAAACAAGAGACATTTAGGCCCCGTGTTTCCTCATAACCCCAGAACCAGCCCCTGAAAGGCAACACAAAGTATTGTTTCACAGGTGTGTATTTTAAATTAACGCCATATATAATGAAACAAATTAACCCTTCACCCTAGAAGGGTGATAATGTAAATAAACTACCCAGCTCCTTTCTACTGTTTTTGTGTGGAACAACCTTCTAAAACTAGATCTTCTAGTACCGATGTAACATTTTATTACTGATGGGTTTTTAAAACCAAAGCGAACCCCAAGCACCTAGAGATTCAGACAACACTACAATAACCACACAAGTCTGTTCTGTTAGAGTAGGCAAATGTCTAAGTGAATACAACTAAAAAGAAGACTAAAAGGACTGCTAGATGTTACCTGTAGTACTCATGTTTGTCCTTGGAGTACATAAGCTGATCAATGCATGGCCTTTCATCTATTTTTTCTTCCCATGTTTCTTTTTTCCATCCTTCTGCATAGCCTTGGAGGACATAAATCTGTTCAATGAAGGGCCCACCTGACTCTGAGCAGAAGGCAAAGCAAAGCATTTGTAAGCATGAAAAAAGCACAATAAAGGTTGAAAATCTGCTAGAAATGCTAATACTGCACTATTCTCTCTCTTGTTTTCTTCACAAAAAAGGAAAGGAAGTCCTGTGTGAGTCAGAAAACCTAAAAGGGTCAGGGAATGTGACAGCCTGCTACTCCCACCCAGCTATGTGTGATTTAATGTGCCAAACAGAAATGAATCGCCATGGAAATGTAAATTTAAAACACCATGAAGCACAGAAGTCTTCAATGCTGCTCTGGGAAGTGCACCTCCAAAAAAATGACAAGTACAAGCCCTTCTTCCCCTAAATTTCAGGGTGGGTTTCTAAATGCTTTTTCCTGGAAAATAGGGGACAACGATAGCCTCACAGTTCTTTGCAAAGCTGTGACATTTGGTGGCCTTCATTTCCTTTGCTGAAAATGTCTGTTACACTGCTGCAGATCTGGCATTTGGTAATTAGCTCAACATGGCATTAACCAACTTCACAGTTTCCATATTCTTAGGGAAAGCCTTTCTCTTATATATATTGTTTTGTACACAAAAAGCAGAGGTTAAGTATTTTGAGTATGTGCAGCATCGACACCAAAAAACTAAATTCACGGAAGAACCCACTGTACAGCTTTTACTGTCCAACCATCTTCAGAAAAATGCGGCTTGTTTGTATTTTGACATGGAGCTGCAGGCTGCCTCTTTCTCCTCACAGCATTGTTACTAGGGGCAAAATTATGCAGCGGTATCATTGGCTATTGAGTGTCTTTCTCTGGGGTCCTAGGAAGTCAAGGGGCTGACACTGGTACATCAAAAGAATGACAAACCTAGTGGCTTGTTACTCAGCACAATTCTTTCCCATCCCTCCTCTCACCACCTTTAACTTTTTTTATTTCACATGTAAGGATAAAAGTACACATATGGATAAACCTGTGAAGAAACCACTTCAAATGTTTAGTCAATTGTAGATTGTACAATTGCATACTCTACCTGCAAGGAACTGCTCATATTCAATGACAGGGATGTTCCTGTTGAGGCTTGGGATATTGAAGAACTCAGACCAAGGGATTCGGACCTGAAGGATGTCGGGGCTCTGCCAGTGATAAAGACGTCCCCAGGGGGGCAGAACTAACACCCAGTTTTCACTTTTCAGCAAGGTCTTTAGAAGGGAAGCAATGCGAATGTAGACATCTCTGCGAAGGTTGAAGCCTTCAGGAGGATTTACATCATACAAAAGGTATCTTGGGAGAACAAAACAATATAATTACTTTGGGGAGTTTAAAACTTCTACGTGTCTTTTTTTTACCCCACAATCACGTAGCACAGCTCTACTGAGATGGAAACTGTTCCTCTTTCATGACTCTATGGTACTTGGAAAGAGATGAAGTCAAAGAAGGCAGTGCAGTGCATGTTGCGAGGGCTGGGGGAGCATGAGGTTCTCCTCATGGGACATTATCAAGGTGGCATATAGAATCATAGAACGGTTTGGGTTGGAAGCGACCTTAAAGATCATCTAGTTCCAACCCCCCTGCCCTGGGCAGGGACACCTTCCACCAGACCAGGTTGCTCAAAGCCCCATCCACCCTGACTGTGAACACCTCCAGGAATGGGGCATCCTCAACTTCTCCGGGTAACCTGCTCCAGTGCCTCACCACTCTCACAGTAAAGAATTTCTTCCGAATAGCTAATCTAAATCTCTCCTCTTTCAGGTTAAAACTGTCACCCCTTGTCCTATCACTATATATAAGACCTTATAAAGAGTTCCCATTTTTCCCCTAAGCCTCCTTTAAGTACTGGAAGGCTGCTATAAGGTCTCCCCAGAGCCTCCTCTTCTCCAGGCTGAACAACCCCAACTCTCTCAGCCTTCTCTCTTCACAGGAGAGCTGCTCCAGGCCTCTGAGCATCTTTGTGGCCCTCCTCTGGACCCTCTCCAACAGGTCCATGTCCTTTTTATGTTGGGGGCCCCAGAGCTGGATGCAGTACTCCAGGTGGGGGCTCGCCAGAGCAGAGCAGAATCACCTCCCTTGCCCTGCTGGCCACACTTCTTTTGAGGCAGCCCAGGATGCAGTTGGCTTTCTGGGCTGCGAATGTGTATTGCCGGCTCATGTTGAGCTTCTCGTCAACCAGCACCCCCAAGTTCTTCTCCTCAGGGCTGCTCTCAATCCATTCTCTGCCCAACCTGTATTTGTGCCGCGACCCATGTGCAGGACCCTGCACTTGGCCTGGTTGAACTTCATGAGGTTCGCATGGGCCCAACTCTCAAGCTTGTCTAGGTCCCGCCTCTCAAGCCTGTCCAGGTCCCTCTGG
Organism: Limnodromus scolopaceus; assembly: GCA_028565335.1. Taxonomy (NCBI): domain Eukaryota; kingdom Metazoa; phylum Chordata; class Aves; order Charadriiformes; family Scolopacidae; genus Limnodromus; species Limnodromus scolopaceus. The sequence goes on along the minus strand of JAOXNO010000078.1, from coordinate 22,371,093 downwards.
ATGGTAACCCTTCCCTTCTGGTTGTGGACGACACCACACAGTTTGGTGTCATCAGCAAACTTGCTGAGGGTGCACTAAATCCCACTGTCCGTGTTGCCAACAAAGATACTAAAGAGCACTGGTACCAGTACCAATCCCTGAGGAACACTACTTGTCACTGGCTTCCACTTGGACACTGAGCCATTGACTGCAAATCTCTGAGTGCGGACATACAACAAGCCTTTCCTGCAGTGGCGCAGGATGTGGGCGGCCAAGGAGTGAACCCCTCAGATGTTCTGCACTTCCTGAGGGTAATGTGGTGAGAATGACGAAACCACCAGCACATCACATGGGCTAATTCCTGTGAGCCAAATATGAGAGTGGGAAGACATGTTAAAGAAGGACAGGGGAAATGAGCGCACATCACCTGCCACAGGACAGACCAGTGGGGGTCCCCCAGGCCACGGTCACAGCAGGAAAGCCACCAGACAGCTGCAATGGCAGCATCTTCCAGAAATGACCCAAACGACACCAGCAAGTAAAGGAAGACCTTTACATGCCCACTAGCCGATGGCTCAGAGACACGGCAGGCTGCTGGTGTGGGGAACCCATCATCTCCCCTCGGGACACCACGCAGGAAGCTGCGATAAGGGGAGGGTCCCAAGGGGCGACAAAGTCTGACCCTGGCCTGGGGCGAGCGGCCCCACGCTGGGCCTGGGGAAGCGGGGCAGGTCTGCTGCCCAGGCATAGCCCTGCCAGGCCCATGGCGGCTGGGGGGGCCGCCCCTCACCTGGTACGCAGCGCGGCAGCGGAGGCGGGCAGCGAGGAGGCGGCGTGGCCGGCACGGAGGGCGCTGGGGGGCGGCTGGGCAGCAGCAGGTGACGGGAAGGCAAGCGTGGCCAGGCCCAGCAGCAGCAGGCGGCAGCCAAGGCCTTGCGCCACCATCCCCGTGCTGTGCCACGTCTGGGGTGGCCCCAGCAGCGGCCCAGCCCCTCGGTGCATGGGCGGGAAGAGGCGGCCACAGGGTCCCCGCATGGCTCCCTCAGAAGAGGCCCGCGGTCAGAGGCCGGAGGCTGGTGCCCGTGAGCCGGTTCAGCTCCTCCAGGATCTCCACCTCTTTCTGGTACATCTGCAGGAAGAGGGCACAGGAGAGATGTGATGGTCAGCACTGCCGGCACCGTGCTCCGTGGATGGGCTAGCGGGGTCTCAGTGCCTGCCGACGCCGGCATTGATGCCGGCATCGACACTTGCCACAGGCCTGCAGAGCCGCCCACCCAGCCAGCCACACCCGCAGGCTTCCTGCTACAGCGGTGTGAGACAGGGAGATGCTTTCCACCCAGGTACAACCCGACACAGGCTGGACACTGCACACCTACCCCAGCTCCAGGGCACCCCCGTACCTGTTGCCAGTTGCTTTTTGTGTTGTGCTGGTAGCCAAGCAAATGGCACAACCCGTGGGCTGCTGTCACCTGTGCGAAGAGGCGAGAGGAAACGACATATATTACAAACTTAACCCCAACGCGAGCAGCTGGGCTGCGCAGGAAGCCCTGGCACCAGCGCTGCAACCCACCCCACACCAACTGGGGTGCAGGGGTGACAACCTCCAACCCCCTACTAGATCATCTGCCATTTTGCCAGAAGCCAGTACTCAGCACGTGAAAGATCAGATAGCGTCCGAACTCGCCAGTTAAATAAGTTTTAAAACACACACTTAACCTTTCAGGGTAAGCTATGGGATCATCACCTCGTTTAGGCCGGCCGGGCTAGGAAAGCGGCAGCCATTGCCCTGTCCGTGGGGGACACCCCACGGCTGCCCTTCCCTACGGCCTAGGGCCAGGGTGACGAGTGACCGCGGAAGGCTGGGCGGGCCCGCGGCGGAGCTCACCACCAGGACGCTGTCGAAGTCCTCCCCGGTGGCGCGGCACTGCTGGTGAATGTACTCCACCCCCAGGAAGATGTCCCCCAGGTTGTACTCGTCGCGCCGGCGTGGCCGCGGCAGCTCCCCTGCCGCCACCTGGTGGAAGGGGAAGGAGAGGACGTCGGTGGGCTCTGGGCGCTGCCGGTACGCGCCGTTGAGACGCCGCATCAGCCCGTTGCCAGCGCAGACGAGCCCCACGTCGAAGCGGGAGGCGCCCAGGGCGGCCCGTAGGGCGCACACGGCCCGGCGGAGCGGGACCCGACGCACCGGCACGACCTTCTGCGCGTTACGCAGCGCCACGCTCATGACGATGACGATGGCGGCGGGACCCCGCCCCGCCTCCCCGCCCGGCCTGCGCGGCCCCGCCCCACCGCCGGGACCCCGCCCTGCCCGCCGAGGAGAGGCGGCGGCCGCCATGAACGCTGGGGGGCCCTTCCGCGGGCCGCCCGCCTTCTCGTCGCCATTGCGCTTCGGGCAGGCTGCCGTTTTCGGACAGGGCGGCGGCGCCGCCGGCCCCCCCTTTGCCCCCGGGCCCGCTTCCTTCGGGCCGCTCTATGGCCTAGGACAGGCGCCGGCCTTCGCGGCGGCGGCGGCCAGCAGCGGGGCCCCGGCGGGCAACGCGGGGTTCAGCTTCAAGCCGCCCACCAACCTGGGCAGCTTCCCGGGGCCGGGTGAGGCGGCGGGCGGCGGCGGCGGGGCCTTCGCGGCCCCTGAGTTCCGCTTCAAGGCGCCCGAGAGCGCCGCCGCCTTCAAACCGCTGAGCGGCGAGGCGGAGAAGGGCCCGGCCGCCTCCGCCGCCTTCACCTTCTCGCCGCCCTTAGGCTTCGCGCCCGAGGCGGGCCCGGAGGCGGCGGGGCCCTTCTTCTCCCGTCCCGCCGCCGCCCTGAGCTGGCCGGAGGAGAAGGGCCCGCGGCCGCTCTTCGAGGAGCCGGGGGAGCCGGCGCCCAAGGGCCTGAAGCGGAAGGAGGAGCGGGAGAGGTCGCCGCGGCGGGCGGCGGCGAGCGGGCGGGCGGCGGTGGCGCCGCCGGAGAAGCGGGCGGTGCTGCTGAGCCGTCCCCGCGGCGGCGCCCTCTTCGGCCGCACGCTGCAGGAGGTGCTGCGCAGCCAGGGCCGCGGGCACCGCGACCGCGGGGACGCCGTCGAGGCCGAGCGGGGACCCGCCGAGGAGACGCCGCCGGCCGAGCCCCGGGAGTCCCCCCGGGAAGGTAGGCTGGGGCGGCTGAGCCCCGCGACACCCCGCCGGCCCGGTGTCAGCCCGCTTTCTGAGGCGGCTGCCTTCCCGTCTTTACAGATGCCGGCCCTGCGGCCGCCGCCCGCCGGTCCCAGGGCAGCGAGGGCGCGGAGGGGCTGGGGGGCATGTCGCCGGGCGAGCTGACAGCCATCCAGTGCAAGAACGTCCCTGATTACCTGAACGACAGGACAGTGCTGGAGAAGCACTTCGGTCAGTTCGTGAAGGTTCGGCGCATCATGACCAGACGCAATAAAAAAATGGCAATTCTCCACTTTTTTGATCACGTGAGTGTCAGAAGCGGTGGGCACAAAAGCAGGCTTAAACCCGGGTGCTTGGGGTAGGTCCAGCTCTAGTGAGAGCTGCTCTTGAGCTCTCACAGTATGTCCTGGGAGCATGTGTTACGGACAGGGGTAGAAGCGTACTGAGCTGCAGCTGAATGGGATAGCTGCTGGAGCTTTGCCTGGCCTTAGCTGTCCTGATAGCATCGAAATTTAAACATCAGACAGATCTTCCCTGTTTATTGTCTCGTGTCGCCCAAACCTGAACTACATGCGCTGCTGCATTCCTGCTTAGGCTTGGCACCTCTAAGGGCGAGGTGAGCTTGTGCCATCTTTGTGGGGTGACCTGCTCGCTGGAAATACTGCCGTTATGTCAGCGCTGAGATGTTTCGAGGAGGCAGTTTGGAAACTGTATGTTCTGATTCTGTGTTGTGCTTAAAAACACACCTCCTGTCTCAAATGCTCTAAGCTGGCTATAGCAAAAAGCAACAATTTTTATTGAAACCAGCACAGTCCTGTTGGTTGCGTGTAGGTCTTAAGTGAGAGATTAAAATGCAGTAACCAGAATTTTATGTAAATTGGTAAATGCTTCTCTGGTGAAAACTGCACTGGGCTTTTTGGTCTTGTGATGCTAATAGGTTTTCATACGCTGCTTTTCTTTCCTTTCAGGCCTCTGCAGCTCTTGCCAGAAAGAAAGCAAAATTACTGCACAAAGACATAGTAACGTTTTGGCAAAAGAAGAAAACAAGTAAGTTTTGTGTTTCTGGATATGACTACTGTGTGATACATAAATCGTCTGCTCTGTTCTTGTTTCCTGATGTGCTGAGAGCAACATGAAGGTGATCTCCACAGTGGGGATGTTACAGTTCCAGAAGTATGATGGTTCTCTTTGACGTTTGATAATCAGACTGTGCTCTGCGCAGGACTTCTGGGAGCATTGAAGATTATTCTTTATAGGAGCATAAAAATAGTTCTGCGTTCTGTATGGCATCCTGGCTAGCTCTGTCTGGCAAAGGCTAATAATGAATATGCAGAGGAGGGGAGAAAAAAACAGGATGAAGCATGTAATTGCTTCTAGAATAATTTCTCAGCCTTTAACAGCCTGTGACTCGGGAACCATGGGAGCCAGAAGGGATGTATTAGCCCTTGGATAATTTTTCTCTTGTGAAGTTAGCCAGTTGCTTTTGTAACCTGAGTAAACTTCCAGCATCCACAGCACTGTCCTCTGGTATTGAGGAAATTCTAAGCGAGCAGCTGCAAATCACAGTTGGAGATTGCACTATTTCTTTCTTAAATTCCTGTTGTCTAAAGCATTTTGCTTCATCTGAGCCAAAATGCTGTTTCAGTTATACAAAAGAGCTGAAGACAGTTGAAATTGCAGCGTAGATTTACAAGAGAACTTAGAAACCATCTGTGGTCCCATCTAGCAGTAGGATGTTCTTTGGGGGTGTAAGAAAACCCACTTTCAGATGCCTCACTGCCTGCTTCAGAGCATGGGCTTGGATGTGGGCTTCCAGCTTTCAGGAAGGTGAGCGTCTGGGTTGCTGAGATTGCTGTTCTGCATCTCTGTGTTTCCATTTCTTTAGCTTTATGAATGCAGCTTTTGTATCTTCAGGGTCCTAGCCTGGGGATACACTTCAGCTGTCAGCAAACGAATGCTTCATTACAGCTTTGACCAACCGCAAACTTGCCTTCCAGAAAATGAACAGTTGCAGAGTGGTCTTCCTGAGAATTAACATCTTGAAGCAGAAGCTAGAGGGGTGCCTGTTCATTTTGCCATTTTATTGTGCTGCTAAGTCTATAGAAACGTGAATAGTAGTATTCTAAAATAACTAACCTGAGAGAATTTAAGAAATCAAACTGGTTGAAATTTTGTTCCTGCAAGGTGTAGATGACAGGGCACACCAACCTCAGTCTAAGCTTGGGTATGTGAAATAAATAATTAAAATGCTTTAGCAGGAGCACTGGGAATTCTGGTTTACATAGATGAAATGGTTTTCATATCCTGTAGAGAGAGATGACTTGTGGATTATATCCCAAACCTGAGAGAACTTAAATTTGGATGATGATTAGACTTCATCTACTGACAATCTGCTGACAAATTGTAGTTATTGCAAAGGGATATTTTGTTGAAAAATACTCTTTATAGAACAGTGAAGCTGACTAGCAACTGGTGGACTTAGTCGGTGCAGCTTCTAGTGCAAATTGTTCTGGAAGTTTTGCGTTCATGTGCAAAACTGTGACTCTTAGTTTTATTTTCTAATAGTGTTTTTTTTTTTTTAAACAAACTGCTCACCACCAGCCCTATGGTGAGAAAAGAGTTGTTGCTTAAACTGTTTGGCAAGTACCCGGCTTCATATTTATATGTCACTTCAGGTCCAGCAAAAAGAGAATTTTCATCCAAGGAGAAGAAAGCAGGTGAAGATGAAGGAAGACAGAGCAGTGAAGAGATAAACTATCAGCATTCCCCTCTTCGAAAACCTTTAATGAGATCCTCTGCCAGCAGTGTCATGCCTGGTAAAAGGTATGTCTGCTTCTCTGGGAATCCATCAGGTAGGAAACGGGGTGCTTGGGGGAAAAGGATGATCAGTGTGTGCCAAATAGCCGTGTTCTTATCAGGGAGTGTGCTTCCCTCATCTCTTCTGGAGTGTGTGCATTACAGGCACACGGATCTCACACTTTGTTAGGAAGATACTTCTAACTGCTTATTAAGGCCTTTTACTTTGGTCTGTGTATGTCTTTTGCATATGTTGTTCATAACACCGTGGGTAACAACACCTGCAATAGTGAGGCATTAATTTCCAGTGCTAGATTTAGCTCATAACCTTAATACGTTGATACAATTCGTTTATTTGATATGTTGCCTTGTGAACAAAATACTCTCTGTAAACAGAGACATTGGCATCCTACAGAGCAGTGAACTGATTAAAGCCGGGGCATGCATTAGTTTATTATTGATTAAAAAAAATCTTCTATTTTTAGTTCTCCGGCAAAGAAGCCTGGTCTTCGAAAGTCGCTGCAGTTTGAAGCAGATCTGTTTGATTCTGGTTCTGAAGGGCAGAGCTCAGAGGCCTTGGGAACTTCATTGTCGTCTCTTGGTAACCTGGTGGGATTAGTGGCTGAGACATCTGAAGAAAGATACCGTCTTTTGGACCAAAGGGACAAAATCATGCGACAAGGTTATTTCCCAATTCAATGAGTGTAACACCTCCTTCTCTGCTGGAAAGAAATAAGTGTGTGGAGTTTGTTGCAAGGCCGTTAAAATATTACGGAAGTGGCTTTAAAGAGAGAGTTTAACAGGACCAGTCTGTAAAATACTGTTCTATTGTACATATATGTATTAATTTATTTCAGAACATGCAAAAATCTGTTTTACTTATTACACATTATATCTCTTGTGGAAAGCGAGTAGCAGACTGTTCATCTTCTGTGAAGGAGCCGTGTAGGGAGATTTGCATCCCTGCAGGCTCTTTGAAGAAAGCTACTCAAAGCCTGTTTGTGTTTCACTGAATTCGAACTGCTTCACAGCTGGTAATTATTTCAAGAAATGGCCCTTTGTTTCATAGTGTTGGGTCAGCCCTTCCATCCTGTTTTTGCCATTTCAAAGCCTGCTGTACTTTGAATTTATGATCTTAAGTTTAATATCGACAAACAGATTTCTCGTCTACTTGACGTGGAATTGTGAAATGCCAGTGCTTAGTTAGGACACAAAACATTGCGTATCTTTTAGAGCCTTCAATCTTTTCAGCAAAACTCTCAATATCCAGGTAGGACAGTAGGAGAAACTTCCCCAAAAGGAGTGGAGCAACCCTGGGACAGGTCCCAGAGTGGGGGAACCCCATTCTTGTGCATTTCTGTGCACATCAAGGTGTGGGTACAGCCTTTCTCTGATTAGATGTAGGACAGGAATATCTGGAAACCTTTTCCCACCAGCTTTTTTTGTGAACTATTGACTTAGCAATGTACTTATTGACATCCATCCATTGACCAATGTGCAGACTCCAGCTGCCCATGGCGTGCTTAGGGCTGTGGTGGCGTATCAGGGTAATAGCTCGTTATGAAAACAAAACCCAGAGATGCCGTAGTGATTGATCAATTTGTTTTTCTTTAGCTCGAATAAAAAGGACTGATCTTGGCAAAGCAAAAACTGTTGTTGGCACTTGCCCAGACATGTGTCCTGAAAAGGAGCGCTACATGAGGGAGACGAGAAACCAGCTCAGTATCTTTGAATTGCTCCTAGGATCTGACAAGGTAGGAGCCCTCTGTATGCAGGAGTTTGTTGTTCCCAGGACATGTTTGCTTACTGCTTGTGTAAAGCTGTCAGTGTTGTTTAGTTGATTACAGGATTAATTCTGGTGGAAAAATTCTGGGGGCTATTTCATTTATGTCTTTCATTTCCCTATTGTAAAACAAGAAGGCTAGATAATTGCCTTTTCACTCTTAAATCATGTCTTTTATTTACTACAGACAAGCTTTTAGTACTATAGTCCTAAAACTACAGGGCAGCAGTATAGTGTATCTAGTATGTGTGTATATATATATACTGCTAAATATATAGTAGTATATACATTGTCTTGAAGGTTACGAGTTTGAGACTAGGTCAACACTTAGGATCCTATCATAAAAGAAAATAATTTACTATTGTAAATGGATGTGGGCTGTTAGCGTGAACAGTGGAGAAACTCCTTTAATAATCTGCTACTTGCTAAAGTAAAGGTGTGGATGGGATGAAATTCTCCATACTCCTGAAAAGTTGAACATACTCCTTAGACTTTGATTCTTTTCTCCACATCTTACAGGTAGATCATGCAGCAGCGATCAAAGAATATAGCAGGTCTTCAGCAGATCAGGAGGAACCTTTACCACATGAACTGAGACCCTCTGAGGTGTTGAGCATGACCATGGACTATTTAGTGACAAACATTATGGATCAAGGAGAAGGAAACTACCGAGAATGGTATGACTTTGTCTGGAACAGAACTCGTGGAATAAGAAAGGTAAGCATTGGCGGAGGAAATGTTTGATGATAGAAAGCAAAAGATCACATAATGCTGTAAAAAGTGAAGCAAAAAGCAGTAGTAATTCAAATGTTTTGAACTGCAAAGTGACTCAAGCACAGTTGAAATGAGTTTTCCAAAGGTAGTGCCAGATGAATATGTTCTTCAACTGTAGTTTAAAAATACCTGCAATGCTTTCTTTATCATTCTGGTTAGGATATAACCCAGCAACATCTCTGCAACCCGCTGATGGTGTCTCTGATTGAGAAGTGCACTCGCTTTCACATCCATTGCGCTCACCACTTGTGTGAAGAGCCCATGTCCTCCTTTGATGCCAAAATCAACAATGAGAACATGACTAAATGCCTGCAGAGCTTGAAGGAGATGTATCAGGATTTGGCTAACAAAGGGATTTACTGCAAGAGTGAAGCAGAGTTCAGAGGTTACAACGTCTTGCTGAATCTCAACAAGGGTGATATTCTCAGGTGGGAACAAGAGATATCGCTTGTTTTCTCTCTTTGCCTCTGTGAAAAAACCGAGATGAGGATTAGGTCCAGGCAAATTGTAATGCAAGTGAAGAGCTTAGTTGCAAAAATTTTTAGCCAAAGAAAGTGTACTGTAGTAATGTTTTATTTGAATCTATCAATAGGTCATTTTAAAAAAGCTTTGGTTTGTCTCCTTGAGTAACTCTGAGGTAGTTAAAAAAAAAAAAACCAACAATCAACCAACTGAAAAGGAAGTTACATCTTTGCTGTTTTCAATCAAGGAAAATTTTCTTCTCTTCACAGAGTGGTATCCAAGCTTCACTGCTCTATCTGCAGTAGGATCAAGCAGAAATCGTTTTGTGGGCAGTCATGCTTAGGTTTTCTAGTCATTCTTTTAACTGCCTTCCTCCCTAGACACTGGAGTGATGTACCTCAGTAATACGTGCTGATTATGCAAGCATCTTTAGAAGGTTAATAATTGGTAAATAATGCAGCAAATTCAATTGACAGCTGTTTGTTTTGGACAGGAGTTGCATGTCTTGCTTAAAGCTCCTAATTTTAATTGTTTGTTACAGGTTGATATTGAATTGTGATTGTTAATGTTGAAGCAAAAGGTTTGTCTCTGTCTTTTGTTTCCACAGAGAAGTACAGCAGTTTCATCCAGAGGTTAGAAACTCCCCTGAAGTGAGATTTGCAGTTCAAGCTTTTGCTGCATTAAACAGCAACAACTTTGTGAGGTTTTTCAAGTTAGTGCAAGCAGCTTCCTATCTGAATGCCTGTCTCTTACATTGTTATTTCAACCAGGTGAGAAAAATGCAGCTGGGTATTTTTAAAGTGTTAATCAGTAAAACAGTCTGGGACTTTTGGGAGGAAATCTTAGCAGAAAACTTGGTAGATGCTTAGCCTTCAAAATAAATTTATTCTTGCTTTTTCAGAAGCATTTAAGATTTATTAAGAGTTTTCTGCCACGATACAAAAGGCAAATATTAAAATGCTCTTATCATTTTTTTTCCCATAACTGTGTACAAATACGTATTATTTCCCCTGAAAATAATTGGGAAGGAGAGAAGCAGGCATGAGACTTTTGCAAAGGAAATATCAACCTGTGCTTTCAGAAGCCCTTGCAAGCTTTTTCTTCTGCATAAAAATCACAAAGGGACATGCTCAAAATGAGCGGCATCGAAGAGTAGCAGTAGCTAGAAAGCAAGTGCATAAAAGTTAGAAAGAAAGTTAAGTCTGAATAGTTGTTTCTGGATATTTGATGACAAAGTACTGGTTTCTTTTAAACATGATTTTCATGTGGTAATGAAGCACTGGAACAGGTTGCCCAGAGAAGCTGTGGCTGCCCCATCCCTGGAGGGGTTCAAGGCCAGGCTGGATGGGGCTTTGAGCAACCTGCTCTGGTGGGAGGTGTCCCTGCCCAAGGCAGGGGGGTTGGAACTAGATGATCTGCAGGGTCCCCTCCAACCTAAACCATTCTATGATTCATGTTTATAGTACGTTTTGAGGTCTTTAACTTAGTACTTACATGGCTTTTTCTTTCCCTCCCCCCAGATTCGTAAAGATGCTCTGAAATCTCTTAATATTGCTTACACTGTGAGCACCCAAAGATGTACGGTGTTTCCCTTGGATCACCTGGTCCGCATGCTACTGTTCAAAAATTGTGAGGAAGCAACCGATTTTATAAGCTATTATGGCTTGAGTGTATCTGATGGGTAAGTGTAAGGAAAAGGGTGTCTGTGCCTTAAGATGCCTAGTGGGGTTAGACCAATGTTAGGCAAAGTGTTAATGGGGGTCAGCTGCTCTTGCAGTCTGCAACTGGAAAAAGAAAAGAACAGATAAAGGGTAGGGGCTGGGCTCTGTAAGCGAAGTGCTAAGGTAGAGATGGGTGCAATTTTTAATAATATATTCTATTTTTATTGGTGTGATTTTGATTTTTGTTCTTTTATTTTGTATCTTTCCCTAAAGAAATGGGGCTTGTATCCATATAACTACCATGGCTTCCCACAATAGCTTTTTTTGCACTTGTACTTCTTATTTTACTTGGCTTGATAAGGTGACAAGGGATTTTAAGGATATGAAGTTCCTTCAGCCTTCTGGAAGGTGGTGAAAAACACAAGAAACATTTCCCCTGAAAGAAGAGACTGCATATTGAGCTCAGTCTCCATTGGACTCTGGGGACTTCCTCCCTAGAAGGGATGTTGTGGAAAATCCACAAAAAAAAATATTGTTTTAGGTTCTTATCTTGCAGTTGAATTGTAGTAAATTGCAACTCTGTAGGAAATAAGGATACAGTTTTGCTGAATGTCAGTTCAGGAAACTGACATTATGGTGATGCACATAGGGTGGGATGAAGTTGACCAGTGCAAGCCAGTGTTTAGAGAATACTGGAGGCCAGTGGTTTTGCAGATAGGAGAGTCTGCCATGGAAATACATACACTGTAGCGTGTGTTCATACACACTTGCAATCTCAAGAGATTGGAGAAGGCAAAAAACTTGAGCGTGCCAGTTAGTGTTCTATTTCCTGTTAACATTCTGTTTTGAAATAATAAATTAGACTACAGGTGCCAAGACTGGAAGAAGACTGCAGCTTTTAAAATTACTTCTGTAGATAGCCCTGGCTTTTGTCACATGGGATGTAGTTTAGGTAGAATGTGCATGGATAATATACAAAGTGGATAAAGGTTAAAAGGAGGACAAGACAGAACAGTCCATGAGGGTTCCCAGAAGTGTTAGTGCAGCTTGTTCTCTGTCCTGGGAGGGGATAGCTATGAGAACAGTGCACTCTGCCTTCCCTGCTCTGCTTCCAGCCAAAGATCAAGAACCAGGCTACAGGGAGCAATCCTGAGTGCCCAGTGCCTGTCTCACTTTGCCCCACTAAGCTGTCCAACTGAAAACCTGCAGGTTACTGGAGCTTTGAGGATGTACTCCTGTTTTTTATTTTTCCGCAGTGCTTACGTGGAGCTGAATCGCTCAGCTTTTTTGGAGCCGGACGGATTACCTAAACCGCGTAAATCGGTGTTTGTCAGCCAGAAGCTAACGGTCTCAGTTGGGGAAGTTGTAAATGGTGGGCCGTTGCCTGTGGTGCCTCACCATGTGCCTGTGTCCAGCTTCAACGGACAGAACAAGTATACTGGTGGAAGCGCCTCTGTGGATCAAGCTAGTAGTAGCCAAAAATCCAGCATGGAAGCCCCAGGTAAGAGCAGACACACTCAGGAACATACTGCTGGGTCAGCTCTATGAGTAGAAACTGTTCTTGGCTCATACGGGTTGAAGTTGCATGGAAATCTGGATTTAGTGAAAGCGTGTTTTGATTTAAATGTATGTATGCGTCTGTAAAAGCTAAGCAGCAACCTTAATAATATATTTCCCAGTACAGGAAATACACCAAGGGAAATGAGTGCAGTTTTGCCAACATAGGTCAAATAACTAAATGTTTGGCTACTTCAGACAGCCAGCTTCCATTTTCAGTTGTGGATTTTGTATTGCAACTGTTTTTTTTTTTTTCCCCAGAGTGTGTTTAATCATGTTGTTTTTCAAGTTAGCCAAACGTATGCTTTATTGTACTTGTTGAAAGTAACAGATATTTTGCATTTATTGGAGAGAGAGGTGTAGGTGCTAGCTGTACTTGAGTTAAAACGGTTGTTTTATTGGAAATGTATATACTTGGTAGTGGAGATGATGTGCAATGATATTTTTGAATCTCTCATATAAAATACTCCTTCATTAGTTTCTATGATATAATTATATTTTTAATTTTAAGGCAGCAAGCTGCTGTTACGGACTTGTTTTATGACCTGATGAGATTCATCAGACAAACCAGCTTTTGAAGATAAGAATAGTTTTGCATCTATTCGTGACTGACCTCATTTCCATAATTTTTCTCTTCTCCTCTCCCAAGAAGGAAGAGTGGAAAGCAAAGGTGTAGATTTAGATGCTGCAGGAGTAAGAGTCCAGCCCTCGGCTCATCTTCTGCCCTCACTGGTACCTCGTCAGCTTGTGGCAGTGCTGCCTCCTGCACAGGCAATCTCCCAACCTGCTGGACAACTTGAGCCTCTCTCTTCAAAGCCTCAGCCTGTCTACACAGACACAGTAAGGAAATTTAAATTCATCATGAAGTATTTGGGAAAGGTCTGTGAAACATAATAAAAGGTAACTGAATTCTTAGGTTGTTCTAGTTTTCCAGAATCTGCACGTATTATGTGGAGTCAAAAGGAGACGCTTCAGTGCTTTGGATACTTTGAGAAGTTGTTTCCTTGGGCTATTCTGAAAAGAGAAAGCCTTAAGTGATTTCAGATGCAAGTCTGAAAGTCAGTGCTTACTCTGCCTCCTTCATGGGATAAACAGTCCTGTCTATTTAGGATTTATTTGAGAAACCTCCGAGGGTAGAGTAAGAAAGCAATAGTAGAAAGTTACTGTCTTTCACTTAGTAGGTAAATTTTGCTTTAGTGAATAGGATTGAACTGTTTTGTAATGGCACGTACTTCAGACGAGACACAACAAAGTTTCTTTTTGGGGGTATGTGACTGTTAATGTTGAGTCTTGAATATGTACCCTCTGTGTCTGTGCTGTTCCCCTTTTTCTCCCTCCCACAGATATTTAGATAGGCACTAATGCTGAACCCATCTGGAAGCATCTCATTGCTTTGTAAAGTACAGCTGCCATATTCTACCTCAATGTGGCTATATTTCAGTGAAGATTAGGCCTGGTCATTTGGAGTTAAATGAGTTAGAATGAGAGAAACTCTAAACTAACAAAATAGGAATCCCTCTCAAAATTCACTTTTCTTGGCTATTACTTCTGAACTTGACTTGCCAAAAATTGATATGGGCAGCTGCTTTTGTTTCTGGGGTGTTATTAATCTTCTAGGTAGTCTAATATTTCCAGACTCTCGTATTTTGATGGGAGAGAGTTATGGGATTTATTAAAATAAAAACCCCAACCAAACCCCTCAGTCATTAAACAGGGACTTCTGATGACACCAAGACTGTGGGTTTGAATTGTTTCCTATTTCCTCTTAGGGCAATGTAACCCTACTATAAAAATATTAGGAAAAATATAATCATATTTAATAATATAATGATATATTAATACTATAATAATATTTTAATAATAGAAAATAATAATAATATAAAAATATTAGGATTTTTTTTTTACACTGAAAGGGTTATTAAGCATTGGAAGAGACTGCCCAGGGAAGTGGCTGAGGCACCATCCCTGGAGGTATTTAAAAGACGGGTTGACCTAGTGCTTAGAGACATGGGTTAGTGATGTGTTTTTTTGTTTTTGTCAGAGTTAGGTTGATGGTTGGACTAGATGATCTTAAAGGTCCCGTCCAACCTAGACAATTCTATGATTCTATGATTTGGTTAAGTTAGCTTAGTTTGTAAGTAGAAATACAGATGGTGTTGCCAATCGCAGTCAGTTAAACAAGGCTGAAAAGCCTCACCCCCACCCTGAGCAGGACTGTACCTTGCTTCAGCTGCTTCCTCTGCTGTGTTGTAGGACATCGCTGAAGTGGTGGACGGGCTTGTGCACGACGTCCTGAAAGGAGAGTGCAGCGAAATCAGCAGAGCAGGAGTGGCTTACGTGACTGCTGCCATCTGGTAAAGAGCATTTATTGCTGATACTCCTGGAGTCTCTTGTCAATGCTGCAATTTGCTGTAGCAGCACTGTGTCTGGGTGCCTCTGCAAGGCAAGGTCTGTAGTGGAGATAGTGTTACTGGTACAGCTGAGGGAAAATCAGACCTTTCTTCAGATGTCTGCCACCTCTCCGTTGCACACCAGCTAGCCTAATGGAAGGCAAACTGTAAACCTCTGTAAGCCTTGCCTTGCGTGACACTCACACTGCTGCCACGAGAAAAGTGTGTTGTGGAAGGGAAGGTGCCTGAAGAGGGGCAAGAGGAGTAAGTCCAGATCTGGCTACTTCTCTGCTTCAAGTAACACTTCCTCTCTGATGCAGTTGGTAGAGTCATAGATACGGGTTTGTGCCCAAAACAGTGTTAATGCACCAATGTTTTGGTTATTGCTGAACAGCACAGGGTCAGGGTCTTCTTGTTTCCTGCTCTGCATCCCTGTGGGTAGGCTGGGGGTGTGCCAGAGGCTGGGAGGGGACGCAGCCAGGACAGCTGACCCGGACTGGCCGAAGTCTATACCATGTGATGTCATGGTCAGCAATAAAACTGGGTTAGAGGAAGAAGGAGGTAGGGTTTTCTGGCTTCCAGGGTGGCCATCGACTGGGGACTGACTGGGCAGTGGTCTGCCTGTGGGAGGTGGTGGCTGGCAGCCTTTGCTTTGCTTGGTAGGGGTATGGGGTGTTTTGATTTTTTTTTTTTTCACCAGTGTCTTTCTCTCCATCCATGAGTTTTCTTGCTTTTGTTCTTCCTATTTTCTCTACTGTCCTTGTGCAGGGAGGGGACTGAACCAGTAGCAGTGGGGGTGCTTGGCTGGTGGCTGGAGTCATCCCACCACAATGGAGCAAAAGCGTGCTTGAGAAAAGCACAGGCATAAGGCTTTGAATGAAAACTTTCTGGCTTTGAAAAGAGAATTGCTGTTTCCGCACAGCACCTCGGAGGCCGCCGTGGAGGAACTTGTGACTGAAGTGATGGGGGAGATCCTCAGACAAGTGGCTGGAGGCGTGCTTAGTGCGGAACGGGAGCGTGTCAAAGAGGAAAGGCGAAGAGTCGAGGAAGAGAGGTGAGTCCCTGCTTTTGCTGTGGAGCAGGGTGGGCTGTATACACCCTTAGGCAACGTAAGGGCAGCTGGTACCAACCTGAGTGTCGCATGTCTGCTCAGGCCCTGTGTCTTCCTGTCATGCTGACAGCACTCAGTTTGTCTCACCTTGAACTGCCCTGGGATCATGCAGACAAACTGTTGCTTCTGCGTTCTCAGGTGATACGCTAGTTACATTTTGGTGACCTCACAGAGCCACTATGAAAATGGTGGGGGGCAATTTTGGGAACTTTTATTTGCTTGGAGAGGAAGGTACATCCCAGTCCTGCTGTATGCAGGAACTTTACCTCCCGAGTGAGCTACTTGTCTGTAGATTACTGGGGTAAGACTAAAAAATAAGCCCATCTTTATCTGTATTTTTGAGGGCAACCTGGCTCCACGCAAAGCTCTTTGTCTTTAGAGAGAGAAACCAGCTAGTGGGAACTTAATTTTAAGCAAATTAGTTCTCTGACACTGCATGTAGTGCTTGTGTAACTAAGTGGCAGGTTTGTCATTGTAAATCTTTTCACTTGTGTAAATCTTGCCGGTTGTGTAAATCTCTCCTCTGTCCTTCCAGGCAGAAGCAAGAAAGAGAACATTTAATAAAGCAGTTGAGCCAGCTGGTGGGTATGGAGTTAATGGAAGAAGTAATAAAGGACGGTGTTCAAGAAGCTTCAGCCAATGAGTTAAAGTACGTACAACGTACCGTATGCTGTACTTTGCTGTAGGATGCTTTTCTAAGGGTTAGAATTTGTTAGGAAGTGGTGGACTTCTTGGTTGGCCTTCTCCAAGTTCATTTTCAAAGAGCTACTCTAAAGAGATGGTAAGTGTACTTGTTTGTACAGCAGGCTGCCAGTTGCAGTCACGCTGTGTCAGGCAGCAAGCCGTCCTCCAGGGTGGAGGGGACAGAGGCTTTGTCTAGGACAAGGCTGCCCTGTGTGCTTATTTTTGTTCTGACTCCCTTACCGATCGGCTGTGGGCTCTCTTGTAGACCCTTCTTTGGAAGCCTGTGATTGAGGTAAAACTCTGACTTCTGATTGATAACAGGCCTGATGTAGAAGGGTCATAGAGTAGAAGCGTGGAAAATCCCTCCCCTTTGCTAAATGTGATGGTCTTCCCCCTTTGCACCTCAACTAATTGTGTTTGCGTTTGCTGCAGTCTCCGCCTCACTAGACATCTTGGTTTATTTCATTTTGAATTAGATGTGCCTTAGAAAGAGACCGGCAGGCCCGTATTGCCCGATGTTCAAAAGTTGTCTCTGGTCATGTCATGGACCTCTTTCTGGAGGATGAGATTTTCCAGATTGCGAAGGAAACCCTTCAAGAGCTCCAGTGTTTCTGCAAATACTTGCAACGGTGAGTTGCCACCCTGTGACACAAGTGCTTTTCTTGGGGGCATTAGCATGGAGTGGTTAATAGACTTTGAACTACAGCTGTCTGGTTGTGTTCTTTTTGCTGTTGTCTTATTATCAGCCTCTAATAAGTTACTCGGCTGTATGTGGGGAGGGGAGCGCACCTCATTAGAATCAGGTAATGACCTTGGCAGGAGATTACAGCTTCATTCTACCTGGAAACTTGTAGTAGCAATTTCTCCTTTTATTCTTTCTGTTGGATGTTTTTCTGGACATGTGTGAAGTGTTCAGATGGCTGTTGTGACGCTTCAAGTCAGAGATTTGTTTCTCTCTGTGCTGTGCTGCCCCAGTGCAGTCGGGGTGAGGTGCATTTCGGTGGCATTTCTCACTACTAAAGAGAAAGCAGCTCTGGAGCACCTTCCCTTGCAGAGTTCTGTCCTAAAACTGAGTTCATGTGTCTATTCAGGGCACGTGTAAATCACCTTCAGTGTGATAGGGAGAGCTAAGAAGGAGCCTAAAGATATGTGAAACAAATGTAAATGCAGCAGTCAAGAAAACTGGATGGTGCAGGGATGCTTTTTTATAAGCCCTTAAATATCTGAGGAAACACAATAAAATATTTCAATTCATGAATTTTTATGTTACAAAACTGTTGAGTGGTACATGTTTTGAATCCTTTGGTCATAGAAAAATAGATCAGCATCTGAGGATAAAGGCTTCATTATATGTTTTCTCCTTGCTGGTGGATTTGCCTTTTTAAATGTTCCTTAAAAATAGAACAAGAAAAAAAGAGACATACCTTTCTTACTGCAATAGATGTTGCAAAAGTATTTTCAGCAAGTGCTTGAGATATCAGAGAAGCTTTATAATGGATCATGGTAACACGCTCCATGTGCTAGGAAGAAACATGCTGAAAACTGGGAAGGAAAATTGTGCTTGAACTTTTTACCTGGGGAGCGCAGCTAGGACAGCTGGGGAAGGGGTGAGATGGAAGAGCAGCAATCGGGCTTCCCTCCTGTGGTCTCTCTGGCCACTGAGAGCAAGTGCAGCTTGCTGGGCAGGAGGTTGCTCCCTTCTGTCTGCACTGGTCTTTTGAACGGGGCAAAAGGCTGCCTCTTTCAGACGCTCTGCCCAGCTGGCAGGTCTCGTCCTTTGCATCCTCTGAGCTCGAACGTTGCGGCTGTGTGCAGAACAGCCTGAGCCCGCTGCAGCGCCCATGGGCACCATCTGACACTTGCCCTGGGCAGACCGACTTGTGAAGCGTTTGAGAGCCCAATCTAGTCTGAAGAGCAAAAATGAGGAAACCTGTTCGATCTGCGGAAGAGTTTATTAATGTGACCTATTTCTCTGTTCTCTTGCAAAGGTGGAGGGAGGCAGTGGCAGCTCGAACAAAGTTGAAACGTCAAATGAGGGCGTTTCCAGCTGCTCCCAGTTGTGCAGATCCAAAAGCCAAACTGAAAGCACTGTCCCCCAGTGCTGAGTGGCCTATAGCCATGGAGAACTTGTGCAAGAGAATTGTAAACCTGGGGAATGGAGGAAAGCTGGGGATCTCTTGCACGAGGTAAGGGTACTTACAGTGACAGCAGTTGGCAATTTGTTTGCTTTTTGGAAGGTAAGTTACAAAATAGCCCTCTTTGAGCCTTCATTGTGAACATTAATGGTTTTGCAAAAGTGCTTGTTCTCAAATACTGCCAAAAACACCCTCTCTGCACAAATGCCATGACAAAGACTGCAAACCTAAAGAAGCCCTTCTTCTATTAATGGCAACTTTCAAAATTGACTGCAGTACTTTTCAGGTCTTGGTGAGTGTTTCTTAAATTTGGTTAAAGTATCCGTTTTACACCAAAAATTACAACCAAGAATCTTTTGTTTCCAGATTGAATTGGCTGAGAAACAAGACAGCGCATGAAATTAAAGTTCAACACTTCTACCAGCAATTGTTAAGGTACATTAGCACTTTGTATTCTCTTTCTAAGAAAATTGTAACATTGCCTGAGAATCTCATGAGAACAATGCCTGAGATCTCAAAAATGTCAGTAAGGAATGACAAAATATACTCTCGTGTCTACTTGCAGCCTTGCTTCTGGGAGTATTTTCCAGATAAGGGAAACTGGAAGATCAATTCATGAAAGGGTTAAGCCATCTGATCCTGTTGCTGTAACTTCAAGGATCTGATGGATATTGCAGGGCTTTTTGTACCTGGGTGGGATGATGCCTGAGATGGGCTGTAGGGGAGAGGAGTAAATTGGCTGTTATCAGCCTGGCTTGTGGCACAAAGGGATTGATCTAGATGTTTGAAGTGCAGCAGGAGGTCTCCCTTCTTATGGCTTGTCATACACTCTAGTGGCCTGTGTGTTTACTGGAGCAGGGTATTGAAGCAGTGTGAAAGTGAAGCAATACGTGTATGGTCCCGCAGTCCCCAAAGTAAAGCTCATGTAACAGGTTTAGCAGCTGAGGTTCTTGAAGGCATCTGGTCTGTGGTGAAATAGATAGGCAACAGATCTAAAGGACTGGCTCTAATTTTGGACTGTTTGAACTGAACAGTAGCTACTACAGTATTGTAACTAGTTCAAAGCAAGAAAATCCCCAGGTGGGAATGAGCATTAGGGGTGTCTTTTCACCAGTTTTTGTGTCTCTTTAAGTGATTTAGCTTGGACTCCCCTGGATCTTGTCTCGTTAATCACTGAACATATTCCAGTTCAACAAGAACAGGTTTTTTGGAAGGTGCTATTGGTTTTGCCAAATGATGATGAATGTGCAGAGGATGATCCCAACAGGTAAGTAAAAGAATTAATTGCTGGGTCCTTTTCTCAAACATGGCAATCAAGTAGTAGTATACAGTCCTTGATGTATTTTGTTCACTGTATCGTGTCAATTTTCCGGTTTGTTTTCTGCTGCCATTGTTCGTTGAATTCCTTTTGCTCATACTGAAAACAGAAAGCCTTGAGATCAGTGTCCTGTAGCAGTGTGGATAGTTTCAGGACATTTAATAGCTATTTAAAAAAATTCAAGCAGTATGAAGGTTGGGGTTATGCTAGATTGTGGTGTCTTAGAGATGTTGGAGCTAAAATCCTAAAATGCCTTTTTTTTTTTTTTTTTTTTTAAAAACAAAACAAAAGCCTCAGAAGCCTGCTCTTTTGTTTTTGGTAGGGTACTGATGGATTGGTTGAAAGCCAAATTTATGGGAGACAAAAGCTGGAATAAAAACGCTTCACATACAGAAGGCAGAATTCAAACACTGACATTATTTAATTCTCTTGGCATGCAAGGGAGCAGAAGCATTAAAGTCAGTGTGTGTGTAAAGGTAAGTGAGAATAATTTCAAGATAACTAACAAACTATAAAAGCAGGGTGTGCTCTTTTCCAGTGGATGTTGTGTGGAGGCTTTTCACACTGTGTCCAGTCAGATGGAGGGAGATGATACTGGGAGGGATGGAGTGGTTGAAAAGTTCTGAAGGAAGATGGATTTTTTTTCCCCTTGTTTCCAGTCAATTGAGTAAATACCTGCCTATATACAGCACAATATTTAGAACCTCAATTGTCTCAATTCCTGGTACCGAATCAGGGGCTGAAGTGCACTTTTGTGCTCACCTGCATCTGTTGGACACATCCAAGTTTGCCTGTCTTAACAGCTTGTTGTCTTAGGATTTGTAGACCTCATGGTAACAAATGCCAAAGTTGAATGCTAATGATAGTAAACTGCAGATTTCAGTATGAAAATAGCTTTGTTTAGCTACATTACTGATGTTATCTTTGTTAATTGTATAGGTGGCACATGGTGCACTCTCTGACTCTGATCTTGATACAGCTGAGATGCAGAAAGACTTACTTGGAACCAGTGGTCTCATTCTTCTCCTGCCTCCTCGAATTAGGAGTGAAGATGTTGCAGAAGATGATGTTTATTGGCTTTCAGCTTTGCTGCAGTTGAAACAGTTGCTTCAGGCCAAACCTTTCCACCCGATAGTTCCCATGGTGGTTCTTGTCCCTGGTCAAGAAGAGGAGGCCACAGAGAAAGAAGTAGAAGAGGGTGTGTAATTATTTCTGTACCTTGAAAAAACAATGTGAATGTTTAGGGCAGTCCCAAGTAGAAGCATTGTGGCTAGTGCAGTCTCTCAAATATGTTGTCTCGTAGAGAGAGAGAGACTCTGAAGTACAGTACTTCTCAAAGATTTGCTACAAATCCTGAGGCCTGAAGAACTGATCAATATGAAAAGAGACGAACTTTCCTTTGGCTTCCAGTTTTCCTTTGTGCACTGTATTTGATTCTGAGAGTCTGTGGGCAAGGATGGAGGAGAGAAGTGATGCTGTGAATGTATGCAGAGAGTATGGTCAGAGTAGGAGATACACATTTGTTCTTTCTCTGTGTATATGGCAGGTGTTCTTATTTTTAAGGTTTGATGCTGCAAGACTTGATTTCAGCCCAGCTTATTTCAGACTACACCATTGTTGAGCTCCCAGGTTCTATCAATGACTTACAAGGCACCAGAAGGGTAAGAACAGCAGCTCACATAAAGAGATACTTGGCTGATTTATCATTAACCTCGCAATTATTAATGCCTTATAAGGAATGATTATGTTCTCAGTAGCATGAATGGCAACTGAATCTTGTGTAATGGGATTTTTTTCCAATTGAAGTTTCTGTAACGTAGTTTTTTTTTCAAAAAAAGCTCTTACCAGTTTTTTCCACACCTGGATTTGCTGGAGTCGGGTGCTTGCTTGTTAATAGCGATTCCTGCATCAGACAGAACTGTTCTGAAATGAAATATTTCTGTTACTTTTCCATTATTTGTGACTGTTCTGTTTTATCTGGCTAGAGATCAGTGGCATTTGCTACGTAAAGGATAGTTTCATCTGTGTGATACTGCAAGCTAAATACCAAAATAAGGGGATTATGTAAATCCATTCTCGTGGACTAGCAGGGGTATAGTTGCTGCCTGACAGACGAGTGGTGGGTAAGCCTTTGTACCTTTAAGCTCCCAGTCCTAAAATGCAAAGGACCCTTTGGAGCTCTTCTGTGTGCTGTGAGATCACCCAGTATTATTCCATCTTGATGGATAGGACTGAGGGATGCTTTTATCCTCTTACGTAGTCAAAGTAGGACTGTACAAATCTCTCCTTGAGAGCCTGTTGTGGTTTAATCCCAGACAGCAACTAGGACCATGCAGCTGTTTGCTCACTTCCCGGCGCCCTCCCAGTAGGGTTGGAGAAGAGGGTTGAGATAAAAATAGCTTAACAGAACAGTAACGGAAGAGAAAATAATGGTAAAACAACATACAAAAAGAGAGATGCCACCCGATGATCAATTGCCCAGCCTGTCCTGAGCAGCGATCTCCGATTCCTGCCCCTTGGCCAACCCCCATTTATATACTGAGGATGACGTGTGTGGTATGGAGTGTTCCTTTGGCCAGCTTGCCCTGTCTATGCTTCCTTTCAGCTTCTATGGGAAGCTGAAAAAGTCCTTGATTTAATATAAGCATTACTTAGCAACAACTGAAACAATATGTGTTATCAACCTTATTCTCATACTAAATCCAAAACACAGCAGCTACTAGGAAGAAAATTAACTCTCTCTCAGCTGAAGCTAGTACACCAGCTTCTCCCCTTGTCCTTCAGTACGCTGTGTGCTTGGCAGTAGTGGCCTGGAGATGACTCAAAAACCTATGGTGAAAAATGATAGTTATAAGTCTGAAATAGCTTTTTGCGTGTGAATCACAGCAGGGTGCTTTGGAGAGGTGGGAGGGTGTAACGGCCAAGAGCAGCTAAGTTGACTTTGACCAAAAGCAGCTTCAGCCCTTTATTCCCTTCTCAAGGTTTCTGAAGGAGGTGCCTAAGAAAGAAGGTGAAAACAAGACAAGCCCAGAGTGATGCTCCCCGACAAACCCTCACACCTTGCATCTCTCTGCAGTTCAAAGTCTGCCAGGATCAGATATGGCTTCTCTGGATATAGTCACCCTGGGCTAATTTCTGTGAATCTGTCCAATTTCTCCCAATACGTTTTTGGTATCCTCAGTGTTCTGCAGCAGGGGATTCTGCTGCGTGACTGCATCTAGTGTGAACAGCTTCTTTCTGTCTGTTCCTGAGCCTGCTGCACGTTAATTCAGTTTGCCACCACCTAGTTGGGAAATTACTGTTGCAAATATCAGGATGACGAGAATTGATTTGTTTGTATTTTGCTGCGTAGTATCTTGAATAGTGTTGCATCAAACTTAGGGTTGCAGGATTGAATCCTTTGTGTCCTAACCACTGCGGAGCAGTTTCCGATCACCCGTATTTTGTGTGTCGTAGATCTCTGCGGCTGTGGGCTGGCTGGTTTCCCAGTGCCCTGACTCCCATGAGCTCTGTAGTCAGACCCTTCGGGAGTACGTTGAAGATGGCATTGATGGTGAATTTGGCAAGCGCTTCTACCATGACTGGAAGGAGAGGCGTTTAGCTGGCCTGCCATCTCAGGAGCCTGGGGTCATCATAGAGCTGTACAACAGCACACTGCAGTTTCTTTCGGATGTGGTGTCTTCGGAGCACCTTTGTGACTTGTCGTGGCCCGTTACTGAGTTTTCAGAGCCTGGGGGTAACAAGCTGTTGCCCCACCTGCAGTGGAACATGCCTGATCACCTGGCCTGGCTGAAGAAGGCAGTGCTGTCCTTCCAGATTCCATACCTCGATCTGCCTCCATTAGGTGGTACGTACTTCATCACTGCAGTATCCGCATGGCAGCATGCCATTTTCTTGGATATGCTCGTGCTGTGTTGAACTACCAGCCTGGAAGGTGGGTAGTTTGGCTCTGTCACAAATTCTCGGAATTTACTTTGTTGTTTTTTTTCCATAGCTCCTTGGCGTCCCGTTTGCCACATGATTTTTCAGTATGTATGTCAGATTGCAAGTTCTTCCCATACTCAACCACTGATCCAGTCTCAAGTGGAGAATCTGCTAAGCAAAACTTACCAGAAGTGGAAAAACAGGACATCTGGGAACTCTGATGAAGATGGACCTTCTGTTGATGAGATTCCATGGGATGATATCTTGGCAGTCTGCATTGATCATAAACTGAGAGACTGGAAACCACCCAAACTGCCTATTGCTCCAGGTATTGTGTGACCTTCTACAACGTGGATGACACTTCTTGCATAAGTGTGTTTAATAACTTGACAGTGGTGACTTTATTTGTGGCAGCAAGTGATATGTAGTAGGGAGGGAGCTATGGCCTTGCTGTCATTACTGCACATCTGTCTTCTCTTTGGAGCATGTATTTAGTGTTGATTATGACTTGAGCTTGTGATTAAAACATTTTGTCTCTGTGTGGTCAGTCTTTCAGTCTTCCTCTCCCAGTAGGAGAGGGTTTACATTCAAACAAAGGCCAGGAATTGGTCCCTCAGAAGTAATGTAAGCTCAGGTCAGCTGAGATGGCAGGCTGCCACTGTTAATGAGCACTTCATGGATTAATGAAGTTTGTGTTGGATTCTGTTTGCTTTCAGTTTCAAGTGTGTGGGGCTTTTTTGGTGCCCTGTTTGTCTTAACTATAGGGTGTCTCTTTTAATGAAATGAGTACTTAACCCACTGAACATTGGACTTGGATGCACTAAAAATTTTTAAAATGAAGATTTATAGTCTTTCCTAGGAATCCAGTATCTGTTGAACAGGAAAACAGCTCAAGAAGGCATCTTTAAACATGCAGGTTACAGCTTAAAGCTACTTGAAAGCGAACATGCGATTTTTCTTCAAATTGGCTTTTCAATACTGAGCTTTTCTTCTGAAGAGGAAAACCTGTTCTAATATTAAGTGTTGAATTTGGGTTTATTCACAGAAGCAGTAAGTGGAGATGGCCAGATTCATGTGTACTTTTTCAAGGAGCACTTAAAGAACTTCACTCTCCCTTTTTCATGGGAACAAGCCAGACTGCGCACGCAGGAGGAGATCCGGCAAGGCCACAAGAGGTGAGGCAGCTGCTGGCACTGCGTGTTGGGAGTAGCATTCAGCTGTTCATTGTGCCATCAGAGCTGCTTGGTGACCTCTACAGAGGTTGCTTGAGGCCTCTACAATGAACATACAGGGCTGTCATGATGCTGAAAACCAGCATATGGCATCCTCCCAGAATGGGCTTGTGTACATCTCCTTGAAATGCTGTACAAGGGTATGCTGAAGCCAGGTAGTAAGTAGATTTTATTTCTGCAAGGTTACTCAGCTCTCGAGGAAATGGATTGCTTGAGGGGTGCTTAGACCATTATACATGGAGAAATTAACTTCTGCCAAAGAAAGTACTGCTGAGGCTTTGGAATTAGACTTGTACTCTAGGTACACAAAGCATCGAGGAAAAACTGTGAGGCTGGGGAAGAGCATCGGAATAGAGAAAATACTACAGGTTGAGAAGCAAGGGTGGGTTAGAGCTGTGTAGCATTAAAGTATTTGAGATCTCAAGAGTCTAGCTCACTTCCCTGGCGTTGTTGAGAGTGAAGCCGGTCTCTCTTCCCTCTTGGAAGCTTAGCTGCTGCTCTGCTGTGGAGCTGGAGATGTTGGGTAGATACCTTTCTTAGGGGTGGATCTCAGCCCCCTGTCAGATTAATTCCTGTCAAATCCCACACACAGGTGGTGATATTTTGGACCTTGGTACAAGGGAATTATGTCTCCAAATGATTGATTCTTACTCCCTGCTATTTCCAAACTTCAAGCAGTAGGGAAAAATCAACATACTTGTACCAATTTCTGTGCTTTTGGTTTTTTGATGCTTTTTTTTTTTCTCCCCCCCTCAGGTCAAGGGTTAAATCTCCCAACTCTTTTAAGAAAACCTATAAGGTCTCTGTGGTGCCAGATCAATATGGTTCTGGCATGAATGTGCTGTCAGGTCAAGAAAAGAGCATTCCCACTGCAGGTGAATTCACAGACACGACCTTGGCTGAGGAGGTTCTCTCAGAGCGTCTGTTGGCACAGTTGCAACTGGAGAAAATAGAAAGCAGGAGGTAAGTTCCCAGAGCAGCATCCTTTCCTTGCAGCTCTGGCCCAGGGTCATAAATGATTTCTAACTTGTATGTAATGGGAAGCTGAAGTCCAACAGTGCTAGAAAACAGCCTAGACTATCTCCAGTTTCATCTAATTTCATCAAGCACATCGGTGCATTCCAGTTCCCTGCTCCTACTTGTGTCACAGGAATAGTCCAGGATGGTAGAAATACTTGGAGTTTGAGGAAGGATTGGAAACTCAGTGGTCAATCACACCACCAAAACTAAAGCAGTACGGTGTGTCCTGCAGTATCAGAAATGCCTCTGAAGTCCACTTTAGGATGTCATTTTGGTGCCTGTGGCAATGCAGATCACAAAGCTGAAGAACTAAAGCTTTTGACATTGGCCCAAGGGTTTCTTGTCTCTTCTTGCCTTTCCCTTCAGTTGGGTGTCTTCAGTCTGTGTCACTCTGTTCTGTACCACAGCCTTCTGTGATGGATTTTCATCAGAGCAGTGGGGCACGTCAGACTCTGGAAACGACTGAACGTCAAGATGCGTCTTGCAGACACTTTTGAACCCAAACCTCTTGGTTAACCCACTAGTTAAAAGAACACAACCAGGCTGCAGTCTGACTGGTGCTCTTGATCTTTCTGTCCAGGTTTGAAGAACAGTTGCATCAATGCCTAGCTGAGGACATTGAGCCCCTTGGTGATTTTGTAGGTCTTCCTCTCTACCTTCCCCAGTCTCTGGTCTCCACCCCAACTGTCACCCGTCCGTTGATGAAGTCCCCTGTATTATCTGCTCAAGAGGTAAGAAAGGGTGGTACTGAGGATTAGTTGTAGCTCTGAGGAGTGCAGATGCCAAACCTGCTGCAGTTGCAAAACTTTTAGTGGGAATTACCTTGGTGTGCAGTGTTGGGTAGACTGGGGAAGTAATTAAAAAACTACACCTTGAAAATTTTCATTTTTTTTTTTTCCTGGGGAGGGGAATGCTTTCTGCAGATCTGGAATAAGAGTTCTTCCCAGACATTAGTGCTTTCTGCTGCTGGCAGTCGTAACAGTGTCCCTTGTGGTGCTGCACTTTAACTTAGGGAATCACTGTTGTGGATCAGCTTCCCCAAGTTAAAGGAAGGCAGGGGACAGAAATAGAAGAATGTAGTATGTTTGCCTTACCTCCTCAGGGGTGGGGGTTGCTGACCCTTCATGGTTGTTCTCAAAAGTGGGGGGAACAGCCAGTGAGCTGAGAAGTTCCTTACTGGTACTAGGTAATGCTCCCTTCTCAGTCTCATCTCTTCTCTTTCTGCCCAGGCTGGGAGTCAAGAGGGACGCAAGCTTTTGGGGGAGGGAGCAAGCCCCATGCTGTCAGACAGACTGAAACACTTGCAACGGCTCCTCAGAGCAAACAAGGATGGTGAAGTTGCCTCCAAGCTCCACCTATCTGCTTTGGTGGACATGGTGAATATCTAAGCAGAGCTGAGATACGTGTGCAGGTGGAGAGACTTGGTTAAAGAAATCCAGGTCCGAGTGATTGAACAGATAAGCTCCTGGGGCAAGTTCCAGAAAAAAGCAAGTCTCCTCCTGGGAGAACACGGAGCAGATGTGGGGCCTGGGCCCTTCTCATGTGGCTGCCTTGCAGAGTGATGGCATGTCATGGCTCACTGTGTCCCTTTGGGTCACAGCTGAGCATTGGCTCGTCTGGGATGCCCGCCTTTTCTGCTTCACAGGCACAGAGACGAGTCAAATGCTTTTCCTGGAAGGCCTTAAATGAACACTTAGTGATAATGTTTCTTTCTATGAGTTCTCGTTGTGGGTAAACATAGCTTCGCCAGGAGAAAACGCTAAGGTAGCAGGGACCCCGGGAACATCAGGGCAATTGCTCTCCGAAGACACAGTCCCTGGGATGTTGTCCCTGCTCTGTGCTTGCTTCATGCAGAAGCTACCTTGCAGCAGCACAGTCTTTGAATTTGCTGTTTTGTTGCCCAGGAACATCAGTACTGTCATTTTTCGAGTTAGTGCAACACTTGGCCGTATTTTGTATTTAATAATGATCAGTGCAAATCCAGAAGGACTTTTTTGTGCTGCTGGGCCTAGGTTTTATTGCATTGGATTTACAACATTAAAACCAGATGAGTTGCTTATTCTACAGAGAAATTGTCATGCTGGAAAGCAGGACACTTTCTTCGGTAAACAGCTGTAGAGAAATAATTTTCCTGTTTTGGAAGAGCAGATTACCTGTGTTCTCTGGTATTAAAAAAGCTGTAGCTTTGAAGCTGAAGACCTTTGGTTTTGGTTTAATGCTGATTCCCAGTAAATAGCATGAAGATGTACTTCATGTCTGCAGTACTCCTGTACAAGCAATCCTTTTTTAAAAATTATAATGTCAGGCAGGCTTTTCTTTGACAGAAACTTCTGCCTGGTGAAACACAAATTACTGCAGCTTTGGCAATAAACTCTGATTAACTTACCTGCCAGAGACTGGTTGTCTGACTTGCTTCTAATTTCATTTGAAATTCTCGATAGTCCAAAACTGGCAGCTGCCTTCCAAAAAAGTCATTTTTCAGTTGTTTGGGTTTGTTTTTTTTTAATAGCATTTGTATTATTTCTCTTAAACCTAGAATAGCAATAGGAGTTTAATATTAAAGTTGAAATAAGACATTTAAACTGAAGAAATTAGGCTTTGGGGCACTGTTCATGCTACGTCTACGTTTGTTGGGCTGAGTTGTGTTAATGGTCGTTGGTCTTGTGTGAAGCCAAGCCCCTGCGGTGCTCTCGGACGTGCTGTGACCCAGCGCTGCTGCTGCTGCTCTCGGTTTGCCCGGAATTCAGCTGGAACAACCCAGAAGTGTTTCGGAACGGGGTTCACACAATCTGATGTAAATGTGTTTTGTACCTAAATAAATTTTTAGTGGCTTGGAATGGACCGTCGCCTTGTTGCTGTGCAAACATTCCCGGTACGGGATCCTCTCAAGAGCGTGCTGCTTTGTTTAATCCCGGGGGGTGTCCAGTGTAAAATACCCAAGTGTGCTGGACGGGGAGCGGGGGGCGGGCGGTCTTGCTTGCTCGCAACCCCCGCGTGGTCCTGGCCCAGGACCTCCCGGCTTCGCTGTGGCTCCGGGGCGGCAGCAAAAGTCCCGACGAAGGTGGGATTCGAACCCACGCGTGCAGAGCACAATGGATTAGCAGTCCATCGCCTTCACCACTCGGCCACCTCGTCCTGCCCTCTGCGGTTTCCCGGCCCCGCCCCTCCCGACTTGGAGCCTCGGAGCGGGCAGCCTTTCTGCCGCCCCGCCCGCCCAGGGGAGCCGGCCTTTCTGCAGGGCCGCCCCGCCGTGACGGGGAGGAGCGGAGCGGGCCTGCGGGCGCGGGGTGTGGAGAGGCCGGGGCTGGGCCACCGCAGAGCCGGGGGTGCGCTGGGCAGCAGCAAGACTCTGGCCCGGCCCCCACTCCCAGCCAGGCGGGGCGGCAAAATGGTGCCTTCTTTGGGGCGGCAAAATGGTGCCCTCTCTGAGGCTCGAACTCAGGACCTTCAGATTATGAGACTGACGCGCTGCCGGCTGCGCTAAGAGGGCTCTGTGATAACGGATTTCTCCCGGGCGTTAAACGAAATGGCGGGCGGGGACGGGGCCGCCCCTCAGCGCGGCGGTGAGCCGGCGGTGGGCCCGTTGGCGGGGCGGGCGGGCAGGGCCCGGCAGGGCAGAGGGGCGGCAGCCCGGCAGCAGGGCCCCGCCCCGGCTAGGGAAGGGGCGGGCAGGGAGGGGGCCGCCGGCGGCGCGGGGCAGGACGAGGTGGCCGAGTGGTGAAGGCGATGGACTGCTAATCCATTGTGCTCTGCACGCGTGGGTTCGAATCCCACCCTCGTCGGGACTTTTGCTGGGGGCAGCTCGGGGTGGCGCGTCTCGCCGCCGGGGCCGCCTCAAGGTCCTGCCGGGCACAGAGGGGGACTGGGGTAGCCAGTGCCTGGTCCGCCACGGGAACTGCGTCCTCCCAAGGGGAAGAGGTGGCCGGTTTGCCTGCAGTAGCGTTTGGCTTTGGTAGGAGAAACAGAGAAGCCCAGGCAGAAGAATTTTGAAGAAGCATCTGAAAGGGCAGCCAGATCCTGTCATGGAGGTGGCGGGAAGTCTCAGAGACTCGTGGAAAGCAAGCTCAGAAATCCTTAAAAGAGCTATTGCTGCAGAAAGCAGCTGTTGAGCAGTTACGAAGATAACCCTCTGGAAGAGGAGGGTGCAACTGGAAAGCAAACTGGGACACGCGAAGTGCGAATCATAGAATCATAGAATGGGCTAGGTTGGAAGGGACCTTAAAGATCATCTAGTCCAACCATCAACCTAACTCTGACAAAAAAATAAATAAGAACTAAGAAA
>JAOXNO010000078.1:22303886-22318772 GCA_028565335.1 Limnodromus scolopaceus | reverse complement strand
ACATTTGTCACTGCTGCGGTTGGCCTGGCTTATTCCCCACTTGGCTAAAGTGGCACGAGCATTGCCACCCTGGACCCCAACCCCCAAGTCCTTCAGTTTAAATCCCGCTTCACCAATTTGGCCAGCCTGCTGCCAAAGATTCCCTTGCCCCTTCTAGACGGGTGGATCCCATCCATCTCTAACAGGCCATAATCAGCAAAGAACGTTCCATTATCATAGAAACCAAAAGCCTCACGAGAGCACAAGCCACATAGCCAGGGGTTGGTATGTATTATATTGCCCGTTCCTGGCTGATTTCCTATGGCTGGTAAAATGGAGGAGAAGATGACTTGGGCACCAATTTTTTTCACTTGTACTCCCAGGGCTTTGTAGTCTTCTTAATTCTGCCCAGGTTCCGGCTTGCAGTGTCATTCCTGCCCACACAAAAGAGTAACAGTGGGTAGGAGCTCATGTCCTTGACAAATTGTAGCATGCTGTCAGCAGCATCTTGAACCTTAGCTCCTGGGAGGAAGCACACCTCACTTGACTCCCTGTCAGGGTGGCAGATGGGCACCTCGGTGCCCTTTAACAGGGAGTTGCCCACTACCTGCACTCGTCTTTTTTTCCCCATGTCTGCTGTGCGCTGCTGGTGCAGGTTCACCTGCACCAGGTCTCTGAGAGGTAGTGATGGGAGATGGGGCACCCCAGAGCCACCATCCTGTGCCCAGCGCAAGAGGTGGCTGGAGAACAGGGGCCGAGGGCAGGGAAAATGGCTTTGCCACAGCTTGTTGGTGTAAGGGTATGATTCTTGCCTTATTTGTCAAAGGGCCTGGGCTCAATTCCTGAGCAAACCTTCCTTTTTGAACCTGAACTTCCCTGGCAGTAGCACATGTAACCAGGGCATGTTGAGGGCAGCAGTACCATGTCCTGGCTGGGGACATCCCCATGAGCAGGATGGCCCGGGAAGAGCCAGGAGCAAGTTCCCAGTGGTGCATGGGGAGGTAGCTGAGTGGGAGAGTGCTTGCTTTGCAGGTTCACCCCCCAGCACCTCCAACTTTTTCCGCCCAGGCCCCTCTCCTTGCTGTCTGTGGGGCTGTCAGAGCCCCCCCGAAAAGTGTTGGGGCTGCCTGTGGGCGGAGGGGGGAGCAGGGGGGCTGGGGGGTTCAAAAGAGGTGCAGCACTGTGGTTTGTTGGTCTGGGGTATGATTCTTGCTTTGGGCATGAGAGATCTCTGGCTCAGCTCCCAGATGAGCCCTCCTTTTGGGATGAGCCCTCCTTTTGGGATGAGCCCTCCTTTGGGGGCTGTGTTCCCGCTGTTCTTCAGACCCAGTGGAGGAGGGTCAGCCCTGGCATCCGCCAGCTGCCTGCAAGCAGCACCGCATGGTGCAGCCGTAGGGTTTCTCTCTCAGCTGACACCGGTTTTGGTGAGCTTGGAGGCTGCTGCTGTAACCGCCACAGACAGCACACCCACCCCAGCCATCACCCCGGGCAGGGGATGTAGCTCAGCGGGAGAGCGCTTGCTTCGCATGTAAGAGGCCCTGGGTTCAACCCCCAGCATCTCCAGCTTTTTTCTCCCTGGAAACATCCCCTTTCTTGCTGCAGGGGATATCCCCAAAGCTGATGTCCCTCCAGCACCAAGGTTGGGCAGCGGATGTGTTGTCAGCGCAGTGGCACTGCCCCAACAGCCCCTGCCCCCTCCAGGAGAGGCTGAGCCCTGGCCATGGCTGAGCCGTGTCTCTTTGCCCATGGGGTCAGCACCTTGGTCCCGGCAGCAGCAGGACCACCCCAGCAGAGACGATGGGCAGCTGAGCTGTTGCTGGACATTGTCCCCCTGTCTGTGCCCTGGCCCTGCAGGGGCTGTGCCCAGAGGTGGATGCCCAAAAGGAGGACTCATCCAGGGGTAGAGCTCGGGACCTCGCATACCCTAAGCAAGAATCATAACCCAAGCAAGAATCGTACTCCTAGAGCAACGAGCTGCAAAGCACAGCCTATGCCAGGCACTGGGATACTGGGAGGACAGTGCTGTCCAGGGACCCCAGAGCCCCTGATGCCACTTTCTGGGGACCCCCTCACATCACACTGTGCCTCCTCCCTGGGGGCGACGAGGAAGCGAGCCGATGGCTGGAGAGCAGAAGGGAGGGAGAGGGGCTGCCAGAGGGTGCCGGGGCAGTTGCCACCTGCAGCCTGCACCAGATTGGCCTGTACAGTACCTGGGGCCGTGGGGCTGGGTGGGACAGGAGCTGGGCTAGGGACACAGCACAAGCCATGGCTCGTTGGTCTAGGGGTATGATTCTCGCTTAGGGTGCGAGAGGTCCCGGGTTCAACTCCCGGACGAGCCCTCCTTTTGGACAGCCACAACCCTACTTTCACCCATCTGGTCCCCCCACCACCCATGTGCGCCCCAGGAGAGACCCTTACACCCATGGGGAAGGGAACTGATGTACCCCTCTGCCCTGCATTGCCCAGGCAGGAGAGTGGGCAATGTCTCCAGGTCAGCAGCAGCAGCAGCATCGCAGTCTGCAGGTGCCAGGAAGCACCCCCAGGCCAGCCATGCCCACAGCCAGTCCCAGAGCTCTTCTAGGGGGTTTGGGGGGGCTCTGCCAGTCCTGCAGCTGGCAGAGAGGGCGTCCGGGGAGGCAAAAGAACATGGAGATGCTGGGGGTTGAACCCAGGGCCTCTTACATGCAAAGCAAGCGCTCTCCCACTGAGCTACATCCCCCACGCTTGGGCAGGGGTGGGGGCCTGGGCAACTCCCCTCACCCCCCACTGCTGCCCTGCTGCCCAGTGGTCACCCTGTGCTGCCCCCAGGGCCCTGACCCCAGAAACAGACCCTCAGGGCACAGGCTGCTGGCAGTACCCGCTCTGCTACGCCATGGCCAGTGCTGCCTCCAAATGCCCTTTCCCACCCCTTCCTCCCTCTGCCTCCCTGCCCACACACCCGGCAGCACCTCGCTGCCAGCTCTTGGGGGTCCGTCCCGCCCACGGGGACGTGTTCAGCCAGGATGGGGCACATACCCCAATGTCCTGGACACCACGGCCCTTGGTGTGCCCTGGTTACACCATGATCCAATGTGTTGCTGGTGAAAGTGCTCATCCAGGAGCCTGGTGCCTCTCACACCCGAAGCGAGACTCATACCCCCAGACCAATGAGCCAGGGTGCTGCCAGCCATTTCACCCCCAGCCTCTGCCACCCACACACTTCTGGGGGTGTGAAGGGACAGCTGAGGCTGCGTGCTTCCCTCTGTACACTCTGGGTGCAGGGTGACCTCTTGTTGTCTCCGGTCCATGGAGTCAGCAGCTGGAGGTGAATGCAGGATGTTGGTGTCCAGCATCAACATGCCCAGTATTCCCACCATCGCTGGGGGTTTTCCTCCTCAAAACCACCTCCCTGACCCTTGCAGTGGTTGAAATGGCTGGTGCTTTGCAGCATCACCCCTGGCCCTTTGTCCTCCATGGGGTAACCTGCAAAGCTGATGTTCCACTCTGATCTGGCTTTCCCATTGCTCCGAGAAACTTCCAGCAGCTGTTTCCTTCCCCAGTCCACTGGAGCTGCTGACCTTTGGGTCCAGTGCTTTGCAGGCACTGGGTGTCCCTTGGGTGCCCCTGGCTGCCAATGGTCCAGGACAGGGAAAATGCATCTGGGGCAGAGCAGGGGCATGATTTTCTCCATGCAGAGCCTGGGTCAGGGGCTACCTGTAGCTGTCTCAGGTCGAGGACTGTGCCATCCCCATGCCCCCACCCTGCACTGCCGTCCTGGGCAGAGCTGCTCACTGAGGATGTCACCCCGTCTGTGTCTCATCTCCATAGGGAATGTGCCTGGCAGTGGGTGTCCGAAAGGAGAGCCCGCTTGGGAATTGAAGCCCTAACCTCTCACACCCTAAGCAAGGGACATAGCCCTAGACCAAGAAGCCAGGCTGTGTGACTGCCTGGGCACCCCCACTCCCCATGCCCACACCCCTCCTCAGCCCTGCTCTGCTCCCCAGGGCTTGGCAGCAGGGATCATTCCTGAAAAGCAGCTGAAAAGCACCCCGGCACAGGCTGGGGGTGCCTGGGCTGCTGCCCATCATGGCTTGTTGGTCTGGGGGTATGATTTGCACTTAGGGTATGCAAGGTCCCGGGCTCTACTCCTGGACAAGCCTTCTTTTTGGCCGTCCACCGCTGGGCACAGCCCCTGCAGGGACGGGGTGACTGGGTCTGGCACAGGATGGATGGGCAGACTTAACAGCTGGGTCGGCCCTGCCACTGCCCGGGGCGAGGTGCTGCCCGCTGCCCCGTGGGCAAAGAGACACGGCTCAGCCGTGGCCAGGGCTTCCTGAGTGGGGAGGGGGCAGTGGGGCACAGCGGAGCAGAACCGTGCTGCCACCTCGTCCTGGTGGGCAGCTCTGCTGGGGGGTGCAGAAAAACATGTTCCCAGTTTGCCCACTAGCCGTCCCCCCAGTCCCAGCCCCCGTGCCAGCCCATTGGCACCCGAGGGACACCCAGTGCCCACAAAGCCCTGACCGCCAATGTCAGCAGCTCCGCAGGGCTGGGGAAGGAAACAGCGACTGGCATTTTCTGGGAGTGATGAGAAAGCCTGGTCAGAGGCTACTTCAAGAGGATGTAGCTCAGTGGGAGAGCGCTTGCTTTGCGTGTCAGAGGCCCTGTGTTCAACGCCCAGCATCTCCAGCTTTTGCCTCCCCAGATCGCCCCCCACCCCCCGCCAGCTGCCAGGCTGGCAGAGCCCCCCAAACCCTCTAGAAATAATCTGGGGTTTCCCACTTTCCCCAGAGAGTTTCCCACTTTCCAGGAAAGTGGGGCATCTAGGATGAAACAGGGGGTAACCTGTTTGGGGGGGCAGGTGTACCCCCTGGGTGCCAAGGGTTGGGACTATGATGGCTGAGGGGTGAAGGTGTTGGACTTAAAATCCAATAGGGTTTTCCCTGCACGGGCTCAAATCCTGCTCACAAAGAGAGATTTTACCTGCTGCCTGGTGCCCATGCTGGGGGTCCTGGAGAGCAGCTGCTCCCCATCATCATGGAGTGCTGGTGGGCCTGTTTTTGTGCCCTGAGCAGGACCAGGTTGTCCCATCCAGTAGCCATGACATGGTGCTGGGCAGAACAGATGCTTTTCTTCATCAGCACCACTTTCTCCTAGCAATTAATTGGCTCTTTTGGGTAATTAGTGTTGTAGGCTGGCCCTGGTGAGCATGCAGTGCCCTTGTGCCCAAAGCTGCTCCAGATGCAGAGGGGCCAGTAGCACTTTGTTTATCCAAGACCTTTCCTGCCTCCTGACCACAGATCGATGCAGTTAATGAGAAACCCCAGCACAGGAAAGAGGCAACGGGTTGGGTACTGGGAGGCTTTTGCTCCGCAGTGGGGCAGGCAAACCCACAGAGTGCGAGGAGCCGAGCACGGGCCCGTGGGGTGCAGGCAGACTCTGGGACAATGGCCAAGCTGGTGGAGTGTGTCCCTAACTTCTCAGAGGGGAATAACAAAGAGGTGAGGGAGCGCGAGGAGGTGCTGAGGGGTGGGCGATGCTGGGCTGCGTGTGGCTGGGCTGCCCTGGCAGAGGGGCCATGCAGGTGGCACCTGCTGCCAGACTCTGCCCTGCCTCCTTTGACGTGCTGCGCACCCTTCCCTGCCTGACTAATGCTGAAAATGCCCAAAGGCAGCCCCCGCTCCTGTTCACTACCTCGGTGAGAAGTGGGGGCTCAGACCCACTCCTCCCCACTGCCTGCAGGTTGCTGTAGCACCAGGGCTTGGGGCAGTGTGGCATACCCCCCCAGAGAACTATCGCTTGCAGTTGTGCCAAAGCCTGCTGTCCAGGTTAATGGATGTCAGCCCTAGGCTGAACTTTGGCCCTGCATGTGCTGGGGGAGTTCAGCAAACCTAAAATTGCAATAAATTCACTGCTTTCCCCAGGGAACAAGCTTTACAGAGCCAAATCTGTTTTGAAGTTGCCAGGGACAGTATCCTCAGGAACAGCAATTTATGATGGTTACCTCTGATGTGCAGCAGCAGCCAGGCAGCTCTCCACCACCATGGTGGGCTTGCAGCTTGCTGGGAGCCAGGCATGTCCCAAACTCCCTGGATAGGAGTGGGATGTTCACTCCTCTGGATCCTGAATCCTCTGCTGCGCAGGGCTGCATCCCCACCGATTGTGGGCTCATCCCCAACCCCAGTGCCAGTGGAATGGGGGAGAGCTGAGAAAAGGCATCAGCTGAGCCTTGCTGGCTCAGCTGCCTTGCCCTCTTCCGCTGTCTGGCAGGTGATCGACGCGCTGGGGCAAGCCATCTCCCAGACGCCGGGCTGTGTGCTGCTGGACGTGGATGCCGGCTCCTCCACCAACCGCACCGTCTACACATTTGTGGGGTCTCCCCAGGCTGTTGTCGAAGGGGCGCTGAGCGCAGCCCGCGTGGCTCGGCAGCTCATTGACATGAGCCGACACACAGGTGAGCTCAGGGGTGGCACGGGAGCCGACCTGGTGCAGAACATCCCTTGGCTGTGGCGTGTGGTGACTCCACGTGTTGCGTGACTCCAGGTGCACCTTGCATAGCTGGAGCTAAAATCAGCTGCTGACAGCCAAGCACGGGACATTACTGCACCTACAGCAAGCAGCACTGCTGGGATGGATGGTGGTGGAACCATGCAAAGCCCTTGCTCATCCTCCCGTGGAGTAGACATTACTGCCACAAACACAGTTTTCCTCACAGCGGCAGTGCTCAGTCTGCAAAAGAGGCTGGGAAAGGGCTGTCCTCCCTCTTTGTCTGCTTGCTCGTCCCGGCTCCCATCCTCATATCTGCCCTGTCCCCAGGTGAACACCCTCGCATGGGGGCCCTGGACGTCTGCCCTTTTGTGCCAGTGATGAACGTCAGCATGGAGGAGTGTGTCAACTGTGCCCAAGTCTTTGGGCAGCGCTTGGCGGTGGAGCTGGGGGTGCCTGGTGAGTGGGGGCCAGAAACCTCTGTCCATCCTGTCCCACCCCACGTGTTTCCAGCTGTGAGGAAACTGCACAAACCGTTGCGAAAAACTTAACAAAGGGGAAAATGAGGTTTGCTCCCAAATGGGCAAAACCGGACCCCACTAAAGATGATGTGCCACCAGCCTGGCGGTGCTCAGCCTTGGCTCTGTCTTGCAGTTTACCTGTACGGAGAGGCGGCGCGGCAGGAGAGCAGGAAGGCTCTGCCCAACATCCGCGCTGGAGAGTACGAGGCGCTGCCTGAGAAGGTGAGTCTGACAGCGCCCGGCCGGGCAGCACGGACCGGGCAGAGCTGAGCTGCACCTCCCTGGCATCGGGGAGGGCGCTGGGGGCTGGTGTAGTCCCTTCACAACGAGAGGAGCTGGTGAAACACTTTGGGTGCTGCTGGACATGGAGGTGGTCATGGCAGGTGCCGGCTGGGGAGGGAAACTCTGTCCTTGGGAGGGCGGCTCTCGCTGCTTGGCAGTGCCAGCCCACGCACTCTCCTCCCTCCTCCCCAGCTTGCAAAACCAGAGTGGGCTCCCGATTTTGGGCCCCCAACCTTTGTCCCTCAGTGGGGGGCCACAGTGACAGGTGCCCGGACCTTCCTTATCGCGTACAACATCAACCTGCTGTGCACCAAGGAGCTGGCTCACCGCATTGCCCTCAACATCCGCGAGCAGGGTCGTGGCGCCGACCAGGTACTCCCATGCCGGTGGCATGCTGGAAGCAGACCTGCTTGCCCCCACGCCTCCCGGGCCATGCCTTGACTGTGGCAGTTCTTGGCAGCCTGGGCGCTTGAAGAGGGTGCAAGGCATCGGCTGGTATTTGGAGGAAGAGAATATAGCCCAGGTTTCGACGAACCTGCTGGACTTTGAGACCACACCGCTCCACGTTGTCTACGAGGAGGTCCGCCAAGACGCAGAGGTGGGTGGCATGGTGCAGCACACCACGCTTGTTTCAATGGGGGCTTTGTAGAGAATGTCTCCCTCCAAGTTTTCCTTCCCATCCCCAGGTCCGCCTCTGCTTTATCTCACGCTCACCTCAGCCAAGCTGGGCAGAGTGCTGAACAGCACAAAACCACTAAAAGCTCAGCAACTTGCTGCTAGCTCCCAGTTCCTCCACTGACGTTTTTTCCATAAGCTTCCCAGGTCCTGGGAAGGGATGAGAACACCCAGGCTGGGGTGGTAGCAGCACCAGAGCAGGTGGCTCTGGGGACAGTCATGTTTCTGATGTCCTTCGCAGGCACTGAACCTCCCCGTGGTGGGGTCCCAGCTGGTGGGACTTGTCCCCAAGAAGGCCATGCTGGACACAGCTGAGTTTTACATAAAGAAGGAAAAACTCTTCATCCTGGAGGAGGAACAGAAGATCAGACTGGTAACGTGGCTCCTCCTAGTACCAAGCCAAGGGTGGGATCACAAGAGAGACACCCTCCCACTCCCTGAGCCTACCAAAGTGGCACTGAGCAGAGATTTGGGGCCACAGCAGCCCCCAGGCATGACACTTATGTCCAAGAATGGTGCCTGGCAAGCTGTG
Organism: Limnodromus scolopaceus; assembly: GCA_028565335.1. Taxonomy (NCBI): domain Eukaryota; kingdom Metazoa; phylum Chordata; class Aves; order Charadriiformes; family Scolopacidae; genus Limnodromus; species Limnodromus scolopaceus. Next base: position 22,310,321 of record JAOXNO010000078.1, on the reverse strand, counting down.
AGGGCACAGTGAATGGGACAAGTTGCTTTATTGTCCTGAGGACACTGAGATGCTCAAGCAGCAGAGAGCCCATTCTGTGAGGACAGGTCATGGGCAGCAGCTGCCCAGCTTGACTGCATGGGGGCCAGGAGGGCAAGGAGACCTCCCCAGAGCTCAAGGACAGTGTGTGGCGTTATGGGAAACTGCCCCAGGACCAGTGTAAACTGGAAATAAGGAGACAGGCTGTGCCTTTCAGCTGCAGGAGGGAGGGACTCTTCCACCCTATGGGGAGCGTGCTAGATAAGAGCAAGTTAATTATTTATTGGTGCGGTTTCCAGTCATTTGCAGGCGGCCACATGCCACCCCTAAGTCTGGGGTGGGACAGGCTGGTGAAGCCAGCTGTCCTCTCCCTGGGTGGTGGCCTGAGCAATGCTGTCCTAGGGATGGATCACCCATGGTTAATTAACAGCAGGGAATGAGGGTGCAATGGGACTTATCGTGATGGTGCTGCTCCTTGCAGGTGGTCAGCCGGCTGGGCCTGGACTCCTTGTCTCCGTTTCACCCCCAGGAGCGCATCATCGAGTAGGGACGCCCATCCTGCTTCTCATCATGGTGCCCATCCCTGCCCAGATGGGGGGATCCTGCTGCCTGCCTCTTGTGCTCAGCTTGCTTTGGGATTGGGACCTGCACCCAACTCCTCTTCACACCCAGGGGACATCTCTGTCGGGTTATGTGCAGGCACAGGGTGGTCCCTGCTCCCAAACGCTGATGTTTGTGAATGTGGAGTGGCTCAGGCACACAGTGGGAGCAGGTTCCATGGCCAAACTTGAGCACGTACTTGAGCATGTTAAATCCTCCACCCTAACCCCAGCCCAAATTTCACTGCCTCTGGCTCACGTGCTGCTCTCCAAGGAGAGATGCCGTGGTGCGATGCCTGGTGTAAAGTGCATGTCTGTGGGGGTACAGGAAAGGAAATCCACCTGTGCCAAGAGGAAATCAGGACATGTACTTCAAGTCCTTGTTGCCCCCCCTGGGCATCTGTCCCACCAAATGCTGTTTGCGCAATCCCACCCTGTCTAATGCAGAGCAACCCCCAATACCACCAGGACATGTGCTCCCCAGATGACTTTCTGTCCCCATGGGGGTCCGTATCCTTTCCCTGACTTTCCTGCTGGGTTTTTGGGGCTAGTCTCCTTCTTAGCCACCCACAGAGCCAAGGGGTGGATGAAAACCTGTTGGAGGAGGGCAGTGCCGGGTCAGAAGAGACGGGGTGGTGTTGGTGGGTGTCCCTGCACCTGGGGGGGGGGCTCTGACCCACAGGGCCTCTGTGCCACAGGTACCTGGTGCAGGCAGGAGAGCTGGACAGGGGGCTAGTGGCCAAGCCACTGGGCGCCTTCGTGCGAGCGGTTGGTGGAAGGTCAGCAGCACCAGGAGGAGGCTCTGTGTCTGCAGCCGCAGGTGCCCTGGTATGTGTCCTACACCAGGATGAGGTCCCTACCTGTCTGGAGGGTCCTCTTGAGTGTGCCAAGCTGACACGGCAGTAGCGTGTATGCTGCTGGAGGACTTACCCCTGTGCCCTTGCAGGGAGCAGCGCTGGGCTGCATGGTGGGGCTGATGAGCTATGGAAAGCGGCAGTTTGAGGATCTGGACCCCATCATGAGGAAGCTGATCCCCCCCTTCCACCAGGGCATGGACGAGCTTGTGGCGATGGTGGATGCTGACTCTCGTGCCTTCAGCAGCTACATGGTGAGGTTCCACCAGCAGCAGACGTCCCACAGGGAAGTGAGGGACTTTCCAGATGGGAGTGGGGCCAGCATCACATTGCCCCAGTGCCTTTAGGAGCAGGACAGTGACCTTGGCCCAAGCCAGGGCCAGGGAAAGGGTCGTCATCACCTAAAGGAGGTTTGCAAGAGCATTGGAGCTATCGGGTCTGCCTTGGCCCCCTGATGCAAGACACAAGAGTTCTTGGAGCAAACAGCAAGCAAAAATCTGCTTTTCTTTGCCTGCAGGAAGCTATGAAGCTGCCAAAAAGCACCCCTGAAGAGCAGGAGAGGTGAGCTGGGCTGGTGGGGACTTGCAGAACCAGGAGAGCACAGCCACCCAGTGCTCACCCTGGGGCTGTCCCCCCTCCCAGACGCACGGCTGCCATGCAACAGGGCCTGAAGACAGCTGTGAGGGTGCCCTGTGCCCTGGCAGAGAAGGTGACCGGGCTCTGGCCTCCTCTGAAGGAGCTGGCACGCCACTGCAACCTGGCCTGCAAATCTGACATCCAGGTATGGTCCTGGGCTTGGGGCTTTGGAGGCTGACAGGCTCACCACTTTTCCCTGCAGTGTCCCATCCTGTCCTGACCTCCCAGGTTGCATCTCTCAAGCCGCCCTTCACAAACTGGCCAGTGGTTTCCACCCACTAACTCCTTGGCAGCTTGCAACCCTTGTAGGAGAGTCGACCTCCACCAGCCTTTGCCTGAGCTTTCCCACCTGTGTGGCAAGGCCATGAATGGTTCCCACTGCCAGAGCCACATCCTGAAAATACCATGTTGGAAAGTGTTGCGTGCTGCCGGGTCACAGAGGGTGGGAGTCCTGCAGCAGGGCAGGTCCTTATGCTGCAGGACTGTATGCGAGTGCTCTGGTTCAGCAGGAGAGCTTCTCGCGAGCCTCTTTTTCTAGGTGGGAGCCAAAATGTTGGAAGCGGCTGTGTTCGGAGCTTACTTCAATGTCATGATCAACCTCAAAGACGTAACGGATGAGAAGTTCAAGCTTGCGGTAAGCAAGGGTTGTGCATGTGCCTCAACCCTGGTGGTGGATGAGGTGGGACAGAGGTGGAGATGAAGCCCTTGGGACCCCTTATGCCCAGGTACCCCCTCCCTTTGCCACCACTGGGATGCATGGGGTAGACGGTGGACAGCTCTTCTGTCCTGTCAAGTGGCAAATGATGCACCTTCTCCCTTCCTGTGCAGATGTCGCAGAAGGTCTCTGGGCTGCTGGAGGAGGCGAAGCAAGGCTCGGCACTTGTGCTAGCACTGCTGGAGAAGCGGGCACCCTGAGAGGGGCTCAGGGATGGACCGGGGGCTCTGCAGTGGCAAATACAGCTGGAAAACACATTCATCCCTGCCTGGGCTCCTTCGGTATCCGCCTCGGGAGAGCTGCTCCACTCAGGCAGATCTCAGCAACATGTCTCCTGCTGGCCTTCCCTTGGCCAAGGGTGATTTTTGTTGTCTGGGGCTCGGACCCCAGTCTTCATTCCTGGGGCAGAAGGAGCCAGCTGGGCTGGCAGTGCCCGGGGCTATAGGGCTCCCAACAGAGGGGACGGCACGGACCCGGAGGTGCTACCTGGGAGGAGATCCCTGTGTGTGGGTACCTCCTGACCCCACACGCCCCTGCGTGTTTCTGTGCCCAGTACCCATCCCACCCTCCCCCTGAGACACCCCTCTCTCTGAAGGGCTGGGACAAGACCTGGTGCGGTCCCTTTCTGCAAGGTGTCTTTTTGACGGTACATCATGGGACCAGCCTGTTCCATCGCTTGCTGGCCTGGGAAGTGAGCGTTGCCAAACATGGGGCACCAACAAGGGTGTTAAAGGGGAGATGGGGATGGGAGGGAGGAGCTCTGCCCCCTCCTTGTAGACCCCCCGAGAGGAAGACCTGACCATTGGGGCATCCAGTCCTGCCTCCTGTCTCTGTTCACTGGGTCTGATGATGGCAGATGTCATCTCCATCCGCACACCACAGCAGCACCCTGAGCAGTGTGACATTAGCTGGACCCCGCGCTCCACTGTCCCACAGCAGTACCTGCGGGCAGGTGACCCCTCTGTGCTGCCCCCTTCTCCCCGGACGCTGTGGCCATGCTGGGAGCACAGAGCCAGGGTTCATGGCGGGGACACCTGACTCACCCCACCACCTGATGCTGGGAGGTGAAACCCGTCCAGTCCCTGTTTTTATCAGCCCTGTGGGACCTTTGTTCCAGCTGGGAGTGGTGTGCTAACGTTACCCGCGTGCCCGTGGTGACGGCTGTGGTGCAGGGAGTGGTGCAGCGTCACCCCTGCCCCTGCACCCCTCCTTGCTGGGGCAGGGCCCTGGTATTTAGCGGGTGCTGGCACCCCGGGAGAGCTGTGCGGAGGGCGGTGATCAGCTGGTAGCAGTGCTTCCAAAGGGTGCTGCCAGCATCACCTCTGCTGGGAGCTTTTCGGCAGGGTCGGTGAGTGGAAGGGGCTGCCCGAGGCAGCAGTGCCTGGGGGGGCGCAGGGCAGCCGGGGAGCGCAGGGGTGGTGGGAGTGTGGGCACCGTGGCTGGTGCTGCACCGGGATATGGTGTCCCCAGGCCCTTGTGGTCCACAAGGACAGAGGCTGGGCACCCAGCCTTGGCCTGAGTTGGTTTATTATTTCCATTAATGATGGGAACCACATGCCTGGGCTTTGGGTGTGCACAGAGGTGGGGACAGTCACTCTCAGGATTGGCACTGTCACTCGAAGAGACGAGGCAGCTGTTGGGGTCTTCAGGGGGACAGTACTCCTTGGGCAGTGAGTGCAGTCTCTGTATGGGGCAGATACATGGGGCAGAGGAGCCGGTCCTGGCTGCTGGCAGGGCGATGACCTCCCCATGACAGAAGGTGTTGTGAGGGAGCACTGATGGTGCCTGTCCTTCCCTTCCAGCTTGGTGACCGTGGAGGATGTGGAACGCTAACCCAGGTGAGGCGCTGCGAGGCCGGGCAGGGCTGTGGGTACCACACAGGCATCGGGGCTCAGAGAGGAGTTCCACGCAATTGCCATGGGCACCCTGGGGGATTACCTGTGTAGCAAAGGGGAGTGGGGCATCATCTGTGAGGAGAGAGGTAGACTGGGGGGGGGGGTCCTTTGGGTGCAAGGGTGCACCAGTTTCCTGCATTGCCTGTCCAGGGAGAGCCCAGCTCTGCTTGCTAATAGCCACCCTCTTCTTCCTAGGCGCACCTGGAGGGGTTCCACCACCACAACTGCAAATTTGCCCGCCTGCCCCTCCAGGATACCCTAGTCCTGGTGCCCCAGCAGGTCCCTTCCCTGGGTACCCTGCAGTGCCACCTGGTGCCCCAGGAGCCTATCCCCCAGCACCCCCAGGTGGCTATCCCTGTGGCCCTTCTCCACCTGGCCACTACCCACCGGGGCAGCAGTCCCATGGGTATCCCCCACACGGGCATCATCCCCATGGGCACCCCCATCCAGGACCACTGGGAATGCCAGGGAGCTCACCGTGCCCCCCTGGCTGCCAGAAGCAGCACCATAAGAAGCACAAGAAGAAGCACTCCAAGCACCATGGAGGCAAGGTAAGAGTGAGGGGGCAGTGGACCCTTCTGAATCTCTGCTGTCATCCTTTGGACCCCCTTGCGCGTTCCACAGCATCCAGCCCGGGCAGCCAAAGCTCCCCTCTTCTACCCTGGGGCGGCTGGAGCAGGCTGCTGACACCTCAGTGGCTTGTTTTCAGACATGGAGGCTCCTGTTTGGTTAGTAAATAGGCAAGCATGAGTCATTTCAAGCCAGTCTTTTGAAATGTGATTCATGAAATTCCTTGAAGCTGTTTGAAACAGTTACATAGCTCATGGTACGCCATGCAGTGTATAAAATCCCAGGACTTTGTCCTGCTCCCTGGAAAGCAAGTCATGTCTCTAAGGGACATTCTTTCAGTGTCCTGCAGCAGAGAAGCAGTTCAGTTCCCCCTTAAAAAACAAAAAAACCAACCAAACAAAACCCCACAAAAAGGAAAAGCAATTCTCTGTGCCAGAGTAGATGCTGCAGAAAATGCCATTCCAGGGATGGGCACCATCTGGAGCAGGTCCGCGGGAGGGACTGCTAAACAAAACCCCAGTTCCACCATTTAAATGCTCCCAGTAGAAGCATTTTCCAAACCAAGCAAATCATCAGCTCCTCTCACTGTGTAACAGCTCTGAAAGTGACCTGATATGATGTTTGTCCCTGCAGAGAGCAGAACCCTTCTGGAGTTTGCTTAATTGGCCTGAGCAGCCTTGTAAAATAATAATAAACAAACTAGTCCTCCCACGATATGCCCGTAATTGTATTCTCCGTACAGACGAGTAATGGCGCCAAACTCTAAGATGTGGTTTGTAACAGCATTGCAATAAACATTGCGCTCATGTTATTAGTAGCCATTTTCTTTTCGGGTCGAGGTGCCCCGGCTGGGGTTTGGTGTCTGAGGCCCGTGGTGCTGTGCTGACCCCCACCCAGGCTCATCCTCCGCGTGGCCCCTGTGGCCTTGCCACTAACAGGGCAACAAAGATGATTAAGGGATTAGAGCACCTCCTCTGTGAGGAAAGGCTGGGAGAGCTGGGGCTCTTTAGCCTGGAGAAGAGAAGGCTGAGGGGAGACCTTATCAATGCCTATAAGTATCTAAAGGGCAGCTTGAGGGAGGATGGAGCCGGACTCTTTTCAGTGGTTCCCAGTGACAGGACGAGGGGCAACGGGCACAAGCTGGAACA
>JAOXNO010000078.1:22271496-22290025 GCA_028565335.1 Limnodromus scolopaceus | reverse complement strand
CCTGGGGGGCATCAGGAAGAGTGTGACCATCAGGTGGAGGGAGGTCATCCTGCCCCTCTGCTCTGCCCTGGGGAGGCACCAGCTGGAGCACTGGGTCCAGTTCTGGGCTCCTCAGTTCAAGAAGGACAGGGAACTGCTGGAGAGGGTCCAGCAGAGGGCTACAAAGATGATTAGGAGTCTAGAACATTTCTCTTATGAGGAAAGGCTGAGGGACTTTTAGTCTGGAGAAGACTGAGGGGGGGGATCTGTTCAACGCCTATAAATACTTAAAGGGTGGGTGTCAAGAGGACGGGACCGGTCTTTTTTCAGTGGTGCCCAGGGACAAGACAAGAGGAAATGGGCACAAACTTGAACATAAGAAGTTCCACCCAAACATAAGGTGGAACTTCTTTACTTTGAGGGTGGCAGAGCACTGGAACAAGCTGCTCATAGAGGTGATGGAGTCTCTATCTCTGGAGACATTCAAAACTCGCCTGGACACGTTCCTGTGCAACCTGCTCTAAGTGGACCTGCCTCTAAGGGAGTTGGACTAGATGATCTCCAGAGGTTTCTTCCAACCCCATATCATCCTGTGTACAGACCTGGGCAGAGCACGTCCTCCATCTTGTCAATGAATTCCTCTGCCACCAGGTCTGAGAAGAGTCTCATCTTCTGGACTCGCTGGGGTTCATTGCAGGCAATGGAGACCAGAGTCTCGCTCTGTTCTGGCTGATCAAACATGTCTCCAATGCCAATGGTGTTGACGACCACATCTCTACCGCAAAGAGCGCCTAGGTTCTTGTCATCATCCCGGGGGTCGTAGCGCCCATCTGTAATCACCACAGCAAACACTTGGGCTTTCTCTCGCCTGCTTTCCTTGATGAGCTTGTTGTAGGCAAACTGAAGGGCAGACGGTGTCCAGGTGCCTCCAGCGATCCACTCCAGGCGCTTCACTGCTTCCTTGAAGCTTGACAGTGAATCAATGCGCTCATCATCAAGCTTGATGGCTTCAAAGGTCCCCTCATGACTGTACTGCACCACTCCAACACGGGCACCTGCCAATGAAGCATCATATTACCTGGCTTTGCATCCTCAGTGAAAAGTGGAGAAAGTCAGAAAACTTTCCTATCAGCAAATAGCTGCCCGATTGGCCTATAAAGATGGGAAGGGGAAAGGGAAGAGCAGAGACTGCTGTGAAAATGCTGGACAGACGGATTGCAGTCCAGGGCAGGTACAGACAAACATGGAACCTGGAGAGATCCAAGACCCTTTTCTTTTCCCCATGCCCCATTCTGTCCCCACACAGTCCAGACCTGTCTGTGACTTGGGATCTTTGGCAATAGAGCCCAGTCGGCTGACCACGTTGACAACAAAATTTTTCTCCAGGGTGAAGTTGGTGTAGCCAATACTCTCCGAGCTGTCTATGACGAACATGATGTCCAGGGCACCGCAGCGCTTCTCACAGTCTGGGGAGAGGGACAGAAGGAGGAAAACACGAAAGCCAATCGTGGTGGGAACAAAAGGCACCAGGGCAGAAGAGACCATCTATGGGAGGACGGAGACAGTTAGCCCTCACACAAAGCATCCACGGTGCTTGTGGTGCTGCCCACAGCTGTCAGCATAGGGAGGATTTTACAAGCATCTTTCTGTCAATGTATGTCAAAAGAAACCTTTTTAATCTTGCTGTGTAGTACGCTCTATCCTACCATCTGCACCATGCGACTCTGTATTACAGCTCCCTGCTCCTGCGATGGCAAAGCTAAATTTTGGGAGGTAAGCCAGGCTGCCCCTGCAGTGCCACCACACTCAGCAGTAGGCTGGACTGGGGTTAGCAGGGAAGGACTGTCTGTGGTTTGTCCTCTGCAGGGTGCAGCACTGGGCAGGCTGGCAAAGAGCCCACCGTGCCAGTAGCTCAGTGCAAAGGGCAGTTCACGGGGCAGAGCTCCCTCAAGGGAGCCCCTGAAGAAGGAGGCAGCCTCTAGTGACTCCCTTTCCCCATCTCTCGGGTGGCTGTTCCCCTGCCCCGGGGAGAGGCGATGGTCTGCTCACCACAGCATCCGCACGTCTCTCGCACGTAGGTCATCACGTCGCAGTCCTGCCAGCGAAAAGGTGCAGGGTGAATGTCTCCCTCCCCTTACACGGCATCTGCCCACTCTAACGGAAAGGCTTCCCTTCCCCTTCTCACCCAGCTAGCCTCTCTTTCTTTGCCTCCCATGGGAAGCCATGGGCCACCTCTGCTGGGCAGCAGCAGGACCTGTGACACCCTGTTTCATTCTCAGGCTGTGCATGGCAAAGCCACGGTTGCCCCAGGAGAAAGAGCACCGAGGGCTGCAGAGCAGTGCTACTTACAGTCAGGCCAGGATCTCCTGGTGGGCCAGGGTTCCCCTGTAATAAGAGCACAGGGATTTCAGGCAGAGTTCTCCCATGGCTTCTCTTTCTGAGAAGCAGATGTCAGAGCCATTAAAAACATGGCTTTTTTTGCAGAGGTCTGCCACGGGAAGGGTAGGAAAGCCTTGCTGGGAGCCAGCAGACATATCTGACAGTTGGTGTCCCCTCCAGCAAGCCCTGCTGCAGGGAGACACACTGGGGTCCTCTGGGCTTTAGAGCATCAAGGACAAGTAGTGAGGAGAAGAAGGAGCTGCAGCATCTGCTCAGACATGGTGGCATGGTACTATACCTCGGGGCCAGGTTCACCAGTTGCACCACGGGGCCCAGGCTCGCCTCCTGGGCCAGGATCACCCTGGGAAAGAAGCAAAGAAGGGTCAAATATTTTCCCAGCAAGGCTAGCAGTGCAGCCACTGGTGTTCAGGGCTCCTCCTGACCCCCTTGTGAGGCACAGCCCTGCTAATCCTGGTCACCAGCCTGCCACAACTGAGCCTGGGGACACAGGGCAGGCAAGGGAACAGGCAGTGCTGTCACCAGCACACCTGGCAGAGGTGTGGAAGGGGGACAATGACCCTGTGGGAAGTCTGCTTACCGGTTCTCCCTTTTCTCCTTTGGTCCCTTGCACTCCTTTTGGTCCAAGCTCACCTCTTCCTCCCTGCTCGAAGGAAGGAGGAACAGATCCGGCATGGAGCACATCTGGATGTGCTCAAGCAGAGGCACTACTGCTACGTGCTCATCAAAAACACATGCCTGCCTGGCCTGGGAGAGCATCCTCCAAACCAGCAGCTCAGTGCAAATAAACAATGTTTACATAGGCATTAACTAAGAATAAAGAAGTCGTGCAAAGCATATTTTGGATGGTTTCAAAAGGAGATGGGCTTCGGAGATAGACTGCAAGGAATAGCCAGGGCAGCCGCCAGAAGGACAGGCTCCTCAGCCACGCGCCCAGAGGATCAGGCGACAACTGCTCAGAATTCCAGTTAGTACAAAAAACAGGTGATAGAGACAAACACACTCACCTTGGGTCCTGGCTGCCCCTTCTCACCCTTGTCACCCTGCGAAGGGAGAGGAGGGAGAAGTCAGCCCCCGACCAGTACCAGCCCCGCACCGTGCACGCGTACATCCACAGCTTGCAGCCAGGGTCACAACGCTGAGCAGCAGATGCAGCTTCAAGCTGATGGTTGGGGTGGTGGGCGCAGCCACCTCCCCATCACCACTGTTGAAGCTAGAGTCTCCAGCACCTCTGCGACGAGGCTGGTGGAGCTGTGTCCAGGGTCAATCCTGATGTTCAACTCCCTTGTCCCCTTTGCAGGCTCCATGTTTTTGTGACCCTGATAATTTTTCATCCTCCTTCCCTCTTCTCTCAGGTTGCTAAGCTCCAAGAGTAACCTCCACTGAAACAGGCTTCCTCACAGTAGATACATCTGCACTGGATGAGGCACACATACCTGTGGTCCTCTGGGTCCAGGGTAGCTAAAGCCAGGTCTTCCTCTGTCACCCTTTAGTAGAAAAAAAAAAGACCCGTTAGAAACCAAAAGTGGCCCTTCTGACCTGGCAATGCCCCAGTGACAGTCAGAGTTGTTTTCTTCTTCTCTTGGGGTGAGACAACACCAGGAGCCATGACTTCTGCAGCTGGCCCTGAAACATTGGGAACAGCTGTGTGGAGCAAGGCTTTGCAGGGTCTTGGAGATGTCACATGCTCGGGACACCCCCGAATCTGTGCAGGGTGAGGGATGTAATCAGAGCTGCTTTGGCCAGAGCATCTCTGTCCCGTAGCAAGGCTCAGGTTTGAGCCTTTCTGTTTCCAAGGCCCACAATTTTCTGCAGTGGGAACTGCCTTTTTTTTAATAATTAAGAAAACGCATACCAAAATAGCCTTTCAAATGTAGAGTTGCATTCAGGTGCTTTACCTTTGGTCCTGGTGGTCCAGCATCACCTCTTGGGCCCAAGTCACCAGGGTCCCCACGCGATCCCTGCAGGATAGTGTTGGGAACAGTGGAAGAAGCAGGTGAGGATTTTCCCGGCGGCTCCCTGGCCACACAGGGGACCGTGCTGGAGGAACCAGCCCTTGAGATGATGCTGTGAGACCATCTCCCCTCCCAATGAGGTTACTGTGACAGTGACTGATTTAGCAGTTGGGTTCCTACATCCTGTGGACCCATATGGATGTCATGGCACTACTGCCACAGTGGGATGTTGGACTAACCACGAACTCAGGACAAATGGGTGCCTGGAGAAACCCATTTTTCCTCGTCCCATGACCCACTCTGAGGTGGTCCCTTCCATGTTGTCATGGGAACATCTGGGACCGGGATTGATGAAGAAGCAAGGACTCCTGGGTCCTGCAACTTCTGGCTGGCCAGGATCCTTTGGGCTCATTTTTGAGCCTCCCTGAGAAAAGGTCATGCAGGCTTCCTTCGGGAGGAACAGTGCAGCCAGCTTATGTCAGTAGGGCAAGCTCTCACTGCAGAGGGAGGACACAGTCCTACAGATGCCCCAGGATGACTTACTATCTTGCCTGGCTCTCCCACAGCACCTGAAGGGCCTCGGGGTCCTGGCAGTCCTTGGTCTCCCTGTAAAGCAAAGCAAGATGCAAGAATTGACAGAGGCAGGTACAGGCAAGTGTGCATGAGGAGGAAAGCTGGGTGAGCTCCCCCAGCTGGCAGCAGCACTCTCCCTCCCTCCTGGCTGTCTCCAGCCCCTGCTCCATGCTTACCCTTGCTCCTTTGCTTCCAACCTCACCAGGCAGGCCACGAGGACCCTCTGGACCAGGATCTCCCTGTGAGGACGGGGAAAGATATTCCTGGTTAGGGATTGCTCCAATGCTGTTTGCGTGCATGCCAGTGATCCTTCAAGTGAGGAGGCATGATGCTGTTTTCAAATCTGGTGTTTCTTGACTTAAAACACAGTGTCAGGGCAGTGTGCCTTCTGCACACGTCTCTCAGCATTGAGGTTTGGTGTCCTTCATCCCCTCTCTGGGTCAAGCCCTGGAAGAGGAGGCTGTACCTGCTGGCACCAGGGCAAGCAGCAGGCGCAGTGGGAGCACAGTACACATGCAGAGCCCACTGGGATCTGCAATTCCCAGCGCCGGTGCTGGACACTTTGTGGCTGGGCAGTAGGGCATCACACACGCATCTTGGGCTCACCTGCAATGATCTGGATAGTTGCTTTACCTACCCTTTCTCCTTTGGCCCCAGGAGTGCCTTTGCTGCCTTTTGTCCCTGGATCTCCACGTCGACCCTTGGCAGACACAGAAAGTCACATAAATGGGATGCGAAGATGGATGCTACCTGAACAGTGATCCGTGATGGTCCTGCCTTCTCACTCTTGGCTCAAGAGATGTCTCTTTGCCCCCTTCGCAAGCATATGCCTGGCAGCAGGGTAGCAGGGATGCCCATGTTGGCACTGCTTGAAGGATCTTGGGATCTTGCCTTTGAATTTTGGGAAGCCACAGCCAGAATGTTCTTTCAGTAGGGTGATCAGCAAAGTGACCACATGCACTCGTCATTCATTCCCTCAGGGCTAAAGGCTGCTTTACTTCCAGCTCATTCCATGTTCCTTCCCCCACCAGATCTTACACAAGGACACATGCCAGCTGGGATCTAGCCTCTTGGTGCTAGTGGAGTCATGCTGCTGTATTCTTCTAGGGAACATCATCTCCAACCCACTTCCCAAATTTTACAGTGCCCCATCACATTAGCTTGTGTCTGCATGGCACATCGATGTCATGACATGGCTACCCTTGAAAGAGAGCTATACTGTAACAGCCATCAGATCTCAAGTCTGTGAGCTCCTGTGAGAAGCCAGAGGTTTGGGGAACTTGCTAGAGTACAGCCAAAGAGTCCCTGGACATCCACAGAGGCATTTGTGGTTATGTGGGAATATAGGATGCTTCTCTAAGGTAGAATAGTTAACATCAGGCTTAGGACCATGGAAGTACTGCTCTTTGAATATGGGGGAGACAAGGACATCAGCATCCACCCATCTTTTGGGAGGCAGAGGGCAGGGCAGGCAGGCTAAATGGGGCCGTTTCTCAGAGTTCATCCATAAAACTACACCAGGCTCCTGTGATGTGCCAACTGTCCAGAGAGCTATTCAGACACTTACAGGTTCTCCTTTGGGTCCAGGAGGTCCCATTTCACCTCTTCTTCCCTTACTTCCAGTAAGCCCTTGAGCTCCAGGATTGCCTGGAAGTCCCTTGGAGAAGAAAGAGAAATATAATTTTTCAGAGGAGGGGTCAAGGTGCACACGCATATACCTCTTGTCTGTGTCAAGCAGTCCACCCTTGAGCAGATGTGCATAAGAGTACACAACTTACGCTTCCACACACCCAGCACGCCTACATGTCAAAGCTACGTGCACAGGCTCCAGTCTTGGAGCAGTGTGATGCTGTGTCACCTTTTTTCCATCAACCAGTCCAAAGGCTTGTCAACTCTTCCTTACAGCACCTGTCCAGCTTTGTCTAAAGACGGAGGGCTATTTCAGCCTCCTCCACTATCTCTGAAGTGACTGGCAATTAGCACCCTTTGGTTATAAGCTCAAGTGCAGTGGGTAAAGCCTGTACTAGATTTCTGAGCAATTAATCATTAAATTTTATTCACATGAACAAAAACAGCCTGCAAACACTGGCACTGCCACAAACGCTGAGGAAGTCATGAGACTGCGGCAGGGAAAACCACAGCCAAACAGGGTCTTTCTACTCAGGATGAGATGGGAAGAGAAGGAAAGATGTAGTGCAATGGATCGGCTAGAAAGGTAAATCCTCTCAAGTCTATGTTGCCTGCTTTTCTCTGCTCTGGACAAATGCTCGAGACTTATTCTCATTTTGCTCTGGGCAGCTGCAGGGATGTTGCACAGTTCCATCTCCTGTTGCCCGCATGACATTTCCCACTGGTGGGGACATGCATGGTGGGAGAGCGCACTCAACCACTCAGGGGCTTGTGCTTTCTCCATGCTGGTGCACTAATTTGCAGAATAATGAGGACACCTTGGTAAGCAGTCATCTTTGTGCTGCAGCTGCCCCATGACCAGCAGTTGATATCACTCCAGCTCCACGCCATGTGGAACAGACCCTAATAAGACACCAGAGACATCTGAATACCGCATGAACCTACCGGGCTTCCTTTTTCTCCTGGTGGTCCCGGGGGTCCACTACGACCAGGCCGGCCAGGATCTCCCTGAAACAGCCAGAAAGCAATGGTCATTGTCTGTGGTATCAGCATGTTGCTGTGTACCACTGATGTGCACCATGAGGAGCCCAAAGAGCAGGGCCAGCAAGGCTCTTCCCTTGGCTCCCACATCTGATGATGGGATCCAGATCCTAGCTGGTCAGAGCCTATGGGCTCCATGAGTGGCAAAGGATTCAAGAGCAAATACAAGCAATGGTGTTTAGCTGTCCCCACTGGTGGCCTCTGGCCATGTTCTGCTCGCTGTTCAGAGTACTTGTACCTTTATGCCTTCATCTCCTCTTTCACCTTGGTCTCCTGCATCCCCTGGGTAGCCATCAGGGCCCTAGGGAGGGAAAGGACAAAGAACCATACATTTTAAAGTGGCAACAATATGCACTTTCCCTGCAGAATAAATCAACTGGCTTAGAAAGTTACTCTGGAGACTAAAATTTGCTTGTTGCTAGCATTGATAAAAGGAACGGCACCTCCTCTCTATGTGGAGGGGAGGGACACTGGGGGATCCCAGCTTCCTTGCCCATGGAAAAGAGGCACAAAAAGTTCAGACTGTGCTCCCCATTCTGGGGATCCCAGGCCTGGGATCAGGTCATGCAATTGGTTGGAAAATGGGCCAGTGACCTCTCATTGGCCATATCTCTCTGCATGTGCAACTCACTCAGCAGCTAAAGTTGGCGCAATACATCTGACGTCCCCAGTGAAAGAGTAAATCATTCCTACCTTGTCACCGGGGTCTCCCTTGCAGCCTGGTGGTCCAATTCTCCCCAGCTTGCCCTAGAGAGATACCATTCAAAAGAAGAACACAGAGAAGATGTAAGTGGCAGAAGGGAAAATACAGCTTTTCCTGTTAACAGTTACTAATCTTTAACATCATCTGCCGACTGTGCCTGTGATCAGTTAAAGAACAAGTAGCAAGTGTATTCCTTAAACAGGAGTGTGCTGTGCAGAGACAAATGGAGGAGTAGAAAGTAGTCAAAATGCCCCAAGTCGTAGCAAGGATTGGTGGGAATCCAAGCATGCTCACCCCGCACATGTGCCCTGGGTAATGGACACATCCCTCAAGGCTGGATTTGGTGGTCACTCATGTCCACGGTTGTGCTGGTCCTCCCTTGTGCATCTCTCATCAGAGCAGCTGAGGTTCACAGGAACCACACTGCCTGACGGACACCATGAGAGCAGTGACTGCCTCGCTCTGCACCCTGCTGTGCTGGCAGTGCTTAGGCAAATCACCTCGGCTACAGAGCAGTAGTGATTGAAGGACTTTCGTGGTTTAGAGCTTCAGCAGGCATTTTAGGAGTGAGAAGAAGAACTGGTATTATCTCATAGATGTACTTGGCTGGGTATATGAGAAAGTGCAGAGCAAAACTTGGTCTAGTGGCAGGTGTCCCTGCCCATGGCAGGGGGGGTGGAACTAGATGATCTTTAAGGTCCCTTCCAACCCAAACTCTTCTATGATTCTGTGAAAACCAATGTGTGCTGGCCAGAGGGCAAAGCCAGCTTGAAGTCATCTCAAATTAGGCTATCCTGCTGTGGTACATCTGCATGGCATACAGATCTAAGGGAGGTCGAGGCCCTCCACAACCACAACAGAGGGGATAGAGGATTTCAGGGACTTTAACCTGGCTTTAGGCTGTTACAAGGTACTTGAACTTGGCTTTAGGGCTTTAATATTAAGAACAAGAAGTAGCTTAGAGATGAAATTTCAGATTCTGTGATGAACTGCCTTGAAACTCAAATTTTGGCACAACTTTCTGTGTATGTGTCCTGTAGGGGTCACTGACGCTCAAGATGAGATATCTACACTCAGTGCTCTCCTGCAGCAGGAGCACAGACTGGGCTCCACATACAGTTCCTACAGAGAACTTGCTGATGAAGGGACAGCACTTCTGTGACCTGAATTAATTCAACTCCAGCTAGCTCACTTACTTCCACAAGACAGGCAGAATAATGTGCAAGCAAGTTCATAGAAACCTCAGTCAGAGAGGCTGGGAGCAACAAAATAAGCTTTGGAGACCAGGGTGGGTAAAGAAATGAAACAGCACCAAACAGCAGCAGTTGCCTTACAGGGTGCTCCCAAGTAGTGTTACCTTCTGTCCATCTGTGCCGTTCCTGCCTGCCAAGCCAGCAGCACCCTGGGATCAAGGGGGAAAAAAAAGAGGGATCAGTTCTCTGTTAACATACACTGAAGGGTTGGCAGCTGGAACAACAGGCAAGTTAGAAAATGTCCTTTCTTACCCTCCGTCCATCTGATCCAATCTCTCCCTGGGGGAAGAAGAGGACAGGAGTCATCCACTCTGCCTACATCACCTCCCACTCATTTGCAATGTAAAAACATCGCCACTTCACGAGACCTAAAGCAATGCCTGAAAGGAGACAGGCTTTTGGAATGCCCCTGGAAGTCTCCCCCCCCCACCCCCCCAATTACATATTAATACAATTACATATTAATAGGGTTGCTATTCTCGTCATTACAGGTAAAATTTCCCTCTTTGCAACAGAAAGGTGTCCCTCCCATCCCAGTGCACAGACAGGCCATTTGGTCTCTTCTTTCTCACCTTCTCTCCTTTCAGCCCTGGGACACCCTAGACAAAGAGAAGAAAAACCCTGTGTTAGTGCCTGGGGATCAGCAGGTGCAGAAGCAGCGGAGAGCAGGGGTCTCCTGTGGGAAACAGGCAGGTGAGAGGGAGAAGCAGAGTTCCCCCTGCTTTACCAAAAATCAACGAATGCAAAGAGTTCAATCACCGGCTCTGGGATTCTTACCTTGGGGCCAGGGTATCCAATTGGACCTTCAATACCTGGGTCACCCTTAAGGGAAGAAGACATCAAGAGTTAGCTTGAAAGAAGCAGAGATGTGGTCCCAGCTGATGCAGGGACAGCACTGCTGGCTGCGGTGGGGGTGGACTTTCCATAACTCACCTGTCGTCCCTTCAGCCCAGGGGAGCCCGGCTCGCCCATGTTCCCCTTTGCACCCTAAGGAAAGAAAACACCCAACTTAAGGTCTAGGCTTGGTGATGACTGTGAGAAAATGGCACGAGCATGAGGACGCTAGCAGCAGAGCACGGGGCTCACTGTGGCAGGTCCTACAGAGCGCGGGGCAGCGTGCTGCTGGAGCGGGACCCGCTTTACTCTGGGGAAGCCAGGGAAAGGCTGTATGGGGAGGGAAGCACACAGAGCTGGGGCAGGAGAGCGAGACACCCTGCACATGTGAAAGCTCTGCTCTTGAGGATGGCAGAATCAGAGATAACTGCTGCCTCGCTCCTGTTGTCATCAGGTGCTGAAGGTACCAGCTGTGGCTGGCAGAGCTGATGCTCAGATGCCCGTCTGCACTGCTGTCAATGCATCGGCCTCACATGGACATGAGGAGACACCGGTGCTGGCTGTGTGCTCCATTGGCTGCAGCACGGCAATCTCCCGGGGCCAAGTCAGATGCTGAGGAGTTATTCCCCACCTGGGCGCTATGCCTGTGAAGGCTGCTGCAGCGGAGGCGAGATCTAGGGCATCCTGCAGAGTCTGTGGCAAGGCACGGGCATTATTCTCTTCCCACAGGTTCGGGCGACTTACCTTCTGCCCTCGGTATCCCTTGGGACCCGGTGGACCTGCAATCTCCAGGCAGCTCATCTTGTAGCACTGAAATACAAACGAAACACGTGTGATCCCCGTGCTGCAGCGTGCCCGGCTGCTTCATGTGCTGAGCCAGCAGGCACCCGCAGCTCAGCGCCGCACCACAGCTCCCCACACACCTCTCCCCACCACCGCGGGGCTAAAGACTGCTGTGGCTCCGGCTGGGGCAGCGTCGAGGCAGCAACAAGCACGCATTAAAACGCTGCCCGTACATTAAAAGCAGAAAGTTGCCACAAGCACAACCATTATGTCTTGTCTCTGGGCCCAAACTCAAAGAACAGGACTGCTAAGGGTCAGGTGAGGTGGGGTGGGCTTGTGCTTCTAGGGCCATCAGGGTATGCACATGCCCTTTGGAGCATCGCTCTGCATACGCCTCCCTGTGTATGCCAAACCCTGCCTACGTGATACCAGCGGGGCAGGGGCTTCACCTACACACCATGCCTCCAAAGTGACAAAATGAGTCTGGTCAATAGACCTGAACACATTGCAGGTGAGAGGGAGGCAGAAAGTGAGGAGTCCAGTGTGTCATTTTAACCACTGGGTGCAGAGATGGATCGCCAGCTCTGCACTGATCCACAGGTGGGAAGAGACACATCCAGTGCAGCTCACTGCAAAATCTGGCCTGCCACTTCAGGGTACGAGTTGGTCTTCTTTAAATGAAGAGAAGACTCTAACTTACGCCTGTGTTGTGTGGCAATGGCATGCCGCTCACTCACCTCTCCGTAGGCTTCATGTTTCTGCAAAGGAGAAAACAGGATGGACAGAATCAGTTAAAGTGGTCAGCCCCAAGAGAAAAGCAGCATCACACCCTTGGAGGTGTGTGTGACGGTAAGGGAGAGGAGGTGATAAAGGTTCCACGGCTTTAAAGACGTTCTCAGTAGAATCCTCAGTTAACAGTGCCTCACAGGTGGGGCCTCAAAGACCATGCTGATGGTGAGCACATCTCAGTGCTGCACGCTCTTCCACGTGCCCCTGGATGGGGAGCCAGCTGGCGTATGGATCTGTCCTTGAGCAAGAGCCAGGACTAGGGTGGCAGTCTGCCCAGATGTGCAGACATGCTGGGGAACAGAGACACAAACCAAGGAGTCCTGGTTAAGCACCTAACCAGAGAAATTAGAGATGCTCAAGACTCCATTTGCCCAGTAAGTGCTGAAAGGACATAGAAAAGGAAGAGGAACAAATCGGAGGCTTTCATCTGCTAGAGATGCTCTCTAGAGCCCTCCTAAAACCCCATGCAGAGGTGTTCAGAAAGCATCCCCCCAACCCTGTGCTGCTTCTCTTGTCCCACCCCCTTGTACGCCCTGCACCCTCAGCTGGCACTCCATACCATAACTTGGATTATCCTATCGATGGTGTTCACGTCGATGTTCAGAGTGTCTTTCTGTGTGATGGCGTAGTTGTTGCGGTACAGCTCGTGTGGCAGGTTGGCAATCTCCCGCAGTCCCTGCTCGTAGACGTTCTTGCTGGGGGCCACTGCAAAGAGCTTGATCCCCATGTCTCGTGCCCTCTCAGCCTGCATCTTCATCCCCCCGCAGGGGCTGCCAGTGACATGGCCATCAGTGATGACTATCGCAAAGTTCACACCTGAGGCCATCTGGGTCTGGATCTGCTCTGTCATGTTGGAGATGGCGCAGTCTGTGAAGGTGCCCCGGCCAAGGTAGTTAATAGCAGACAGCCTGGGGAGGTATATGTCTTTGCTGCTCGTTAAAGGGCTGTAAATTTCTACCACATCCGAGTAATGAAGTCCACCAAACTGCCAAGTGATGTAGACTTGGTTCTGGTAGAGTTCGGTCTCCAGCTTATTGATGAACTCAGGGATGAACTGCTTTATTTGATCCACAAGGCTCTGGATAGGCACAGTCTGCAGAGCAACGCTCTCCGAGGTGTCAATGATGAAGTACACATTGATGGGGCAGTTCCTCTTCTCTGCATGGAAACAAGTATTCAGACCATGTCAGAGCACTTCATGCACCACTGCACCCCCTCCACTGTCCCCTAGAAACCTGGACCAAGAAGTGTATGGAGGACAGCACAGAGAGGTGAACAGAGCAAACCACAGCATGAGGTTTGAGGTTCGGCTTCCTGTGAGGGTGTTGCAGCTCTCACTAATCAGGACATATTTCCTCCTGGGTTGGAGGAAATGAGGAAACTGAGGACTAAGCGCCAGGTTTGAATGAAGAAGAGCCAGGGTGTGACTTTTGCTCTCCCGCACTGAATGAATGCCCTGCCTGCCAGGCTGCTGGTTGCTCTCTGATTTATAAACATTTTCACAAAGATCATACCCAGGTGTGATACTGGAAAAAGCATAAGTCTCATCAGCTCTAGAGTAATGTTTGCGTTCGAGTCAGATGACTCTCCAGCACTCAGGAATTCAAAATCCTAAGATCTGCTTGCTATTGAATCAATCTTGAAAATATTTTGTAAAAGCCAGGCTGGACATATAAACCACCTGCTCCTCGTTGCAACTGAAAAGCACTGAAATTGTCAAAAGGGACTATTCTCTGATATTAGATACAGAGCTGAACTCTGGAGATTGACTGGTATTTATTACTGCATCAGCTAGGAGAAAGCATCACCGGCCGACCTCAGCTTTTCCACCTCTACCTCTCTGCACCCCAGTGCATACCCAGAAATGGAAGTTTTGTTGGAGGAGGGTGTTCCCTACAGACGGAATGCGACCCCAGGAGTGCAAAGGGGCAGGAGAGGTGAATTAGCCACTGCCAGTTCCTTGTGAGCAGGCTCTACAACTGAGCATGGCCATTGCTTTTGGTGAAATTGCTGCCTGCAAAGGAGAGAGACACACAAATTATCTGGTTAATACCTGCACAGGAGGTGGAAGTGACATCTCCAGGATCACCATCAAACTGAGCGTGGAGAGGAACTAGAGCCACACAAAGGAGAGTGGAAAAAAAGGCTTCTTGGAACATCTCAGCAGTTCCTCTGTGTATTTAGATGCCTGTGGGAAAACGCAAGCTACATGTTAACCACAATATACAACCTCCTAGCTCTGCTGGGGAGACACAAAGTCAGCCAATATTCCTTGTAAACCCTGTGTGTGAAAAACACAAGTCTTCTATCACTGCATCACTGGGCCACTAATGTAGATCTTTACATTGATCTGAAAGCTAAGGAATTGAAATATTTCCTTTGTTGGAGTAGGGGCAAAGTATTTAAAAGTGCTTTAGCTTCTCTGTCAGTCTGAAGTGAGGGATCAGGTTGTGGAGCTACTGACAGTGCATTAGGATCTTGTGATTTCATGGTTTCTCTCCAGGTGTGTGTCTGTCCTCTCCATGACCACACTGACTCCACTACCCCAAATCCATGTAAGCATCCATGCTCATTTCTTCGCCTGCTTACCCAGGTCACCAATGAAGGTGTGCAGTAGGTCCTTTTCACCTCCAACTCCCCATGTTGGTGTGGTGATGCCTGTGTATGCTGAAAAGGTACAAAATTCCCCAGCTTAACAGTGCTGCTTTGTAGGCTGTACAACCCACGGAGTGAAGGGATGAATAAAAAAGCACTTGAAGAAATGCACATCTTTAGCATTCAACCCACCACTGGGCCTCCGAGGTCCCAGCTGCACATGGGAGTATATTTCATGTAGGGTTATGATAACTTAAGCATCAGAAGAGTTAGAGATCAAGTCTGAAAAGTTATTGGGAATGTATATATAAATGCAAAGGGTGTTCACAGATAAATCCAAGCGACCCTTATCGACAGCAAAGAATATGGAGGAAGAGGCGATGCTTGCCTTTATGTCTAGAGGACAATCACACTAACTATCATGGTCCCCTGAAGGCACACAGGCCAAGTGGTAGCATAGACAATTTTCTGCTTGGTGGTCAACACAACACAAACCAAAAAGGGGCATGTGTGATCTCTGTCAGCAAAAGAAGGCCTAAGTCCAGTCCAGAAAGAGAGCTTCTTTCTTAAATGGATTTTTTTGGTAGCTCTTGGAAGAGTCCAAGGCTTGAATGGACACTGAGTACATTCAATTGCAATGGCAGCGCAGAGGGAGGGCAAGTGAGTAATGCAGCTGAGCTGCTGCCTTAGTTGCATGAGAAACTGCACTACCTGAGGAAATACAGAAAGCTCAGCTCCCCCTGCTTCTCTGTGGAGACCTCTCTCCACGTGGTGACCAGCTATTCCCTGGTGGAACACATTCCATTCCAGTTTACAGGGTTCTGCAGACTGGTTTATGCTGTAAAGGCTGGTTTGTACCAGAGCTGCCAATACCCCTACAGCAGGGACAGCCTTCCTCTTTACTAAGGCTTGTGCGCTTGGTAACGAGCCTGGGAGAGCCAGTGCTCAGGCCAGGTTTTAAGTAGGGGAAGGAGAAACCCTCATAACCTTTGGGGTCTCCTGGGGGAAGGGGACAAGATGTACAGAGATCCGAAAGCTTTGGGAACACCAACTTGAGGTGATTCACAGACACGGCTCCAGCAAAGCCCTCTGACACTGAGGGCCTCTCACGTACCTCCAGCTCAGCTCTCAAATGTCTCTGCCGAGTAGTTCACGGGTCCTTTCCCCCTCTCCCCAGCTCAGAAGGGATGCACAGCTGCTTGCAAAGAGACCTGACTGTGGCTTCATGAAGCCCCTGCATAGGACAGCGTGGCTCAACTTTCATTGCGCTGCAGAGAACAGCAGAGGCATCGCAAGGACAAAATACTTTAATGCTAAAAGGGCCGTTTTAGTTAAGACCAAGACTTCCTCCCTCTAGCCCTATTCTAGGCTTCCCTTGTCTTGTTTACCCTCCACAGAGTTGCAAGGAGATCCTGATCTCTTGTAGGACACAACAGCTTTGTGCCTTCAGGCAGCACCATTTTAGAGCCAGTCCGCTGTGGTGGCTGAGGAAGCTGGAGACATCAGCTCTTGGAGAGGCTGGGAGGATGGAGGCTTCGGCCAAGCGCCTGACGCACAGATGACGGCGTCCTGAGTTTAACCACCTCCCTCCCTCCCTCCTGCCTCCCTTGTGTGCAGGCCTGCGGGAGAGCTGCTCTCCGGGCAGAGCCGCCAGGAGCAGTCAGACTGCACAGGCATCCGGGGCCTGCTCCGGCACAAGCGCTGCCCCTGCCCGCACCTGGGGGGGGCTTTGGGCTGGATCAGCGAGACACCACGGCCCTGGCCTCCTCGGGGGCAGAAAAGTGACAGCTGAAAACTCTCGACACGCTTCGCGTCTCTATGGTCCTGCTGCAGGCAGCCTCCTTCACTTCACTCTGCCACAGGCACTGTCTCCCTCAGATGGGATCTCCGTGCCTCCTGCATTAGCCTTCTGCTACACCAGCACCTCCCCTGGTCATTAACAGTGGATGGACACACAGCGGGGGAGGCCCCTCTCACCACCTAAGGGGTCTCCAAGGCTGGGTGGGTGACGGTGCCTATTTTGTCATCCTCACAGCACTATCGGCTGTTGTGGTTCTCTCACAAACCTCGCAACGTTTGGTATTTTCCTTAAAGCTCCACCTCCTGCTGCGAAATGCTGAAATGGAAATCTCAGATTTCACCAGCAAAAGGCTATATTTCAGACTAACATATTTTCTAAACGTTACAGACAGTTTTTGAACACTGACAGTCCAGAAAACTAATGGAAAGAGCAAACTGGGAGCTAACTCATTAGGTTTGAACACTTGGGTCTGCCCATCCTGTTCTTCCTTGACCTTTTTCTCTCTGC
Organism: Limnodromus scolopaceus; assembly: GCA_028565335.1. Lineage (NCBI taxonomy): Eukaryota > Metazoa > Chordata > Aves > Charadriiformes > Scolopacidae > Limnodromus > Limnodromus scolopaceus. The sequence goes on along the minus strand of JAOXNO010000078.1, from coordinate 22,273,186 downwards.
AAGAGCAGGACCATGATACTGTAGGAGCAAGGCCTTACCAAGGATTTCTCTTGAAGTTTCCTTCTCTCACTATTTGTATTGTTGAGCGACGCATCTCTTTCGCCATGAGATGCACATAAGGGAAAAAAGAACAGGGTATCTTGAGCAGGGGTTTTGGGTCCTCTGAACCGATTTTGAGGGCACTGCTTTGCACCATCCTCCCTGCGTTAGGGTCTGTGATCCTACATAGTGCCTCAGGTGCTCAGCAGAAAAATGCATGGTCTTCTCCGCTGTTCCCACACTCGGATCCCAAGAGACCTGGCTGTTACCCACATAATTGCAAAGGTATATGGAGTTATATACACAGAGCCCTGCAAAAATGGTGGTCTTGTGGAGAACTTGAGTTCGCTGCTTGTGGGTATCTCTTCCCACCCTGAGCAACTGAACCGCATGTAATATTATGGCAAACAAATGACCTGCAACGACTCTTTCAAATGTGCCAATTACAGTTGGCTTGTTTGCGCTCTCAAATACGATTATCAGATAGATCAGATTTTAATGGAATAGAAAGGTCATAGAATCATAGAATTGTCTAGGTTGGAAGGGACCTTTAAGATCATCCAGTCCAACCATCTACCTAACTCTGATAAAAACCATGTCTCTAAGCACTATGTCAACCTGTCTTTTAAATACCTCCAGGGATGGTGCCTGAACCGCTTCCCTGGGCAGCCCATTCCAGTGATTAATAACCCTTTCAGTGTAATAATTTTTCCTAATATCCATCCTAAACCTCCCCTGGTGCAACTTGAGGCCACTTCCTCTTGTCCTATCGCTGTGACTTGGGAGAAGAGACCGACCCCCACCTCTCTACACCTTCCTTTCAGGGAGTTGGAGAGAATGCTAATGCCTCCCCTCAGCCTCCTTTTCTCCAGGCTGAACACCCCCAGCTCCCTCAGCCTCTCCTCACAAGACTTGTTCTCCAGAACAAGGTCACCTCATGTGCCTAGCCAGGCAGAGCCATGGTCTGTCTTATCCCACACATCGGTATTTCTGAACTTCCTCCTGCTGCACTGTGTATTTCTCCTTCAATACTACAGCACCTATTACAGCTGAGCAAATTGTTCCCAAATTTACAAAAATTCAGATGCTCCGCTCTCTAAGACAACTCCGTCTGCAAGGAGCTTATTTAAGGCCACAAAAAATGAACTACTCTCAAGAAAGGAGAATTATGCTAGCTACGTCTTCTGCAGAATAAAGTTTGAAACTGCACTGCTGCTCAGACACGGACCCACTCCCAACTCTTTTCATGGCCGTGCCCACTGGACAGTGCCTGCGGTGCCATCCGCTTGTGCAGGCAGCATTTTACTCTGCTCAAATGTTTGCTAAATAAAATAAAATCGGGGGGGGGGGGAAGTGCTCCATTTGGAACAAAAGCTCTTATAAATGCACCTTCCCTTCCTTGTTTGCGTGCCCACGGTTTGCACGCTGCGTGAGTAGGGAATTCCGATGTTTCCTGCGGTCACTACTCAAACGTGCCCTGTAGTTTTAGTCCTGGGCACGGCACCCACCAGGGGGAAGGTTTCCCCACGGCTGCGAGGAGCCCTCCAGCTCTCCCACTCCAACTACCCTGGGACTTCAGCCGGGGGGGGAGCCGCTGGGTGCTCTGGCTGCAGGACTGTGCCTGCCCCCCAAGGAGATGCCGCAGCCCCCC
>JAOXNO010000078.1:22254293-22267161 GCA_028565335.1 Limnodromus scolopaceus | reverse complement strand
GGAAGGAAGGAAGGAAGGAAGGAAGGAAGGAAGGAAGGAAGGAAGGAGAGAGAGAGAGAGAAAAAAACTGCTTGATTTTCTGCTTTCCTCTATGACTTTGTATGGGGCATGACAGGCATGGATGGCTACCATTTCATTTGCATCCCCTTTAGACTTAAATGTGATTTATGGTATGTTTAGCTGTTACTTTGTAAACTGTGCATCTGCTCCTTTTTTCATTTTTACGTCTGAGTTGTCACCCCCAATAAAATGCAATCTCCTAGTTTTAAATCACATACGTACATCTGAAACAGCTTTATGGGACTGCTGTGGTTCTCTGGAAAACAGCTACTGTGGTTTCTTTGTGTCTGTCTGCAATTGCATCCACCCTTCATGTGATTCTGAGATTATACGGTGGTCTCCAAGGGTCTTATTTCCTAAATATGTGAAGAGATCCAAAAACGAGGCTACGATTGTTAAGTGCTTAGTGAAAATAATGAATGCTGGTTTTCAAATAATTCTAAGTATGTGATTGATAATTGTAGCCTTTTCACTGACGACAAATGGAAGGATGGATTTTATGTTCCTTTATATTTGCCATTGTCTGAAATTCTTAATTCCTAACTCAATTTGTACAATGCATTTGTATTCCTCCCCTGCAACAGGCAAACCCTTCCTCCTCTGAGGTTGAGGGTTGTAATTCTTGCTGTTTGTTTTGCTGACTTCTCTCAATACCTGAAGTGCCACAGTCTTGTAGTACCTGCAGACAAGGCTGCCTCCAGCCTTCTCATTTTCAGCCAGTTCTTCCCAGTGTTTTAATAGGGGGTCCAAAAGAGCATCTCCCCTAGCTGGTTCATTCATCACCTCCATCATGAAATTGCCTTCAAACCATTCCAGAAACCTTTTGTTGTGGTTGAAAGCCACACTGCTTTCCTAGCAGACAGCAAGGTGGTTAAATCCACTCATGAGTACCCAAGCCTGTGGCTGTAAGGATTCCTCCAAATGCCTAAAGAAAATTTTATCCACCTTCTTTTGTTCATCAGGTAGTCTGCAGCAGACACCTACTACAACATCACCTGTGTTGGTCCACCCTCCCATCCTCACCATCCTTTGTGTGGACGCTGGGTGCAGGCACAGCTGGCTCTGAGATGTTCCTGGCAGATCTTGCTCATCATCACCGGTGCCCAGGAGAAAACATCTATTAAAGAAACAAAAGAAGAAAAAACATTTATTTTTCTAGATTAACTCAGGTCGTGTACATAAACAACAGCCCCCACTGTGTCTGACGTTCTTCAGTTGTGGTAAAGTGATACACAAAGGTGAATCTTTCTGAAGAAAAAAGCAGATGTTCATTCGATACCATATTTTAGCAGCATTTCCTGGGATTTAGGCCATTAAAGCCAATTGCTCCAGGATGTTTAGAGGCTCATCATGAACACACAAGTGCAATCTGAGGCTTTGCATACTTTTTCCAATGTTAACTTTTAAGTCCCCTATGCTATTGCAGTTCTTATTTACTTAGCTCCCTGCTTTTATGTGTAGCATTTGCATGCTTGAAAATTGTTGTTTGCTTACACATAAGGAAGTACTGTTTGGAGTTTCTAGACTTTTATTTTAAACAGTCTCAAGGATTTCCCAACCTACAGCACTATTGAAGCCTTGCCAGACACAGGCCCATATCTGTGGCCTTGTGTTTTTTCACTAGAGCTCAAAATCCTTAGAGGACAAAGACATCCCAGAGACACTACGTTGTTTAGATACAGTGCTGGGAAAAGGAGCTGCCAGAAGTGGAGGTGGTGGTCTTCCATCTTCTAGCTGGTCCCATGCTGCACAGATTCCAGAGAAGCTTACAGGAGCCACCCTTAATGCCACCAGCGGAGCATTATCATGGTGCAGCACGGTTTTGTTGGTTGGCCGAGGGCCAGTTTTGGTTCTTCAGCAGAGGTTTTGTAGAGAGAAACCACCCAAGGGAACAGAGTGCTCCTGGCTCCCTGTCTCAGCTGCAGGTTACTCCGCACTGAAGCTGTGAGCCTGCTTCCCCACCATTTCTAATAATCTTCCCAAAGTGTTTGTTAGACCTCACTACTACAGAGCTCCTTGCTCCAAGTTTTATTTCCCCTCTGCTCGAGGTCTGCCTTCACAGCACCTGGCCTGAAGAAACAGCAGGAGTGCTCCAGAGGTCCTGTGCCAAGCTGCTCTTGCTGCACAATTTCTTAGGGTGTTTGAAGTTTGCCCTTTTGCAATTAAGGCCATACTTATGAACTCGTTAGTATTTTACATTCAGTTGCTTAGACTGGAGTCTTACTGTCTGGAGTCAGCTTTTCTACAGTGCTCCAACAGTGTGAAGGCTCAGGGCTTCCAGCTGACCATTTCTGGGTCTCCTCGCCACCGTGCAGTGGGTGGCAGAGCCATCTCAGACATTTCCATACAGAGGGAAGTGAGGGTGCCTGGGGGGTGCCATATAGCAACAAGACAAGATCTTAAGTGAACCCAGCAAGCAAAAAAATGGGTGGACAGAGAGCAGAGTGAGCATGGAAAGGACAGACCGAAACCCTTTCTCCCAGCATACTCCCCCTTTTACCAGTTTTGCAATTCTTGCTTTTTGTGTCTTTCATCTCTTGCAGCACATTTTTTCCATGCAGACAGTCAAGACGGTTGAGTCCCAGACCTTGTTGGCTCGTTGGGAAGAGCCTTTGCGTAGTGAAGCAATTGCATTCCAGCTCCCTGGTGAGGCAGGACCTTGGAGAGGCAGCTGATGCCGCTGTGGTCTGCGGTACGTGCTGGATAATCCCAAGCTGTCTTTGTGGAGATGTCAAACCATCTTTTCCATCATAGCTCAGGGTAGGGAAAGAGTTAAAACACAGTTTGTGTCTTTGGAGCTTCATGGTGAAATACAACAGGAGCAGAATGACCCAGCTGTATTTGTTTTATTTTCTTGTCACCAGAGAAACGAGAGGGAAAAACTTGCAGTGGTGTTTCCATGAAATTGAGAGAAAAAACCCGCATAGTTTATAGAGGAAACCTCATTCCTCTTCCTAGTCTGTTACCAGTGATGGTTCAAATAAAAGTACATTTTTAAACTTAGTCACGTCCAACCCCACCCACAGTCCTTAACACCACATACAGACCTAAGAAAGACATTTCAGTTTCCTTCTGCTGCTGCTGAACTTCTATCTAAACATTTGCTTTTTCACTGGTGGAGCTTGGAGGTACTGTCTCCGCATGAAATGACTACTCTGGCTAAGGTTACAAAAAAAAAAATAATAATGACTTTCTCTTTTAGATTTCAACTAACTGTATGAATAATATTCCCATAAGACATACTCATTATATTGAACCATAAATCTACTGGGGGACACTTTTGCAATGACTAACGGGTATAAATAGAAAGGAAAGGAATTAATTAGTGCCTTATCCTGGGAAAAGAGGGGGCTGAAATGGACCAGATAAGGAAAAAAAGTATTTCCTCTGAGTGTGGGGGTACGGCATTGTGGGCTGTTGGGGAGGGAGGAGGCTGGCCCGGGTTGGAATCACTTCCCTCAGGAGTCTGGTGGCCTGGCAAGGACACATTAGGGCTCAGCAATTGAGCTAATTTATTTCAAATGCTAATCTTGCCTTTAATCCCAGTTTCATCTCTCTGTAACCACGCTGTTCTCCTGCTCTTAGGTCTTAAATGTTTCCAACCTCAACCCTTGTATGGAGCTGGATCCTTGGGATCGATTATGTGTAATTCTCATTTCCATGGGACGAGAAAAAGGAATTAAAAAGAAAATGTGAAAAAAAGACAAACCTTGAAGCCAACAAGTGGCTTTTTACTGGCTATAGGGACCTGTGATTCGGGTCCTAAATGACAATCTGTGACTTCAAGGCTGCAACTTGTAACTAAAGATGCTCACCAAGAGCAAGCATTAAGTTTAATGTCTTGAAAAGCAGCAATCCTCACAAACCCCCAGGTTGTGGAGGGGTTGCTGAGAAATGAGTTTAGGGTGCTTTAGCACATGGGTACAATAGTGTAGCAGTCAAATATAAGCCCAGGTCAACACTGAAGGCAGCAGGCAAGGTCCGCCAGCATAGCACCGTGCTGGTACACTAGCAGGAGCATCTCCGAAACCACCTGGAATTGGCTTGTCTTGCATTCCAGGAGCACAAAGCAGCTGAGAATCCTTCCCTCGAGTCTCCCCCTAACAACACAGTAAGCTTTTCATTTTTATCTTCTAGAGGTTAAAGAAAAATATAATCCCTCCCTTTCCAAACCACAGGACCTTTTGGATGTAAGCAGCAAGGAGGCCAACAACACTCTGGAAGAGCATCTGGTTGATGCTCACATGAATCAGTGGATTGACGGACAAAAGACACTGCACAGGTAAATAACAGTGAGTAAGACTGAACAGTAATATCTTCTGGATTTTCTGCAGTGGTGAGGAACTTTATCTAGTTACTCACTAACAACATCACCCCCAAACTCTGAGGAAGACGAGTGCAGTCCTGGAGCAAGGGATTCCATCATGACCCTTGTCATAATCTGAATGCAGGGCCAAATTTGTCACGGGTTAAGCTAACAATAACTTGCAAAAAGTTTTGCACAAGTTTGCAATCATAATAATTTGCAAAATAATTTGAAAAACCAAAATTTTGCAGCTAATTCAAGTCTTGCTAACAGTGCATGCCACAGGCGTACAGACGTGCCTCTGAACTGGAGCCACACAGACCTTCTGAATTCTGCACCCACCTCAGCTACCATGTCCTGAAGCAAAAGCCCAGCATGTTTTCAGCCCTCCTCAGACTGCCTTTATGTGCTGATCCCTCCTGGGACTTGCTTTCTTCCCCTAGGGAAGAGACTGAGGGTGCTGTCCTGTTCTCCAGAGATCCCTGAGCCGGGAACCGTGGTGGGCAGCCACCCAGCTGCTGTTCCTTGGGTTGCAGAGTTTTTCCACTGCTCGATGGCTGTTGCTTTTCACATATTTGATGTGAATCCAGGGAACCCTGTGCAGCTCTTTGGCCCGGGTCACATACAGCAGAGCATTGCCTGTGTGCTTTTGGCACGGTGCTTAACACCCCTCCTTCCCTCACGCATACGCTTGAATTTTAACTCTAACGCAAAACGTAGGTGGCTCTCATTTCATTTGTAGCTATAGATTGGTGTTCAAGAAATGTATAATTCTGTAAGGAAGTTTCTTCCTGGCCAAATACAACATCATAATAGAATTCTCCTCTATCGTCACGCAAACCTGCTACTACTGACAAGGAAAAAGGTATTTGCACCAAGTGCAATACAAATTTGAACAGGAGTTTTATGCATGTAAGAAAAGCAATATAATTAGATACATAATCGGTGTTAAGAAAAGGACTCTTATCTGAGTTGGATTCAAAGATCCTCTACAAAATAAAATAAAAAAGCCCCAAACCCCCAATATGCTGCATTATTAACTTGTATTCCTCTGAGATGAGACAAGCAAATACTCTGCAGAGCAGATAGGCAATACAGAGATACAGAAGGAGGGCAATATTTCATTCTTCCTTGGATTCTTTTTTGATGATACTGTAAATCAGCCCAAGAGATCAGGGTCATAAGAAAGTTAAAATATTTTTGCCAGGAGTTTGACATACCCTTTTACCAGGGTAACTGAACATCTGTGCTCTTCATTTAATCATTAATGTAAGCCCAACCTCCAACATCAAATGAAATAACTTTGATCACATGCGCACAATAAATAAAATCTTATGTTTATACTACTTTCCCTTAAGACTGCCAGTGGAACTCGAATGCTTATTTAGAGACCAAAGAGGCTTGAGATTTTCCAGCTTCAGTGTGTAACAAACAAAATTAACAGTGGGGAAGTGAAAGTGCAGGCATGCACTTGCTGTCTTTTACATACAGTTCTTTGCCCTCCCTTCTGTCCCTTGTCCATCTGGACTCCGACAGCCTCCATCTACAAAGATAAGAAATCTAAAGAGAGACTCAGAAATGAACGAGAATTCATGCATTGTTTTTTTCTTTTATAATTACCTTCTTGGGCACAGAAATCAGATTTTCATTTTACATCGAGATTTCCCCTGCATCATTCTGGCAGACTAAATAGTCCTGAAATTGTTGACATTACCTGCCCGAGTGCCTCTTCACACCGCAGCGTAACTAGTGTAACTGCATTAAAAATATGCCCTGCCGTGAAGTCACAAAGGAAATTGTTTGTGCCTACCCTAAAATTGTGGTAGCAACTGTGGCAGGCTCACCAGTCCGCTCACAGGAGAAGCTTCAAGGCTTAGCAGCTGAACTGTGTATGAGCTCAGGCAAAGGTGAGCATCCGTAAAAGCGGTCCACTCACGTTTGCACACCTTGCTGCCTTGCAAACGCAGAACTGATGTCCTGTCTGCTTAGCACAGCTCTGTCAGACATGAAAAAACCCCAGGTGTGTCTGTGATGAAGGTACAATCTAGCACAGCCCACCCTCAGGGAGGCTCAAGGGCAAGCACAGTGGAACAGGGGGAAGGGTGCTGGAAAAGGGAAACGGGGAAGGAAGGACTTGCAGGAGGTGCTGGAAACTCTGCGGGAAAGTCAGCCTCCCACATCCCTTCTGGAGAATCCAGATAATTGAAGGCTGTAGGAGTGCTTGATAGAAAACCCCAGACCAGGCACAATTAAGTTCTCTAGGCCTCTCATCAAGAACACATGGGTCCCATTGAGAGACCGCAGCTTGGCCGGTGGTGTACAGACATCTCCTGGGGAGAGGACTTGGGGCTGGCAGCATCTGGCAACAGGAGACAGCAGTTTGTTTTGGCAAAGACTCTGTCATATTTCATCTCTGCGAGCAGACAGCGGGGTCTGCCTCCCGTCCAGGGTTTTGCTCTTGAAACCTTTGGGAAGAGGTAGGGGAGCACGGGAGGCACCAGCTTTACGTTTATCCCTCTGCAGCCTTGAGTGTAGGTGCTGCAGCCACCACAGAAACCTGTGTGGGCTCCCTGCCCACCAGCAATAAGAGCAGGGGCTGGTGCTGGATGGGATGGAGCACACACCAGAGGGCACCTGAACCAGAAATGCCAGTGAAGATTTCAGCCTGGGTTTGCTACCTCTGAACTGCTGGTATCCATGACCAGCATCAGCCCCAGTTTCAATAGCATCATGATGACTTAAGAGTCCTGCTTTCAGGGGAAAGATATTTCCAGAACCAGGAGCTGCTTTCATGCAGCCTAAAGTCCACATTTTGGGGGAACACATATTTAAGACGTGTCATTTGAATATACATTTATTACAAAGTATTTTAACATCATCACAGCCTTAACATACACGTGCTACAAACTCTAGCTTTCCTCCCAGGCGGTTCGGATAGACACTGTGTTCATGCACTCAGAAAACAAGCCCCCTCACCCTACGAAACACCAAAATTAAGCAGGCTACAAGTTTAAACACATATACGTGGTGATCTCCACCCCTCGCCCCTATGGAGCAGGATACAGCGTTTATCCTGTAATAAACTCCACCCCTTGCCTGTGCAGAGCAGACATCCCAGAACGTCACAGCCTCGTGAATATTCACTTATTGTAGACTCCATGCGCTGTCCCTCCACACGTGTATCTGATCCACTGCTCCACATATCACTTCACTAGTCCCTCCCCTGCACAGGGCACCAAGGGCCCCAGCAGCCTGCTCTCATGAGACATCAGCTGCACCCCACCAGCTCCAGTGTCCCGGCATCCATTGCAGCCGCTGTAGGAGCATCTCCCCATTTCCCTCTCTCAAGTGTTGGGGTCCCCTCTGGGGGGTCACTCCCCTCTCTCTGCTCCTGCAGAAGCTATGGGGGCAGCTTCAGTGCTGATTCCCAACCAGGAGCCCCCACTAGTGCCCCTGTTAGCAACTCATTGCACCTCCTAAGGCCATCAGTTGGACTCTTCAGTCCTGCCAAGTAGCTCTGCTGCAGCTCCCAGGCTCATGCCTCTGCATCCTGCACATGGTGATGGTCCCAGCTCCAGGCTACAAAGGCAGGGGCTTGGAGCAGGACCCATCCCAGGTCTGGTTTCCCATCTGGGGAGAGCTCTATGCAGTCTCCCACATCTCTGAGCTTCTCTCCCATTCTTCTCTCTACCCAGGCGAAGAAAGAACTTGGTAGGACTCGAGCTTTTGAGAAATGCACATACTCTGCATCCTCAGACATGGGGTGAGGGATATTACGCCATAACATAATATGATGTAATGAATGGCTCCTGTCTTCTTTTCTTGAAGCCTTGTCATAACGCAGGCCAGAAAGCCAACAGCTGTAGATAGGACTTCATCAGCAGGGCCGGGAAATAACACCACATTTGTTTTTCCCACAGTGACTCTCAGTTCATAGGCGCTGAATGCTTTGACTGTAGAGGAATCACTCTGGCAAAGATTAGGCTTTTTTCGTTGGAAAAATCGATGGTCTGTTTTTAAAAGGTTTCTGCAGAAATCACATGTTTCTACAGAATACGCAGAACTGATCCAAACATTTGAAAGGAAACAGTTCAGACATGGAGAAGTTATCCGTAACCTGATGGAGAGAGGGCTGCCAGGTCAGCGCGCCAGTTTTTGTACCCTTTCTGCCTTGCTGGGGGGCAGGAGGGGAGCCCCGCTCTACTCTGCAGCCACCCCAAGCTGGTCAGCCCACCTTTCGCTGAAGCACGCGTTTAATTTCAACAAAAATATTTGGAGTGGGAGCAAAGAACATGGGGTTTTCAGTGCCTCGATGAAATCTGGCCTTAAATTAAAGATCAGTTATTTTTCCAATCTAGTGCCCTGGGTAAGGAAAATGATTTTATTTTTTTTTTCTTAGGGAATGGAGCAGGGGGTGGGGAACCAGCAAGGAAGACGAGGTGTGAGAGAACGATGGGGGTGCCACATCCTAATGCTGTTTCTCCAGAGGCTTCAGCCCCAGCCTCCATGATAAGCTCACAGCAGGCACATCCCTTTCCAGCTCAGGTCACGACTCTGCTTTATCTGCACCAAAGCTCTTCATAAGCTGGGAATACTTTTCTTTTTTTTTTTTCCCCATAGGCTGGCTGGAGAACACTGCATCACAAACCTGCACATCTGTAATGCATGGAGGAAAGGTGGATCCCACATGCTATCTCTCTCTCTCTAACTGGATCCTCTCTTCCTAGAGGCCAACAAGGAGTATTCAGGAGCTATGGATCTTGAAAGAGGATGGGCACGGCCCCTAAGATCTCCAGCACAGCCTTCTTGTGGGGTTCCCCCTTCTCCAGTGTCCCTGGAAGGACCAGGCACAGCACTCAGCTGTATGGACAACCAGGTCAAATGGCTGCAACCTTCTCCTTCTCAGCATATCTGAGCAAGGAAAATATTGACAACCACAATGACATCTGTGCTTCTGCCACCAGATAGGCACAGCACCTGCTTCTGGCCAAAATGGTCCCTAATGAATCCCTTGAGCATACTTAGTGGTGTGCTTCTGTAAGAGATACCCGAAATGCAAGGTATAAATGCACACAGCTGGTTTCTCCCAATGTAAACGTTTCTCCTGATATAAAGGTTTACATCTCCCCACGTAAAGGTTTCTCCCCTTTTGGAGACTTTTCATCTGTGCGGTCATTGAAGGCAAAGGGGAATAAAAATTGCAGCCATAAATGGAAACATTTGCGAAGGAAAGGGGTTAAGACCAGCTGCCAAGCTGCAGTTACTGCAGTATGACTAAGCAGCAAAGTCAGCACAAGACCCTCTCCTTTCCGTAAGCTGCTGCTCTTTCACACAGACAGAACGCACGCCGCTCCCCCCCCCAACTCCTCCGCCGACCCCAGCTAGAGCCTGGTAACCAGAGACACAATGACACTGGGAGCTAGTAACCAGCAGGGCGCCTGGCTCCTGAAGCCAGGCTCCAGGTGCTCTCTGCAGCAGGGGTAGCCCCAAATGCAGCAAATAAGGAGTCAGGAAACCATTTCAGGCTTTATAAACCTTACCCCCCACTTTCTGAGTCCCTTCTGAGCCAGGCTGATGCACTAAAGAGGGGAGAAGATCCTTCTTGAATTTTCCCCTGCCTCATGCAATGCTTTAGGATTGTGGAATGCTTCCTCTGAAACTGTCATTAGCCCAGGGACCGGCAGAGAGGCAGAGCAGATGACTTTCTGTTAAAAAAGAAATTTACCATTCTGGTAAAATGGGGACCAGTAGAATCACAACTGAATGTTTTAGTCTGGCAGACACCTCTTCAGATCATCCAGTCCAACGCCCCGGCTCAAGCAGGGTCAGCTAGAGGCCCAGGACAGCGTCCAGTTGGGTTTTGAGTATCTCCATAGATGGAGACTACACAACTTTCTTGGGAAACTGCTTCCAGTGTCTGACAACCCTCACAGTCAAAAATGTGTTTCCTTGTGTTCAAGTGGGGTTTCATGTGTTTCATTTTGTGCCTGTTGCCTCTTGTCCTGTCATTGGGCACCACTTCTTCATTACTTCCCATGAGGTGTATTATACACATGGGTAACATCCCCCAGGTCTGAAGAATCCCAGCTCTCTCAGCCCTTTAGGAAAGATGCTCCAATCCCTTCATCATCTTGATGGCTCTTTGTTGGACCTTCTCCAGGATGCTCACCTCTCTCTTGACCTGGGGAGCCTAACACTGGACCCAGCACCCCAGTGCTGAGTAGAGGTGAAGGATCACCTCCCTTGACCTGCCAGCAACACTCCTCCTAATGCAGCCCAAGACGCTGTTGGCCTTCTTGGCTGCAAGGACACTTTGATGCCTCATGTTCAGTTACAGAATGCATCACATCATGTTGGGCACCTTCAAAGTTAGAATTGGTATATATTTCATGACATAGACCTAATTCTGCTAGAAACCATCCAGGCTGGGAAAGAAGATGAGCAAAAGTATTCAGATAGAAAAATTATTTTCAATTCAGCAGTGAGTTCCGTACAATACCCTACTAAAATTACTTGCTTACTAAATTTCTCTTAATCAGTAAGAACTATCAGGCCTTTATGAATTGAATGATTATTTAACATATAAGACTACGTGTAAGTGTTTTAATAGAATTAAAGGGACTTATTGGACTGTTTTGATGCAAGTTTCCTGGAAAAAATATGCAAAGTAATAAATCTGTTTTTAGTAATGGAGCACATATGTCCTCTCCAGTGGCTAACAACCGCTCATTTAAGTGCAATAAGAAAACAGTGTTTGTGGGTCAACTGAGTACTTCAGCTCCAATTCGCAACTGCGCAGTGAACACATGCTTCTAATTTGGCTATCAAAATCAACGGAATCTAAAAAACCTGGAGACACAGTGGTTGCGGGCTTGATTCAACTATCTGAGTTCATGAAAAATTGCACAAAACCACATGATAACACCGTACAGCTGCTGAAGGGTTGTGTCTGCTTTTGGATTGTAAGTAGCCATGCACTTCTGAAACAGCCACCACGACCCCCTTTATAGCCGGTGGAGAGAAATGGGACTTGTATGGACCACTTTGTCATCCTCTGACCACTCTTATAGGGTTCTTGTTAATTTTACTTCAGACATGCTTATTTCTTGTCCCTGCTGTGAAGAGGTCCTTAATGATTAGCTTAGACTAAGGTGTCTTCACTGAAGAAAGCTGAAGCTCTAGGAAATTAGTACCTCCCAAAAAGACCTATAAAAGAAGGCATCTGGCCTGGCAGTGGTGTACAGGATTCAGCTGGTATAGGCATCTCAACGGGGTGCTCACATGCTCCATGCACAATGGAGAGAGAGCAGAAATCATTAAGCCAGAAGTGTGTCTGAACAGGACCTTGACTTTTTCATGCACCACTGCCTTTGCCTTGTGTCCACAGTGCACTCAGGATGGTTTTCACAGAAGCTCTTGCACATGGAAATCAAGGGAGAGAGGTTCAGTTCCCATTTCTCCCACAGTTTTGGTCTTGGGCAAGCTCTTAATTTCTTTGTTTTGCAGCACCCCACCAAGAAAACAGCTGCCCAAATGTTTTTCTAGCTCTTGTCTTTATCTAAATAACCCACCAGACATCACAAGCAACAAATTTTACACAAACAGCTTTGTTAACCGCCCTGTTTAAAGTATCTTCTGGCATTACCTGCAGACCAGGCACAAGACTGCCAGAAACTGATCTTCTGATTTCAAAGCAGGAACATTTGTATTGTGTGATACCTCCCTGATCCCACGTTATGCAGGCCAGACGCCGCTCTTTTACAGTTTCTCACACAAAATTGCCTTTTCTTGAGAATTCCCTTCCCTACACCAAAGAGAATACCGAAAAGCTTCCCAGACAGCACACTTTCTACCTTCCATGCTTGAGTGGTACCTGTCTAGCAGCCAGACTGAGTCTGCCAGGGTGCCCACACAGCAGCCTTGTCGTCAACTGGATGATAAAACTCCTGGGGTGTAGCAATGCCTATATTCTGCATAAAGAATGCCACAGTTGACTCATCATTCAGCCGTGCAGCATCTACCAGCCAGCTCTTTCCTGGCCGTGTCTTGCCACACGCATGAGGGGCTTCCCAGGCCCTGCACAGAACATACAACAATGCGAACCCAAGGGGCCCTGAATTTGCAGGAAATCCCAAATCCCCTCATGACTATGAAGAGTGGAGCCACTCAATTTGGGTTTGATAGCACTAAATTCCTAGCACCCAACGGGCTTGCAAATGAAGCAGCCAGCCAGCCAGCTTGCATAGCAAAGGGGACAGCGTGGACTAGATGATGAGACATCAAGTGAAACTGGAAGCCCTGGGGACCCTGAGGCCCTTGGCCAGATTGCAGAAGCTTGAAGCAGAGGCAGCCTCAGAGCAATATTGCCATCTTTGCATGCGGCCCTCCTCCTGCACTGTAGGAGGTGTGTGGTCTTCCAAGACCCAGGCTGTAGAGAGGCGGGGGTCAGTCTCTTCTCCCAAGTCACAGATGACAGGACAAGGGGTAATGGCTTCAAGTTGC
>JAOXNO010000078.1:22212134-22254193 GCA_028565335.1 Limnodromus scolopaceus | reverse complement strand
GGGTTGTCAGGCATTGGAATGGGCTGCCCAGGGAGGTGGTTGAGGCACCATCCCTGGAGGTGTTCAAGAGACGAGTCAACATGGTGCTCGGGGATATGGATTAGTGTTGGGTGGTGTTTTGTGTGGTGTGGTGGATGTGGGGGTTTGTTTTTTTGGTTGATTTTTTTTTTTTTTCCATTGGTTGGACTAGATGATCTTAAAAGGTCCCTTCCAACCTAGGTCATTCTGTGATTCTGTGATTCTGTATGGGTCTTCGCATAGGATCTGACCTGTGAGACCCAGTGCCATGGTTTGGGCCGAACTGGCTACTGACATGAATGACAGAAGCTCTCCCCCACCTTTCTCTGAAGGGAGAGGAGGAACAGAGAGAAAAAGACTTATGAGTTTAAAAGAAACTAAATTACTTTCATGAAATATTAATAAAATAATAAAAATAAAATCATGAAATATATACAATATATAGCTTGGAGTTCCCAGGATGACAGTCGCATCACCGACAGGCACTGGGAAAGTCCCAGACTGGACTCAGTGATGGTTGGGAACTGGATTCCGGATCTGAATTCAAGAACGCACGGATTGGGATCAAGGGGAGACAGAGTCCTCCTCAGATGCTGGCCATTGAAGAGAAAGGGCTGACCCTTTGATCCCTCATTTTTATACTCAGCATGATGCAGATGGGATGGAATACCCCGTTGGTCAGTTTTGGGTCACCTCTCCTGTCCCCTCCTCCGTGCAGGTGTGACCCATCTATGCTTTTCTGCTTCTGACCCTCAAATGGGGCAAATAATGAAATTAGCTGAGCTGACCTTGGTTGTTATAGCAATAAGTATAAGCAGGAGCCTCTCGGCACACCATTCCTTGGCACAGATTTTAAACAATCCGTTCTTACCACTCTGGGACGGAACAGTGCCTGAACAATACGCTGTTAATTTCAGAGAGTTCAATCAGTGAGAAGAGGCTTAACTGAAAAGTCAAATTACTGAACAGAAAATTGCTTCTGTTTTACCTGAAACCAGGGCACCCAGGGATACCGCAGAGGGAAATTTATACAGGTCTAGTCTGCTCCTGCCTTCTTTTGCAAGGTAGTAAATGACACTTTCAGCAAGACCCCATAGGCAGCGTTTGGGGGAAGGAAGGGGGTTGCATCCCAGGCTGCTGTCGGGATGGCTGTTTTCAAGTTCTCAAGCCACATGTTCTCATTTCCCCGGCCCCTTTTGACACACTTTTCAAAGGAGCTGTGGAGCTCCAGATGGGACTCATCCAGCCGCCCTCGGCTGTGTCTTGTTAATTACATGCCCAGCAATTCCACACCAGGCTCTCGGAGCCAGAAAAAAACTGCAGTCTGCTGCTCATGGCTTGAGCTTTATCTGGGACAGGCTTGTTCTAGAAAAGAAACATGCTGGTTTTACAAGCTGCCTTTGAAAAATCTTAAGTACTTCAGGTCCTGTGGAAAATACCGTATGTAATTCTGTTTAGCTGTCACATTAATCAAGACATAATTTTATACGCAGGGACAATTTTATCACCAGAGGTACTATCAGATATCCAGAGCCCTCAGAAATACTCCAGGCTGAATTGCCCATTTAGGTAGTAATAAGCACAACTCAGACGAAGGAGCGAATACTTTGTGGCTCATGAGGGTTTGGATTCTTTTAGGGCAAAAGAGGGATTTTCAGGGATTTCAGAAGCTATAGACAAGCACTTTGAGTTAATATCCGTGTTTATAAAGGTTTGAACTACTTTCTAGAACTGAACCAGGAAAGAAGGACCAGCAGGCTCTAAGAGTTACGCTTTTCCCCCATACTTTTGAAGCAGTGAAAAGCTGTGGGATCTAGGTGCTGGCCTTGCATGTTTGTTTCTGCTCTGTTTGCTTTCTCTTAAGCCGTGAAAAATGTTGGTTGAGGGGTATGGGATTTGATTGTTGGGACAGAAGGAAAGAGAGACAGACAAAAACTTTAGGGGCAACCTTAGGATCAGGTTTAGGATCCTTAGGGTCACATTACACCAGATTTGTGCCATGTAGAAACGCCTACTTTCCAAATGGGATGCTCCAGACCCTCACTGTCTGCAGTAGCAGCACAGGCAAAAGGGGGCTGCAGGCTCCTTGCTTGACTGTAATACCCACTGCAAGATATATCTTGAAACTGCTGGCTGACCTCCATGGGCAAGGACCTCCTGCTGCCAGGGCTAGCCAGTGTCTGTGCTGGATGTGCCCTGAAGGTGGTACAAGGTCACGCAATGCGGGGCTAGGCTTCTGTTACCTGATTTGGTTCAGTCCGACTGCAAGAGATGCGTTTGTGACATTGCAGAAATGCTTTTCTGGCTTGCAGCAGCAGGTTTAATACACCAGTGGGAGTTAATCCCCCAGTCCTAACATGAGAAAAGCTTATTTCTGGAAAGCTGGAAGAACATCATACAAAGGGCAAGGAGGGATTAACAGCAGAGTAGTGATTTTCAGCCTGGCAGCCAACAGGGAGCATCCTCAGCAAAAGGAAAAAAAAAACAGTAGCAGGGACAATCCTGAGATCATCGCAAGAAAGGACAGGGTCTTACAGGGAGGGAGCTTGAAAGACAGGGTTTGGTAAGATGAGTGGCTTTGTCCTCCCTCCAGAGATGCTGGATGAGGCCAGGGTAGGTGGCTGCCGATGGCTGTCCCAGCCAGTCTATGAAGCACATAATTCAGCTTTGTTATTTCATTTCACGTCTCCCTGAGGGGTCAAAGTACAAACTGGCATCCCTAGGAGGGACAAGTCCTGGTAAGTTCCTGAAATGAGTGTGTGGCTTTGGGAACTCTCACACGCTAATGTAAAAGCTGTTGCAGGTGTGTGTATTTTGTTCTGTTTCATGCAGAGCTCATCCTCTTTGCAGAGGTTTTTTGGGGCCATTGGCACTGATGCTCCATGCTGTAGCAACCTGTGGTCCTTCCCCCATGGGACACAGCCCCAGTGGGCAACCATGCCCTGACAGGAGGGAGAGGGAGCGTTGGGAGACAGGGGTCATGGCAGGCTGGCTGCTTTGAAACAGAGCGATTCAGGAAACACAAAGCCCCCTGATTGATAGCTTTTGATCCTTGGCTTCTGGGCTCCACCACCCCTGCGCGCTGCTGTGAGAGCCAGACTCACCTGCACGTTGCAGCGCGCACCTGAGGGATGTGGGCACCACAAGGTGTGGCAGGCTCTCTCTCCTCCTCAGTTTGATTCTGCAGAAGGATGCTATTTAATTCCTTTTGTCAAGCATCTCCTGGCCTCACCTCTGTGACCGGGAGCTCTCTGAGGTCCATATTTTCCAGGACAACAGGCCAGATTTCCAATTTCGGCTTCAGAAATGATTTGCTGCTGGCTGGCATAAGCTTGTTACTGCAGATGGCTAACTCTGAGCATGTTCTACTGATCCATACATAAACCACAAGTTGCCTTCCACTAAGGTTGTTTCAAAGCTGCCTGTACACAGGTAATTTGTGCCTTAATCCCTTTTTAGTCTCTAGGACAACTGTGCAAAGTAAATGTCTTGAGGTTCTCTTGCCAGAAGTCTAGTTTGTGTTATTAATTTGCTCTACGGGGGCTTAGAAAGGCTTTACCCTGTCCCTACAATACCATAATGATGGGTAGAGCTGTCAAAATTAGATAATTGTTAGCATTTAATGATGTAACTAACCCATGGGCCCACTGGACCCCCACTGCCATGAGACCCCTTACCAGTTTGGAGAAGTTTTTCCACATTGCTGCTGTGATGACCATGTCTGCTACCAGGACCTTCTCCATAGATGTCATGGCTGGGAAGAGGCCTCTGGACTTTTTGCCATAGCCTGACCTTCGAGTGCTCCCACAGCCTTCTGGCACCATGAACAAGAACCAGGCGTTCAGGTCATGAGAGAAAAAAGAAAACACAAGTAAGAGATCTCAGCTGATGAATGAATCTGTAAGGGAAGGAGGAACGTGATCTCTGTGTCCACAGTGGAGATGACAAGAAGCAACAGGCTTAATGGCAGCAAGAGGTGCTTAGGCTGAACACTAGGATGTGTTTTCCAGAAGTAGCACCAGCTCCATTATTTGTAGCGCTGTAAATAGGAGCAGTGATTTGCACTAAAACAGACTGTCTGCAGACATGTCAAAGCCTCCATGTTCAGAGCTCTAAGACTGGACAAACACCCATCTGACAGGGGAACAAATATGCAACCTGTGGGGTAAAACGTACTTTTAAGGTATAAAACGGGCTTAATGACCTCTTCACGCCTTGGTGCTTCAGTGACTAAAGAAACTGAAGTTTGGTGAGGCAGAATCTTTTATTTGGCCCACAGATCATGACAAAAAAAAAAAAAAAAATCAAGTTTTTTGACAGAGGCTTTAGTCAGTGGCTATGCCAGGGCTTCTACAGCATACACGTTGCAGTCAAATCAGATGATGTTGTAAAAATAGATGGCCTCCAAAGTTTCTTGCATGATTTTTCCCCACTAGAAAACTCATCTCATTTCAAGAAACACTTTATCTCCCGAGACCTTTGGAGTCACCCAGAACAAAGTGCCATAAACAAAAGTGAAGAAAAAAAGAACAAAAAAATTTCTCCAGAAGCAGGATGGGTAGGATGGTGTAGGATCTGTCTGCGTCGCCTCCAACTTCTGTTATTTTATTCTACTTTCCCTTTTAATATATTACCATCAAGAAGAGATACCCCAGCTGCGTTTTTGTTTGGCTCGGGGACTTGGACTTGAACTCCGACGCTTTCACAGAGACGACAAAGCTGAGAAGAGTTTCTTGTGGGTGTCTGCAGCAATGTAAGGGAGCAGGAGCACTGCCCTGCTGAGGCGGTGGGCAGGTGGAAGGGCTGCAGCGATATTTCATGGGGATGAGTCACTCCACACGTTCCCAGTCCTCGCTGGAAATGCCGTGTCATTGTCTCAGTGTTATCCTGTGAGCATCTCTGTAGTTTCTATGTCTGACAGGGATGACCTCATGTGTAAGAAATGAAACAGGAAAACAAACAAACCAAAAAAAAAAGAAATAAAACAGCATCAATTGCTCAGTTCAGAAGTATATTAACAGTGTCTCAATTCCTCGGCGGGGCAATTGCTGGACCACCTGGCTGCAGCTTCCTGCTGCCACACATCTCCAGAGCTCCAGAGTTCCCAGGAGCTCTGCTGCAGCCTGCCGGGGGCAACCCAGGAACTGGGCTGAAGGAACATGTGCTTTCTGCAGAAAAGCATGTAAAGCTGACACTCTGGACCCAGCCAAACCTCCTGGCAGACAGTGAGGAGTAATTCTGAGGGAAAAGACCCTGGCAGAGCGTGCTTGTTGCATGTGGGCTTAGGTAAGGGGAACCAAAGAAGACACTGTTAAGTGTAGATCTGAAAATTCACTGTCTAATTAAGGTCTTAGCCTAAATAGAATGCAACAACTTATTTAGTCTAGTTATTATATAGGCGCCTAAACTCTAAATGACTCAATTCTTGATAGGAATTAGCAAAATCTAATATTGTTATATACAGAGTGCTGTGCAACATTATGGGAGGCCATCAGCTTCTCACATCCTTTACTTGGATAAGTACGATGACGACAGTGTGTGTTGTGGGGGAGGGCATGGTCTTCCTCCGTGGTCTTGAGTTTGCTCAGAATTATTTCTGTGTCAACCCTGTATTTCTTAATGGGTTACAGTCTTTCTTCTGCTGTTCACCCACAAGCTTACGTACACCATGACTCTTTCTCCTTATATAGTATGATTCCTTTTAAGGGGGAGATCCATGCAATTGGACAAAATAATGCAAAACTTAAACTAAAACACATTTGGAAATAATAGAGTTAAAACAAACCACAAACTCCAGGATAGCAAGAGGCATTTGAGAATTCAGTTATGCTGCTGTTACAACTAGAAGAGGGTAGACAATGGACCTCTGCTCCTTGGGAAATCCATAGGCACAGGAAAGGCTCTTAAATAATTTTGAAAATGCAATTAAAAATCATCCTAGAGCAACTATTTATTGTTATACATCTTGAGGTCTAGAGCTAGCATCATCAAGAGCAATTTGGCTGGGCTACAGGGCTGTAAGCCGTGGGAAGAGTTGCCCTGACAGGCCTGTGGTCTCCAGCGGCCCCATGCTGTCCAGGGCAGTGCCTCTGGGGAATGGGGCTACCCAGGGGTGTGGAAATGGCGTTCACAATGCCACCATGCCTTCCCATCTGTGGTGGGAGCAACCACTGACCACAGCGCCGGGAAATGACTTGGACCTCAGGGCTTTACAGGAGCACCATATGGTGCCGGGAAGGGCCTCGAACCACGCTTGATGCCCATGGAGAAACAATGACCAGGGCAATCAACGAATTTGCAGATCTGCTCGAGAGCTGCGGCCACAAAGCTAGATAGGTTTGGACGGATGATCAGTGCCAGTGGGTGGGTGTAGCTGAACCTCTTGCAGCTTCCCAGGTGTGAGCAGTCTTACGTTCTCATTTACAAGAGCTAACTGGACAGGATATTCATCTCTCACTTACCAGTTTACCTCTCTTACATCGCTTTTTACTCTGTTCTTTAGGATTGCAGTCCCACAGTACTGTCCCAGCCTGTTGCATTGTTGGGTTTTTGCATTGCTTGCAAGGTACGTGTTCTAGGAGTCCTACCACACTGGTAAGGAGGCCTCAGTGATCCCCTCCTTCCCCAGCCATCACCTTCCCATGAAGGGCTGTGAATCAGCACTGCCTCAAATGAGGAGAATTTAGTCAGAGGAAAACAGAGAAATGTGGCCCAAATTCTGTTGTTGTTACATAAAACCCCTCGCTGAACATCTGGAGAACATCTGAAGTTTAACAAAGCAGGCCCACAGGCAGAAGCATTTTTGACCTTCCCTGTAATGGAAGCTTAAAAATCGAGACTGAAAAGAAAGGACTAAATATAACCCAAAATGGAAGACAAAAACGAATCCAGCGTATCAGGGCCGACTTTGGCCCGAACACCCGACAAAGGTTCCCGCAATCCTACCTGGACAGTGCACAAGTGTGGGAAGAGATAAGGCAGCACACCTGAACACAAGGGGTTGGGCATTGCTGAAAAATCCCTGCTGGTCCCTGTCTTCCGGGGAAGGCAGCTCTTTAGCAGGCTCTCTTTAAAACTGTTTCTTCCTGGCAAACTGGAATTTAAAGGGAATGTTTAAATTTTTCTCATGGGTAAAACTTAAAAACACTCCAAGAACTGAGGCTTGGAAACTGAAAATTTTTGCTGGTCTGGGATTTTCTCCCCCTTTCAGTAAAAAGAAAGCAGGGGCATGGTTGTGGGGGGAGAGGGGGAAGCACACGAAGCAGGAAAAAATCCCTCCTGCCACCTGCTTTTTTTAGCAAAGAGTTGTAAACCAGCCCAAAGTCAGAGAGAGCTTTCTCCAGATGTTTTTTGCATCCCTGCATTTGACATGGCCCAGCTGGGGTGTGAGGGGGGCATACCATCAGGAGGGTGCAGGAGCTGTGGAGGAGGGTGCAGCCCCTTTTCCCACCCACCCCTTGCTGGCAGCCGTAGAAGTAGGTGTGTAACCCAGGGGCATGTCCATATCATGTTCCCTTCCTTCTTGGATGATTCACGATGAGGACTGCAGTGGACCATTAAGAAGTATTTCTGTAGCTGTAACAATAATCACCTTTATTAGGGCAGACGAGAAGGCATTTTTTCCTAAGTTTCTATGGAGAGGGGAGTGGGACATCGGAATCAAACTGCAGCCGCTGGCAGAGCCTCCCCAGAGGTGCTCCTCAGACTTTCCAGCTGAGAGTGACGTGTTCCTGGCACTGCAGGCCAGCCAGGGAGCCCAACAAGCATCTCAACTGAGACACTTGGCCAGGAGAGAGCATGACTAAGAGGAGGATATGAAACAAGGGTGAAGCAAGACGGTGCCTCTCCATTACCAAAATGGGGCATGAATGTGGTCCACTGTCTGCGAAGCGAGTGACTGAGTGTGCATCCATAGGGAAAGGCTGCAACAAGCCCCTGGGATGTACAGGTATGGCCTGGGAGCTTCCCCAAAGACAGGCACCCTTTAGAGCTGTCTTAGGCTGTAAAACAAATGTTTGGGGAGCATTAAGCATGGCAAAGGTGGATGAGATGTTTGAGATCTTCATCACTAGCCACGTCTGCAGAGCAGCATCCCTACGTGCCCAGGAAATGAGGTACTAAGGAGAGATCCTGAACATAAGCAGAAAGCAAGTGCAGCTTTTACCTCTTCACCTGATGATCACCATCCCTCTGCACCTGGTCTTCTGGAAACAACAGTACCTACCTGTGCAGGTTAGGTTTTTCGGTTTGCTTTTTGTTTTGTTTTCTTTTTTCAACAAGAAGGCAAATGGAAGCTGCGCAACCATTTCCCATTCCTTGAGAGCTTAGTGCTCTGCTCATAAAATTGTTATGCATTATTTAATAGATGAAGAAAATTCACGGTATTTACCAAATCCATGGCATTCAATAATAGCCAGATTTGCAATGCAAAAACAATAGATCTCTTTTGTTCTATTCCTTACAATTTCAACTGAGAAGTTCTGCTGGAGTCCACCTACATCCCAGCAACCTCTATTTAATCACGTGACTTTTTGAACATTTGGATCCCTTGAAATTCAAGCCAGAACCAACTTCCAGTGAGACTGTGGAAAACGTTTTATTTGACAAATTTCTGAAGTGGACAATTTTAGTAAAACACAGGCATAAAATAAAACTAACTCATACACTGGGTTTTTGGATACAAAGTAAGGAGTTTGGGATGCCGATGCCTGGCAGTCACTGTTGCTTTCTCAGAAGCGCATGAATTCATAGCAAGAGCACCAATGGAAGCACTGAAACAAAATCTCACTCAGCCAAACCACATCTTCAGTGTGGTCCTGGAAACAACTGTGTAAACATCAAGGGCCCACCACACCCACGTAGTGATAGCACCTTTGTCAGTATATCCATAGGGTGTGAGTCAAAAACCCTGGCAGATAACGGCAGCCTTTCCCTTGACTTTGCTGGGCTGTGGATGAGGCCCTAATTCAATATATAGTACAGTTAGTGGGTTTCCCTAGGGCCTAGGTGTCTAACTCCTAGATGGTGCTATAGAAACAGTACTCCCAGAGAGCTCACCGGGAATTAGACAGCTTGACACTTTTGAAAAAAAAAAAATATTTAAAAAAATCCCACTATCCGGGCTCAGAGAGATTTTCCAGAATGGAGCTTAGACCATAACACAAGTCATCAGGTTATTTGTGAGGTTCCTGGTTTCACTGTAGGACCATGAGATCAGTTAGTGAAGGAGTGCAGTTATGTAGCTGCTTCTAGGGTTTCCCCCCTCCCCAATGGCTGCTGCCCGTCTTTCATTTCGTCGGTGCTCAATCTCCCTGCCCTGAATGGCAGTGTCAGTGCTGACAGATGCTCTACCAACAACCTTCACCCCAGCCCTGGGAAGTCAGTGCCCTTTCCCATGGCACTGGTGGCCAGAGATGCTTCCACCCAGCTTGGGTAATGCAGTCCAGCCATTCTCCCTCCAGGCATGGGAGATATAAACCAAACTTGCCAGCCATGACAATGATCCCCTCTCAAAGCTCACTGAAGCGTTGAATATTTCACTTGAAGCACAGCATTGGGTTAGGACCATTGCGAGCTTGGCAAGGGTTCAGCTGATGTATGAAAGAAAAAAGCAAATTAACAAAAGCCCCTGTATCTGCAACCTTATGAGACCAGGCTAGTCCTTAGTGGTACAAAATTCCTCATCCTGATTCTTTCTTGGCAAAAAAACACTAGGATGAGGTTTCTATTGGTTCTCTGGTGGCTTATTGCTAGGTGTGCTTGTGGGGAGGGAGAGGCAGTCATGGGCAGGGAGGGAAGTTTGAGGCTAACAGAGTAGAGGTGCAGATGATGAAGAAGGGGGAGAAGGAAGCAGACTATGCACAGCCAGGCTGTGTCACTATGGCTATCTGCATAGACACAAATTCCTCAGGTTGGTCAAGAATACTGTTAATTTTTGTTTTGTTTTGCTGGTTTTCATTTTTAGGTGAGACAGAAGCAGGCATGGCCTTGGCAGAAACCCATCCAGACACTCAGTCAACAGCTATCTTCCTGGACACGGTTTGGTAGAATACGCCACGTAGCAGAGAGGTGTAGTCAAGCACACGGAAGAGGTGGCGCTCCCCATAGACCACATCATAATCTGCGCTCTTCCCTGTGACCAGGACACGGACGTTGGGTTCGTTGACTTGGCTGCCCACTGCCAGCACGTAGATCTCGACGCCAGCCTGCTGAGCTTCCTGCACAGTCTTCTCAATGGCCCTCGCGGTAATCCCTTGAGAGTTGCCATCAGAAAACACCAGCACCCTCTTCTTCGCCCCAGCACGGGAGGATCGCTGGTACAGCCCTGTGACGTACCGCAGAGCAGCGTTGACATCTGTGGCATCATTAATGAACTCCATGTTGTCGATGGCTTTGGCGATGACCGTGTAGTTGTACTGGAACTGAGCTTCCACTTTCTGCTGGTTCCTGCCGCTGTACTGGACCACCGAGACGCGCACAGAGTCATCTGCAGGCTTGCCAGCCTCCAGGAACCGCTCCGCCAGCCGCTTCACGAACTTCTTGGTGGTCTCAAAGTTCTTGCTGCCCACGCTGGTGGAGCTGTCCACCAGCAGCGTAATGTCCGCCAGCCCGGCAAAGGTGACTGCAAGGGGAAAGGCCCAGGGCTTGTTACACTACGTTTCTCCTCCTGCCTCTTCTATGGAAAGCCGGTGAAGTCAGCAGCTGTCTCATGGGCTTCCTGCCTTGTCAGATGTGGGGAATCCCCACTCTCTGGGTATTTGCTCGCTGTCCTGCCCTACACTTACCCTTTTACCCTTCCATTCCTCCTTTTATTTAGCTTATGCCAGGCTGCATTCCCAGTTTCTTATCTGGCTTAGATAATCAAGTCACCCTTGTTGCTTAAATACAGCGCTGTCCTTGCGTGTCTGGGGAATCACTTCATCTCCCGAGGCTGGCTTCTTTCTGTGATGAGTCTGAGGATTGTATAAACTTCTGACTTGGACGTGTACCGCACTAAATTCCTCCCCGTACACACTTTTCAAGTACCTTTCTCAAAAATCCCTGCCACAGCGCTGGCTTTTTCTTTGTGCTGCCTAAACTAGAGCCTGTGAGAGCTAAAACCTGGCTCAGCTTCCTCTCTAGGTTTGAGGTGCCAGAAGAGCAACGGTCTAGGCTTTTTCCCCAGGTGCCTTGGACTGGTGTGTGTATGAGAGACCCTGAGAATGTCTGACAAGGCTTTCTTACTTCTACAGCCCAGGAGCCCCCCTGTTGTGAGAGGTGTCCAAGTTATACATTCCCACAAACACAAACTCCCACTTCCCCCATCACAGCGCCCACAACGCCTTCGTGTGGCACGAGGAGTCAATACTCACTTGGGCAGGTGTAGTCCGGACATTTCTTCTCTGTTAAGAAAATTAGAAAGAATAATGTCACCAGCTCACCCAGGAAAACTACTTCTCCTATAGCTTCCCACGGAGCCGGGGGAGGGATGAACGCTCACCTCAGCCACAGCCACATTATGCAAGGCACTGTGTAAAGATTATAAACATGCACTGGGAAGAGCAGAGGTGC
Source organism: Limnodromus scolopaceus (assembly GCA_028565335.1). Classification (NCBI taxonomy): domain Eukaryota; kingdom Metazoa; phylum Chordata; class Aves; order Charadriiformes; family Scolopacidae; genus Limnodromus; species Limnodromus scolopaceus. Next base: position 22,242,625 of record JAOXNO010000078.1, on the reverse strand, counting down.
ATGCTTGAAAAATTCTGTGGATAGAGATGTCCTGCAGCAGGAGAGGCCCTGGACCTGGCTGCAAAGTGTTCTGAGACATGAGATGTCCTTGTCCCTTATTTAACTAAACCTTGAATGCCATTCTCTTCCCTCACCGCCTGCTTATGACTGGGGGAAGGCAAGGGAGGGCTGTCTGCATCCCTTACCCTTCGCCTGAGTCAATCCCCACTACTTTCCATATTGCCTCCAGCCACAACCTTTCACCCACCTTGACAGACGTACGAGGTGATGTTCTGCAAGAAGGTGTCATCTAGCAGCTCTGCATAGTTGTCCCTTTGAATGGACAGTCCTGGCCTGGTCGGTCTGCTTAGACAGGCGATATCATTCAGGTGATCTGGATTTGGAGGATTCCGGAAAATGTCACCTATCCCAAGAGAAACCACCTGCAGGGAAGTTAGAGTCCATCACCAGATGCATTCATCATCTAATGCATTCATAAACTGAACATCTGTCACTTTGTGAGAGTGCTTCTAGTGACATGTGTCCCCCCTGCCCTATCCTCAGGTAGCAAAGACATGGAGTCCTCCAGAAAGCCTGCACTACTCTGATGCACGTCTGCTGTGTGGCAGTTCCCTGCAGGCAAGGTGCTTCCCCCGTGCCCTTACTGGGGTGACATCGCACAGGGAGTTGAGCGGCGTAGGGTCTCGCAGTGTGTCGGAGCGTCCATCCGTGATGACAATGGCGACACGCTTGTCAGAGGTGAATCTCCGCAGCAGGTTGTCCTTGGTGAACTGCAGGGCTTCTCCAGTGTAGGTGCCCCCAGCTATCCATTTCAGGTTCTTGACTGCCCTGAAAGCACAGACACCAGTGAGCCTGCAAGCCTTGCCCCATGGATACTGAAGGGGCCCCTGGGAACATGTAGTCTGACATGTTTTTGAGGGAATGCCTTCCCTCAAAACCCTGCACGGGGCTTTGGGTGGAAAGCTGGCAAGCTCCTTGGCCTCAGCACCACCTACAATGCCACCAACTGCTACTTTTCACTAAAGAACATTTAGCATCCTTGCAGTTACAGGAGCTGCTGGCCTGGAGATGGAGGATGGGCCAGCAGGTGTCCCTGGGTCAGGTCTCTGCACGATGCGCCAAGACCCCACAGACTCACTGTTTGAGCGCCCCAATGTTGTCTATGTTGGCATCCCCCATGGCCACCAGCTCCTGCGTGTTGTCATGGCTGTACTGCACAACACCCACACGAGACTCCCCAGTTTCAAACTGTTGGAAAAAAAAAAAAAAAAGCCAGTTAGGTTCAGATACCTTACGGTGCCATGGAGAGCTCCAGAAATCCTGCCAGTGGATTGTACTGAATGCCTTCACAGCAGGCTCTGCTGCCTCTCCTCTACCCAAAGAGCAGGCAAAAGGAGCCCCAACAGGAGTGGATGTACATGGGGACCAATTTAGTGAGCCAGTCAGTGGAACAAGACCCAGACCCACATTTCCCAACCCAGTTGTCAACACAAGCCATTGGCCGTGGTGGGTGGCTGGGAATAGATAGTTTTTCAAAAGTTTTGGTTTTCTTCCAGCACAGCGGTTTGGCTGCCCAGCTCTACTCTTTCTGCTTGTTATTGGCTTTTTGCCAGCCAAAGAGACCCACGCGTGCCTACACAAGTGTCCAACGGAAGGTCGTTGTGGCTTTACAGCCTGCGGACTGCAGATGTGTCTGGTCATACCTTAAGGAAAGACTGGATCCCAAACATCCCTTCCAAATCACAGAGGTAAATGAAATTTCCCATGCGTAGCGGGTTACCAGAGAAGAGTTAGGAGAGCAGGCATTTGTGTGCCGCTTCAGACTGAAAGACTCACTACTGGGACAATATTGCTGTTTTGGGCTGCAAAGGTCTGTTTTAGTAGTGTGCTTAACTGGTAACTTAAACCCAAGCTTGGGGCAGACAAGGGTGCCCGGGGGGTGGCTATCAGGGAGCTAGGGGAAGTTGCAACACGTCATGTGTTGTCTACTGTAGTCACCTGAAATGCTCATCAGGACAAGGAATAGACTGGGAGACCGATTGATCAGGCGAATGCTTTATGAGCCATGTGCTCTGGGACATGAAGAAAGAGTTCACATCCCCAGCAGGCAGAGTCCTTTTGCCCAAAAAGAGAGAAATGTCTGTATTTTGGGACAACAAACTGCTGTCTCATCTCCATCACATTATGAATCTGGGAGGGCTCACAACCCACCCCAGTTACACACTTGAAGCTAAGCCTTATAGAGGCTCTTTGGAATGGAGGCATCTCCCCATTTTCCTGCCTGCAGTGAAAAATAAGTGAGTGCACAAAAGTGTAGCCTTGCACTCAGTGGAAATCTCACCTTCACACGCTCGTCCTTGCTGAGGCGGTCAATGACTTTGATAATGAAGTCCTTGGCAATCTGGAAGTTCTGCAGGCCGATGCTCTCCGAGCTGTCCAACACAAAGAGGAGGTCGACAGGACCGCAGGTGCACTCTACAGCAGGGCAGAGAGGAGCGGGGTGGCTTGTGTGTTCTGTCTGAGCAGCTCACGCGGAGCAGCACGTTTTGCAGGGAGGCGTACGAAAGCAAGCGGTGACGTCTGCTGTTAGTCCTGACCAGGTGGGTGCCTCTGCCCTATCTACCCACAAAGCACGGTGTAAAATAAAGCGGCAAAATAGCTGCATAGGAGACTTGAGAATCAGTTTACTAATTTTTCCATTTGCATTTTGCTCAGCGCCCGTTATAAGACATGCAGCATTTCCAAGCTGTGAGTTCCCTTAAAACACCCGGCAATTATGCCAAACCCCATTCCCTCATAAGTCTTCTCACTCCTTCCATTCACCCCCCCCAGGAGGACAGAGGTGGGCTGGAGGAGGCTGACTCAGCTTGCTCCCCCCCCTTTTCCCGTAGCTGGAGGACATCGTGTGCCCTTTGCTCTTCATTCAAGCTTTTGGACTGCGAATCCACCCCATTGGGACAGCATCAGAGAAAAAAAGCCAGCACATTTCTCTGCAGACCAGCGGCAGGATTTGGAAGGAGGAGGACAGAGCTGGATCCACAGCGTGCCCTGAACTGACATCCCTTTCAACTGCGAAACGGGTAGAGAAAATCTGCCCGCGGTCTGCTGGCACGGGGCACCTCAACAGCACTTTTCCAGTTGTAGGGCGCAGTCACAGCAGCTTCTGAACACATGCAGTGCCCCCGGGGAGAGCTCACTGCCCTCCCACCATGCCCAGCCCTCCCTCCCAGGCTCTCACCACGTTTCCGTAACAGAAGGCGAGGAGCAGGGAAAGGGAGGGGTGCGAGCGAGGAGAAAGGCTAGCAAGGGTTTGCAGAGGAGCTTAGCCAAGGAACACTCACCGCAGCAAGCTAAGGGAGAAAGGAGAGAAAGAGAGAGCGTTAAAACGTTTGACACAAGGGTTTTTCGCACGCTAGTGCAGACTGCAGGTTTGTGTTTCTGCGAACGCGAAGACACCTGGTCTGAACAATTCAAGCTCGTGGAGGTTTCCCTCCAGTTGGGAATATCCACATCTTGCTCCTGTTTCAGATTGCGTTGCCCCACTCCCGGAGCACTGCACGCAACAGAACTCTTGCACATACACGTGCACTCTTATTTAAGTAAAAATAAAGTTAATCCTGGAGGGATTAAGGAAATCACCAGAGTATGGAGCTGAAATTCAGTTCCCTAAATATCCTGCATCCTTCCAGCACTTCATCCCTGCCTGTGGGCCAGAAACCCTTTGCAGCACGTGTGCTACTGCTCCCGTTGCAGGACACCCAAGAACAGACCTCCCTTTCCCGAGGGGGAAAGTCAGGCCCTGCTGTTTAAGAGAGAAACGTTGTAAAATGGTGCATACAAAGATTTTACATAACTTGGCTTGTATTTTCCCTGAAGGTAATTGTGCATGTACAGGGCCACAGACACAGCAAACGAGTCTACAGCATGCACAAGTGACACAGTCCCATGACTTACTCTAGAGATCGAGCTGGAAGTCCCTGGGTCAAGAGAAGGGACAGCAACGTGCAAAAGATTTGCCTCTTTTGGGTTGCTGTCCCAGCTGCAGGGAGGACCTTCCACCTCTCCCCCAGCTCATTGACTTAATTGTGCCTCATGGCAAGGGGGTGATGCCCATGGCATCCCTCTGCATGCTGCCTGAGGATGGCCCTGCCCACTGGGGGGCAGAGAAAAAGCAGCTACCTCCCACTCAGCAAGGAGTTGAGTGGGGCTGGAGCAAAAGTACAGGGATACTCACAGCACATCTTCATGATGATGTCCAAGATTTCACATTCCTGAGAACAGAAGTAAAGAAACATTTAAATAACAATGAAGGCAGTTTCCTGGCTCCCAGGTGCTGCCCACCACTCCTGCTGCTGCTTTGTACCCTCAAAGCAGGTCCTGATATAGAAACGAGCGATGTGGAAGTAGGACACACTTCAGAGGGTACTGGCTGGTGATGGGGTGGCAGGAAGGAAATTTGGCCAGTTGCTGGGACAGTAATGGGGGGCAGCCACCACCCAGCCCTGGAGCACAAGGCTCCCCACCCAGAGGTAACCCCCTCCCAGGAGCCATCATGGGGGACAGGGGAAACACAGACCAAGCAAACAAGCCTATCCCACTCACATCTGGTCCTGGAGGCCCCACAGATCCTGGTGGTCCCTGTCAAACAGAAGCGTGGAGAGAGCAGTTAGAAGAGAAGCCAGTCCTATCTGCAGCGTACTCTGCTGATACCTTGCTAAGCAATGCAGAGTCTGGAAAAGTCTTTTGGCTTCCGAGTTGCTGGCTCCTGCACTAGGCTTTGAGCAGGTACATCTGCTTGCTTGCCCGATGCCCTGGGGCTGCACGGGGTGAGGGGAAGGAGCCCCACTTCCACGTGTTCAGGATGGCCACTCCAAAGGGCGGCTTGCCCTTACTGAACCCGATCACGTGAGAATGCTTTGCTCATGAAAAAGCACAAGTGCCAAGTGTTTTCTGCCATGATTTGGGATAAACGTGATGTCAGAGACCCGTGTACCAGGCCGCAGCAGTGGATTTTCAAACTGCCTTGCTCCTGCTGTGAGCAAGGCCAAGCACAGCAAGCCTGAAGCGAGCCCTGCTGTTGGGAGCTCTGTCAGCCCAGCACACTGCTCTTGTTGGTGCAAACCCTGCCATGGTCCTTGCTTACCGGGCGGCCTTCGGGTCCCCTGTGGCCTTTTGCTCCTTTGATGCCCCTGGGGCCAGGGGTTGGGTTCTGGAATGAAAACAAAACCAAAATCCACAAATCTGAGTGTGTCAGGGTGCAGCACCTTCCCCTCCAGATGTCTACGGACCCCTGTTTAACCACAAGAATGTTATCTGAGATTTCTGTACCCAACCAAATGAGTTAGGAGCTGGGAGGGTCAGGATGGACACTGGGAAGATCTGCCTCCATGGGACAATGGAGCAGCATAGGTGCAATCATTGCTGCTACCTGGAATCACAGAAAACCTTGCAGAGATGATACCCACCTCAGCCTGGAGTTTTGCCAGTGATAAGCTATAGGACACAAAATGAACATCTAGGGAGAGGTCCCCCTGCCATCAGGCACTGCTCAGTGGCAAAGGGCACTTGCAGACTTACAAAGTCTGATAGGCTCTGACCCACAGGCAGGGTAATGTCAGAGATCCAGCCCAAAGCTCCTGCTCTTGTTCACAGAGAAAAACGATTCAGCTTTATAGAGGTTACTCACATCATTGCCAGGGTCTCCTGCTTCTCCTTCATCACCTTTAGGACCAACATAGCCTTTTGTTCCCTGAAAAATAGTACAGAAGAGACGCCTGCATGGACAGCTGTTGCTAGTGTGATGAAGTTGGTGCTGGCATGCAGTGACCTTGTGAGAGCTGGTCTGGGCAGGGGGAATTAAGAGCAGTGTACAGGCTCCCTAGCACCAAATTGCAGCGCTATTGAAGGAGAAAGCTTCTTAGGTGGCTTTCACTGTTTCAGCACCATCCAGTTTCCCCTTGGTGGCACTGCCAACCCCAAACTCTGCATTGGAGAGCCTCTAGCCCCTGGGTGTTACTACCATGCACCAAGGCAGGACAGTTTCACCAGAAGCGTCCACCGCAGGGAAAGGTGGGCAGAAGGAAAAGAGGGCTTTGGAGGAGCAGGCTGCTTCAGGGAGTCCGTTTCACTATGCATCTGATGGAGAGGCTTTAGGGGCCAAACCACCAGCTAGGACAATTTCTGTTGGGTTTATGAGAAAGCAGCACACTTACATTAATGCCAGGGTCACCTCTGTCTCCTTGCTGCCCCTGGGGATGAAGGAGAGGAGCATATTAGTTTTGACAAACAGAAATAAGCTTACAGTTTCAAAGCAGCATAAACAACTTACTGGGGCACCTGGGAATCCAATTGTGCCATTCCCAGGAGGGCCATCATCTCCCTGGAAAGCAAGGGAGAAATATATGAGATAATGAAAAGCAGACCCCTTAGATAGGATGGCAGCAGGATTTTGCCCTCCTTGGACACAGCAAAATGTCTGTGCAAAAAATTTGTGACTGGTGGGTTGGACACTGGTGCGGGCAGGTAGAAAGACCTGTCTGTTTGTGTGTGACCTGCACAACCCCTGTCCCTCTCAGAGACTGAGGATATGGCCACAGGCTGGAAACAGACTGGAAAGTATCAGGTCTTTGTTGTTGGAAAGTACATCCCAAAATATAGCTATTTGAGCCTGCAGATGTGGTGCATATTCAAAAGCAAGCTGCTTGCAAATTTTCCCAGCATTTCAGCTGTGTGTGAATGTAATTTCTTTTCTCCCTGCGTTGGATCATGCTATGTGGAACCAGCCTCTTGTACATCCTTTCCACCTGGTGTGCAATCCCCCCAGACAAATACCACTCACCCTTTCTCCCATCAGGCCAGGGTCTCCAGGCAGCCCAGGTGCTCCAGGCAATCCCTTTGGGCCCTGAAAGGAGCAGAAGCAGCAGTCAAGCACTGCACACCATCCTTTAAGCCAGGAAGACAATGCCTTCTGAGGCAGCCATCTACCATCAGGAGCCCATCACAGAAGACACTTTGTTTATACAAGAGCAAAGCAAAGCCAACAGCTGGGCTTGGGATTCAGCTTGCTCCTTGCCCTCGGGATTAAATCTGCTGGCAGATTCAGGCAGCTGCCCTTGGAGAGCATCTCCCCCAGCTTCTGTGATGGGAAGCCACATGGCTTGTGGTGTGGCTATACTCTCTGCATGACATGGCCTCGCAGAGGTGGGGAAAAAGGCAGACATGGCCTTAAGGACCTATGAAAAATGCCTCGATGTGTCTGCCAGGAAGCTAGCACCTGAGTTTGTACCTACAAGTTTCCAAAATCCGAGGGATTTGGTGCCGGCCCTAATGGGCAGCATCTCCTGGTCTTCCCTTCATTCCCTCCGCCCAGAAGATGTGGTGATGAAGCAGCACTAACCTCATTGCCACGGGGACCGTCATCTCCCCTGTAGCCTTTGGGTCCTGGAGGTCCAGCCTCGCCCTAGGGAAACACAAAGAGCTCTCACAACAGGGATTTTCTCTTGGTCCTGCTCCTGCCCTGAAGGGCTGGTCCCTTCATTTTGTGATGTGGTGGGTGGGGGCATCTGAGTCATGCTTCGCACCCATCAGTGAGTCACCTCTGCCAGCCTCACAAGAATGGACCTATTGATGGGGGGTAAGGCAGGTGGGGAGATGCTTCAGGAGCTGTGCCTGGCCCCCCCTGTGCTCCCCTCCCTGCCTCACGCTTCCTTATGTCCTGTTTTCTCTGCAAAGCCCTGTCAGAGGCAGCCCTGGCCAGATCCCTGCCGAGTGCAAGCAAAAACTAGAAGCTTTCTGGGCCAAGGTGTGACTCTGCAGGCGTGGGTTGAACATCACGTGCTTTTAGTGGCAGCTAGGCTGTGGGAGAGAACAGCCTCTGAGCAGAGCCTCCAAGGCTCTAAAAGCCATCCCTCTCCTCCACGTCTCCATCCAGTAACTGAGGACTTGGTGGGGAAGAGGACCAGGGAGGCAGGGATGATGCTTTCTAGCAGCAAAGCACAGATGGATTGTCCAGTGAGAACTCATCTGCTGTGACAGAGGTGCTCCAGGGGCACAGAAAGGTCCTTGGTGGAGCACATCACCCTAAAGGTGACACAGACCTCCTTCCACAGAGGTCCTCCCCGTGCCTCAGGGCTTGGACATGTCTAGGTTGCAGCTGGGATGGCAGAGGTCCTGTTATGGCTCTAGAAAGTTTCTATCCTCAGGAGGCTGCAGAGCCCTAGGAGCATGTGCTGGAACAGACCAAAGCTGTTGGTCTGCCATATGCCATCCGGGCAGTGGCCACTTGCTCCATCAGCTCCATCTGGGGCAGGCCAGAGACAAGAGAGGAGGTGGGAGAAGGTTTCTTTCTCCGAGAGCGCCAACAGATGTACAAGGGAAGCCCTCCACTTCCGCTTGGTGACAACAGCCCTTCTCGGGGTTTACTTGCCAGGAGACTGGTAATGATGGCGGGTAACAATTGGGTAGTGGTGCTTTTGCCCACTGTTCCAAATGCTCAAACAAGGTAGCATCTCATGTGAAGGTAGGTGTGTACCTGGCCCCCAAGGCGATGGAGATGACAGAGGTGGGCAGAGGGAAGGCAGAGAGCAAGCTGTGGTGGGAGCGAGCGGTGGCTTGGCAACTGGCCCCTCCAGCATCACTGCTTCAGGCAGTGGTCGTGCCAGTTCAAGACTTCTGGCCTTTGACATGTTTCCTGTGACAAGCCACGCGACTGCAGCCTCCTGAGAGGCAGAAGGCAGCAATCGCTCAGTGGTACGTGGGCTTCAGCGCTGCAGCCACATGTGCCCAAGAGTTTCCTCCATACTTTCAGTGCTTCATCAGCACCTCTGAGCTTTTGGGGAGCTGTCTCAGCGTGGTGGCTCTACCTAGCCCATCCGCTCTCTTGCCACCCAAGAGCTGAGGAAACTGAAATCCCTTCCAGCTGTCATCTCTGCTCCTCTTCGCGTGACAGCAGCTGGGAGAAGCTGGTACCCAAGCATCTATGCGCGCTGCAAGGAAAGGTGTACAGCTGGGGGCAGGGGACTTAAAATTACACAGTGCAGTGCAGAACACCAAACTGCTCAAAGGCACATGGTCTAATTTCTGCACAAAAGCCCGGAAAAGAGAAAGCTGGGAAGGAGGGACAGGAGCTCATGATCATCCAGCATCAGCCAAAGCTGGATCCACAGCACCCCTGGCTCACGCTGGCCGCAGGGAGCCTCACTGCAGCACACAGCGCAAACCCCTCGCAGCCCCGCAGGAGCTTATGAAGATGCGGGATTTCAGACTGGGAAATCTTTAGCGGTTCTCCGTCCGCTACCTTTCCGAGTGCAACAAGGACTGCAGGAGGGGCGGGCACCAAGGCCAGGAAGAGAGAGGGACCACCAAACCTGCCTGTGAGGGTCAGGGAGGGAGTGTGTTGACCTTTAGCTTCTCTCGGATAGAAAGAGGATGGAAGGGAGTCACAGGTTGGCAGGAGCTCTTTCCCCTTGCCAAGAGAACTATGATCCATGAGCCAGAGCTTGCAGATAACATGGTTTGGAAAACACTTGTTTGCCAAAAGCCTTCCATTGCCTAAGCCCAATTATACATTTATTTTTAATTTGGCCAAGCAAAACCATTCTTCCTCAGCTTATGGAAAAAAATGTCCTCACTTTGCAACTGCTTTTGAAGTCTCCCTGGAGCAGCAGAGGTGCTGGGACAGTCTCTGGTCTGGGGAGACATTGGAGCTGCTTCTGTAATGTTTCCCTCTCAGATAGGTGTTTCACTCAAGTTCAGTGCTCCTCAGAAGGGAAGACTGGTGTCCCACAGGCTCAGTGACTGCAGGGAGACCATTCTTTCTCCTCCTCCTCCCCACCAGTGAAGGCTGGCTGGAGGCCTTGAACCTGGAATGAGCCTCTATGACACAGAGAGCAGCTCCAGTCCTTCCTCCTTCACTGCAGCTTCAGTCCATTACACACATACCCTCAAAGAGCTACCAGAGTCACCTCCTGAAACCTCATCTCTCACCACAGTAGTGTCCAGCAAACTGGATGCTGCCAGATATTCTTAGTTGTAGCAGGAGCTCAGAACAGCTACAGACAGTAGGATTTGGACAATTTGGTGCTCTTCATTAGCATGAGACAGGCTCAAGGGAAGCCTGACTCCAGGCAAGCACAACCGTAACACAAGCATGTCCTCTCCCCAGACTGCAGCACGGTGCAGGTCTGCCATAGGGGTCACTCATGCTGGGGATAATGTGAACACAACAGCAGCCCCTTCATGGCTGTCTTGCACTTCAGATCTTCAGGACCCTTCAACACTTGGTTGACCATAAAGGAGTTCAAAAGCTGTCTCATCTTTGTCCACATGCTGGTTTCCATACTTCACCCCTGGGGGAAGTCCTGTTCCAACAATGTGGGAATATTTAATTCAATACTTCCTTGTATCTTGGGCTATGTCAGAACTCCGATGGTTTGCGTAGGAGGGGAGTTTTCCCATAGAGCCCCATCCAAGCACGTCAAAGCATGCTTGCTTGGGTGGAAAGACCCTGTTAGCCATTGCAATCAGTGCTGTCGCCATGAAGGATTAACCCAGCAACACCTTCAGACCCAGAGTTATCCACTGGGAACTAGGTACATCTTTGGGAAGAAAGAGCCTTCAATTGTTCAGAGGACAGAAGCCTTCCTCAGGCTGGAGGTACCCAGCTTTGCTTTCCAGAAAGCCCATGGAGTCTGAGATCTGTTCCTTGAAGCACATGAGGACAAGTAGGAGGGCCAGACCTTGCAGTGAGCAGACTTGAGGAACACTGGCTTTGGGGGGACACTGTATCTGCAAATATCAAGGGTGTCAGGGACACCGCTGTGGCCCCATCAGGCTATCCTCACTGACACAACATGTCTCATTGACTCCCTTGACTGAGGTGACCAGTCTGGGGCCAGTGTCTGGCCCCAGGCCTGAACATTTTGTGCGTTGCTGCAGCTCACACTTGCCAGTTGCCAAATCTGTCAGACTTGTTGAAATCTGTTTCCATGGGATTGGGAAATAGCATGGAGGTTTCTCTGTCTCCAGCCTCGTGGCCAAGTCTCCATTTTTTAGCCTTGTTGGTATTCTGCATTCTCCTAGAAATCCCTGCCCCTCTTCACCAGCTTTGCTACCCAGTCTGGAAGTTGCTGAGAACTTGTCCCAAAATGCTGTGGCATCAGTTAAGCCCTCTACCCCACTGTTCCCACTGCCCCAGCCACTTCCACGTAGGATCCAGAAAGTTAAACCAAGCTCTTACCTGGTCGCCAGGTGGTCCGAGGGGTCCTTCCCGCCCTTGGTCACCAGGTGGTCCAGGCTCCCCCTGAAAATGCACACAGAGGGTGTGAGAAACTCTAAGAGGGACAGGCATAGAGTGCAAAGGACTCTGCGTGCAATGGGGAGCAGAGGTGCAGCACCAATAGCACATGCTGCATAGGAACGTGGTAATCCAAACAGGCAGGTTTTCGAGGCAGATTCAGGAGTTGGGTAGGAAACCGTCAGAAATATGGGGAGAGAGAGACAGGCTAGTGTGGCCACCTTAAACCCAAGAGGAAGACCTTCTGAAGGATGGGAGTGCCTGCCTCTGGGTGACAAGTTTCAGCCCATTTTGTGCCAGAAAAGCAAATGCCTGGAGAGATCCATCTTGCAGTGCTTCTGCAGATACACAGATCTGGCCCTGGCCCCAAAATCAGGCTCTTCCCTGCCACACTCTGCAACCGTGGCTGCTTTGGTAGAGCAGCTCCTGACCCGGGCAGTCTGCTTGCAGGGGAATTTTCTCCCCGTGCACGGGCAGTGATTCCAGGCTTCCAGCACCCTGAGCCGGGTTAGGGCTGTTTGCAGAGAACTGGAAGCACAGGAGAGCCCGAAAAACCTGGGTCTGGGTGTTTTTGCACCCCAACAGCTGCAACAGAAGGAAATGACTGAGAGCTGGACTCAGCTTAGTTCCACTTTCCCTTAACCAGTGTGGACAGGGACAGCCTTCCACCAGTCCAGCAGAGCTGTGTCCCAGCAGGGCAGCCTGTCTGCCAGACCCCGGCAGGCTCCAGGTCGCCCTCTCCATCTAGACCCATGGCCAGGAGCAAGCAAGCTGGAGAAGTAAAAGGAGAGCCAGGAGACATGACCCCTCATCCCCGCACCCCAAGGGCTTACTGCGAGTTCCTGGCAATTCAGAGGAAAGCTTTTCCACGTGAAAACTGGACTGCTACCCCTTGCAGGGTTGAATGACAGTTAAGCACATAGCATTGCACCTTACAGCCAAGCCACCCCCAAGATCAGCCAGCACCATGTCCTGCGAGATGAGCATCTTTACGCAAGGTGCTGCTCTGCCTGCAGCCCTGGGACGCGGGGCCAGGCAGCTCCCAGCCTGCAGGGAAGGGAGGCATTCGGAAACTTCCCGTGACAGACACAAGCCCGACAAAATTTTTCAGAAAGTGGTTGAAAGCGGGGCAACCTAAAGCTGTTGTTTGCAAGCTCGAAGCTTCCAGACGCCTCAGCCAAACAGTAAATATAAAACACAACTTCTAAAGGCCCCTGAGCACTGATGGAGACATTTCTCACGAGGCTACGCAGCCTTGTGGTTGGACTAAAACTTGGAAGGAAGCAGCCCACGGTCTGCTGAACAATTTAACTCCAGGACACTGGCGTGCCTTCATCTCCTGCGCGTATCTGCCCCGCACCCCATATGTGGTAGCACTGCCGCCCCCTGAGCAGTGAACAGGAAAGGGGGGCGCTGCCAGCAGCCCCCTGCCATAGCCGCCCCTCCCCAGAGTGGACCTCTGCCCCTCCTGTCCCAGCTGGTGGTGGGTACTGGCTGTCCCTGTGGCAGGGAGAGGGGAAGAGCAGTGCAGCGGTGACTGCCCATCAGTGCCAGGACACGGCTGGCCACCCGCCGGGATGCTGCTGCTGGGAAGGGTGTTCTCCCTTCCACCCACACCCACACACACTGCCCTGCTGCTAACGGCCCCTGTGCCCTCCTTCCCAGTCACTGGGATGCCGTGCAGCACCCCAGTATCTGGAGGAGGATACCCTGCCTCTTTGCTCTCCATCAACTGGTTTTGCAACCATGAGGCAGGGACTGACCCCTTTCCTCCTGCTCTTGGCTTGCTGGGTGCACTCTCCTCTGGGTTTTGGCCAACATAAAGGAGTGATTGCTGGGGGACAATGGCAGGTCCCCCTCAGGCTGGCAGGTAAAGTCCCTGAGCTTGCCTGCTGGCCCACAGGCTGGAATGGTGGAGTTAGCCACTGGGCACCTATTTGCAGCCCCTGGCTGCCAGGCAAGACCCCATTTGCAAGCAGACGCTGGAAGTTGCCCATGGATGCACTTACCGGTTCTCCTCTTGGCCCACGGTCACCTGGTGAGCCCGAGGGGCCTCTTTCTCCATTGCTGCCCTGCAAGGAGATGTTGGGAACACAAAATCAGGACCCGCTCCCAGCAGGAGCAAAGCCCTCCCTCATTGCTCACCTCTGAGCGGGCTCACCCCCAGCCCTCCTCCTCCTCTGCAGGATACCAGCCCCTGCCCGTGCCCTGCCAGCACAATGCCTGGCATCAGTGCCCTCAATTACCCGTTCACCAGGGGGACCATCTGCGCCCAGAGCGCCCTGCAGAGAAACAACAGGGGTGGTCAGGCAGTGGGGATGGTGGGCAAGCATTCATGGGAGGCGTCACAGGCATGGGCAGAGGACTTACTTCGTCACCTGTCTCTCCTGCTGGTCCAGGCTCACCCCGGTTTCCAGGCACGCCCTGTGTGAAAAAGCCAGCAAATGAGAAAAGTCAGCAGGTTTTGGAGCAAAGACTCGTGTGCTTTCAGAGCATTGGGCAAGCTCTGCTTCAAAGCCAAGGCTGAAGCAGAACCTTTCCCTCTCACAGGAAAAGCAGGACCTTTCCCCCTCACAGAAGGCAGAAGATGCTCGTGCACGGGTGTTTCGCTCACCTTTTCTCCAGGGCTGCCGGGAATCCCCTGTCGGCCAGGTTTTCCATCATCCCCAGGCTCCCCCTTCACAAGGACACAAGGCACTGTCAAGACTGCATCCAGTGCCCAGTGGTGGACTTTGGCTCCACACAGGAGCCCCAGTGCACCCCAAGCCCTTTTCTGGGCTGCGGCCTCTCCCCAGGGATGTCCCCATCCCCAGCAGATCCCTCCTCCCCACTCCACCCGCCCAGTGCAAGTCATCTTTTCACAGCAGCTCCCCAGTATCTCAGGGACGCTTGTGCCAGGCTTGTGGGCACCTGCTAACCTTGGGCACACTGAGAGTCACACCAGCCAGATCTTACTGTGGGTGATGGGCAGCGTCCTTTAGCATAGGCTTGCCCCCGAGCAGTGCAAGGAGGCCAGCGATGGGCTAATCGCCACCCTCTCCCTCTTGCAATAAAGGGGTCCCAGCATCCCTCCTTCCACTGGTCAGAGTGGCTCACCTTTCCTCCCTTGGGTCCGTAAGCACCGGGATCTCCCTTCGGTCCAGGTGGGCCTTGAGCTCCCTGTTGAAAATAAAGGCAGCATCACCGAAAAATCGAGACAGTATCGCTGTCAGTGGGAAACTGGGCTGGACTGAGCATCCTAGCAGCCTGGCTTTCATCTCTCCAGTGGAAAGGACAGGAGGGACATGTAGTCAGGAGCAAAGCAGGGATGGCATGATACCCTTGCACCACGGAGCCATGCAAGCAATGCCGCAGCCGTGTTGCTGAAACATTGCAAAGCAGAGGAAAACAGCAGAAAAGGTGGTTGTTGGGCTGCTGTGGCTGCACTGCAGCGATGCTGGTGCTACCACAGATGTGTGATCCTGGGAGCACAGAAATAAGTAGAGAAACCGGAGAAATGCGATATCAGAATAGTGTTTTTCCAAAGCCCTCCAAAATCTCCAACGTTTTCTGGGTGGTTGGTCACAGCAGGCTGAAACTGGTTAATCCTGGGCTTGCTTATCAGACAATGAGCTCCTCTTTGCTGAGCCCTCTGTGCTGAACAGCCTCCAGCCAAACTCTCCCTCAGTGTGCAGCTTCCCAGGCAGCCCCATGCAACGGGGGACAGCTTCCAGGCAAGGACAAGGCAGACTGCCCGGGGGGTGCCCCCAAGGTACCATGCCTGGAATGAGCATCGCGTGTCTAGAGACCTATTTCCAAGTGCAGCAACTCCCTCCCACGGCTCCCCTTCTTGTGGGCCTCCCCGTTTCCACGCGCCGCCATGGCAGAACTGCTGCATGGGCTCCTTTGCAGGCACCCACACGGTACGTACATCGAATCCAGGTGAGCCTTTGCAGCCGGGTAAACCAGGGTATCCAGCTTCACCCTGTCAGACAGACAAAGCAGGAGTCTCCATGAGTGGTGCCCATGGGAAGACCCCATCCATCATCCCAGAGCCCTGAAGGGAACGTTCCAGCCCTGTTCCTGGCTGGCAGGGGGACAGCCCTGCGGGGAGGGAGCCCCACCGTGCCGTGTGGGACACTGGCTTCGTTCCCGGACCCCACAGTGTTTTTGGAGAGGGAAAAGTCACAGTCCTCACGCTAAGCAAAGTGCCCCGGAGCAGAGATTTACCTTCATGCCATCGATGCCATCAATTCCACGTCTGCCCTTCTCACCCTGAAACAGAGGATAGGCACCATGAATAAGTGATTTCCAAAGACCCTTCTCCCCCCCGGCATCTGCTGGAAAGAATAAACGGTGCAAAAGTAGAGGCTGACCTTGGCTCCTTTGGCTCCTCTTGAGCCCTGCAAAGGGAAGGAGAGAGATGTTAGGCCCACATGCAGAGCGGATCCATCCCCCCACTGTGCTGTGGTCCCCATGCCAGCTGAGTCCAAGGATGCAAGCATTCAGCATGTCCCTGCACACTGCCAGTCTCTCCCGTTCTGCCTGGCGTTGCCCACTGCGTGGTACTTGTCTGATCCCCAAGGCTTTGTCAGCTGCAAACTGTCTGATCCTGTCGGATCCCCCCTCCTGGCATGGGCAGTGCCAGCAGGACGGACGCTGCAGGTAACCAAGCGGGGGGACACAGAGATCTCCCTCCAACATCCTTGCTGTCCTCACCTTTTCTCCTCGACTTCCTTTGTCACCCTAGAGAAGAAAGGAGAGAAGAAAACAGGAGAGTGAAAACTCTCGCAGCACAAAGCCTGTGGTCCATCTAGGAACCATGTCTGTGACCCTAAAGTCCCACGTACCTTCATTCCTTGGTAGCCAACAGGTCCCATGTCCCCTGGTCTGCCCTAGAGGACAGAAACACGGTGTTACAGAGGCATATACAGTCACCACCATCACCATGGGGCAGTTTCCCCAGGCTCTTGATACGGGGCTCGGGCCCCAGCTGCCATATCCTCCTGCAGAAGGCTCTCCCAGAATTCTGCTCCTCATTTGCCTCGTCTGGGAGCACGGGATCATTGTGGAGAGCAAAGGTGCCCTCACCTCCACCATCTTCAGCCCTTCCTGGGGGTGAGGGAAACTGGGTACTTGGGGACATCATTTGGGATGAAAAGAAAGGGCAGAAAACCCTTGGGAAGAAAAAAAGCATGGCATGGAGTTTCCAAATTGTGAATGCACAAGATGAGTAACTGCACACTCATGTGTGTGGGAGAAACGCACCTCCCCAAAGTGGTAAAAAGTAAGTAAAAAAAAGGGAGGAGGAGGAAAATAGTTTCCTCACGCTATTAGCTTATTATTTACCAAAGGTTTCCCTCTAACACTGCTCTGCTTGTCGTGTCAGAGGACACAGGAGAGAGCCCAGAGTCCACCCCTGGGCTGGCATACATGAGTCAGAGATGTGTCCTCCAGGAGGAATGGCTATTTTGGGTAAGGAACAAGGAAGCCTTGTGGCAACAAAGGTGGGGGCCACCCCACTGCTCACCAGGAGCCCCTGTTTGGCAGGGTGGCTGCGGAAGGGGACAGCTGTCCATGATCACACTGACTACTCCATGGAAACATGGTGATGCAGGGGCAAGGGCTGGTGAGGATGCACATGAGAAGTCTGGCCAGAAGTGGCCAAAAAATAGCCCCTGCATAGCATTACCAGGGCTGGTCCTTTACTTACTGGGTCTCCAGCTTCTCCTTTCTGTCCAGGAAGACCTGGCTTGCCTCTTTCTCCCTACAATACAAGACAGAAATAAAATTAACTCATTATCCCCAGGAACAGAATGATGACCTCTTGAAAGGAGAGCAGGGAGGATGGTAGCAGCAACGCTCCATGGACGTGGGGAGCAGATGATAGCAGCTGCATGGGAGACTGCATCCACCTCTTCATGGGGAAGTGGTGGGGTGCTGAGGACCCATGCCCCACTGGTCTCTGAGCATCCCCATGAGCCCATCCAACCCCCCTAGTCCCACAGCGTGGCCACAGTCGGTCCCTTACCTCATTGCCCGGGTCGCCGGGAGGTCCAAGAACGCCTCGGGGAGGCTGTGGGAGAGAGGTATGGCTTAGACCAGCCACCGAGGCACAACCTGGGGCCATGGGGATGGGAGGTAAGGGCACAGGAGTTCTCAAAAGACTGACTCACCTGGCACTCAAAGGAGCAGCACTGCCCAGAGAGAAGGAGAAAACAGCATTAGAGGCAGCAGGCAGCACCAGGGCCAGGATGCACCCTGTTTGAGGGGAGCTCTCCGGGCTGGCAGGAGCCAAGCAGGAGGTCTCTACACGACAGGACTGTGCCACTGAGCCCCCACTTGGCTATGGGTGGCCCGCGGAGGACGGGCTCAGGCACAGAATCAGGGGGGAGCAGGGATCTGGGGGGCACTCACCGATTGCTCCGTGTTAACTTTCTGCAAGACAAGAAAGCAAAAAGAGGGGGATTGAGAGGGATAGGTGAGCCCAGGGTGAGGGCAGGCAGGGAGGGGGGGCAGGTGGCACTCACAATCATGTCGATGATGGTGTTTATGGTATCCTCCACGTCCAGCTCCCGGGTTGGCTTCAGGCTGGTGGCGGTGAAGTTGCGGCGGTAGGCATGATCCGTGGCGATGATGTTGAGCCGCTGGTCCTATGGTTGGGGGGTTAGGAGGGCAGAATGAGACCTGTGGGCACCCATGCAGGGCCCATTCCCAGAGGCCAACCTGGGGACCCACATCCTCCCTCCACAGTGGGGCTCTGAGGGGCACTCAGAGCCTCCTTCACTGTGCTGGGAGTCCTGTGTGACCACTTGGTACCCCTACAGGGAGCATCTCCACTATATGGTGCCTACCAGGTGGTTGGGTGAGATGGCGACAGAGAACACTTTGATCCCTAAATGTTTGGCTTCATTGGCAGCATCGTCCAGGCCTCCACAGGGCTCCTTATACCCTTCCAATGGGTGTCCATCTGTCACCACGATTAGGTATTTATTCTCCTTGTGATGGGAGCCACTGCAAGGGTTTAAGCACAGGATTTAACGTTGCAAGGATTTAACAGATTTAGCTGGAGAGGGGGATACTCACCCCAAGCAATGCCCCAGGCTATGCTCAGGACATGCCTCATCTCAGCAAAGCCAGAGCACTAGCAATCTGCCACCCCTGTCCCCATTTCATGCCTAGGTGACCTCCTGTCCCACCCAGGGACAGGAGTTTATGATGCACAGGGATGTCCTAACCCAGAAGCTCCTGATGTCCACCAACCATGGCCATACCACCAGCATTGCCCTCTCTGCCTGCCCCAACCCCGTTGCCTTACCCGATGAGCAGCTCCTCAATGCCCCGCTTTATGGCACAGTCGGTGTAGGTGCCCTTCCCGATGTAGTTCACAGCTGAGACACGGTTCTTCAGCTCATTCCGGCCACTAGGCATCGAGGTGAGGCCCTGGATGAGCACAACTTCATCGCTGTAGTGCAGTGCCCCAGCGTTCCACACCAGGTTGCGGTCGCAGCGGTAGTACCTGTGGAGACACACCAGGACACGTCCTTTCAGCACAGCTCCTGCTTCACTCGCACTGGCCACCATGCAAAATGCAAGTCCTTGGCCAAACATTGTGGGGCTTTGTAAGGGCTTGCTGTTTTCTCGCAGGTCTGGGACATGCTTCACATGCAAAGCCCAGCCGTGGGAGCAGGGCAGTTTGTCCAGTAGGTGGAATGGCAAAGGAGTGCAGCTGGAGGGCATCCACAAGGGTCAGACAGTTTGGCAAAGAGGCTTTCTGAAGAGGTACCAGGCTGTAGTGTCTAGACCTGAGCAGGAGATGCTGTCAGACAATCAGGTGTGTGTGTGTAAGGCAGGCAACAACCAAAACACCCCACACAGGACTGCAGTGAGTTTTCCACTGCCTGCTGTGTTAAAACCAGAGGGATGTCTCCCTCTGAAGAATGCTCTAACTCGGAGATGGATGAGTTTTGAAGCACTGACACAGACTGGACCTGTGAGTCCCTGGGGAGGAATCACAACTACCTGTGCTTTGGCCAGTGTCCCAAAAAGGGACTTTTCAGGATGCTGGGGCCAATCCCGGAGGTATAGGGTTGCACAGCTTCCTCACTTCCCCAAGCTCACCTTGTCTCTGCCCAGCAGGACATTTCCCAAAGCCACCCAGACATTGCCCACTACTGTCACCTCCACCCCACTGCTGCCAGTTGCCCCACCAATCACCTGTGCTGACCACACCACGCACACTCCGGGTGCCTGGCAGCATGGGGTAAACGGGGTGGCCTGTAGAGCCAGAGCAGAGAGAGAGCAGCGGAGTGGGCACAGGGGTGTTTGGGGTGGGCTCAGGAGGTCCGTCTATCTGTCTGCTTGCAGCAGGGACTCTGGACAAAGCTCAGAGCCTTGCTTAGGAAAGAGTCACGCTGCATTGATGGAGGCCTGGCAGGTTGTTCCCAAGCATGAGGCTTCTGGTCACCCAATGCCTTGTAAAGTAGCTCTCCTGCCTGGGCAATGGGCAGGCTGCTAACCCCCTCCCACCTGTCTTATGGGCCAGCTTGTCATGTGGGCCAGCTTGTGCAGCACTGGGACATCCCCGCAGTGCCCCTCTTGGACACCAACACACGTCTCCTTCTGTCCTGAGGGGCTCAGCAAGACCCACATGCCTCCAGGACTTGTGGTGCTCCCATGCATCCCTGGATCTTCTGGCCTTTGCCTGCAGCCCTTCCCAGCATCATCCCCCTCCAGGATCTCGGAGCTTTGGTGCTCCTGGGCATCCCTGGGTCACCTCACCCTGGGAAGGCCAGGGTGAGACCTGGGTTAGTGGCTGCAAGCATGAGTGAGGAAGAGGCAGATAAAGACCTGAGCACGGGGTGGATAAGGGGCACCCAAAGCTGGGTTCAGTGCTGCACCCTGCCTGGGAATATGCCAGTTGCAAGGCAGGGTTTGCTCTGCAGGGTGCCCGTGAGTGCTGGGTTTAACATCAGAGGTGCCCTGCTGCAACCAAGCAAGCAGGTTGTCCTGGGCCCCAGGAGCTGGTGGCACAGGGATCAGCATCGCTTTGGCACTACAGAATAACCACCGGGTCAGCCAGAGGTGGTGGGGCTGGGGTGTCGCTCGGCCACTCCAGGAAGCCCTTGCTTTCCTGAGGGCAGGCGCAGGCAGCCCTGTAACCGACAGAGCAAAAATGGGGTGGCCACGGACCACGTGAGAGAGGAGAGTCTTCCACGCATTCCCCAACATCCCTGCTTTTTTTCTCTCCGTCCGCGGACAGGCACGCAGGGGGGGGTCTCAACATCCCAGCCGGGCACCAGGCACCACCCGAAAGCCACCTGGACAAAATCCCAGGAGATGTACCTGTTTGTCAGCTTATCAATGAACCGGTTGGTGAAATCTTTCACTTGGGCAACCAGGTCCCCAAAGGGCTTCACCCTCAGGGCGACGCTCTCTGAGGTGTCCAGGACAAAGAACAGGTCCACGGGGCAGTCTGGGAAGAAAGGGAGAGGCAGGAGTGGGGAGGCAGCCCCGTGGCATCGCCCCCGCAGCCCGGGGCTCCCCGCACCGCCCGCCCGCACCTCTGCAGCCCCGCTCCCTTCCGAGCGGCCCCCCGGCATCCGCACTCAGGGGACCGCTTCCACATCCCCACCCCGCGCGGAACACACACGCACACATCCCCGAGCGAGGTTGCCCGTTTCTGGTTGGGCATCAAGGGTAAGCTGTATCGAGCACGTATTCAGAAAGCATTGGTTTGTGGCATTTAACAGCTTCCTATGCTTTTTCTTTTTTTCCCCCATTTACATTCGGAGACTATCTTTGGAAGACCGATACTATTTTATATAACAGTAAAAAATAACGTGCAGCTGCAGCAACCGCTTTAAAAAAAAAAAAAAAAAAGACATGATAGCAATTAACACAATGAAAAATTCATTATTTTCTCACACATCCTGGCACAAATATCATTGCAGAGGAGAGCAGAGGCACCTTAACAGCCAGTACCAAACCAGAATCTTTCAGAAAGCTAAAGTGGTATCAGCTGTTACCCTTCCCCCCCCTCCCCTCCCCTGCCCCGCACTGCTTACTGGTAACATCTGACAAGCCAGATCCAAGCAGAAAAAGCCCCAAAAAAGCATTAAAAGTGGGTAAAAGATCCTCTCTAATCCTACATCACTTTCCTCAGCAAACACAACTCTTCCCCAAAACGTCCCGACAAAGCCGTGGCAGTGGAGGCAGCAGAAACATCCACCCAGGAGGGAAACAGCAGCCAGACTTCTCTGCTGATCCCGGGGAAGGGAAACATTCTGGGGAGCAGCCTGGGCTTACCTTCTGCATTTGCCACCCGGGTGGTGATTTCTGGGCGCTGAGCCCACGAGGTCCCCCCGAGGAAGACGGCTGGGAGCAGCAAAGTGAGCGGAAAGCCTCGCAACCTCATCGTGCTTGGTTCAGATCACCATCGAGCTGGATCAGAGACAAAAGCAGGGAAGGAGAACCCAGCAGCCGAGAGAGACCGCAGTCCGCAGGCAGGAGTCGCTGAAGATATTTTTTTTGCCGCTTTCCCCCTCGTTTCCGTGGCAGGAAGAGCAGGCGGGAGGGTAAGGGTGAGGAGGAGACTTCTCCAGCCACTTCTCCAGCCCGAGGATGGAGGGAGGGATCAGGGGCTGTCAGCTGTGAGTCACAAGCGAATGAGGCATTTCTCCTTACCCTTTTTCTGTACCTGCGGCGGCACCCTGGACACTAGAGCCTGGCGTCTCCACAAGCCTCACACAGGGACACCTGGGGTGGTCAGTGCCCAGAATCAGCATAGCCCTTGGGGGACAGCCTGCTCTGTGAAGTGGGGTGCTCGGGGCACCTGCCAGGCTGCTTCCTCCTGGTTCCTGGGCCAAGAAAGCTGGGGGAGGGGGGCAAGCATTCCTATCATATCCTCGCCTGCATAAGAGCTTGCCTGTGTTGTCCTGCTGACCAGGGGGGTCCCCACCACGAGGCAGAGCTAGAGCTGTCCCACAAGCCACCCAGGGATGAGGGCACCATGGAGGTACCACATTTCTGGAGAAGGACCTTCTTCCTTGACTTTCAGGGCTTTCTACTCAACCCAGAAACCTGAGGGCCAAGCTGAGAAAAACCCCACAGGGACCCCCACAGACGGGGAACAACCCCTCTGGGCCATACTCAGGGTAGGGAGTGGGGATGGGGTCAAAGCTGTCAAGCCCAGGAGGTAGAAGACAGGAGTCCAGTCCCTTAGGTGTGCCTGGAGATGACCATCTTCCCATCCTGCGGGATGGCAGGAGAGCCTGAGGACCCGCAGCAGTGGGGAGCGGCAGGACAGCAAGGCACGCAAAGCTTTTGTAGACCGTCTGCTCTCCATGGTCAGCACTGGAGACAAGTCCCATGCTGCTGAACTCAGACCCAGAAGCAGGTACTGCCAAACCCCTCGTCACAGCGGGAGCGTTACTTGCTGTCGGGGAGAGAGGTGAAATGCCTGAAGGCTGATCCTGCTACAGAGCAGCCGTAACCTGCTCCGATGACTACAGGAGGGAACTAAAGGCTGCCATTAAATCGCAAATTGATGGGTTGTCCAGGCCAAGGTGTCACCTCGCCTTTGAAAGCTGAAGTGAAACCCAGGGAAAGGCTCGATCTGGACCAGTGGGAGTGCACAGGACCGGGACAGCATAGGACCAGAACAGCTCCAAGGGGCAAAGGGTCGACAGCAGGAACCCAGCCGGTGCAAAGGGTTCGCACACAAGTTGGTTGCACGAAGGCGGCAGGAGACCTGCCACACTGCTCCGTGGGGCCACGCAGGACGGGCTGCAGCCTCCATCACCCTGCCTTTCACACACCACTACCCTGGCAGCATTTTTGTGTGAATGATCAGGAGAAAGCGTTGGGGGCTTGGCTGCAGTAAGTTCTCTCAAGTTGAGGCAACTAAAACAAAAGCTGTAGCTCCACTGATTATAGTTCCGTCAGTGGGGGAGCCTGTCTACACTATTGAGGCAGATGCACCAAGTAATGACTCTTTGGATAAACAACATCCAAAGTCAGTGTCAAAACCCCACAGACTGTGCTGAAATGAAGCCTTGTAAGCACAACAGCACAACGGACACTGTTTTTCATACCAACAGAAATTTAGGTGCATCCGTGGAAGCTGATGTTAAAACAAAGGAATGAGGAGAAACCGGTGGTCTCAAGGAGGGGCAGGGCTGCAGCTGAGCATCCCTGCACCCTGTCCCCGCAGCTCCTCCAGGACTTTGGGTGCCACTGAGGGACAGCCAGACCAGTGGAGCTCCTTCTTGGAGGGAGGCTGGGCAGTGCTGGGGGGTGACACCAAATGTGGAACAGAACTCTCTGTTGGGTTGGGAGTGGAAAGAGTCACCCCAGTCCCAAAGGAGCCAGATGTTTGGTTTGTTGTGCTGTAGAAAGCAATTTTTCTCCCTCTGCTGAAAAACTTTAGTATCAGCGTGAACCTGGCTGGTGTAAATAACCACCCAGGCACAGAGATGGGTGGGCTTTGCAGGGCTGTGCTGGTGACACCAGGAGATGAGGATACTGAAAGGCAAATTTTCAAGGCATCTTAAACTTATTGACGATGCTCTCCAAGAGATTAAGCGTGTCCAGGGACAAATCCTGCTGCATGACAGTTCACGGGGGTCAGACCTCATTTGGTTCTCCAGCACGCCTCCTCGGGGCTCCCACGAGGGATCTTACCTGGGATTTTGCAAACCAGCCAGATGCTCCCAGGAAGGGGGGTGCTGGGAAGGGACCTGTCTTCGTGAATCAGTCAGCAGAGGCATCCTGTGAATCCGCACGCCAGAGACATTTCCTCTTTGCTTTATCTCTTCCTCTCTCCCCTTCCCTCCCAGGCAATTACCCAGAGCAGCAGAAGAGCTGACATTCCCCCTCCTCATAGGAAGGGAAAAGCACATCCCTCTTGGGAACAGCCCAGCCACTCCACAGAGCCTTGCAAGTTGGAGGCCGGTCGGCCACGCCAGCAAAGACATAATGATAATGGTATGGCTTGTATAAGGTGTCTGCTGACTGTATATGGCTTTGCAGAGCTGCAGGCTGTCAGAGCCCGTGCACCCTGGAACAGGGAGCTGGCAAGGCAGGACTCCCCCCACGCTGGTGGGACTCCTAGCCCAGCACCCAGTCACCAGCCCAGGGGCTGTCATCAGGTGTGATGTCCCAGAGGCATCCTCACTGCCATCTGACCTGACCATGGGCTTGGATCCATGTCCAGCTTCAAAAGCATTTTAAAGCATTGCCTTTTCCAGGTCTGTGGTGCTAAACCAGGGCCAGCAGCCAGCAGTGTCCCCGGGGTATTGAACAGCTATTTCCTTGGAAAAGTATGGACTAGTTTTGCAAAAATCCAGCTGATAGCTCAGCAGCAGTTTGCAGGCTGACCCCAGGGGTGTTGCAATCGTTGGGCCTAGCAGCACGCCGTCACGTCCCAAAACCTAGGGGGGACATGCCTGCGAAGGATGTCCCCTTTCCCTTCTTCAAATGAGGCCAGGGAAACTGAGCCCTAGGGCTCTGCCACACCACGTCCTCCCACAGTGGGAAACCCCCTCCTCTGTGGAGCCGGCACCCCTAAAGAGAGCCATGCCTGCGTGCCCCAGGGGATGAGTGTTCCCCATTCCAAGTCCCAGCCCACAGCACTGCATTGCACAGCAAGCAGTAAACTTTTAGTCCAATTCCAGACCAAACTAGGGTGCAGGAAAAAAAACGGCACTCGAGACAGAATTTTTTGCTTTTACTCCTCCCACGGACTGAGAAGAGAATGAGTTTGCTCTATTTTTCTGATATTAACTCTTTCACACAACCTTTCTTTCCCTTCCCTTTAATCAAGTCCACTTAGAAACGGAAAATGCTCCTTCCCTAGAAAATAAGGAAATGAGTAGAAATGAATTCCCCTGGGCAAAACCAGGATTGAACCCGCCAGCCCACCCATAACCAAAGGGTGCTTGGGAAAGCAGGGAAGGACCGAGTGCCAGGTTTTGAGCTCCATCTTCTGCGCCTGGGGCTACTTTATCCTCTCACACAATCCTGCAAGATGCCATCATTAACAAGCACTGAAATTTCCCTGGTTGCAACCAGGTGCAACACACCAGCGTCCTGCCAGCTAGCTGCATCGTCTTTCACCCCGCTCCTGGAGACACGAGCACCCAAATCTTGCTAAGTGTTTGGGATGGTGAAGGCATTTGCTAGGCGAGGTTTCCACGTGCTCTGGTTAACACAGGCTGCACCTCCCCAGGCTGGCTGTAGGATCTCGGCCCCCAAAGTGCATGACCCAGCTTTAGAGTCACAGAGTCACAGAATTGTCTAGGTTGGAAGGGACCTTTAAGATCATCTAGTCCAACCATCAACCTAACTCTGATAAAACCCACCACTAAACCATATCTCTAGGCACTATGTCAACCCATCTTTGGTCATGCTCAGCTGCCCATGAGCACGGCTCATGGCTCAGCTGCATCCCCACTGGCCACCCCATTCTCCATGCTCAGACCTGCACAAAGGGAGCAGCCGTGGTCCACACTGAGCGCTGTGCCAACCCCGCTGGAAAATGTGGCTTATGGTGTTTCTGCACGTGACCATTTAGCTTCCCACAGCAAATCTCTGCAGGAGGAGGCAGCAGAGAAAGCCCCTCTGAGCAGTAAAGCATCACCTCTCCCAGCACAGCAGCAGCACAGGTGGGTGGCACCTTACAAGCATCCTATCACGGGCATAGAGCAGGCTCAGCAGCACCAGAAGAGGTCTCACGCTCATCCACCCACCTGCAAAGAGATGCAGTGGAAGAGCCAGCCCGTGCCATTCTGCATCTTCCAAATCCCTTAACATCCCTACTCAAAGTGGCCTTGGCACCTTTCCTTTGCCTGGCGCTCATAAAGATCCTGCAAGAGGCAGGACAGCCAGGACACGGCGCTCATCCTGCGCTTGAACAGCTGACTCATCTCACCCGGTGTGAACTTCTCTGTGCCGTGAAGCTTGCCAGCTGGGCTTTGCTCCTACCAGTTTGAGCTCGCCTGGGGCGGAGGACCTTTCCCTCCCTTCCACCACATTTTAGGGACACGCTCTTGCCTTCCCCATCAAAGCCTTCCGAAGCCACTCCATGGGGCCACCACCAGTCCCAGGGCCAGCCCAGTGCACATGGGGTAGGAGTTGCCCCCCCTCTCCCCTCCCCGTCTGCAGACCCCTTGCGTGCTGGCACAGCCGGGAGGTGGCACAGCTCCACGAGCAAAGCCACAGCCCCGCGCCCAGGCCGGTGCAGGGTGGGTTAATATTTTCCCCGTTACCTCACGCTGGCCTCTGCTCCTGTGGAAAAAACAAACCATCTGGTAATAATATTTCCCTAATAGCTGTCTGGTTCTGTGGGAAAGCTTGGCTCAGCTTCTTAGGAAAGAAGAACAAGTCGAGTGAGAGGGGAGGTTGTGGATGCAGCTTGGGAGCTGGAGGAGAGGAGATAACGCTTTCCAACTCCTTTTTCTGCCCCCCTCCCAGCTCCTACAGGGGTGCTTTCCTCTTGGCGGTGCCACAGGATGCTGGGATGTCACACGTTTGGGATACTGCTCATGGTACTCCTCAACACGGGGGCTTGAAGGTGGACAAAGCAAAGCTCACTTTCAAGGCTCTTTTTCCCTTCCTGTAGGGAAAACACGCACTTTTCACTCAGAAAAGAGAAACATCCCAAAGCTCAACAACACTTGTAGTGTCCTCCTGTTCTTGGAGAAAACAAAACAGTGAGGGGGTGGTCTGGTTTTTTGACAAATCTAGAGAAGAAACAATGGGGGTTGAATCTTGAGGGTCATTGCTCACTAGCTCCGGGCTGAGCCCTTGGCGGGCAACTCTGCTTGCCCCAGCCAGCCCGCGTGGTGTCAGCAGCACCCCAGGACATGTCACCCCCAGTCCTCGGGGACACTGCTGACAGGGCAGGGGACAGAGCACCCACCTCTCCCACACAGCCTCTCACGAAGCACATCCATCAGACGCAGCATGAAAACTGGGTGGAAAAACACGCGCTAAGCCCTCTGGCAGTTGGGCCAAGAATATTTTCTGTTTCTCTGCAATAAAATGTGTCACTTGGGCAATTCCCAGGGAACAGAGCATGCTTGCTGGGCCGGGCAGAGCACATCTTTCTGGGGAAGGGAGGCACTGGGTGCTCAAGGAACAGCCAAGCGGCTGCCAGACACAGCCCTGGCTTCAGCTGGAGGGACTGGAAGTGCTCCTCCCATCCTGCCCACCACTCCTGCCCAGTCCCACGCCATGGGGTGGCACAGTGCTCCCCTGCCCTGTGGTTTGCAGAAGCCAAGCCAGCCCACATCACGAAACTGCAAAGAGACGAGCTACCCAGGCAGAAAACCTGCTTTTCCCCTGCAATGGGTTGCAGCGCCACTTCTAAGCCCCCTTCTCCACATCCGTGTGGATGCTGGTAGCCCACTGGTGCGCAACAGTGGCCAGGACTGGCCCCAGCAACCCCCAGGTGGAAGGGGTGACACAAGGCTGGCAGCGCTCCCTGTCCCCCACTGAAACCACACAGCAAAGCCCCTGATGCTCACGCAGTGCCGGGCTTCTCCTTTCATCCCTCACCCCTTTTCCACCAGCTTTGTCTTGTCTTTCAAGCTGCGGTGGTGCTCATTTCTTCTCCCATGGAGCCAAAAGACCACCCCTAATTGCTTTTCATTTCATTTCTGCCTGCTCTTGAGTGCTCTCCGCTCCCCTAAACCCGCTTTCATTTTCCTTCCATGTTTCCTAGGGCTTTTGTTCCCCAAAGCCCTAGGAAGCACGGAGGTCTATCTCGCTTGTTGGATACTCTCCAGATAATGTACCTCAGCTGGCGTCACTGCACAGTGCGGAGCCGGCCCAACCCCTTTCCGTGCTTTTCAGAGGGATGATCCACTCCTACCCGGGAGCTTCCACATGTCTGGCAAACTCCCCAAGGTCCCTGTTAGTCCATGCCCAGACTGTTTCTGCTCCCGGTTCTTTCAGTATGCACTGTTTATACTCATTATTTTTGTCACTTCAGCAGCCATCACAGCTTCTGGGGTGGCTGTGCCCTTCGAGAGCAGTCCTAGGATGCAGCAAGGCTTGCAGCTGAGCTCTCTTTACACCGGAGCCAGAGCCAGACCCAGCCTGCAGCCTTTTCCTGGAAGTATAAAACAAGTCAGCTACCCTTCCTGGCAAGGACATCTTCCCAGCCCACTGTGAGGAGTGCCAGGCATCCTTCTCAGATCTTTTGCAGACAACGAAGAGCGAATGTAAACCATTCATCCATTTTGCTGTCCTCAAGCCCATTTGCCCGTTCTTCTCTGCCTGTAGCCGTGGCTGAAACTGCATCAAGAATGCTGAGCTGGAGGAGAAGCAGGGAGGACAGCTGACCCCCTCCATCCTCCATCAATGAGGAGGAGCAGCAGAGCTCTTTGACTGGGGGACAGGCTTTGGTCCTGTGGACAGGCACCCCACCATGGAGGTCTCCAGCACAACCCCTCTGCAAAGGGGCAGAAGCAGCCACTTTTTAAAAGAGATCAGGCCACCAAGCATGCTAGAGGTGTGGGACACAGGCCAGACAAGGAGAGGCTGAGCTGCTCCATCCTGGAGCAGAAGCAAAACCTGGAGAAGGTTACAGAGGAGATGGAAAACCAGAGGCCCCCAGCACAAGCTGCAGCAAGGGAAATCCCAGCAGGTCATAAAGATAAGCATCTCTCCTTCACTGCTTTATTTTTTAGATGAACAGCCAAAGGTAAACAGGCTGTTTCAAATCTCCAAACACCCTCTCAGGAGGAAGCCACTGAGCTCTGTCTGCAGCAGCAGGCTGGACTCAACGAGGAGGAGTGTGGGGCATCTGCATCCCTTAATGCCTTAACAGGGGCACAGATACTTTGTGTTTCAGCTGATGCATCTGGCAGAGGAAAAGCCGGTGCACGCAGGTGAAGGGGACCTGGGTGGTTAACATTCCTCTACATCCCACCTCTCCAGCCTGGGCAGAGATTCAAGCCCTTTGGGTGGGCACCAGTATTTGGGGCTGAGCCCCAGGTGTTTGTACTCACAGCTCTATCAGCTTCTTCCCTGGGGCTGTTTCAGGCCTGAGCTGTCTCAATCTCTTGCAGTGTCTTCAATGACCATGCAAGGGTGCGCGGCCATACAAGGTGCTCACGGATAGCCTGTGGCTTACAGGGAGGTGGGAAAGGATTCCTCAGCCAGGCTGGCCCATGTTTCCTGCAGCATCATTCTCAGTTGGTGACAGCCTTGGGAGGGTCTCCACAGTGCCGCTGCCCTGAGCAATTGGGACAGGCATTTTTCTCTAAGCCAAAGCACATGACCAGCTGCTGGGGCAGAAGGAACCCAGAAAACCTGGGTTTTAGTGAAAAGTGAGTGCCAGGCATGGAGCTGCGTGTTGCAGGTGGCTTTGTGGCTTCCCTGAGCCAGGCACTGAGCCAGGCTGGCTGCTGGGCACCGACAAACTACAGGAGCCAGCAGGAGCAGCAGTGTGCATCTTCAGTCCTCGGCAAACGTTGCCTTTGCTGTGTCACCTCATGCAAAATAAAGAGATTTGTGGAGAAGAGCAGGAGAAAAATGATTTTTTTCTAGGCAAATTCCCATTTCCCAGGGATGGCACAGACAAGAGGAGGATGACTTCCCACTTGGAGGTTCTTGGGGCAAGCACCAGCACCCAAACAGATTTGGGGCTAGTGCTCTCTGGGGAGCAGGGGTGAAAAGCAGGCTCTGGCAGAAACGCTTGAACTCAATCAGCTGCAGAAACCCAGAGGGGCTGCCTGCCTGCTCACAGCCCCTTTGCAGGGCCAAACCAGAGCAGGGGTGACGTGCATTATGGAAAATAAACTCAAAATGGAGGAAAAGGTCAAAATAGGCATTTTTGCCTTTGTTTCCCCACAAGGCAGAGGTCTGGGCAGGCAATGCTGGCTTCTCCTGCTTGTCTGGCTTCATTTCAGCCCTAGGGATGGACCAGCTGGGGATGGAGATCCCCCCAGCTGCACCAGGGTGAGAGGCAGAATGGAGGGGTTAACTGGAAGCTCCATTTCTGATCATCACGGAGTGTGACCTGGACAGGCTGGAGAGCTGGGCAGAGAAGAACCTAATGAGGTTCACCAAGGGCAAGTGTAGGGTCCTGCACCTGGGGAGGAAGAACCCCAGGCACCAACAGAGGTTAGGGGTGGACCTGCTGGAAAGCACTTCTGAGGAGAAGGATCTGGGGGTCCTGGTGGACAGTAAACTCTCCATGAGCCAGCAA
>JAOXNO010000078.1:22195018-22205734 GCA_028565335.1 Limnodromus scolopaceus | reverse complement strand
CTCCTTGTTTGTTGTGTGGGTGTCTGTTTTTGTCAGTTAGGTTGACGGTTGGACAAGATGATCTTTAAGGTCCCTTCTAACCTAGAAGATTCTGTGATTCTAGAGATCATCCAGTCCAACTCCCCCGCCAAAGCAGGGTTGCCCAGAGCACATCACTCAGGACTTCATCTGAATGAAGCGAGCTGAAATGCCGCTGGGAAATGGCGAAACCCAGTTCCACGCTCTCGCCTCCAGGATGGCACGTCTCAGCGACACTCCTTAAGAAGGCACATCCCGAGCAGCGCTGCTCTTTCTATAGGTGCAGAGCCGAGGCTGCGAGGATGCGGCATTGCTACTGCTGGGATGGTCCCTTGCCCTCCTGCGTCCCTGCGCGGCGTTTGCCAGAGCGCTCCCACGAGCCCAGGTCCTGGCTGCAGCGAGCAGCTCGACAGACAGCTCGGAGACCCGCCGGGCTGCCAGAGCAGCGCTCACGTCTGACCTCCCCTCCTTCATCATCAGTTCCTGCAGTGGCTTTGCCGGCAGGCACAGTCCCACTGGGTGACAGACGTGTTGCAGCAGACTGGGATGGGGACGGTACCCAGAGAGGGATGTTATCAGCAGGTTCAGTGGCCACTGGCAATGGGTGTAGAGGTACTGCTGCAGCCTGCTCCTCCTCCCTAGCAGCCTCTGAGCTGGGTTGCATCTGGCAGACCCGATCTGGCATGTTCTATTTTGGGCAGCGCAGCCTCAGTGGAGGTGGGGAATAGCGCGGGGAGCACAGCACACACACAGCAAAGACATCCAGGGCAGCTGCCATCTACAGAAATTGCAGGTCCCCGTGCAAAGCCATTTCCACATTCATTGCTATTAGCACACTACTCAGGTCCCCTGCCTTCCTCAGGACATAAGTCACCGACGGATGTACAAACCCCACAAACACATCGGCTTATGGTGGATCTCTCAGACTTGGTCTACATGATCCTGCTGCTGATTTCTGACTGCGCCCTGCGTGCTGGAGCTTTAAAGTGCTCCCGTGTGCCAAGCAAGCAGCGCAAGAAGAGGCGGGCTGCTCCTACCATGCACCTTGGTAGCTTTCCATATGTCTCCATCAACTGCAAGATCTCCTCGTGCTCCAGCTCATCCATGGGAGAGCTGAGCCATGGCAGGATGGGCTGGCTCCCTCTGTCCATCATCCCTCTCCGAGCGGAGCATCACCACAGGCCACTGGCCACCATGGCTTTGCTTTGAGGATGGTGGCAGTGGGATGTGGAGCTTTTGCTGGCTGGCACATGCCCTGGACTCACCACCCAGGCCGCTGGGGCGGCTTTGGCAGGCTGATAGGTGGTTATTTTCATGCTGGGTCTCACACACAGCTATTTTGTTCTTTCAACAGGAAAAATACTTGTGCTAGACCAGAGTGAGGAACAGGAGAGGACGAGGAGTGCCTGTTGCCCACAGCTGACTTACCACCTTGGCAGGTGGCTCTCTGCTTGCTCTGGCCAACTTGGGGGAAGCATTTGGTGCCTGGGCTCCCTCCCTCCTCCAGCAATAGCATGAGTACAAGGAGACGCTGCTGCCAGAGGAGATCACCACGTCCACCTGAGCCCCTGTAGCGCTGCCCAAAGTACCCGTGCTCTGCTGGATGGGGAATAAGGGGAATAAGGGGAATAAGGGGCATAAGGGGATGTGCTTGAACGTGTTTGGCTACTGCACCACTTGAAAGGCACAGCTGAATCCAAACTGCCAGGGAGAGCAGAGCAAGGGGTTGGGAATGGGCAGCAAAGCATCTTAGGAAGGAGCTGGAAGCACCTTTAGATGCAGAGGCTTGAAATGCTCCAGAGAGCTGATGACGCGCGGGTTTTACAACACCTAGGCTGAGCAAATCATTCATGCTGAGCAGCAGGGGATGACAGCCACCACCACCTTTCTGGAGCTTTGCCAGCAGTGGCCTCCTGGGCTGGGGGAACGGACCTCTAAGCGGTGGTGACGATGCTGCCTGATACATCCAGATAGCAGGCATGGGCTGTCTTGGTCAAGCAAACTCACTCCTTTTGTCCTCTCCGAGCCACGCTATCATCCCTGCCAGCCACTGAGCAGCTGCACTGGCCTCTATGCTAGGGCTGGAGACCATAACCCCCTGCCCATCTCTGGCTCCACTGATTCAGGGACATCACCCAGGGTCCCCACCACCCTGCTTTGTGAGCACCGAGCAGTCAGCTCTGGCGACAGGAGAAGCAGTCCAGCATCCCGGCAGAAGGGAGGGGAGCTGCCAGCAGTACCTGCCGCCACTGGGGGAGGAAGAGAGGGAGAGGACATGAAGGCTCACCCGGAAAAACATGTATTTCCCATGTGGTACAGTGCAAAAATGTATCGTATGGTGCTTTAGCTGCTTGGGTACATGGTACATCATGATCCCCTCATTTGCAATACAGGAAAAACATGTACCATAAGGAAATTAACAGATGGAAAATACATTTGTTTCCCTGTTTGAGAGGTAGGAGAGAAAAGTAAAGCCTGGAAGCAGAAGGCAGGTCTGGGCGTAGAGGGTCTTGGGAAAAGGTGTGGGACATAGACATGGCAGATCCATCCAGACAAGGGGAGAGTTTGTTGTCATACCATAACTTGTAAGTTAATCTTAGGAAAAACCAAGGCATTATACAAGCCAAGTACCCTCCCTTTTAAAAAAAAGAAAGCTTAGAATCATTCACAAAGTGCAATGCTCATGGGGACCTTCTCTAAATAAAATAAAATAAAATATGACGATGGTGATGCTGCTGCTAATAATAACAACAATGATGATGATGATGAAGTTTTGTATACAACCCCCACCTTTCCTCCAAGCAGCCAAAAAGGTGTGGAAGGATGCAGAGGGAAGGATGGGGCTGGAAGCGGCGGGGCGACCCAGGAGAAGAACAGTCGGAGCCCATTGGTAGCAGAGCTGCACAGACATTTATTCAACACAAACAACGACAAACACAGCCGGCTCACAGAGCTTCCTGAGCTATCGTCCAAAGATTTTGCTCATGGGGATTGTCAAAAGAGTGCTTTCAAAGGCCCCTGGGGTTGTGAATCCCATACAGCTGAATTCTTCCCGCTTCCAGTTGCTCATTAGTTAAAAAAGAGGACCATTTGTGTGGATGTGTGTGTGATTCCCTCCCTTCAGCATGGAAAATGGTTTGTCTGGACCCCGCCATGTTGCGAAGGGAGAAGTCTGCGGGTGAACCTGTACGTGCACGTTAGCTTGGCTCCCGCGTGTTCTGCTTCGCAAATAACATGGGCTGAAAACTAAGCCTTACCCTGAGGGCAGCGATTCAAGGTCGCAAAGGTGAGCCAGGACAAGCAAAGTGAACAAAGAGGGAGCATCAAAGGAAGAAGAGTGAGAAAAGTAAGTACTCTGAAGCGCGCACAGCTCTGGGTGGCATCACACGTCCATAGGCTACAGCAAGTACTGCCAACGTCAACTCAAACGTGTAAGTAGCTATGCTAGACTGACACTAGAGACCCCATCATCTTCTGAAGTCTCGCCAGTGGGAAAAAAAAAACAACCCCCCTCCCTACCCCGCGAAAAGCAGATGAAGTAATAACACCATACGCTGCAAACAAGGACCATAACCAAAGAGGTTGGGAGCAGCCTCAGGAGCACAGTAAGGAGCTCGTAAAGAAACATTCCAGTGTGTGTATACGTGTGATTATTTTTTTATATATATATATATGTTCGTTAGTAAAGAAAAGAGTATCTGTGGAGGCAAAGGGAAGACGGTAAATGTACAGGCAGTACAGGCTGGGTGGAGTGCCGGTGGCTGGAGAGGGTCGGGTGGTGCGGAGTGGAGGATGGTGGGTGGAAATTAGAGTGCGCCCATTCCAGTGACCTCAGACGTCAGCCTAGAATAGACAGGGGCAGAGAGAGGGGTGGGGGGGAGACAAAAACAAGCGCTTAATAACTGGAGCAGAAAAGAAAACGGAGACCCTGCAGGGCAGTGCTCCTCCTCTTGCCCATGCCCCGCTCAGACCACGGGCAGAGCTACCCCGAGTGCCTCGAGCACACGGGGCTTGGGGATCCTCATGGAGGGCACGGGGAGCTGGAGCATAGAGCCAGCTCAAGGGGCGGCTGCCTTCCCCTTTCCTTGCTGCTGCCGGATAATGCCCGGCCCCGGCACCGCGTTGTGGCAGAGGTGCCACCCACCAGGTGTGCTGGCAGGAGACATCTCAGCATGCGGCTTCACTTCTACGAGCATCCCTTCCATGGAGGACAGGCAGATGTCCCAGCTCCCCCAGCTTCTTCGTTTCACTCTGCTTTTCGAAACCACGGGGAGAGGTTGAGCTGTGCCCTGTCCCGCCTGCTGCCAGGTCATCTCTGCCTCTGCCACGGCACAGGGTGCAGCTCAGCCAGCCCTTCCCAGTAACGAAGAGCTGCTCGTTTTTCTTTTCTTTCTCTCTCTTGTCTCAAGAGGTGGAAGGGATTGGCAAGGAGCCGCAGGGAGAGCCACTTGGCCATGCCCGCAGGTGCGGGGCTGGCCCGGTCCCTCTCCTGAGCGGCTGGAGAGGTGCCACGGGTGCGGGCAGAGGGGCAGTGGGGCAGGATGGGATGGTGGAGGTCTATTGCAGGTCGGGACTGAGGTGGGTTGGGTGGAAGGAGGAGAAAGCACATACAGACCTCACCGGTGCTCCCAGCCCACACACCAACACACGTCGGAGTCACCAACAGCCCCCCGTCCCCCGGACCCTGCCGGCAGTTGTTGGTGCAGCACACGCTCTGCCCGCCGAGGAGGGCACGGATGAGTGGATGGCCTCAGCTCGCACCGCCATGCCAGCAAAAGGCCCTCTCTCTGCCCTCAAGCTCCCCGTCCACGAGTCCACAGGCGCAGGCAAACAGATCTGTGTGAGCAGCCCGGGCACGGCTCGCTGCCGGCATGGAGCTGGTCCCCAGCCCCTCTCCAGTGACACCTCCCCCATAGGCTGCCCTCGCAGTCCTATGCCAGACCCCCGGTCACCCGCGGCACAGGCAGCATCGCCCCCCGGCAGAGGTGCTTGGCTCCTGCAAAGTCCTTCTGCGCCAACCTTTTTAGCACGAACAGGAAGCAATCATCAGGCCATTCCCATGTCTTGCGTTTATTGGACTGATTATTTGCACCGGATGGAGGAAAGCCTTTGGGAGGCCTGGAAGCACATGGAAGAGGCTCTGAGGTGGCAGTAAGCGATGCTGGGATCCCAGTGAGCAGGTCCCAAGTGATGCCTTCCCACCACCAGCTCAGCTCCGTCCCTGTCCCCGTCCCCTGCCTCGTCCACAGGGAAAGATGGTGGCGATTTTGCCCACCCTAAAGCAAAATCCTTGAGCCAGGGTCGCGGGCGGGCAGGCGACTGGCACAACCTGCGACCACTCCACCGGCAGCGAAGCAGCTCCCAGTTCCCAGCCAAAGTGCCAGCTGGGGGGAGAGGTCCCGTTGGTGACATCTGGTCCCCGCTCAGAGGTCTCAGCAAGCCACCATCCGTCCCAGACAGCCTCAGGAAACCCCTCCTGGCCCGCAGTGCTGGGAGCGAGTGCTGCTCCCACCAGGCCGGCAGGACGGGTTTGATTGTGGTGGGAGGCAGCAGAGGTCGGTGGGGGGGTCTCACCTGGCGTTGATGAGGTACTGAGCGAGGCTGATGTTTGCAGGGGTTCCTGTGATGGTAATTTGGCGCTCCGATGACCCTTCCGTGGCGCTGGCAATTTTGATCTGCGCTCCTGACATCTGCCGAATTTCATTGATTTTGGTCCCTTGGCGTCCAATTATGCAGCCTATTAGCTAGAAAAAAAGCACGGAGGGAACGTCTGAGAAGCGACAGCTCTGGCAGTCACTGGCAGGACGTGAGCACAACTGCAAGGCTCCGGCTAGAAGCCCTTCCTCCCTCCGCCCTGGGGCACGAGTGATCTTAATGCTCATGAAAACATGAGAGGGACAGCCCAGGGGTGAATCCCACCTGCACGCGAGCACGGTCCTCCCAGGACACGTCCAGCAGCCTGCTCGGCCCCGCTCCTTGGGGGGCAAATTTCAACTATCCGCACATGATGCCCAGCATCTCAGAGGGCTTCAAGAAGGGCCAGGTGTCATACTGGGCTCATTTTGGTAATAATAATAATAATAATAATAATAATGATGGTCTCATAATTTGTCAATGTTTTACAAGGATGCGAATGTCACGTTTCAGACTGTGCTCCGCGCTTATCCCCTTGCCAATCACAGCAAACCTGAAGGTGATTTTACAGGATGTGTTACCAGAAGAAAACAAGCCCTCCACCTTTCCCAGGGACAGCCCAACTCCAAGAGACCCCTCATCAGCTGGTGTAGCCACACACTGTTGATAGTTTCACATTGCTCACCCCATCCCACACTTCTTCTACCCTGCTGGGACACCCTCACTGCCTCTGTTACCCACTTAGCTCTTTCAGTGCAACGTAAGGGCTTGCTGGCATGCACATCATTGACAGGAGAGCACCACATGGCTGTGACACCAGCAGAAGAGGAGAATCCTACTTAAAAAAAATGTCTTTCACACTCTTGCGAAAAAAATTAGAGCCAGCTGGAGGCCTGAATTTTCTCAGTGATCCTCAACAGCTTTGATTTCCTCAATGGTCTTCATCTTTGCTCTTGCTCATTTGTGCATCGAACTATGGTTCCCTCAAGCCCCTCCGCAGCTTGGTAACATATACCGAGATGTCCAGCTTTACCAACCGAGGCATGAGGTGTTTCTGTGTGCCTTTCTTGATCATCAGCATTTAAGCTCCTTTCCAGAGTTGCACCTGGTAATTTTATACATGGGACATTCATCTTGGCAGCTGCTGGATTTCTGTCACTGTAGAAGTGGAGACAACTGCTCCTCCAAATGTTCACTGGTCCTGTTGTCAGACCACGAGGTTTGTCCCATATAGGCCTGAATATACACCCCACTGGAAGGGTATCAACTATGTCAGGGGCTGCAGTAGGCTGTTCAGCCCAACAGCCACCTATCCTGGTCTTCAAGGCTCAGAAATAACTCAGAGACGCTTCAGCAAATGAAAATCCCTTACAGCCAGGAAACTGCTGGAGAAATCTGAGGAGCCAGAGCTATTTGGAGAGATGTTCAGCAACATCCAAGCATCTCTGCACAGCAGAGGAGCAACAAGATGGATATCATCAGATTTCCTTGAACTGCAGTGCAACCACAAGCTGATCTACATCCCCAAAACACACCTGTAGATGCTTTAAGAAACCCAAACCTGTCCTCCACTTCCAGGGAAGGTGGCAGCGAGTGTTTAAGAGCCTTCAAAACAATAGGAGGCAGAGCTAAGGAGGCATTTTTCAGCAGGCAGAAAGATGCAGGCGATGACATTTAATGCTGCACAGGTCTGATGAGAGCTGGGCTTTTAATGAGAGAATGCTCTGAGTGCTCCCAGGTCCCGTGGCAGGTCCCTCAACATGTTAGAGGGGAGGAAAGGCTCCTTTGCAAGGGGTCACTTGATATTCCTGAAGATGCTCTTCGTTGCTGCCGGGGCCATGGTGCCCTAAATTTGACAGACATGGCTGTTGCAACCTCAGGAGCGCTTGCAGAGCTCCCTGCAGCCCGGTCCTGGAGGGGGCTCCTTGCTGGATGGACAGAAGAAGACCCACAATCAGCCCTGCCACCATCTTCCACGGGCTCCTCTGCAGAGCCCTCCCGTGGTGGTTGGCCCCAAGATGAAGCATCTCCAAGGGTTTCAGCCAGCAGATGCTCAGAAACTGTTTCACTGCTGTGTCTCTTGGGTGGAAGGAGGCCTGGGCTTGCATCCTGGAGGAGCGGAGGTGCCCAGCAGCTGCAGCCAGGCTCCCTGCTTCTCCCTTGTGCTGCCGCGTGTTAGCGAACAGCAGGAAGAAGTGGCAACAGCTGCCAGAGCCAGTCCAGAAACTCCTGATGAGGGTGGGCTGAAGGTGCTTGTAGGTGATGGCGACAGGGACAGAGACTGGAAGTCATGCGACCACTGGCCCTGATCATGATTTGAGCGCAGGCTAGTTATCAACCCATGGAACTGGTAGGCCAGTCCAGAAGCAAGTGAGACCCTTTGATCCAGGTGCCGGCTGTGTTGGGCTCTCCATCCCTCCTCCTCCCACCATCCCCAAGCATCCTCCTTACACCGCTCAGTGCCCAGAGTGACTCCGGCCTCCTCCCAGCAAATATCCCAGTCCAACATCCACTTTACCACAATGCCTCCATCTGTAAGACCCCAAAGCTGCCTGCCACCAATACTAAGATGAGACGCAGCATCCTCCAGACGCTTCTGTGGCACTTTGTGGCATCAGAAACACTATTTACTTACCTCCTCTTCAACACTCCCCCCCCCCCTCCCAGCAACTACACTTGAGCTGGAACATCATCGCAGATCTGCCAGGGCTAGGCTAAGGAATTATAGTTTGATCAGGGCTGGCTCAGGAGCTCTCTCCCCTTCCCAGTGCTGTCAACTGGGCATGTTTCATGAGCACTGAGTTCACTTGGAAAGGAAAAGGAGCATTAAGGAAGATTGTACCTAAGAAAGCTACCGATGGGGTAAAGTCCAAGGGGTGCTTTATGCTGCGGGCTGATCTCCAGCAGACTGCACATGGCATGAGTGAACCTGGTGAAGGGGCATCTCTAGACATATTTAACAAAGTCATATGCCTGCAGCTTGTACATATATATATACACACACAGAGATATATATATATATATATATGTGTATACACACATAAACACACACCAAGGAAGAACTTGGATTTACTTACATCATTGGGAATGGTGAGTTCATGAGTACTGGCCGGGGGACTGGCATCCAAACCTGGGCATATGCAAGGGAAAATGGTTATAGCTTGAAGAGGCAGCGTGGTGGAGCTCCGCTGCTTTCCTGCAACAGTCAACACTGCAAAGGCTGTGTCCTGCTCCGGGGTGAGGAGGGGAAGGGGATCACACACTCTGGTACAAGGAGGAGGGAGATGGTTGCTACCTGACTCTGCTGGAGCTGGGTGCCAACTTCTCCTACATCACTTGAGCTGGCCTGGCGGGTGCTGCCCCGTGAGCGCCTCACTTTCCACCCTCCATCCTTCCACTGGGAATGGCTTCAGAGGAGGGCGCGTTACAGCACAAGGCTGCAGCATCGCTAGGGAGCGTCTGACAGAGGTGGGAAGAGCACCTTCCCTCCTCCGGGCAGCAGCAGCCAGCCTGCTGGCTGGGGAGCCAAACCCTGGAGGCAGAGAGCCTGCCCACGCACCCTCCAGCCCTCTCCGGAGATGGCAGCTCACAGAGCTGCTCGGTTATCACAGCAGCTTGGTGCCCCAAAACTGGTTTCCTCAAGGAAATGCGGCGGTGCTAGCACAGGGCAGCCTGCAAAGCACTTTGCAAGTTAAAACCCCACAGACTTCCACGCTGGATTGAAGCCAGACTGCTAAAACACGCACACTAACTGGGCCCAGGACTGACGGTCCCTCTTATTCCCAAGGGAAAGCACAGCAAACAGGACGGAGATTTAGAGTCTGCTTCCCTACAAAATTACATGGCAAGGAGTGACGGCAACATCATGCTTCTTCCCATCCTCTCCTGCGCCAGGAAGGGCACTCTCCTCCGGGGTGGGAAAGGCTGGAGCCAGCAGGCTACCCTGTGTGTGCAGCTCCAGAGGTAAGAGGACACCATGCCCTAACTCTCCTAGGCCAGGTTGAAGCCTCCCTGTCCTACAGGTCTCCATATTAAATCACCTCAATCCTAAAGCAGGGATGTCCTATTGCAAATCTGCGAGACAGATGTTTTGCAGATGTCTGCAGTCTGGTGGCTAATGGGAATTTGCAGTCATTGCAAAAAAAAAAAAAACCCTTATCCATATGATATGAACTACCGAGGAAGGCTTTTAAGAGCAGCATGTGCGAGAGCCCAAGACACTTGTGCAGAATGAAGGGGTGCAGAGAAAAGAAGTACAAGGACACTGGAAGTGCTGGGCTGCTGCAGCAGCACCACCAAATTCCTAGTCACCCAAGCCAGCAGGGCTTCCTCACGCTGCACGCCACTGTGCCACTGCCTCGACCATGCTGAGCAACTCCTCCAGGCCAAGTTTTTCTGGCCTGCATTTCCATCGAGACCCTCTGCACCACACAAGAGGACCCCACATCCAGTTTTGCCAGCAACAGCCACGTAGGTTGTAAAACCCAGCAGGTCTGAACTGATGTCTGTCGGTACCAGCACTGTCAAAGCAAGGTTTCTAAAATACTAAAGGGAAGCTTTATGTTGCAATCCCATTTCAGCATCACCACTAGAAAGGAGAATATCGGGTATCTCCAATGGGCTCTTGCATGATTCCTGTGCTTTCCCAACCGCACCTCCCAGCTGCACCTCCCTTACAGAGACAGAACACCTGGGTCCATCAGAGCATCTGCTTTCAGGAGGTCTCTTTACTGCATTTTTCACTTGGGAGCACACAGAGGCGGGGAAATGCAGCAGCTGGTGATGCAAATCTTCTACTCAGCAGCCCTACCCTCTCTGTCACCTCTGATGGGTGTACTAATGCCAAAAGCCTGCACAAAACAGCTCCTGTCTGGGTTTTATACAGCGGGCAATGCTTAGTGCTGACCGTACAGCACACTGCTCTGGAAGAGATGTTTCACCAGCCCTGGGCCACCTTTCATAGAATCATAGAATCATAGAATTGTTAGAGTTGGAAAGGACCTTAAAGATCATCGAGTTCCAACCCCCCTGCCATGGGCAGGGACACCTCCCACTAGAGCAGGT
>JAOXNO010000078.1:22180207-22194918 GCA_028565335.1 Limnodromus scolopaceus | reverse complement strand
TGAACCCCTCCAGGGATGGGGCATCCACGACTTCCCTGGGCAACCTGTTCCAGTGCCTCACCACCCTCACTGTAAAGCATTTCTTTCTGGTGTCTTTCATGCTGAGCCTTCTAGAAGTCTAGGGACAGACCGACTGCACCTAATATAAAGACATGTCCTCTGGGGTGTGGGTGTCCCCGCCTCTCTGCTGCCGAAAGCTGTGGCACTGCATCACCCCCTGCATCACGATGGCCGCACAGGAATGGCCACATCCTTCTCCATT
Organism: Limnodromus scolopaceus; assembly: GCA_028565335.1. Lineage (NCBI taxonomy): Eukaryota > Metazoa > Chordata > Aves > Charadriiformes > Scolopacidae > Limnodromus > Limnodromus scolopaceus. The sequence goes on along the minus strand of JAOXNO010000078.1, from coordinate 22,194,656 downwards.
ACATGGAGATGGTTTATTTTAGCATACAAGATCGCCCCCCTCTGATACGCACATGCAGTCCTCATGGCTGTAATGGAAGGAATCCATGTGCTTGGCCAGGGTGGAATTAGTGCCATGGGTGACTGCAAAGGGAAAACAGGGCATGCAGAAAACAAGGCTGTGCAGGTTGGCATGATGAAAATTATTTTTGCTATGGTCTTGTGGGGTCTATTTCCTTGGGCTACATTTGCTTTCATAGTGAGGCGATGTCTCCAGACTCTTTTGAGGCGTGCAACGTGATGCACCCTGGCAGAGCACACGTGTGCCCAGGGGAGGTCTGGCTCACATCACCTGTGAGCCACCAGGTCTCAAGACAACTTCTCTAAGCAACAGTAGTTTATAAAATACAAGCACGTTTGGCACATGTGGATGAACATGTGGGTTAATTGACATCAAAATTTCGCCAAGATTACAGCCATGCTTTGGCTCCTTGGGGTCCTTTTCCACTAAAAATGCAGCTCACCCTGAATGACTTAGAGATGGCTAAAATTGTGTCTTGTTTCTGTTCCCACAGGAATTTTTCTCCTGTTTCTGAGCAAAGCTTATGCAAAATTGAATGAGAGAATAAGGGTGATGACTCTTGCATCTTTCCATTACATAGGTCGCAGTTATACATCAATATCAAAAAACTTTTGCAATGCTGTACAAAGGAGCATGGTAGGCACAGTGCTGCCTTGTCTCTCCCTGCCCACCAGGAAAACCTGCCGTCTTCTCCAGAAAATACCACAGTTTATCTAGGAGCACAACAATGGCACAGTCCTGTTTAAGAAATATATTTCAACAGAAGCCTGCTTATTTCCCTGTAGCTTTGTGTTTTACCTGATGATTGGCCCATCAGATTTTGAGCTTCTTCGGAGGAATGTAAGGGCAGCTTTTCTCCTGAAGAGCAAAGAAGAAACAGGTTTAATGCTTCTGCCTTCGAGGAGATAAGCAATGTCACTTCATCTAGGAAGCTCAAAATATGATGAACATACTGTCAGAAAAGGCATTTCCAACCGGCACTTCAACCACCGAGTAAACAAAGGTACTTTAAGTATCTCCATCCCCTGTCCTCTATCTGCTTCCCAGGTCACTGTGAAAACGCCAGCCTTTGGGACAAGGCTGCTGAGCCACACGTCTGGCTGTCCTCCCATCCACGCGGCTCCATGCCACCGCAGCTCCTTCCCATCGCTCTCCCCAGCATGGGGTCGCATCCTGCCCAGCTCGGCACCGCTCCCTGCAGACACCGGGGCAGCATCCCCTGCTGGCGCCAAGCCGTTCCCCCTGGGAAAGCAAGGATGTCCCACCGGGGTCTGGACCAGTGCACAGTAGGGGATGCTACCTCCTCTGGGCAGGGGAGGATGGGGCTGGTGCTCATCACTTCTGGTGGGAAAGCCAGCAAAGCTGGGAGCAAGGTAAGCGTGGCTTCGCAAGGGCAGTCCAGGCGTGCATGGTTAACAGCTGAGAGGTCGCCTGTGAGGACCACAATCCCCAAACATCTGTCCTGTCTCCCTGTTAGCCTTTCCCCGTGGAAATTGCAACCTCAGTTTCACTTGCCCGGCTTGTTTCCATTAAATAGCATGAGTTTAGAAAGAGAGAGAAACTCTACAGGTAAGAAGAAGGATATCTAGAAAGGGCGTGTGGGTACGTACCAGGGAAAGCGGGGGTGGTCTGTCCAAGGGGAGTAAAGGGGGTTTGCTGCATAGCCAACTGGTGGAGCTTGGTCAACTGCTGAGGGGTAGGAGGGACATTAGAGCTAAGAAGGTTATTGTCATAGAGCACAACAAGTCACACTGAAAATCAAGAACAAAATTATAACGGAAGGAAAAAAAAAAAAGAAAACAAACCAGAAAAAAAAAAAAAAAACCAAACCAGGAAGCCATGGTGAGACATGGCAAAGACATTAGCAGAAGGACTTGGCCTGGGTAAAATGCAGTAAAGCCCAAATCTTTTGCAGAAGTGCTTGGTCAGGGTCTGAAGTACAATACCAGCAAAAAAGCCCATTCTTAGTTGCTGCCCCTCGTCAAATGGTTCAGCTCCCCCACCGGGCGCGAGCGGCCTCCCCGGCCCGTGGCCCATGGCCGGCTGCTGCCCACGGCGCTCCAGCCCTGCCTTCCCCTCCGGGGCTCTGCAGCCTGCCACCAGCGGCTGCTGCTCCCTTCGTGGTAGCTTTAGAGCAGAGGAGCCATCTCAAAGGCACTGTCGGGCCAGCGGCCACCACGTCCCAGCAGCCAGAAGACCCTCTTTGTGTCGCTGGAGCCGCACCGTGACCACGTGCCCCCTGCAGCAGATGCTCTTGTGCTGCGCCTCCGGTGGGAAACGCCTCTGGGAGACGGATAAACTGCGGCTCTCAGCATCAGCTCGTGATGAGCTCAAGCCCCTTAGCAGTACAGGGAAATCTGGGCTTTAGCCATGACCAGTAGGTATTTCAGATCCTTGTACCCCTTCTTGTACTGGCTGGGTTTTCACGCCCTGTCGGGAAGCAGTTGCATAGAGAGGAGTTTGTTTGGAATACATTTTGTGCTCTGTTTTCCTGCTCCAAAGTATAAAAAAAAAAACCAAAAACCACAATAAAACAAAAAAAACCAAACCAAACTGGGCTGAAGTCTAGCAGCGAGCAGGAGGGAGGGTCTTTATCACCTCCCGCTCACCCATCTCACCGGTGCTCGGGGGGTTGGCCAGGATTGCATCGTCCCCCAAACGCACACCGCTCGATGTCCCCAGGGAGGGAGAGGCAGGAGTTACTATTTTCACACTTTGGGGGAAACGATACTCAAAAACCTCTTTGCTCCTGCAGCGTGGCTGGGGAGGGGGCGCAGGGAGGTCTGGCTGGCAGCAGTGAGGGGGAAGCGCGGAGAGAGCGGACTCGGGGGTCTGAGCACACGGGGGAGAGACCGGAGGGAGGCAGCGGGGAGGGGAAATGCCTGCAGGCCCCCAGAGAGGTACCTGAGGGAGCCCTGCCCTGGCAGAGCTGTGAGGGCTTTCAGACTCCACCAGCTTGGGGGAGAGATCTCAGCACCCTAAAGAGAGGAGGCACAAGCGCATCGTTCCCCGCGCAGCACGGAAAAGAAGCCGCAGGGGTGTGCGACAGGGTCCCGCTGAAACACGGTCGGGTCTGGATGGGACCGGGCATGCCGCTGCTCCCGCGGCCAGCAGGGACACCAGCATCTACCACTTCCTAATTTAAGAACTTCCCTGTTTTCTCACCAAATTAAACCCAGGCCTGGGTTCGCGCCCAGGAGCACCCTGTTTGCGGAGCTCCTCGTTATAACCTGTCCCGCTGGCTGGGCTCCAGATGAAGCCTCCTGCCTCTTTGCACGCACTGCCAAGGAGCACCGACCCTGTCCCAGGGCAGGGGTCCCACTTTCGCTCAAGGGGGAGAACACCAAAATCCTTTCTAATTCTGAGCCAGCGTGTTTTTTAAGACGTAGCTTGGATGATGGTATTTAGCAAACACCCATAATAACAGCAACGAAAAAAGCCTGCAAGAGGAGACGATGGCTATGCCCAGGCATTAAAGCGAAAGCTGCTAGGTGAATGCTTGCAGTGCACCAAAGGCCTCCTCTCCCATTTCCTGGAAAGCCTTGAGACCGTGTCTTCAACCTCTGGTTTTCCCCACAGACCAGAGGGGAGTTCCCCCACCAGCACCACCAGGAGGGACGGGACAGGAGAGGTCTGGGACCAACGTACAGCCACACCGAGCATCGCCAGGCACCCACAGCACTGCCCGGTTATTGGCTGCCAGCTGATAAGCAGCATACCCAGAGGTGATGCCCTGGTTCGGGAGCACTCCTGCGCTTGACATGTATTTCACAGCCCTGGACTCCTGGTTGCCGTGGCCATCCTTTCATCTCCCACCACAAATTCTGTAGGAGGCAGGTAGCCACACATTGCTCCTGGAATAGCTTACGAGGACCCAGACAATGCTGAAGCCTTTTGTGAGCCAAAACTCTCGCTGACCTGGGGGCTTTCGCCCAGGGGATAAAATCAAGGCAGGAGCTCACATTTTAGCTTTGGCATTCAGAATTCTGCCCACTCTGCAGCCGCGGGTCTGCAAAGGGCATCCCCTAAGCACAGACACCTGTGAGAGAAGGGCAATGGTCTAAAATCATGTTCAAGGCTGGTTTCTGCACTGAGCAGTGTTTAAAATGACCGATCCCGGTGAGAGAGCTATGACAGTAAGGACGGAGCACATGGCCCCTGTAGGAACAACTTTTTTTCAGGTCTCAGCAAGTCTGCTGGGAGTAGGGCAGAGCGCAGCCAGCAAATGTATTAAATATATTTTACTCCTGACAATCAGAGGAGTATAATAACAAGGAAAACGCTAAGCTGTTGCCACCGCTTGCAAAGGAAAACTGGGAGAAAGAATGTATTGATCTACCCTCGCTAAATACACGGGTGTACTTATTTACGTTCCGCCTAGGGAGCAAAAGTGAAGTGCACACAATTAAGAATATTTTTGAACAACCATCACAGTAGGCTAGTCAAAGTACATACATACTGGTGTCGCATGGAAAGCCAAAGCCTAGCCTCCATTAAATTGGGGGAAATCACCGCTCGTAAGACCAAAATCCAGCCTACAGCTCCTAACCGTTCCCATGGGGAGCTTGCGTTCATCGTGTGGAACAGCCTTGCCCCGTTCTCAGTCACGCAAGAGGTAATCCCACAATCTAATATCCAGCACACCCGTGAGAAAGAGGAACGCTGACCTGTGCCGTACTCTTCCCACGAGCATGACCGCTGGTGGCGGCTTTCCACCCGGACCACACCAGTGCCACGTCCCCAGAGCGGCACTTTGTGCTCAGCTCCCACCGTGGACCTGACACACAGCTGTGCCAGCAAGAAGAGCCCACTGCAGCGGGACTTGTTGGGGACTTTAGTCCCTCTGAAACACATCTAGAAAATCCCAGCTTTTTTTCAAGGGCTCCGCGGCGTGTGTCAGCCGTGACGGCCCCCGAAGCCGAGGAGCCGTCTGCTGCCAGCAAGGAGCTGCTGGCATTGCAGTGCTTCACTGCTGCTTTTCATAGAGAAATCCTTTAGAATAGACTCATTTTCTATTTCTGTTGGTACTTTTACGCACAGACATGTCAGCAGTTGTCCCCCTACGTGTCCCCCCTGCAGATGTGCGGTGGCTCCCTGGCCCTCCCCGGGGGGTGAGAGCCTGGTGTGAGCAGGGGGATCCGAGCCTCAGCAAAACTGATCTGTGCTGCAAGTCTGAGTGGCACCTGCCCCCACACCAAGGAGCGTGAGCCGAAATGGGGACCGTGCCCCTAATGCCTCCCCAGGGCAGCAGAAAGGCAAACCCAGGGAGACAGCTGGCAAACCCAGGACCATTGATTCCTTCAGCCTGGGGGTCCAGCTCCCCCCGGGGAGGCGCAGAGCCCTTGGCAAGGTGAAACCCAGAAGCCTGGAGGCTGGCCATCCTCTCCATCCCTCCAGGAGACACGGGTGGCATTTTGCCCAGCCTCAGCACCTGCTTCCAAGTCACTCGGAGGAGGACCCCCAAAAAGGCACGGGGGCCCAGCTTTCAAGTAAGAAATCTCGCACCGCTGGAGCTCTGTCTTCTACCCACCCCAACAAGCACTCAGCACCTAAACAAGCCCTTGACTTACCAACATTTTAAGGACAAGGGGGAAATTGAGAGGAAAGTCCTTTTTTTTTTTTTTAAACTTTTTTTTGCTTGTTTTGATCATTTTGAGGCACAAAATGCATAGAATATAGTTTCTCTCCGAACCAAGGGATAGCACTGAACAATGCGAACAATTTAGCATCAGGCCAAGTCCTCAGAGTTGATAAAGTTTAGTGCCAATAGGTCAAAAGCCTATTCAAGGCATTACAGAAACTGCACATGGCCAGTTACTTTGAAAGTATGCTATTAATATTATTGTCTAATATTAATATTATGTGAATTAACAGTAGCATGCAGGTGACATAAAACGGTATAAGAAAAATTAGGGTAAAACTCACATCCGGGTGTGGAATAGCGTATTGTCCCTGAATCGTATAGGCCTGCAAAAGAAAGAAAAAAAAACCCATGTTATTAGGGCTGGCAGGAGGCGGCAGCAAAACCCCGTGCCTCTCCACAGGGACTGCTGTCCCCAAGGGTTTGCTCCTTTCTGCCTGACGTGGGACAAATGCAGGGGCTCCAAAGGAGCTCAGCCCTCACCCTGCTCTGCCCGGGGCCAGATGCGATCCCCGAACCCCTGGGCACGGGGAGCGGAGCGTTATGCCCCTGGCACACCTCTCCGGTGCTCGGCCACTGGTGAACGCGGCGTGTGGGAGCTTGAATTTTGAGGGGATGAGGGAAGCACTTTCTGTGCAACAAGCAGTTGCCCTGCACGCTCCCCTGGCAAGCCCAGGGGAAAAGCCCCTCTTGCGCTGCACTAAATCCACTGGGGCAGCCAGTCCTTGGCACGGGAGGGAGCCAAACCCCTCTGATCAGAGCTGGAGCACACTGGGCCACCCAACCTGAAGTGCTCGGGCTCAGCTTGGCTCTTCCAAAAGGAAGAAAACAGCTCTTTAAAGGTGACAGAATTGCACGGAGCAGGGATACTGGGAATTCCTGGGAATACTGGGCATTCCTGGGAATACTGGGCTCCACTGTACAAAAGTTCTCATCACACCAGAATTATCCTTGGAGCGGATGCACAGTGACATCGCCGCTGCCCTTCGCATCTCCGAGTGACCCCGGCAAGCAAGCCAGTGCAGGGAGCCCCTCCGCGCTTTCAGGTGTACGACTCCTAACACGCTTCACACAACCCAGTACATTCCAGCGCTCTGCTGGTGTGGAAGGCGTTGCTGTGCAGAAAGCCAGCGGGGCAGCACGGGGCTGATGTCTCAACAAGCGGGGAGAGGGGCTGAGGGACAGGCTGCCTGCACTGCAGTGCCTTTCACCAAGCCGTAACTGAGAAATCCATGCAGATGTCTGCCAGGCAACTTATTTAGTGTTTTAAAGATTTATTCTAGCAATCCTTTCTCTTTCGTAAATAACCCGAAGATAAGCACTGCTGTGGGCAAAGAGCCACACACTAGAGAGCCCTATTCTTCGGACTGAATCAGCTAGCAAAATGTATCCCACTGGTTGACACACTATTCACATGATTTCTGAAAGAAATGGCAAAAGAGATGGATAACACCTTAAAAAGGGAGAGTAAAGATAGCCAAGAAAAAGGGGGGAAAAAACCCCTCTGAAACTCCTGCAAATTTGCTGCATCGTTTGCAAACAGCAAAGTGCTTCGTATGAGGAAACCACCCAAAATCCTGGAGGAGGAAGGAGGCAAAGCCCCGCACACAGAAACCGCAGTCCCAGTGCCAGCTGGCATCCTGGACTGGTGTGCCTCTGGGGACACGGCAGAGGCTGCTCTAAAAAGTTCACCCTTCCATGGGGGTTTAATTTGGTCACTGTTTTTTGATTAGAATTGATTAGAAGCTAATTAAAGGCAGGAAGGTGTCTTGGACAGATGCAACCCAATTCTGACAGCACCCGCCTGCGTGACCCCCGGCTCCCTGCAGAGGCTGACGTTGCACGTGGAGAACGGGGCTGATCCCGTTGGCAGTTGCCATTGGCCACCGTGTCCCTTGGCCTGCTGAGCTCCTGCAGGCTCAACCCACCCCAAAGCATTTGGTAGCACCACTGTCACCTGCTGTCCTCTGCCCGTGTGCCCCATGCCACTCCTCAGGCAGCGCTCCCTCGGGGGCAGCAGAGCAGAGCTCTCATTTGGGACGGTCATTCCTTCCCGCAGCGTCACTTCTGTGCAAGACACCAACCGTTCGCCAGCAGGAGGAAGGCTACCTCAACCTTACTCTCCCTTTTGAGAAGACAAGTTCACCAAGAAGTTGAACTCAAAGCTCTTTTCCAGCATGGCTGCTCAGGCCGAACGCTACGCTCCTCCTGATGCTGGCCTAACTAAGAGATGCAAGTTCAGCCCGTTCCCCGAAAGAGCCCATGCTTTGGGCTTTGCTCCCAGCCTTAGTTTGCCCTTCTGCTATTTATTATGCTTGGGCAGAAACGAAATAACTTGTGTGGTGCCCCTCTGGATGGCATTAGCTGTAGCTTTGTGGTGCTGGCTCTACCCAGCTGCTGGAGCTCCTAGAAAAGTACCTCTCCTGCTAGATACCGGTGCACCACAACCTGATGGCATCTACAGGCAGGTCCTCAGTCACCTGGTGAGGTGAATAGATGAAGTGGAAAAAGCAAGGGTTCAACTGGAAGAGGCTGCCCAGGGAGATGGCTGAGTCCCCATCCCTGAATGTGTTGAAGAGCCGTTTAGATGTGGGGTTGGGGGATATGGTGCAGGGGAGAACTTTGTAGAGTAGGGTAGATGGCTGGACTCGATGATCCCAAGGGTCTCTTCCAACCTGAACGATTCTATGATTCTGTGATTCTACGTCCCCTTTTTAAAAGCAGCCACCTGCTCAACAGCTCTTCTTTCATAAATCACAGGCCACGGGAGCCGATTTTTGTTAGCAGAACAACCACCAGCTCCCGCGGCATGTGCGTGCAATGGTTATCCTGCAAAGAAAAAATCTGCCACCGCTTCCCGAGGGTCACTAGAAACACCCCGTGGGGATTGCGTGCCCGCAGGCGCAGCGCTGCGCAGTGTCACTGCGGGCAAGGCAGGGCAGGCGCTCCTGCGGGCAGAGCTGAGGCTTGGCTTGGCTTGGCAGCAGAGGGTATGGCCTTCTCCTGGGGAAGCAGCACCGCAATTAGTTGAGCACCGGTGATGAGGATGAAGCTTTCACAGAGGCTGCCCTGAACAGAGGCTCCTGGAAGGGCCAGGATGAGCCCTTCCTATCTCAAATCAATTACAACTATGCAACGCTATTTTTTAATGGGACTCGAGGTGACAGAAAATGTGCAGCCACCGCGAGAGCCTGGTCACAGCCTCTTGTTCAATGAGGCTTTTCTCATTTTCTCCTTCAACAGTGGAAACTGTTGGCAAATACTGAATTTGGGTCTAATGAAGCAAACTCCAGCCTTTTCTTGATGCAGGAGCAGAGCTAACCCCCTGTCTTCCCGGGCCGGCCCTTTCTTTATCCTCCAGCAGACATCACGGGAGCTAAGCCATCTGCCTGGGCTTGCAAACTGCCAGCGGTTCTGCAAAGAGCTTTCAGTCCACCTGCCGTGGCACGCAACGGATGGGATGACACCATGCAAGTCAGAAGGCAAGAAACCTGAGTGCACTAACGGGCAGCGGCTGGTGCTGCAGTAAAAGGCTGAGGTTGGCAGTGGAGGCTGCAAGCGGGTCGGCTCTTACCTGACCACCTGCAAAAATGACAGGGGTGGAGGCGGGCTTTGGGCGGTAGGGAATGGTGGCACCTTTTGGTGGGGACTAGGAAAAGGGACAAGGAGAGGGAGAGAGAACATTAGAACAGCTTTCCTGAAACGGCGGCAAAAAGAGCGTTAGAAAGCACCCGACGGAACGCGGCCCCCGGGGCCGCTGCCAGCAACACCCGCACCAGGCAAACCGCGTTTCTGGACAGGAGAACATGGGGCAAATTGGTGTTTCATGGACAACAAGGACAACCTGGGGTAGAGGAGATCCCCTGACAAGGCAAGGGCCCCTAAATTGCTTCCCAGACCTCCGCTGCCTTCCTTGCCTTTGTTCTGCTCGCTGCAAACTGTGTTGCTGCCTTGTCTAGACTCAAGCTTGACTCTGGAATGCAGAGCCCTCCTCAAAACACCTCAAGGAGATCCTCAAGGTGCAGTGAGATGGGGAGGTACATCCACGGACTGGGCTTTTCATCCCTGGATGCCGTGAGCCGCCTCATGCGGTGGCTTTCTTTGTATCCCGAGAGCTCTTGCATGTCGACAGCCCACCCCGGAGTGGTACTAGCCATGCTGAGCACCAGGAGCTGTGTCTTGGCATCGTGAGCGTAGGCATCAGAAGGAGTGAGCAACCCATCTCAGTGGCCCAGCATGATGCTTAAGCTCGTTGACCCCTCTCATCTTCCTCACTGCCGGGAGAAGGTCACCTTCAGGACTTGGTTTGGTCTATCACCATCCAAGCTGGGACACGGATGGCTGTGCCGTGGACGCTGCTAGGCGCTGTCATTGCTGGGGCAAGTGGCAGTGATCACTTTGGCCAGGGTGTTGAGCTCTGGAGGAGCCAGAGGCTGGAAACCCTTCTCAGATGGCAACACCTGCGTTTTCAGAGATCTCATGCTAGAGCTGTATGGTGGTAGCAGTCTGTGTGAGCAGCCAGACACCAGCAGGAGAGGCACTGACCTGTATGGACCCCAAGCTCTCCTCCTGCGGCAGCATGACCTGGGGCAGCTGCGCTCCAGCTGGTCAGGACACCTCGCTTCTCCCTGCTGTGGCCTGACTGGTACCTGAGTAGGTCTGAGCAGAAGCTATAGCGATGCACATCAAGCTGTAGTGCTGCATCCTCTGTGCGGTCCACTGGCTCCTCTTACCCAAGTGATCTCTGTTGAATTTGTCTTGAACGTAACTAACAGGCCATAGAAGAGATTTCAGATAAAAGCCTCCTGGTTCTACCTGAAATGAAATGACCCCCTTATTGCTATGTAAAGATAGGCAATCTAAATTATGCTATCATCTCACAGAAAATTCTTCATTTTTCCTGTACCTTCTTCCCTTCTTCTAGACGCCCACTTGTAGCCAAGTGGCATATCCAAATCTTTCTGCTACACATAGGTCTGCAGGAAAGTTCTATGATCAAAGCACAGCCTCTATAACCACAGATCTGCTTTTTCTTTTATTGCGTTACAAACCTTGGAGGGGGTGAGCGAGCATTTCTGCAGTAAGATAATTTCAGACTGGAAGGCTATAAGGAGCATCTCTGCGAACTGTTAAAGACAGGGGACTTCCCAGATTTCAGACTGGAAGAAAACTCATGGGTTCTTCTCTTTTCCACTGCTCAGCCATATTGAGGAGCAGCAACCCCTGCTTTTGTCTGTGAGAACAGCAGCCACTGAAGACTTTATAACACACCTGCAAGCATCACCTGGGGCCCACCTCTGCTGCGGTCCAGAGCGTAACCTGGAGTCGCCACGTGGCTAAAATCCCACTCCTCTGGCAGCAGAGCGTAACTGCCTGAGCATCACTACCAGCAGTGGTGGGTAACGTGGCTCGTGGCGATTCCTCCTTAGCCATGCCCACGCTGAACTGAACTTGCTTATGTTTGGTTTTGCTTCCCCTCCACCAAGCTTTGGCGTGCTCCTCTGAAGCTCCTGCAGTGGCAACTGCGCTCCTCCCTGCCGTCAAAGGGCAGCGGTAGGCAGGCTGTGCAGCCAGGCAGAGGGGCCTGGCGTAGCTCTGTGCCCGTCCACCTCTGGGAGGGGAGGCAGCTGAGGGTGTTACCGTCCTGTGTCCCCAGGCGTTTCCTCCTGGAGCTTCTCCCCTTCGGAGCGGCAGGCATGGACATGGGGCACGTGCCTGCAGCCATCCCTGCCAAGAAGCCACTGGTGCGGCAGCATCTCTCCGGAGATCTTCAAACTCTGCTTGTCAGCATTTCTCCCGGGAAAAGCCCACTCTGGATACACATCCATGCGCCCTACGGGCCCTGCTCTCCACCATTCTTCGTTATCACCTTTCCCACTGTGCCTCGCTGGAGCCTGGCTTTGTGATCCCGGCCCTGGCTCCCCCAGCACAGGTGATGCAATGGCCTCCTCCTCCCAGCCGTGGTCCTCACGGGGCACCACAAGCCCCATGCAGAGAAGGCCGGGTGCTTGGTGGAGAGGTTGCAGCCCCCATCCCGTTCCGATGGCCCCCTCAGCACTGCTGAGACACCAGGCTATGGCTGTCCCAGCCCGCCTGGCCTCCTCCGGCACCCCTCTCTCCTGAAGCCACCCTGTGCTATGACACAAACCACCTCCTCTGGGGCATCCGACCAGACAGGTTTCCAGTGTGGGACTCTAGAAACAACGCACAAGAATGTTGGGGAAAACACACTGGGTAGGTTTCAAATGGAAGTACCAGGAAATGAGTGGTCCAACAACGCATGGTGAAGGGTACGAGAGACACGCTCCACAGCTCCCAGCGCTGTTGTGGTGCCAGCTGGGTTTTTTTTCTATGTACTTTACCCCCTTTGTCACAGACTGTACCTCCAGCATCACCACACAGATCTGTTTGACACACTGGATAATTGCGTCGGGTGTCCCCGAGATTGTCACCGCCCGCTCCGTGGAGTTGGGCAGCATGTCCCCTGCCACTTGAACCTGAGCACCTGTTGACTGGAGACAGAAAGAGAGAGGAGGAGAAATCCCACAGCTGACTGCCTCTCCTTGCAGCCAGCGCCAGCTCCAACGCCACGCACCCCCCGAGAGCTGCACTGCCCCATGCCAGCTCAGATGCCAGCATCCACAGGAGCACACCGGCAAGGTCCCATGGGATGCTGCTCCTGCATCAGCAGGGCCATCCTGGGAAGCAACAGGATGCATGATCCTAGCAGCACAAGGATCCCCCTTTCCAAGGCAGCTCCCCCTTGTTTGCAGGTCAGCTCCAAGGAGCTACGACTACATGCAATAACGAAATCAAGTCTGACCTACCTCCCTGATTTCCTTGATCTTGGAGCCTCCTTTGCCGATCAGCGAGCCGCACTGACTAGCCGGCACAACCAGTCTCAGTGTCACTGGAGGTTTGCTGGTAGCAGTGCTGTTGCTCATTGAGTTGGTTATGTCCTTGGGGAGGAAGAGTGCAATGCATTAGCCCTCGGTACCCAACCAGATGCCTGCCATGCAGGCCAACCCAAATGCCCTGGGCCAGAAAAGAGGGGTCATGTCCCCCCAGACTGTGGCTGGTTTCTGTCTGCAGCTGCATCACTGAGCATCCCTGCAGCTAATTAACTGTGAGACCTCTGAAGCTCACTGAAGCTCAGTTCTCGCCTAGTTAGAGATGACTGGAAGGTTTTGTGCCAAGGTCATGTACCAGTTAAGCAATTCCAGCCAGGCACACATAGATTGGAGGTACCCAGGCCCATCTGCACTCCTGGCCTCAGCAGTGGGCATGCCGGAGCTCTGCTTGGCTGGTGGGCCACCCCCACCCGCAACGGTCTGGCTGAAGACCCTTTTGCTCTGCCTCCCTGGGGGAAAGGGCTCACGTTGCTCACCTCCTCAAATTTGTAGGCAATCATGGCAAAAGCCTTGAAGATGGCATCAGTGGGGCCAGTGATGGTCACGATTCGCTCAGGGCAGTTTCCTTCCGAGATATTGATCCTTGCCCCACTCTGGAAAGAGAAGGGCAGCCCTAAAATAACCACAGTCACACAACCCACAAGGATGCACTGGAAGTGCAGCCCTCCCTCTTGAGTCAGGTCCTGTCCCAGCCTGGTCCCTTGACATCTCTTGACATCTCATCTAACCTTAAAAACTCCCATCCCTTCTCCCCCATGGTGCTTCCAGTGCTGCCTTACCCTGACCCTCAGGGTGAGTTTCCAAGCATCCACTTTAGGTCTTTTACTGCAATGCAAATCCACACGATCAAGGCAAGACCGGCTCATGGGATCATTGCTTATAAAGAGTGCTGCTTACTGATCTGGTAACTCCTTGACAGCTGCAGGCACAAAGACCTTGGACAAACTCAATCATCTTACGAGTGACTTAGCTTCAATGTTTCACTAAGAGCAAATTCTGGAAAATTCCCATTAAATGTGCTAGGAGTTTGAGTGCAGAGTGAGAAAACTGGACCAAAGAGCTCTGGGCACAGCCAGCTTGTGTGTCCTGACCTTGGGAGTCACTGCACGTACCACACTGTGCAGCTCTTGGCCATTGTGCTGCATGCTGCTGGGCAGGACAGCCCCACAGCCCTTCCCACTCCCCTCCCCTCCTCCTACAAATCCTTCTACAGAGCGGGGTTGCTCACCTCCTCGCGCATCTTCTTCACGGTCTCTCCTTTCTGAAATAAGAAGAAATCCAGGCTATTGTCAAAAATTCAAGACTTCCGTCTTCAAAACAACCCTTCCAAACACGCCTCTCTCTAATGCATGGCAAGGCGTAGCCAAACATTTGGGCAGCTCCGTGATGCCTGGCCCTCCATCCCCACGTGATGGTCAGCTGAACAGAGGAGGGTGTGAGCCATCGTAGCCCTGCTCCCCATGTCTGTACTACATGGCAGGCAAAACAGCTACGAATGCACAACTGCAGCCTCCCCTTTCCTTTCTATGCTTCCCATTTGGAGGAAAACTGCACAGAAAACGCTCAGAAACTGGTCCAATGCTGGCTGAGAAAAGCTGGCATTTCAGAGTGGCTTCAAAGAGCAGTTTCTGATACAGTATCTGTAGAGAGATCTAATACCTTTATATCCAGATATAAAGCAGGTACAGCTGTGATTTTTTCCAGGGCTGGACAGGCAGATGGAAAAATAAGTCACAGAATCATGGAATCACGGAATTGTCGGAGTTGGAAGGGACCTCTAGAGACCATCCAGTCCAACTCCCCTGCCAAAGCAGGGTTGCCCAGAGCACATCACTCA